>BTHU01000022.1:50815389-51415389 GCA_036184795.1 Tokudaia tokunoshimensis
AGGTCTGTGTTCATTCAGTGATGATGCACCTAACCCTCAAGAGACCTGAGGCCCCAGAAAGTTAGAGGTCACATGGCATGGGGGGTGGGGGCATCCACATGGAGACAGGGGGTGGGGAGGACGTATGGGATGTGGAAAAGACAGAAGGTGGATGGGGGGGATAATAAAATATGGAGTGTAAAAAAATTAATTAATTAATAAAAAAAAGTTACACCTTTGGGCATATACCAAGAAGACACTACAGCATGTAATAAGAACACTTCACTATGTTCATAGCAGCCATATTTTTTAATAGCTAGAAGCTGGGAACAACCTAGATGTCCCTCAACAGAGGAATACAGAAAATGTGGTACATTTACACAATGGAGTACTACTCAGCTATTAAAAACAATGACTTCATGAAATTCTTAGGCAAATGGATGGAACTTGAAAACATCATCCTGAGTGAGGTAACCCAGTCACAAAAGAACACACATGATATGCATTCACTGATGAGTGGATATTAGTTCAAAAACTCGAAATATCCAAGATACAATTCACAGACCCTATGAAGCTCAAGAAGAAGGAAGACAAAATGTGGATGCTTCAGTGCTTCTTAGAAGGGGGAACAAATTACTCACGGAGGAAATATGTAGACAAAGTATGGAGCAGAGACTGAAGGAATGAGAAAAAATATTTAAAAAGACAAATTCATTTACTAGCTAAGACTGACAAATTTCTTACAGACTTCACACTAAAAGATGCACAAGTTCAGATGTAAGATTTCACAGATGTAATTTGTTACCTCCCTACCTAAACTCAGTTTCCATTAATTGTTTCATATTTCCTCTTCTTGCTATGCCACTGTCCTAACATTATTCTAGTACTAATAAATTTGTACTTATAAATTAAACATTCTATTAAACGATATAACTGTATAATCACAAATTCTTGTTCCTTCTGCTCCACAAAAAAAACTCATCTTATAGAATGTTCATATTGTTAACTCATTTTGTTATCTCTTTTGTAAACTTATAAGCTACAGAAAATGCACTCAGATATACCTCTCATGGAACAAATAGACTCCATCCAGATAAATTCATCTGCCTAAAGTTCTTTCTTACTACATATTCCAGAAGGTAAGATTCCTCTGAGTTTCAAATGCACATCTAATAAAATATTTTCTTTCTTCCAAACTCTCTACCTCTAATATATATGTGTGTGTTTTTGTGTCTTGTCAAGTCCAGACACTTACTACATCTAGGACAGCTCCAGAGAAGCAACCTACAGATGCTCCAACCTCTTCTCACAGACACTGATGCTTCTGCTGGACTTGTTTCTTCTGATCTATCCACAGGCGATTCCAAATTCTCCTAAGACTGGACAAACATCCTCATACCCATTCTTCTAGGTTTCCTAAAGACACATCGCCCCAAAGCCAGCAGGACGTAGTCAGAGATCACAATGCCCCTATTCCTGCTTCATCATCACCTCTTTTTAATTTTTCCTTTTTATTTAAACCAAAATGGGAGAACGTTAGCATTCTGTCTAGACTCCACCCCACAATTACCTGGCAACAGCCAGGTATACCTGACTCACTATAAAAGGGGCTGCTTGCCCCCTCCTGGCTCCCTTGTTCTCTTGCTCTTGCTCTGTCCTCTTGTCCCTTCTCCCTCTCTCTCCATGTGTCCATGGCCAGCCTCTACTCCTCTGTTCTCCTCTCTCTCTCTCTCTCTCTCTCTCTCTCTCTCTCTCTCTCTCTCCCTCTCTGAGTTTCTCTGCCTCTACTAGCCTCTCAACTCCCCTCCTTATGCCCTGAATAAGCTCTGTTCTATACTATACCTTAGTGCAGCTAGTCCCTCAGGGAGCAGGGATGCCTCAGCATGGTCCTGCTAAAACACCCTCTTTCCCCATACCTCGCCACATCTCCATAGGACATAGTCCCCCCTCTCATCTTTTTATAAGCACATCAATAAGTACTCTATACCTACATGTATTCTTGTGCACATACTTGAACACACTTACACATACACGTATGCATAAATGCTAGATGCTAACAGCAAAGAGAAATAGTTTAAAGTGTGATTTGTACATCCAATGCTTTTGTGATGTGAAGCTCAAAGAAGATGAATTAATTACTAAGGACAGAGGATGAAACGCAATGGTAAAACAAATCATTGAGAAAAAATATATTAGAGGTTTTGCCTTGTGTACTATACAGCAATATTTACATCTGCGAGCACACAGGAAGGCGCTGTGGATTTTGCCTAGATGTCATGGGTAGAAGGTTGATGAAGTGCTTAAGAAGCACCCATGTGCAGCAACACAGTTGGTGAGGAGGATAAACAAAGAGAAGGAAATATGAGTTCTGAGGCTGAAATTATTCTCCTTAATGTCGCACAAGCTAAGCATCAGAGCTGGTCACATACATACAATTTTCTGCACTTAAAAGACCCAAACAGTTACAAACATTAATAAAAAAAAAAACCTAAAATCAAGATGAGTGAGAAAAAGGTCAATTACCTATCTTGAATTTGGAGGGAGAGAAAGGGTCTAAGATAAATGTCACTGACATCAGCCATTTCTTCACTTAAGTGGCTGGCTGCCCGGATGGCCCTTTCACAGTCAAAAGGTAATTGAATGTTAATTCCACTGACCTTATTTGCCACGGTTGCTCCATCCCCCAGCACCCCTGGCTGTCAGGCAGCATGCCTTGCATAGCCGTCAACTTAATGTTTTTCTTTTGACTGAATTTTTTACCTGAGGCATTTCAGTCCTGTAACTTCAGCAATCAATTTAGGCCCAAAGCAGCTCAGGCCACAATACCCTGAAAGCAAGTATTTGCATGCAAACTAACAGCTTAAGCACCAGGGAAATGACCTCCATCCAAACAGACAGAAGGGAGACTTTATGCTAAATCACGGCACAGATAATTTGCTGGTTCATGAGATGAACTGTGTGTGTGTGTGTGTGTGTGTGTGTGTGTGTGTGTGTGTGTGTGTGTTTGTGTATGTCTGTGTGTGTGTCTGTGTCTCTGTGTAGGTGTCTGACTGTGTCTATGTGTCTGTGTATGTATATGTCTATCTGTGTGTATCTGTTGTCTGTTTTGTGTGTGTATATCTTTGTGTATGTCTGTGTGTGTGTGTTGGTGTCTATATATGTCTGTGTATAACTGTGTGTTTGTATGTGTGTGTATGTCTGTGTATATCTATCTGTGAGTGGGAGTCTGTGTATCTGTCTGTCTGTGGGTGTGGGATGTCTACGTGTGTGTCTGTTTGTGTATGTTGCCTCCATAGTGCAGATATATTTATAGCATCTTTTACAGGTGGTAAGCTATTTTTAACTGATGTTTTTGTTAGTAATCCTAAACTAATGCTTTATGAAGTAATCATGAATTTCTAATAGCTAGAGATGTCATAAAAGGAGAATTCAATTAGACTGAGACTGTTAGAATTTTTGTTTTAATTTTTAGATAACCCAATTTCTTTCTAAGACAAGTATTGTGAAGAACCAGCTTTGCTATTTGTCCTGAAGACTTGTCAATACATATTTGTTTTTAATTCTTAACTTCTAACAACAACATAGCAGTCATTTTTTGTTGTTGTTGTTCTTCATAAGTACACAGGATAAAACATTTGTTGGGATCTCCAGCACAGTTATGAAATTCATTTATTAAATCTGGATTTTTATCCAAGAGAAAAATTGACACATATGTTGCCCTGGATGTGGAAGAATGAACGCTGGTTCATCTTGAACTTTTTTGTATCCTCCTACAGAATAAAGCTAATCAAGCCTAAATGTGACTGGCATATAAAACATCTCTTCTCCAGATATCCGCGGGTGTTTGGAGGAAGAACAAACAGTTCACTTCTCACTGCATCAGGGAGGAGAAAGGAATTTAGGCAGCTGGCCCCAGGGAATGGTATTCAATATTCTTACTCCACCTGACATAGACCAGGAAGCCATCCCCACCGCCTAATGGTAAAAATAAAAGCATTTCACCTCCCCCATGAGCCTGCAAGTCGATGCTATGAAAGGAAAGCTTTCTTAGTAAATCGCATCATACTCACGTATGTAAAGCAAGAAGTACCTAGAAGACTCTTTGAACATATTGCACAAGGAATATTGTCAGGGAACTAAACCCTGCCAGGTCTCAGCTCCACCACTGGCAGGAGTTACAGAAGACACTGAGAAACAAAGGTACCAAGCCTGGTTACACTGATGGACATTTTCCTGAAACAGAATCTCACTCCACAGCCAAGGCTAGCCTAGAACTTGTGGCCTCCCTGTTTCAGTCTTCAGGGCACAACAGTTATAGGTCAGCAGTGCTATGATTGACTCTCATGACATTATCAGTAGGGAAGAAAGTTGCATCCACTTCAGTGAGACCTCTTTGCTAAAGATGCTGAGAACTGATCTGAGCAGCCACTACATTCCTACTAGCCAAGATATGTCTAGATATGCTCTCTGTAGCTACCCAAACCAAGCGGGTTTTTTTTTCTAACCTCTACTTGCATTCCTCTTCCTGCATACCAGACAGCAAACCCTAACAGATTGGCCTCCCTATTTCTACCTCCCTGTTTTCACTGTTGCCTACCAGGTCCCCCATTTTGTCCCTTTTATAGAGCAAGCCACTCCTTCTGAATAACACTGCCCCACCTCCCTTCACCTTCAGAGTTCCTGTCCCTCTCCTTACTGCAGTTTAAATAGTCAATCTCTAAGTTGGTCTATGTCATTTCCCTGTTAAAATTTCTCCCACCAGACCTGGCTTCTTAGTCTTAAAGGAAAAGAATAAAACCTTTAGTGGGGTATAATTTACTTTTCTTGCTGCTGTAACAAGATAGCCAATAAAGCAACTAAAGAAGGTTTATGTGATGGGAAAAAAGACACATATTATCTCACTGTAGCTATCAGACAATGGACACCAAGGAACTGGAATTTCTCTCAGAATCTCTTCTTGTGAGAAGAAAAATGTCTGAGGCCTGATGATCCCAGCTAGAGAGGAAGCTTGTCTCCCAAGAAGAGATTTCTCACAGTAGGAACTGAGATAATAATTCCTTAATGATGGGCAGGATGGGCAGGATACTTTGACCAGGACTATTTAGATATGCAGACCTCTTGCCCTCTATTTAAACTTAAACTTCATGCCAATATCAAAAAATGGACCTGGAATGTGAGTCACTGGAACTCTATTCTTCTTCCCAAGGTAACCATACTAAATAAATCTTTCTCTGCTTTCTTCTGTTATTTGTCTAATTACTTGACCCATTGAGACTCAGGGGGCCAACCCTAGCTTGTTACAGCTGCCAGGGCCCAGGCCTGACTCTTACAATTCCAGTAACAGGCCAGAAGATTAATTTGGCTTAGATTCAGAAGGTGCAATATATTGTGAGTGAGAATATGTGCTGACTGGGAAGGTTTGGACTGCGGCAGTAGGAGTTAGCATCTCACATTTTGGTGGCAGAAGAGGGGGCAAGAAGCAAGACCAAGTGAAAATCCTCAGAGGCTCACCCCAGGGACTCAGGGACTCAGCTCTAAGATAAGTCATCCTTCCAGAACATTCCACAACCTCCCATAACAGCACGAGCGGGCAAAGAGCATTTCAGAATTACACAAAAACAGTGGAGTTCAAGAATTTACCTGGGGAAAAGTGCTGGATGTCATTGATTTGTGTGGAAAGCTTGTCATGTGGGTGGTGAAGGGTTTTTAGCCTGAGTGTGATAAAATTACAAGAACAGTTTGGGGAGAGAGTTCCATGGAGGTCAGTAAGATAAGGAAAAGTAAAAACCGATAGGAAGAAGAGGGTCTTAAATATCATTGAAAAAGTCTAAGGAAACTAGGCAAGAGAGGGACACAGACGGTTGAGAATTCCTGGGTTTCTTCATGATGAAGAGCCAATCAGCTTGATACTGAGAGACAGTCATTGATGTGACTGGCACAATACCACCAGACACAGGAAAGGCAATTGGAAGGCCTTTAAAATGACTATTCTAAAAGCTATTTGTTTTGCATCCTCTTCTCCCATGGCATGCCCTGCATCTCAGTATTTAGAAATGTCCTTCTAGCTTCTCCCTTCCATCTATGCAGTCTGGACCATTCTGACCTGGGCTCCCTTGGGTTGGAGACCACATCATAGGAAGGATCACTTCCTGGTGGTTCCCAGCTGAATGAGTGGACTCATCTCATCACTCTGACAGCTGTTTCCTGATGTTCCACTCAGTTCTCAGTGTGAGCTGTTTACTTTGCTCTTTGGCTCTCTACATGGTATCATTAGTTCACTGGTGCTTGGAAAGTTTTATCCTAAAGTGAATGGTACAAGTGAAGACATGCTGAAACTCCCTGAAGTATAAGCTTTCCTGATATCTGGAAGAGATGAGATGTGAAACCAATTATACATTGCTTTCATCTTCAAAGCCCCACGCAAACATTGTCTAATTAACCCTCCTCACTATATACCCAGAAGGCAGGGAAGCATCATTAAGCCTGCACTTCGTGGGGGAAAACACTGAAAATACAAGGCAAATGACAAGCCCTCCACCAGAATGGCATAGCATTCGTGCCAAAACCAGCAAAGTAGAACTCCTGACCCTTTCTCCTAAGCTGGGGCCAAAGAGGGAATCAGCACTGAAACAGATTTATTGCAAAGGTCATGCCCAATATCTCCTCTTAAGGCTTATCAGAGAATAGGGAGATAAATCATGCTCCTGCAAGGAGGCAGATTTTGGGGTCCTGGGGCTGAGTTTGTATGTCAAGTCCCATGACCTCTCCATACTTTGAATTCCTCATCTGCCAAAGGGGTCCTGTAAGCCTGATGGCCAGCTCATCACAGTGCTGAAATAGCTGGCAAAATCTCAGAAAATGAACTTTAATGATGTTCTATGACATGGATCATGTTATCCACTGAGAAAACTGTAATGGAGATGAGCCTCCATCCTTCCTCCTCTACAACCTCACCTCTCTTCATTACCTCTTTCTTTGTATCCTCAGGGTCTCTCCTCCAGCTAATTGATTTCAGAAACAGCATCCAGGGCCCTGATTCAAGATTAAAGAAGGAAATTAAGATTGTGCTTGCACCAAGAGTCTTTTCTTTTCTTTTCTTTTCTTTTCTTTTCTTTTCTTTCTTCCTTCCTTCCTTGCTTTCTTTCTTTCTTTTCTTTCTTTTTTTTTTTTTTGCAGAGACCAGAAGCCATGACAATTCAGGCTGAAGTCCTGAATGGTGCTCTGCAAAGGAGGCACATATGTTGGCAAAACTCCGGCACCCTACATCCCCATGCCATCAACATTCATAGTGGCAGATGATGAGTTTTGACTATTTACTTGGATCCAAGCTCTTTTCTGAAAGGAGGCTAGGTGTTGCAGGAGAAAAAAAGTGAGCTCTGGTTTTTCTGTTACTATGAAATAATTTCACCCATATGTTCCTCTTCATTATCACTCATGGTAACTAGGTATACCCACTAGGATGACCATGGTGATTAAATGAGTCAATGTCCATTGAGGTAGCATAGTGTCAGCTAATTGAGTGACACAATTGAACCTAATATTGCCATTGGTACTGACTTGTACTATGGATACCTGTGGCATTAGGTGATAGCATTAGTTCCAGGTATATACAAGATGCTGAGGACCACAAGTGAGTGCTCTGTTCTAGTAAAACAGCTCAGTCATAGTATGTTCATGTGTGGCACAGCCCTGGCTATGGGTCACAGTGCAGAGGATTCTCTGCTTCTAGCCCCTTCCAGGGAGCAACCAAAGACTGCTAGTTACTAGCCTAGACTCAGCTCTCAACTTGTACTAATCAAACACAAAATTCTATTTGTCTTGATTAGTTCATTTATTTGTTTATTTATATAATTAGAGACAGGATTTCATGTAGGCTGAACGCAAACTCATTAAGTAGCTGAGAATAGCCTCTCTCCATTTCCCGAGTGCTGGAATTACAGGCATGCTCTACCTATGTGCAGGTTATGCAGTATTGGGGAGTGAACCAAGAGTTTTATGCATGCTAAGTAAACATTTTAATATCTGAGATATATTCCTACATGTATGCTTATCTTTAAAATACACACAAAATTGTATCCACAACAAATGCTTGGCCACAAACACTAAAAACAATGTGAAATGTTAGAAATATCTAAAAGCCTCTCTCTTCAAATATGCAGGTTTTTCAGTACGTGAACCAAGTTAAGATGAACTCAGGTACTATAAACAAGACAATGGAGAGAATCTGAAGGCTTTATGATAATCTGTACTTCAGTGACTCCTTGCGTGGGGATGATTGACCGTAAGACATTGGGCCCAAGATAATTTCACAGAGTCCAGAGCCAGACACCTGGCAGAGCAAGGCACCTGGAAAAGATCTCATATGGCCATGAGGTAGCAAACCTCCACACATCTCCTAAACCAGAAAGCTCATCAGCTGGTAGATGCCATGTGTACCTGCCGCTTGTTCCCTCCAAAAGTCCCTCCAAGACCATTCATCAGAGGAGGAACCTGTGCTACTATAGAGCCTGGAGTCCTCTTAGGAGAACAGAAGGAAATGGGGTGTTTGCACAGTCTTTAGAATCTGTGGTTCTTAGCACCACAGGAGTTTACCAGTCACAGTTAATTGTGATTGCCTGTCTAACTTGATCTGAAGTCAACTAAGAACACAACCCTGGACAGGTCTGTTAACACATTTCCAGGAAGTACTAACTGAGGTAAGTAGACCCTCCCTTACAGTGGGTAGCATCTTCCTTTGGAGGCCCACACACAATTAGTCTAAGACAAAAATTTTTCTACATGCCTTCATCCCAAGTAGGTCAGTGCATCTGTCTTGCTGCTGCTGTCCTTCATTGACATCACTACCCACGTTCTTTCCAATATGGGATGAAGATCAATAATTCTCTGGGAATTCTCCAGGTTTCCAGTGTCCAATTGTGGCTGCTGAGACATCTATCCTCATGGGCTGAAAAAAAAAAGATAAGAGGTTCTTTGTCTTTCCAATATGAAGACAGATATTATTGGGCCACCTAGAACACATCCAGTTGAATAACTTTTTAAAAATATCATTATATCAACTTTCTTCTTTTTGACTAGAGAATACAGAAATCCTGCTTGTTTGTTGTGGTTTACTCATCCTTTATGTTTTGAACTTATTCACTTTACATACCTCTCACTAGCCCCCTCCCACAGGCCATTCCCCCTCATACCCCCTCCTCTTTTCCTCTGAGCAAGTGGGGGCTCACCTTGGTGTCCCCCAACCCTACTACATCAAGTCTCCACTAGGCTTGGCATATCCTCTTTCACTGACCCCCAGGCAAGAGAGCCCAGATAAAAAACATATCCCACATATAGGCAACAGCTTTTAGGACAGCACCCATTCCAGTTGTTCAGGACCCACATGAAAACCAAGCTGCACATCTATCGCATATGTTCGGGGAGGCCTAGGTCTAGCCAGTGTTCTTTGGGTTTCTGAGAGCCCAAAGGTTCCAGTTTAGTTGATTCTATTAGTCTTCATGTGAAGTCCCTATCTCATTCAGGGCCCCAAATCCATCCTCCTATTTTCCCATAAGAGTCCGCAGGCTCCATCCACTGCTTGGCAGCCGGTATCTGCATCTGTTTGAGTCAGCTTCTAGGTGGGGCCTCTCAGAGGATAGCTAGAAGCCAGTTTGCAAGCATAACCGAGTATCATTAATAGTGTGAGGGATTGGTGCTTGTCCATGGGATGGGTCTCAAGTTGGGCCAGTTATTGGTTGGCCATTCCCTCAGTCTCTTCTCCATTTACAATCCCTGCATTTCTGGTAGACAGGATAAATTTAGGGTGGAAAATTGTGTGGGTTAGTTGGTGTCCTGATCACACCACTGGACTTCCTGTTGTCTGTGCACAGGAGGTGGTCCCTTCAGGTTCCATATCCCCAATGCTATTAGTCACAGCTAAGGTCACCCCCATTGATTTTTAGGTGCCTCCCATATCCCAGGTTTCTGGCCCATCCTGGAGATCACCCCAGCTCCCTATCACCATCAGTTGCAGATTTTCAATATTTCTCATGGATATCTGGGTATCGCTCCTGTTTATCCACACACCTGATCCTGAAATCCCCCTCTCTCCAGCCCCTATCCCATGAAGTTTTCTCCCTCCATCTGCCTCTTATGACTATTTTATTCTACCTTCTAAGTGAGATTCAAGCTTCCTCTTTTGGGCCTTCCTTCTTGTTTAGCTTCTTTGGGTTTGTGGAGTATCATATGATACCTGTATTTTATGGGTTATATCCACTTATAAGTGAAGACATATCAGGCATGTCCTTTGGGGACTGACTGGGTTACCTCACTGAGGATGATATTCTTAAGTTCCATCCATTTGCCAGCAACATTCATGATACTTTGTTTGTATTAGCTGAATAGTATTCCAATGTATAGATGAACCACATTTTCTTTAATTCTTTGGTCGAGGGACATCTAGGTTGTTTCCAATTTCTGACTATAATGAATAAAGCTTCAATGAACATAATTGATGATGGAGCATCTTTTGGGTATATATCCAGTATAGCTGGGTCTTGAGGTAGAACTATTCTCAGTTTTCTGAGAAACTACCAAAATGATTTCCAAAATGATTGTACAAGTTTGAACTCCCCAAGCAATGAAGAACTCTTCCCCTTGCTCCACATCCTTGCTAGCATGTGCTATCTCTTGAGTGTTCTTTCTTAGCCATTCTGATGGAACTTCAGAGTTGTTTTGATTTGCATTTCCCTGATGACTAGGGACATTGAACTTATCTTTAAGTGTTTTTTGGCCATTTGTGATTCCTCTGTTGAGAATGCTGTTTATCCCTGTACCCCATTTTTAATTGGCTTATTTGGGTTGTTGGTGTCTAAATCCTTGAGTTCTTTATACATTTTGAATATTAGCCCCCTATAAGATGTAGAGTTTGTGAAGATTCTTTTCTAATCTGTAGGCAGGTTATTTGTCTTATTGACTGTGTCCTTAGCCTTACAGAAGCTTTACAGTTTCGTAAGGTTCTATTTATCAATTATTGATCTTAGAGCCTGAGCCATGGTGTTCTAGTCAGGAAATTGTCTGCTGTACAAAAGCATTCAAGGGTATTACCTACTTTCTCCTCTATGAGATTTAGCATATCTGATTTTATGTTGAAGTCCTTCAGCCACTTGGACTTGAGTTTTGTGCAGGATGATAAACATGGATCTATTTTCATTTTTCTACATGTTAGATCAGCATCAGTTGTTGAACATGCTTTCTTTTTTCCATTGTACGGTTTTGCCTTCTTTATCAAAAAGTATATGTTCATAGGTGTTTGGGTTTAATTCCGAGTCTTCAATTTGATTTCCGTTGATCATTGTGTCTGTTTCTATACCTTGCAGTTTTTAATCACTATTGCTCTGGTCAGGGATAATGAGTCCTCCTGAAGTTCTTTTATATTCAGTATTATTTTTGCTGTCCATTTTTTCTAATGTTTATCCATATGAAGTTGGGAATTGTTCTTTTTTGCAAGCATTTCTTTATTAATTATTTTTATACTCTCCATATTTTATTCCCCACCCTGCCAACTCCTGTCCACCCTCTGACTACTCCACATCCCCTACCTCTTCCCCTCCCCCTGTCTCCACGTGGATGTCCCTATGCCCCACCCCACCGACCTCTAAACTCCCTGGGACCTCCAGTCTCTAGAGGGTTAGGTGCGCCATCTGTGGATGAGCACAGACACAGCAGTCCTCTATTGTATGTGTGCTAGGGGCCTCATATCAGCTGGTGTATGCTGCCTGTTTGGTGGTCCAGTGTTTGAGAGATCCCGGGGGTCCAGGTTAATTGAGACTGCTGATCCTCCTACAGGATCACCCTCAGCTTCATTCAGCCTTCCCTAATTCAACAGCAGGGGTCAACTACTTCTGTCCATTGGTTGGGTGCAAACATGTGCATCTGACTCTTTTAGCTGCTTGCTGTGTCTTCCGGAGCGCTGTCATGCTAGGTCCCTTTTTGTGAACATTACATAGCCTCAGTAATAGTGTTAGGCTTTGGGATCTTCCCTTTGCGCATTCAAGGTCTATAAATTTGTACTGGAATTTTGATGGGGATTGCATTGAATCTGTAGATTGCTTTTAGTGAGATGACCATTTTCACTATGTTAATCTTACCATTCTACCAGCATGGGATATCTTTCCCTTTTCTGATATCTTCTTCAATTTCTTTCTTCAGAGACTTGCAGTTCTTGTCATACAGGTCTTTCACTTGCTTGGTTAGAGATACACCATGGTATTTTATCCTATTTGTGGCTATTGTGCAGGGTACTGTTTCTCTAACTTTTTTCTCAACCCATTTATCGCTTGTGTAGAGGAGGGCTACTATTTCTTGAAGTTAATTTTGTATCCAGGCACTTTGCTGAAGCTGTTTATCAGCTGGAGGAGTTCTCTGGTAGAATTTTTTGGGGGTCACTTATGTATACTATCATAGCATCAGCAAATAGTGATACTTTGACTTCTTCCTTTCCAATTTATATCCACTTGATGTCCTTTAGCTGTGTTATTGCCCTAGCTGGAACTTCAAGTATTATATTGAAGAGAGAAGGGAAGAGTGCACAGCCTTACTTTGTCCCCAATTTAAGTGAAAATGTTTTAAGTTTCCCTCCATTTAATTTGATGTTGGTTATTGGCTTGATGTATAATGCCTTTATTGTGTTTAGGGATGCCCCTTGTATCCCTTTTCTCTCTAAGACTTTTAATATGAAGGGGTGTTTCATTTTCTCAAATGCTTTTTTTTTGGCATATAGTAAGATGATCATGCTTTATTTCTTCCAGCTTGCTTATATGGTGGATTAAGTCGATGAATTTTTTTACATATTGAACAACTCCTCCATCCCTAGGATGAAGGCTACCATCCTTTCTGTGTTAATGCAAACTATCTTAAAGTCACAAAAGACAGTGGAACATTGATGATCAGAACCCTGTTTAGGTCTGGGAGAAACACATGGTAATCCTTGATGATATCTGGCAAGCGGCTGTGGACCTGTCTGGCTGTATTGTGTTCTCTGTTCCCCAGGACATGGGCTCTTATGCTTCAGGCAGAGAATATAAATGTTCATCCTTCCTTCTCCACAGCAGTGGCCCACAGGGCTGTTTTCAGAACTGATCAGAAGATATCTTAAACAACAGCATGATCCCAGCCTGCCTTGTGAATTGGCTAACAGGAGTCAACCCCCCCTACACCCCAGGATAAGAGCAACAGACATAACATTACAGCTTTGAAATGCACAATCCAACTAGCTAATCCCCCTTCTACCTTCTAGCTGTAGCAGTGGCTACCATGCCACCCAGCCCAGGTGATGATGTCCAAAGATAAGTAAGTTGGCAGCACCTATCTGCCTGTGGAATATGTAAAGCTATGATGCTGATCTGAGCACTGTCCCTCTTCTCCCAGCTGCATTTTGCTACAATTTGCACATAATGCATGCTTTACCCTCATGAATAATGTCCCCTTTCAAATCCGCCATGGTAGAAAAATGTATTCTGGAAGTCACTTAATGGCAAAGGTGGGTGGTTTGCTAAGCCTGTATGTATTTTCAGATGCCTGCTTCCCACTGGTTCTGCAAATGGCACCTGCGGTGACCAGTCTCTGCCTCATTGTCACTGTGTTATCCTTTAACAGGCATGGCGGGTGCTCCCTGTGCCTAGCACACTAGAGAATGAATAGAAACAATGTTTCTGCCAAGTTGAGTTTTCATTTCAGCAGAGTGAACAGGAGAAGAAACAAACAGTAGGGGGAAGATGTACAACTCACACTGAGGTGAGACTGTGGCAAAACTGGGCCAGATGTCTTTGTTGTGAGGCCTTCTGATACCTCCCACAGACAGCTGCTGCATGCAGTGAGGCCATTGTAGCGTGAACTTGAAGGACTTTTCCCCCTGTAATAAGGCTAGCACTGTATTTGGGACATGCGTCCTAAAACAAGACACTGGTCCTGCTCCATGCTGCCTGGCTCGTCTATCAGACCCTAACCTACAACCTCAGCCTCCCTTCAGTCTGCTGTGTGGGTCCTATCATTAAACCACAACAGCTCTGTATGCCCCTGCAGGGAATATTTATCACACCTTTTTTTCTGAGAGCAGACTTTTGTATGTCTGGGTTCCTGCTTCCAAAAGTGATGCAGTGCTGCCTTCTGGCATTTTCTTCCTTAATTGGCAATTAGGCACACTGGCATGCTCTGCTGCACTGATTTTTTATTTTAAAGCAAGTATTGATTACAATTCTATCATAAGTGTAATAAAGGAGTTGGAGGATAGCGTCTCTAACAGTTATGGTCTCACAAGAATATGGTGTTGACCCAGCAGTTTTAGGAATGGAGTGGAGAGCAGAGAGAAGGGTGGTGTGAGCCATGGCTTGGCATGCCAAGACACAAAAGGCTGCCTGAGCTTTTCCCCACAAAGTCAGAACCAGCCTCAGTGTCAGAACACCAGCTTCAGGACAGACCTGCTCAGAGCTTTCTAGAATGTTGACCTGAGTTCCTGTTGTCCTACCTGAGTCACTGGTTTAGAGTTTACAAGTAGCTCTCTGATCTGACTCCGTGGTATTTCCTGTATAGTCAAGCATTTTAGTAAGACCCGAAAAATAAATATTCACAAGGTAGGCATGCTGGGCCCGGGAGTCTCCATGAAATAAGCGGATTCCCACTGGCATTTCTTCTTTGGTGATCTTAGAGGAACAATCTTTACTGTGTAATGGGCCATAGAGCCCTAACAGAGTCCATCTTGTGTGGTAACTTCCTCTGTGTACTCAGCAGAGTTGTGTAGATATCCTGAGACAAGAAAATAGTACTTCCTAAGCTTGGTGACTGTGCTGACGGCTCTGCATCTTTTCCTTGGGCCCATAGCCTTAGCACTAATGGCCACATATTTAGGCTTGATTCTCCTTGAGGCTGTGATCATCTCTACCAAGAACTAAAACCCTGGTGAGTCTTGAAGAACTGAGTATATGATATGTAGCTGTTGCAATCACCCTGATAGTTAGCAAATGGAGACAACTACCCAGGAAAGAGGCTTGTGTTTTTACCTACATTTAACAAATGTTTTTAGAAAAGAATACAAGGCTTTAAAAAACATAGAAAATTGTCTAGCTAGCAAGAAGTGAAGACCAGTTTAGGGCCTAGTCCACCAGACTCCCAGACCCCAGATTCAACTTTCTCTGATAGTTGCAGTGACTAGGAAACTCAGATTTCCTTTGCTTGAAAGGGAGGTCATTTTGTTTAACTTGAGAACAGTCATAGCTGGAAATGCAGCTCTGTTGGTAGAGTGCTTGCCTAGCAAGTGTAAAGCTCTGGTTTGTGACTGAACTCTCTTCATAGCCTCAAATAGGAAGCCGCAACATCCTTTTGGGATGGTGTGTAGCCAGACTCTCACTCCATCAGAGTCCCAACTATTCGTCAGTTCTACTATTGGCTTAACCAGAAATTTGACTGTGCACTTCTCTCATTACATTTTGTTTTTAAAGAAGGACAATCAGCACTGGGGAAATGGCACGGTCAGTAAAGTGCTTCTGTGTGAGCATGAGGACTTGGGTCTTATCATTACCAGCACTCCAGCCTGCAATTCCAATGCTGGGGAGATGCAGAGAGGAGAATTTCTATGTTCATGGTACAGCCAGACCAGTCTAATCAGTGAGTCCTGAATCCCAGTGAGAGGCCATGTCAGAAAAAAACAAAAACAAAAACAAAAAACATGGACGGTACCTGAGGAATCACATGTAAGTCTGACCCCTGCCTGCCTTAAGCAAACCACAAATAGAAACACATATATATCTCCGACATGCATACACATACATACATATATACACACACAACACATATGCATACATATACACACAGACAACACATATAGATAGATACATGCATACATACATACATAAATACACACACATATATAAATACAAATATACATAAATACACATATATACCTACACACATGTACACAAACGCATACACACAAAGAAGTTCTAGATCATCTTTAGCTACACAGTTGAACCATCCTGGTTACATAAGACATTGACTCAAAAACATTAACAATAACCACAGAAAAGAGGTGGGAGTCAAGATAATTCACATTCAGACTACTTCCTCAGTTCTCTCTATACCTATTACTAACATTGTTGAAATATGCTTCTGTCATCAAGCTGCTTCATCTCCCTTGTGTATAGTTTGCCTGACCTGTTGTTTCTCTCAAAAAAAAACTAATAAATATCATTCCTACATGCTAAGTCCATTTTAAAATTATTTTGTTAAGAAAGCTACAAAACTTTATTGTTAATATAGGTCATGCTTTGCCAATTACACAACTATATCCATTACCCTACTCAGTGTGACCAAAACACATTCTGCCTAACAGAAAGAGTTTGTTGTAGCTCAGGGTTTTAGGAGATTCATTCCATCATGGTGGAGTATGAATGGTGCATGGTAAACCAGGGCAGCTCACATCATGGTAGGCTAGAGAGAAGAGAGGCAGAAACACCAGCATTCTGATAGCTTTCTCTTCTTCCCTTCTCATCCCATCTAGGCCCTCAACCCATGGGACATCCAGGGAAGGTCTTCTCTCCTCTGTTAATCCTCTCTTGAGTCAGCAACAGAGACACTATGAGGTGTACTTCAGTGTTTTGAATTTTAAATCCAGTCAAGTTGGCAATGGAGAGTGACCATCACAGAGACTAAGGAAGACCCCAAGCCCATCACTGTCAGCACCAGTGACCTATGAATGCTAGTCAAATATGTGCTGTAGCCAAAGTTACATTGTTCACATGTCATCACTTTTCCTCTGGCCAAACCTCCATGAAACTCTGGGTCACCTTCATTCTGTAGAAGAACACTGTCATGATTATATTCATGTTCAGATCAATCAAGTTCACCTTCAGTCTTTGCCTCTTGAGAGAAACTTCTTCAGTTTGTCATGTGTTTAATTGATCGTACAACCTAAGGAAAAGCAAATGTGCCAGCAGAATGCTACAGTAGAGTATGATGTACGTATGCAACAACCATGCACTAAAAGAAATTCAACAACCTAATGAAAGATTACTGCCTTCCTTATCCCTCAATTCACCCAAAGCCATTTTACAGTGATTATTTTGGCTGAATTACTTCTTCTAAGATGTCCTTTTTTGAAGATGGTGGAAAGTCTTATTTGCTTACTTGATTGCTTGCTTGATTTTTTTATTTTGTTTGGAGTTTGTTTTTTGAAACAGAATCTCAACTATATATATCACTATTGTCCTACCTCAGACTCTAGATGTCTGGAATTACATGTATACTACTGCAATCCGTTTATCTTACTGTTTTAATTGAGGACAAAGGACACATAATACTACCTAGAAAAAAGTAAGAAAATTTGAAATACTTCTAGCTCATCCTTCTTATCCAGAACCCAGAAATCCCTGTTCAGTTGATCAAGAAGTAATTTCCCTTTATGTTCTACAGGAGCCCAGCACATCTGCATTAGTTACTTCTCTCTTTGCTTTTACCAAACACCCAACAAGCAGCAACTTAGACAAGAGTTTAAGTTAGTGGATCACTGTTTGAAAGGACAATGTTCATCGAGACAGGAAAGTCATGGCAGCACTGGCATCCAGCAGTGGTCTTTTCATATTCATTGTCAGAAAGAAAGTAGACAAGAAATAGGATCTGAATAAAATCTAAAGGTCAGCAACAGATACTCATTCCCTCTAACAAGTGTCCCCTTACTATAGGTTCACAACTCTCCCAAATAGCACCACTAATTGGGAACATGTAAGCCTGTGGGGGGACATTTCAAATTAAAACAGCATTGCACCAAAAAAAGTAAGAGGAAAGTCCAGAGTGATCATGAGTTCCTGACAAATTTCTCCAGAGTCCACAAACTCTATACATCACCTGAACCACAAAAGAGGAAGATCATCCTTACTAAGAGCATAGCTATCCCATAGCAGCAGGTCAACACTACAGTAAACCCATAGCTGTGCAAAACACCTGTGTTAGTTACCTTTCTACTGCTGTGAAGAGACACCATGATCAAGGCAACTGTAAAAGAAAGCGTTCCAGAGAGTTAAAGGCCATGAGCATTATGGCTGGTGCTGTGGCAGCATTAGGCAGACATGACATGAGAGATTAATCAAGAGCTAATTAGGATGGTGTGGGCTTTTGAAATAACAAATCTATCCCCAGTGACACACCTCCTCCAACAAAATCATACTTCCTAATTCTTCCAAAACAGTTTCAGGAACTGGTGCCCAAGCATTAAAATATATGAGCCTATAGGGGCTATTCTCATTTAAACCAGAACAACATGTTTCTTGGGAATCACCACAGTAATGCTTTATGTTTATTGCATGAGTAGATTTTTCCCTATATGTTATTATTTATTTGGAAACAAATTGAAAAACCAGAAATTTAAAATAATTATTGTGGGATTGGAATGTGGCTCATTTGATGGAATGGTTGCCTAACACATCCTGGAATCCTGGAATGGAAGCACAGGCATATATATTCCTAACATTCTGGATGTGGAACATTAGGTCAAGGTGCTCTCTGGTTATATAGGGCATTTGAAGCCAATCTTAGATACATAAGTCCTTAAACACAATGCCGGTGATCTTTGATTTCAGAGTATGCTTTTGAGTAACTAAAAAGTCTTATAAGTTATAAGGATGATTACATATTAGCTATTAGCTTTTCTTTTGCCATCTGTCTAACAACATAGAGCAGTAGTCTCAGCCTATGAGTGGTCACCCCTCTGAAGGTTGAGCAACCTTTTCACAGGGGTCATCTAAGACCACAGGAAAACATAGATATTTATTTACATTATGATTCATAACAGCAAGAAAGTTGCAGTTATGAAGTAGCAGCAAGATTAATTTTATGGTTGGAGGTCACCACAACATGAGAAACTCTGTAAAACTGTCGCAACATTTGAACAGTTGAGAACGATTGAGCTAGAGTAACTGGATCTTTTACCTAGAGGTAGCCTTGTTTTCCAGGAGCCATGAAGCAATGTTTCTCTTTCCCTTGTCCTGAAGTAACAGTGAAAAGCAAATAAGCCTGACATAAGCACTCTGGTTACTTGTCCCCTGTGAGGAATTCTCCCAAAGAACAGACCAGAGCTAGAAACAATGCTACTTCCTAAACACTTCTGGAATCTTCTAGTAATAGCTCCTTACTTCTTTAGTAGAGTCTGTTTAATGAGTCAGCTTAGAATTTTGAGTATAACTGTCAGATTTGATTCGTAAGTTCAGATAATCATCTTTCATTTCTAAAAGGAATCAAGAGGAAGACCACACTGTGTCTACTTACATATTGTCTCACATTTCTTATGTGACCTATATTTGAAAGGAAAAAAAGTAATGCTTCTCCATAGTAGCTATAACGCTCATTATCTCTGTCATCAGAAGGTCCTCATTAACTCCTAATTGGGCAGGTGCTTAGTTAGAAGGTCTTGAAATTTCAAGCTATAGTGAGCTGGAAGCAGAGCTCCTGATGGAAGACACTGATGTTTGCAGGGGTTTCATTTCACACCTTTAAAAGTATGCTCATTCCCAAGTGGTTTGTTCTGTGTGAGTCTCCAGATAGCAAGAGATAAAATGAGCATGGGGAGGGGAGGAACGGTGCACATGCCTGCTGTAAACAGAGTGTAGTGTCTCTCCCTGAAGTATAAATATGTTCATATCTGCATTCCCTGAAATAAGCTCCTGTAATGAAGGCATCTCCCCCAGAGACCTGTATATTTAATTAAAATAGATTTCTGTACAGCTTGCCTTTCCAGAATAGCCTCAAGTGATGAACATATTGTTATGGGAAAACCCAAGAGGTTCAGCAGTCAATCTACCTCCAGCATTCTTGGTACAGAGAGTGTAGGAAGCCCAGGATGTAGAAACACAATGCCCCTACTACCATCTTCAAGAACCCATTGTTTGTTGTAGTGGACACCCCTGTATCTGTGGTCAGAAACCTTCAGAACTTAGCTCTGGCCTCAACTATGGCAGTTGAACAGGTTCTCCCGCCATCCATGTTCGTGTCATGATGGTTCTCATACTCAGCACACCAAAGTCCTTCAAATGCAAACTTCAGTATCTTTTCTTTCCGTTAAAAAGGGCATTTCTGCTTACAGCTCAGCCTGTTCCATTTTGTTCATTAACTCCTTCTGCAAAATATTTTAACATCAAGAATTCACATAGAAGATTATGGCATAAAGAGAAGCTGTAATGGTTTTTAAATTATTACATTTGGCATAGTTTCACTTTTTAAAGCAAAAACACAAATGATAGGTACTGAAATATCTTATGCAACCAAAATCAAACTCATATGAGTCGAAGTATCTTATGTTTGTATGATTCTTTCAGTTGACAAAATATATCATGAATCTTTAATCAATTATTTGAGGGAGACATTCAAGTAGCAAAGTTAGTTGTCTTCTATTAAATTCAAAAGCTATGAAAGAACTACAGGTTCAATTCTAAAATAAATTTCAACTTACATTGGAGGGTGCGTTAAAAGATGCATGAAAGTGCTGGTGAGATGGCTCAGCGGTTAAGAGCACTGACTGCTCTTCTAAAGGTCCTGAGTTCAAATCCCAGCAACCACATGGTGGCTCACAACCATCCATAATGAGATCTTATGCCCTCTTCTGGAGTGTCAGAAGACAGCTACAGTGTATTTACATATAATAAATAAACAAATCTTAGAAAAAAAAGATGCAAAAAAGTTGCACGGTACACATATCTGTCTATATCAACCACTCTGTTCATTTAAATCAGCTAACTAGAAACTTCTCCAAAAATTATCTACTATTTCTCTGCTTAAAAATAACCAGGTGTCCCATGTAAGCAGTACTAACCTGGGTTCCTGAATCAAACCTTTGTCCAATACATATAAGCTATGTGTAAAAAAGTGTTCTGTAACTGTGGCAAACGCCCAGAAATGATCAATAAGGGAGCTTTATTTTGACTCTTAATTTATCAGGTTTCAGGTTTCATCTCACAATAACTTGTTTTTGTATCCTTGATTCTTAGGGGGAAAATTGCTATACAGTACATCATGGTATGAACACGTAGTAAACAGGGAGACTATTTAATTCATAGATAACAAACATATATCAAGGACACACACACACTGAAAGAGAGAGAGAGAGAGAGACAGAGATAGAAACAGAGACAGAGAGAGAGAGAGAGAGTGCTGAGGTCCCAATATCCCCTTCAAGTACAGGACCATCTAGTTACCTAACTTCCTCCCACTAAGCTCCACCTCCTGAGGGTTCCAATGCCTTCCCACAGTCCTACAGGCTGGGATATTTAAGGCCCAAAGTACAGCAGCCCACAATAAATCTGTGGTTGGTGACACTTTCAAATATTTCTACTAAGGCAAGTATTTCCGAAGCACTTCTGCCTCCTGTATGCATCATACCCCAGGCTATCCAGGTGGTCACCAGCTCTTATGGTAAGCCTTCAGAAAACTGCTTTTTCAGAACACTTACCGAACAAATAACAAATTCTCAAAACCAAACCCAAAGGCCATTTTCCATGACTAGTAAGTGAACAAAGACTAATGTAATAACCCTCTCTAGAACAGGAAGTTGTCAATGCCAAGCTGCTGGGAGTCAAGTTAATTTTTAAGTGCTTTGAGGTGATTTGGAAGCCAGCATCACTCTAAATGTAAATAACTCCCTCCTTCATTTCCTTCCAGCTACTTAGCCTGCTGATGAACTGAAGACCCACAGCCTAGTTCAAAATTAGCTATTTCTCTAGGAATCCCAGGCTTAGCAGCCACATTTCTAAACATGAACACACCCAGGACCTCTTTCTTGACAGGTTCACCGGGAAAAGTTGGTTTGACACCAAAAGCATTATTAAGATCTCAAAGCCACTCTGTGTTGATTATGGATTGCATATCAAATATTTTTGCTGAAGGTGGTGTCATTTCCTTCAACCAACAAATCTGAGAAGTAATTTAAAAGAACATCCCACCAATTGCAGTTTTGGTCTTTTTTCTGATAACAGTATTTTTGTCCCTTTAACTCCTGACTTCTGGAAAGGGCCAGATGAATTATTTATTTCCCACTAGTTCTCTCCAGCACTCTCCCTGTGCAGGCGCTATTCATTCCTCTATCTTATCGTAATAAGCCAGGTCAGCCTCGAGCTGAACTTAAATCACGACTGCTTGGTGTTGCTGGCTTTATGAGTCTGGATGGCCTACTTTATGGTGTTTGTACTTCCCTGCAGTTGGTGTGCTAGTCCAAGATTGTATAACTGCTTTACCCCAGGAACCCTCATAAAAATGAGACAGCCAGCTCATAAAACTACCCCACTGTGCAAACCTGTAAATAGCCTCCCCAGGAGCAAGATGGACACAACTCTTCTTCAAAAAGTACCAGGGTTGCCCCCACTAGCTGGGGGAAGGGGAATCCTGTTTATCCTGGAAATGGTCAAGTCAATTGTTCTATTCACTTTTTGTAACACAACACCGTTTCCTCTCTCCTGTTTCTCTCCTGTTTCCACCCTGCCACCTTTCACAAGCATAGGAAGAGCCCAGAGGGCTCAGATGAGGACAGAGTCTCTGACAGGCTGGTAAGTTTCCAGCGGCGGCTTAACTGTGTTTACATGAGTGATTAAATAAATAAACATTCTCTGTACAGCTGCTGTTTTGCTGTCTGCTTTCAAAATTCAGGGATGTATTCTGGAACAAACTACTGGGAGCCTAAGATACTGAGGTGACATGGCTTTGGGGATTGTTTGGAGGTCCAAATTGCTTGTAATACTCCCATTGCTAACATGATAGACCATGCCCCTTATCTTCCTCCACTGGCCTCCACTAAGCAGTGCACCTTTGTCCAAAACAGAACAAAGGATGGAAAAATGTCATGCAAGGGACCTAGGTTCTCTCCCCAGAAACCCCCATACAAACCAAGTAGTGTGCATGTGCTTACAATTCAAACAATGGAAAGGCAGAGATGAACAAATCCCTGTGGCTCATTGACCAAACAACTGAGTCTACTTGGTGAATTCCAAACCAGTGAGAGAGGCTATCTCAAAAATACAATGTGATCTACTCCTGAGGAAGTACAATTGAGGGTTTATCCCTTGTCTCCATACAAATGTACAACCGATCAAGTCCCCCAGCATAGCCCTTCAGTTTAAGGCAATGTTTCTGGATGGTTTCCACTTAAATTTTGAGTAAGTAAAGCTTTAATTCAGAGAACAAGAGGGTTCTATACCACCATGTGCAGAACAGAAAATGAGGAGGCCAGGGCTATTAGTGGGAAGCTCAGATAATAGTTCAGAGGACCATGGATTACATCAGAAGTCATGAGGAACCGAAGGGCACTCCCCACTGTGAGGCTATAAAGGACTAACAGGGACATCCTTTTGTGAGATCATGGAGCTCCAGAAGGATATCTCATAATGGGGCAATAGATGACTTGGAGAGACTTTCTGTAGCAGTATGATAGGAGACATCCCATCATGGTACCATAGGAAACCAGAGAATATATCATCCCATCATTAGGCCATAGGCATCCAAAGAAGCATCCATTATAGTCCCATAGGGAACAGAAGGGATAACTCATTGTGCAAATATAGGAACCAGAGCGGACATCCATCCTGAGGTCATAGGAAGTATCTGCTCATGGGAATACAAAGGGTGTTCACTTCCATAAAATAGTCAGCATAGCCACCCTCAGTTAAAAATGACATCAACTGAGGACTATCCGGAAGTCTCTATAAATATCACCAAAGTTTTCTCTAAGAAAAATTTGCAGAGATTTAATAGATTGAAAAAAGTTTTTTGTTGATATGAGACATGAAGCAGCTATCAAACACAGACCCAGACCCAGGGAGAACATAATTCCTGGCACCTAAGCCTATGGGTGTTTTCTGTGCTGCAAAAACAAGAGACAGACAGATACAGAAGGTAGACAAGGGCACTGTAGTGAGTGGGTTTGGCACAGGGTACTGGGTACTCTCTGCATCAGGCCTAACCAACAGAGAAAACAAGCTGCTATTTACTAATTTACTGCTAATTGTGAGGTATAAATCCTTTCTGGAAGCCAGAAGCCTAACATTCTGAAGGAAAAAAGATAGGCTTGACCCAAGGCTGGAAACAACAGTTATATTTGCAGCTGTGTCTTGTGAGGTCACATTTGTACCCCACCATCTTGAACATGACTAAATCTGGCAAAGGTTCTTCTTCCAGTGGAGCTCTAGAACATACGTGACACATTATGGTCAGATTCCTTCCTGCAAGTCTGGAACTCAACATTCATACTATAGAACTTCTCACCAAGTTCTACCTACTCACCACTGCCACTTCCCAGGGTCAGAAACTTCTGACTAAACAGCACCTCTTGTACAAGAGACTTCTGCTGTTCTTTTTTGAGTGTCGTTTTTGCTCGTCTGGCCCCAAGAAGCAATTTATATCTCTTCATTCTCCCTGCCCTCCATCCAAAACTATCTTCCAACTGAGGAAGAAACTCTGAATGTGAACATTCTTAATGCTAAGATTGCTGTGGTGTTTGGTCAAAAATTAATTACTGGCTGTTTTGTTGGTTGGTTGGCAACCAGAGCATAAATCATTTCAACTGAATGAACCATTTATACCTTCAATCCTCCAGCTTGTGGTCTTCATGCTTCCTAGTGCGTAATCTAGTTAAAAAGAAGAAAAGCCTCTTGATTATCTACAGAAGTTAGCAGAACCAGAACAAGCATAATGTGAAAAATGTTGACCAGTTTCTCTTTAATAGTTACTAATGACAAGAGAACAGATTGCTAAAAAGCCAATGAGCAAGTAAACACTTAATAAATAATGTCTTTATTAATGTAGGTGGGTAATTATCTATGACAGAAACTTTTTCCCAGAATTGCCCATGTAACATATTTTGATTGTTGCATCTGATTTTGAGATTTGTCTTAACATATTCATTCTAGGATGTATCTATGAACTTATTTACTTATTTAATTTTTGAGACAAAGTCTCAAACTATAGTTCAGCCTAGCCTATAATGTATTGTGTAGCCCAGACTAGTATTAATTCTGTCAGCTTGTTTTGAACTCCCAAATGCTATGAACTATCACATCCAACTCCTACATTTTATTTCCCTTTCTCTTCTTCTACAGAAGATCAAAGACAATATAAAACATGTATCACCCTCTGCCCTAAGGTGAAGTCATAAGAGTGATTAAATTAGTTTATCACAGATGTTGATTAATAGTAAGAATCCTATTCTTAAAACTGTCAGAAAGCTGGTAATTGTACATTATACTCAAGCCTTGTGGTGGTTCTTAAGGACCTGCAACTGAGCATGCTGACCCTTCTCTCTCGTCCTCAGACTTCTTGAGAAGCTAGTGTTCAATTTCTAGTGCAAGCACAATAACTTTAGAGAAACGTTAGTGCTGCAAGTTTAGGGATACCCATCTCTGAGCAATACCTCCCTCTGCACCTTTGCTGTCATTGCCAAACAAAGATGCAGAAATTTGCAATAGTCACATTGAGAAAGGGCAAGGTCATGTTTTCCATCAATTGTGGCTTCTTGATTTTATAGATACATAAAATCATAAAGGTACAGATGACATGAAGCAAACTGGGCAACCAATAGGACTAATTAGGGAAGAAGTGTGAAGTGGGAGAGACAGTGCATGTATGAGGATGCACTCAGAACACACTGCATGAAAAGGGCCTTACCTAACTCTGTATAATAAGATTCAACTAAATAAATAGAGAAATTAAAAAAATCAAAATAAAGCAGGATGTAGGAGGCCAACTGGCAACTATCCATACTGACTTATCATTTTTGCACTTTTGTATGTAAGTTGGGTTATGTTTACAAAAGTGATCTGAATTTGAACACTGAGTACAGTCAAGAACCAACTTATGTAAGTCCATATTCCTGACTAAAATACAATATTTTTTAACATACTGCTTTCTACATTTGTGTTAAGATAAAGTACTTTCTAATATAAAAACTATTTTTAGGTTGTTTTGATTTGTTATTGTTGCTGCTTTTGAGACATGGTCTCACTCTATAGCTCAGGCTAGCCTGCATCTCACTATGTCTCCCGGGCTGGCCTTGAGCTTGTAAAACTCACTCTGTCTCAGTTTCTTAAGTGTTAGGATTACAAATATAAGCTACCATGCCAAGCTTTTAAAATTTGCATTTATTTATTCATTTATTTATTTACTTACTTGTGTGTGTGTGTGTGTGTGTGTACATGCAAGTATGAATATGCCACAGTACATGTGAGGAGGTCAGAGGACAGTTTAGTATATTCAGTCTTCTCTTTCTACCATGTGAATTCCCAGGATCAAAATCAGGCTATTAAGCATGACAGCAAATGCCTATATCCATTGAGCCATCACAACTCCTAAAGCTCCTTTTATTGTTAGCATGAAGTTAACCACCCGGAACATTAGCAAACTATATTCATTTTTTTTCTATATTCATAATTTGAGTCAACCATTATATTTAGGTTTACCAAGTGGGAAAACCAGTTAGTCACCAGGGGCTGATGAGCGGTCCTGGCTGGGCAGTGACAAGAAACCAATTAAAACAAAGACTTTGAACTCTAGGGCTCTTGGACTCTTGGGCTCTTGGACTGGCTGCCTTGGCTAACTCAGGCAACACTCCAGGGAAAAAAGGAATAACACTACTCGTTATGCTAAAAAAGAGTCAAATATTTCAACTAGTCATCCTGCTGGGGTAATTTTCCAGAATCAACTGATTCAAGCTCTTCTGGTGTTCACAGCAAGCTTTTTCAAGAGCATCTCTCCTTCATCCCATGCCCTCACTTCTAGTTTGCTTGCTTGCTTTGGTTTGGTTTGGTTTGGTTTGGTTTGGTTTTGATGATAAAGAGCAAACCCAGAAGCTTTTAATGAGTGAGTTTTAAAGGATATTTTATGAAAACAAAGTGGGGAAGGTAGCTGTTTGATAAACATGGTGTCTCGAGAGCACCCCTAATCTAAGAGCTCAGGGGAGCTGTGCTTAGCTCCACAAGGAGAGAAGGCAGTGCCACTCACTTGAAGCCACTTGGGCTGGGAAAGTTCCTGGGACAGCAGGCTTAGCTATTGGCCTCTCAGCCCCCTCAGCTGAAACCCTTGGGGCCATCCTCTTTCACCTGTATCCTGAAGGCATTTCCAGACAATAGCGGCCAGTTGTTCACTGCACAGGTTCCAAGGACGGAAGATCTGTTATGCTGTGGGAGTGATTGTAATTACATAACTAGCAAATGAAAGCATGGAGAAAAATCACCAGAAAAACTTTCATTTCAAAGTATCTCTAATTTGTGCAATTATGTAAATGCAATGTGCAGTTCTCTGCAGATTTATTACTGTACTGGGACCATAAATACTAAAACTGCCCATCACAGCACACTTGGAATATTCATATATATGCTTGGAGAATAGAAGGGGATAGATAGCGTCATTTGGCATCAATATAGCAGCCTTGGAACCACTTTCTCTTACCCCATGCTCTGAACCTTACACTGAAATGGGACAGGATTTCTGAGGTAAATGACCAGCTTCACAATGACTGTGATGACTGGCAAGCCTTAAACACAGTGTACTAGCTATTGGCTCATTGCCATGGCAAAGTACCAGACAAAAGCAATTAAAGAAGGTGGGGTTAATTGGGGCCTATTGTTCAGTTCCAAGGCATTTCACCTTGGCTGGGAAGGTGCGGTGGCAGGAGCATAAAGCAGCTAGGCGACTGTGTCCGTAGCTCAGTTCTCTTTCTCTTTTTTACCCAGTTTAGCACTCCAGTCCATGGGATGGTGCTGCCAACCTTCAGGATAGACCATCCCACCTCTAAAAATCCCTTCTAGAAACTCCATCCTAAATGTGCTCAGAGGCTTGTTTCCACGATAATAAATTATATCACATTGGCAATCAAAATTAATCATCACAGAACTATCTCAATGCTAAAAGCAAAAACAAAGATGGGCATTGAATGAGTGAGTCTGAAAAGGAGCCTGGGCACAACCACTGTGGGAAAGATAGATGGCAAGACAGCTGGTGAACCAACCCACATAGAAGCCAGACCTGCTCCTCTTAGCAGCTGTGAAGGACAGGACTGACTCAACCTTTGTTGTGCTTTGGATAATGTTCCCTCAAGGTCTCAGGAACTATTGGGAAATAAGGGCAGGTTTCTAACTCATCAGTAATAGAGACTAGTAATTCATTGGGGTGTGGCCCAGGAGAGGATAACAGGACTCAAGTGCCTTTCTCTTTCTTTGATTCTCCAGTGACCAGGAGGTGAGTAGTTCCACCCATGATTTTCATGGAGCCAAGCAACTACAAATTGAAATTCTTAAATTTTAGTTTTTAAACTTTAAAACAGGCCTTTCCATTTCATACAATATTTATATCAAGCATTGTGTTGCCATGAATGAGGCCAATTCCCCTTTTTAGTTCTCAGAGGAGTGCAAGAAGGGATCAAGTTGAAGTTAATACAAAGTTGAAGTTGGCAGCAATCATCTTTGCTATCATTCTGTAACAGCAGTTGCTGGTATATTAGCTTGTGTTTTTCTTCGTTATCCAAAAGAATCATGATTAGATTTTGATATTCAAGTAAAGTTGCATCTTACCTTTTGTTTTATATACTACCTTTCAACATTTTTAGGGTTTATTTTCCTGAAATATGAACCCAAATAAAGTTCACTATACTATTTCCAGCACTGTGATGGAGGTCTTCCCACGGTGCTGTGAGGTAACTTTACCTTTTCCAACCCACCTTCCAAGGCTCTTTAGAGTCTGTTCATCTCATGGTCATTTGTCCCTCCACCTAATTCATCTGAAGCTAAGATGTCATCTGGTTCTTGTGGAAGCTCTGTCCTGCCCCACTCCTAGTTCCAAAGGGTATTCCAGATTAGCTAAAGCCAGTAAACACTCCTTTGACCAGATCCTTCACTCTGAAAGTGATGAGAACTTAATTTGAACAAGTGCCTGGTCTAAAAGGTGCATATTTTATGTTCTTTATCTTTCCTTCTCTCATCCTCCCTTTTCTTTTTCTGAGATGGAGCTCTACTGCTCTATGAAGAAGGCAGTCTTGAGAAGAGCAGAGGGATGGGACTAAGCATACCTAGGTTCTTCATGTCATCCCTTAGCTACTCAGCTCCTTGCATGATCTCTACCTTCAGACTCAGTTATTTCACATTATAAGCATCCTTTTTGTTTGTTTGTTTCAAAAGTAGCACAAGAAGCAACCTCTTTGTTTGGGTGCCTTTAGATGTACTTCATGCACTTTGCTCATATTCACTCCATTACTATCTTTTGTCTTCCCTCTATCTTCTGCTAGCTTCTCTCCTTATCTTCAATTCCTCTTTAATAATAGATACACATATATTTAAATCTAGATAAAACATGTGATGCCTGTCTTTCTGAATCTGGCGTATTCCATTTAACATGACAATCATTGATTCATCCACTTTCCTGAAATTACACAATTTCATTCTTCATTAGGGCATTTGTGTACATGTGCCACATTTTTTTTATTTGTTCATTTGTTGATGGACATCTAGGTTGGTTTTGGTTCTTGGCTGTTGTGTTGCATTAAACTCTGTTATGCAAGAATGAGTGCATAGCAAGAATGGTAAAGTTTGGTCATATAGCAGTTCAGTTTTAGTTTTGTGAGAACCTTCATCCTGATTTCCATACAATTGCAGCTAATTTATGTTTCTACCACCAATGTGTAAGTTTTTCTTTTCTTCTGTTTCCTCACCAGTGTTTGTTATTAGTTGTTTTCTTGCTGGTATCCACTCTAACAACTCAAAAAAGTAACATAAAACTTATACTTCGGGGCTGGAGAGATAGCTCAGCAGTTAAGAGCACTGACTGCTCTCTCGAAGGTCCAGAGTTCAAATCCCAGCAACCACATGGTGGCTCACAACCATCCGTAATGAGATCTGATGCCCACTTCTGGGATGTCTGAAGACAGCTACAGTGCACTTAGATATAGTAAATAAATAAGTCTTTAAAAAAAAAACGAAAAAACCCTTATGCTTCCCCCAAACCCATCCAATCAAAAATATGGGAAATTAATTGAGCACAGGGATTTTAGAAGAAGTACAAATAGCCAGTATCCTCAGACATCAAGAAATACTCAATTTTTAATTATTGTTATATTTATCTTAATTCTTTGAGAATACCAGACATGGCTATAATGTATTTTATTTATATTCACTGCCATTCCTTCCCCTAAACCCTCCCACAGCTACCCAACCTCACTACACCCTAGAAACTTGGTGTCCTCTTTTATGTTTTTGTTACTCACCAAGTCTACTTTGTGCTGTCCATAAACTCATGAGTATTGGACCATTCATTGGAACATGGTCAACATATCAGAAGTCACATGCTTAAAGAAAACTAACTCTCTTTTCTTCCAAAGCCATGGGCTATCAATAGTTCCCTAATTAGGGGTGGAGGCTCATGAGTCCATGTTGGAATGTTGATTGGCTTGATCGTGTGCAGGTCTTGTGCAACCAACCATAACTGCCTTGAGTACAGACCAGAAGACATTTGTTCTATCTACTCCTCCAGGATCTCTGAATGTTTCACTGCCTTCCTTATTCTTCAATGATCCCTGAGCATTTGGGTAAGGTGAGATACTAAAGATGGCCTATTGACTCAGAATTCTACTGACACTTATTCTCTGTACTTTGACCAGCTGTGATTTTCCACTTAGTTGCTGTCCACTGAACAAAGTAGCCTCTCTTCTAAGGTCAGCACTAACTTGGGTATAGAAATACAAATGTATAGGGCAATTTGACACTATCTCTGTTTAGCAAAATAGCAGTATTAGATTTACTCCCAGGCAGGGCTGATTGATACCCAAATCCTAGGTTCTTGTCCAGATTTACAGTATCAGGCATGTGTTTCCTCTTGTAGAGTACAGATAAAATGCAATCAGAAAGCAGTTAGTCACCACCATAACATTCATGCCATGACTATCCACTAGTGACACATCAGTCATTATTACAGCACTCAACAGCTGGGAAAAGACTGTTGATGACCTGCCTCTGTCCCCTATTCCGAGCAGCCTGTGTAGCACCTTCTAGCAGTTTGAATAGAGAGAGGAAGCTTTTTAGTCAATACTAATCTGATTTCTCCATTTTCTCTGGCCAAAGTATATGGTATCTTCAGCAATAGGATCATATCATCAGTTTCTGATGGACCACCAAAAGCAATGGCAGTAACCTGTATTGTTGGAGGGGATCTCTTGGACTCTCCTGACCAACAACTTAAGAGGACGTATCCCTCATTCAGCACTGACTTTTTAATCAGGCAACCTTGCTTCTGGGAGGAACATAATCTCTGGGTAGGATAACTCTAGTTTAACTCTTTAATAAAGTAGTAGGTTTCCAGATGACCTTTTCAAACATCCCTGGTGTTAGTTTTCCCTTCCACCCTAACCCATCATCTGTCTCTCCACTTAGATTTTCCTCTCCATTGTCGCACAATAGACTAGCATAGACTAAACCCCAACACACACACACACATACACACACACACACACACACCACATACCACATTTGTGTGCTTTTGGGGGAAAAAGGATTTGTACATGTGTGCATGTGACATGTCTGAGTGTCTATGTGTGTGCAAGTGCATATTATATGTGGGTAAATAAGAGTCTAGAGGTTAACCCTAAGGTGTTATCCCTCAGGTTCCATCTACCTTGTTTTGTTTTTCTTTTAGACAAAATCTTTTACTGAACCTACTACTCTCGATTTATTAGACTGGATGACTAGCAGGCCCCAGGGATAACCTTCCTTTACCTCCTCAGTGCTGAGATTACAAATTCACACTACCACACCTGGCTCTTTAAATGGGTTTTAGGGTTTAAACTCAGGTCCTCTTGCTTACAAGGCAAGCACTTTACTGATGTCCTCAGTCCCTGGAAATGCTCCATTTTATAAGTCATCTTGTAAAAGACTTTCTGACACTCATAGCCAAAACCATTCCCTGACTAATTGGATGTGCAAAGAAAAGTTGTCCAAGCCATGAAATGAAAAAAAAAAAAAAAACAAAAAAAAAACACAAACAAAACAAAAGGAAATGTGAGAAGAGGATCTGAATCCCAGGCAGGAGTTTTTGACAAGAGGCACAGTACATGGCATTTCTCCATGGTTCAGGAAGGATGAGGGCAGATATTCACTACGAATTTGGGTGCAAACTGAAGCCATGAGTAAAAATCATGGTGGCTTGATGTCCTGTCTTTGTCCAACTCATGAGGAAGCTACCCTCATCATCACTGACATTTTTTGCTTGTGCCCACCTTGGTGTCTATCTTCCAGACTCAGAAAGCTCCCAGGAGGCTTCCCTCTTCTCACTTTATCTTTGAACTCCATGTCTCCTTTTTTATTGCTCCCTGGCACTGTGATGTTTACTTGGATAAAATATTGGAAAGGAGTAGAGCTGTAGATATGTTTTCCTGATTTTATAAAACTAAATATTGGAACAGTATTTGGTACTGAAGTACACAAAGAATTTTCAACATTTCTCAGAATTGAACAATATTTTGAATTTATAATCATCAATGCTCAGAACTTCACTTTAAATACATATGTATTAAAAATAGATGTATATTTAGGGCTGTTTCAGTAACTGTTGGAAATTCCAATCTAAAACTAAGCCAAGATTTATTGAAGGATTTTAAAAAATAAAACATAATTAAAATAAATCATACTAAATGTGGTGGTTTGAACATGCTTGACCCAGGGAGTGGTACTATTAGGATTTGTCCTTGTTGAAGGAAATGTTTCACTGTCGGGGTACACTTTGAGTGACCTTCCTCCCAGGTGCCTGGAAGCCAGTCTTCTATTGTTTGCCTTCAGATCAAGATGTAGAGCTCGCAGCAACTCCTGTGTCATACCTGCATGGACACTGCTGTGCTCCCTCCTATGTGATAAGGCAGCCTCTATTAAATATTGCCCTGTATAAGGGTTGGTCATGGTGTCTGTTCACAGCAGTAAATCCCTAAGTTACTAACAAACTAAAGCCCAAAGATATATTAAGTTGATACCTGCTGAGGTTGTTGAAAAATAATATGTCTTTGTTTATGTAATTAAACTAAAATGTTTCTATAATAGTAAAAAATGCATATCCAATGAAAAGACTGCAACTTCTAATCGTATACCCAAACACAAGCACTGTGGGAAGTGACTGTGTGCAGTGTATGATGCTCATGTTGTGAGTTCAGAACCAAGGCTCAAGTGAAGTCACAAGGGGAAACGTAGGTGGGCCTTGTCCTTGGATTCCTTACACACTTGATTTTGAGTTAATTTGGGGCTATTATGATGCTCAGAAGCCCTTTATTGTTGTCAATTTTTTACACCTTCCATATTCAGCCACCCTAATCCATATAGAGTAATACTTCACAGCCAAGAGAGCTGTGGACTAGACAACACTGTAACCTGACCACAAAGACCCAGAAGCAGGTACTGACATGACTCTTTAAATTTGAACATTCATACTTTTCCTACTAAACTATTCAGATTTCATTTAAAGAAAATAGGATCTTCTGTCATTCACCAAATATTTCCAGATGTAGTTGTTCTAAGTCTGTATAAAACATGGAACCCATCGGAGAGACACCAGGGAGCAGACAGATACCCACACCCACACCCACACCCACTCACACCCACACATACTCACCCACCACACATATATACACACACAATGTCTCTGGCTCTGTTTCTCTGTATCTGTTTCTCTGTTTCTGCATCTCTCTCTCTCTCTCTCTCTCTCTCTCTCTCTCTCTCTCTCTCTCTCTCTCTCTCTCTCTCTCACATCCACCCCCCCACACACACACCTGTTGTGTAACTCTGACTGCCTCACTAAGCAAAATAGTCTCAATTTTTTGTCATAAGATATCAACATGCGCCCTTGCTTCTTTCTGAGGCCCGTCTGGTGACCTCAGGCAATGGCACGTAAGGGGACTGTATAACTAGGTATTGCCATTTGACTCAGTGTTTCTTAATGCATGAAATCTGGTAAAGGCTCATGATATTGTAATAAGACTATACACTATAATGCCAAATTTCTCCAAAAGGCTTCCCTAAATTTAGTTCATCCTCTCAGGATCTATAGGGAGCTAAAGATAGTCTGGGTCCATAGATCAAGTTAATCATACACCAATGCACCTGCCTCCTCATTGTCCTGCTCAAAACATGAATCAGTTGTGTTTGCTTTGAAGTCCTTGAGTTCAAATGGAGTTCTTACCTCATATATTCCCTTGAAGGAATATTTGTACATGAAATCATGTATTGGATTAAAAGAGGAAGATATTATCCATTATAGACATCCCCCAAAAGGAGGCTTTCTGGCTCCAGTAAGCATGATAATCTAAAAGGAAGATTCTGTTCACTTCCCTTTGGTTACCCTGACTTCCATCAGCAACCCAGAAAGTCACTTGGCCTTAGATAGCAAAAGAAGTATAGAGGAAGGTCTGGGATGTCTTTTTAAGCCCTTGTATCATCAAGACTATATAGGAAGCTCCAGGGAAGCCTGAACTACAGAGTGAGAGCCAATTTCAAAACCAGAAAGAAAGCATATTTATATTTTGGAGTAAGGTGAGAAAGGTAATAGTGAATGTCAACACTCAGTGGCATCAGCTACAAGGAAAGCATTTTACCAAATACTTTAGATGCAGTAATGAACTCACTGAATCCTTAACAAGACGTCTGGTACAAGGTGATACAAATATGCTATCACTCTACCTTATAGTTTAGAGAGATGAAGCCTTCCTTACAAATAGTTATGTAACCTAAAAGCCCAAGTGCCGTATAACTTGCCTAACCATGTCATTTGAAGTTTCCTGCTTCATTCCAAACTATGTCACACGTATGCCACCCGCATCTCCACATGTTCACCTTAAAATCTATTTTCACAACTCTATTGCGGAAGCAAGGTATAGAAATCTTTCATTCAGATGCTTGAAAAATAGAGGCCACACTGAGAGTAGAGCTGCCAGGTGAAGTCTCCAAAGAGAAGTTCTCCAAGTAGACTTATACTAGTTTCCTCTTCAGTTTTTAATTCTGAGCATATGACCACACAAATTGGAGCCAGTTTTGTTAGTATTCATTATCCATGGGACTTGACTCAAACAATTGGTTGAACATAAACACTGTCAACTCACAGAACAGCACAGACAGTGCTATATGGGGGGCCCAGTGCAGTTGGTTTGTTCATTTTTAACAAATAGTCTAGATTCTTTTCAGTTGCAGTAACCATGTGATCATTAAAAACTAAATAGAAAGCTTTAGGTGTAGCTTGGGTTGGTAGAGTTATTGTCAAGCATGCAAGAAGTCCTGGCTGTAATCCTCAGGACTTAATAAAACAACTGTGGTGGCACATGGCTGTGGCCTCAACACTCAGGGGCTGCATGCAGAAGACCAAGGGTCCTGAACTATAGACAGAAAAGTACCTCAATTAAATGAAAAGAAGATTGGCACTTCCCATGGTTTTTCTGCTACTTTCATCCCACTAGCAGGAAAGCAAGCTTTTATAACAAAAGGATCCCAACGTACCACAATCATCATTGTCAGTTCTCAAACACAGGGACAAGGCTTCTGGGCCAGAGTGCAATAACTTTACTGTACAAGGGTCTCATCCCTTCTGAAAGCTTTTATGCTCCAGCCAATACTGTAATAAAGTCCTCTGCAATAAGACATGAAAAATTATGAACAAACTTAACTTTGTTTAACTTATTTTCTTTCATTAGCTGCATGATCTTGGGCAACCTATTCAGTAAGTCCTAGTTTCTTTGGGTACACAGCAAAGGAGTATAACTAAACCATAACAAGAGAAAAACCTAGTCTGATGTGGCACACCACCAACCATAGAGAAAAGCTTGGAATACTTCATTACATCCAATGAAAATATCATCAGAGAATCATGGGAAAAAAGGAAAGTTGTGGCAACTCCTCCATTTCATCTAAGAGGAAACAAAAATCATACTACAAACCTGTAAAGAACTTTTCATACTTAGCAGGTGCTAAAAACACGTAAAATAATGAACATAAGGAGACTGGTCCTAAAAGATGGTCCCATGACACACAGTGACACATGGTTCCAGTAGAGAAGTCCAAGCAAGTGTTTGAAATTTACAGGAATGACTTCATAGAAAGCCTCTGCCAATACAAACTCTGAAGTCCCCAGTTTCTAAAGAAAATTCAAGGTCAGCCCATTGTTTTTAACTTAGGCATCTAGCCATTTGGCTTTAAAATAGGTGTTCTTTTGTGGGGGCTTGGGTCCAAATCTTTCTTTTCAGGGTACTAGTTATTATGACTATGAAAAAATAAGAGAGGTGCTTATTCCAAACACTTAATTTTATTCTCTTTAAGTTGGTATTCCTTCTAAGAAGGTAAATAGAAAATGAATTCAGATGTTTGCCCTTCACTTTTATTCCTTTACAAGGCATGCCATTAGTCACAGATGTACATAATATCAGGCCTCATTCTAGCCTCACTAAAACATTAACTATATGGTTATCTCCTCACAGAACAACTTTAGGTTCAGGCATTCTCAAAAATGACAAAGACATCCAGTCTACCTACTACCTTTAAGATACCACTATTTTCTTCTTCTTCTTCTTCTTCTTCTTCTTCTTCTTCTTCTTCTTCTTCTTCTTCTTCTTCTTCTTCTTCTTCTTCTTCTTCTTCTTCTTCCTCTTCTTCTTCTCCTCCTTCTCCTCCTTCCCCTTTCTTCTCCTTTTCCTTCTTCTTCCTCCTCCTTCTTTTTTAACATTTAAAACAAGGTCACATGTTCCTTGGGCTTGCCTAAAACTTGCTATAGATCTGAGAATGACTGAACTTCTCTCTCACCCACCCCATATACTTCCTTCTGGTCACCCCCTAAGTGCTAGAATTACAGTTGTGCTACCATAGTCAGATTTATGTAGAGCTGTGGACCTGGAAGGATGAGAAAAGACTGAGTATCTAAGAGATACCTAATCCAAAAAATTAAATAAAATAATAATAATAATAATAATAATAAATTTAAAAAACCTACCTGTAAACAAACATTTATCATCTAACCTTTACTTTCATTTGACTCATTTAATTCTCCATGTAAGTCTATGTAGGACTAAGTATCAGATAACTGTGGACAGCAACACCTACCAAACTCACTAGAATTATGTAAACTAGCCAAGACCGAATTGCCTGTCCCAAGGAGGATATGTTAAAACTGTTATCTCCTCCTTTATGTCTTTCAACAATTGACCAGTCCTGCAGTGCTTCACATGGCCCTGGGTGCCCTGTCAAGCTTCTTTTGTTATACAGTATTAGTACTGACAACCAACCCATCCCAGCACTGCCCAACATAGTCCTAGGTGCTCTGTCTAACTTCTTTTGTTATGCAGTTTTAGTAACTGAAAGAATGCTCACATTATGGGCCTTTCTGTGTTGTCACTCAGTCAACTCAATAATTTAAAATTGATACCCTTAAGCTCCTGAGTACCCATCTTTATTAGTGACAAAACACAGCAGCCAAAACAATTATACAGTTTATTTTAATTCACAGTTCCAGAGAGAGAGAGAGAGAGAGAGAGAGAAAGAGAGAGAGACTAAATGATTACATCTTCATCTTCAAGCAAAAAGACTAAACTGGAAGTAAGGTGAGTCTATGAACTCTCATATCCTCCAGTAATATGTTCCCTTTAGCAAGTATTTCCTACGTAAACCTTCCCAAACAGTACCATGAAGTAGGAACCACATGTTCAAATTATTGAACCTATGAGGGACATTCTCAATCAAACCACCAGGCTATCTAATACAATTACTCAGAACTCCTAAATCTGACCTGTACATTTGACTGGCATCATTTGAAATCTTGGAGCTCCACATTCCAGCATATCACAGCCCCACCCATCCCATCATATCAAATCTTCAAAACTCAGTCCAGTCCTAAATATAGGATCTGATTCCTCTCATGTACCAAGGAACTTCTCACTTCTGTGGCCTGCACAATGTGCTTTCATCAGTCCATCCATTATCTTTATCAAAACCATTAACATGCTGAAAACAAGAAGGATTTTTAGTTACCAGAGGCCTTCAACTACACTTCAAACAAGCATTTGCTAAACCAACTTCCCTATGCCTTACCTGCATAGCATATTACTCAAACTAAGTGTTAAGATCCATCTTTTTCTTTTCCAGTAAGTTTGTGGCCACCAGATATCTCAGTTGGGAAGATAACTCAGTCTGTGATCTCCTTGCTGCACAAGCATGAAGACCTGAGTCAAACCCAAAATCCACATTTAACACACACACACACACACACACACACACACACACACACACACCCCTAGGCATGGTAGAGCATACTTGCCAGGCAGACAAAGGTGAATCCCTGGGGCTCACTGGCTTCATGGAGAGTGTCAGGCCAGTGAGAGTTCCTGTCTTCAAACATAAATGGACAGTTCCTGAGGAATGACACTTGAAGTTGTTCTTGAGCCTCTATGTGTGTGTGTGTGTGTGTGTGTGTGTGTGTGTGTGTGTGTGTGTGTATCCACCCACACAGAAAGAAGCATACACACAGAGAGGGGGAATAGGGAAGGAGGAAGGGAGGCAGGGAAGGAGAGAGAAGGGGAAGGGGGAGGGAGGGAGAGAAGAAGAAGAAGAAGAAGAAGAAGAAGAAGAAGAAGAAGAAGAAGAAGAAGAAGAAGAAGATCTATTACAATGCATATTACTATGATGATAGTAACATATGCAGTGCTTCTGCTCTTGATGTGCACTGCTCCTGTAAAACTCACACTAAGTGTGCTGCTCATCCAATCAACAATCGCATCTCCTGGATAAGGAGGTAAAGGTTCCTAGAGATTGATGTCGCTCACCAATACAAAGCTACATTTAGTGCACATCTTTTCATTGTACCCTAGTTTGTTTCTCCATCTCTCCCAGCTGAACTGTGAGAACCCAGAATATGTTTATGTTCTCACCCCTTGTCTTCTGAATTGTAAGTGCACAGATCTTTGTTTTCATTGGGTCCTGGGTTGAGTGCTGACAGTAGCACTGATCTTCTGTATTCTGGATTTGTATAGGTGCCTTCTTTCATACCATACAGTCATTGACAAATATTTATAAATGCAAGAGACTCTGACTTTCTCTCAAAATGCTCTCTTCTCTGGGATGACACACTCAGTACTGTGATGCATGACTCTGCCTGCACTGTAGAACTTTACAATTGTTCCCCTTTCAGTGGTGCTTCCTAAAGACAGCAAGGGTTTCCCAAACATCAGCCATTGCTGCTCATTGTTCTACCATGAAAGGATATATTAAGTGGCTTTTTAAATGATGATTACATCAAATTTATAGTTCTCTTCTACTCTAACAGGAATCACAACCAAAAATAAATCAATTAATAAAAAAAAATGGAGTTTGTTTCCTTTTCTTTATCCATTAATTCAGGCTTAAGGAGATAAGCTGTACTCTTTAGTGCATTTAGTAAAAATAGCTTCAGTCTGATATCAGTTATCATTGATCTTGTAAAACAACACATTCTAGTGTTACATTCTAATGATGCTTTACAATTTTAAAACCTTTTACAATTTTGTAAGGTGCTGAGACCTCGTTGGCTGCTGAGAAGCACAGTGTCAATGCAGTAGCCATCTAGGGATCCTGTCCAGGGGTGTCCCAGGCATCCCAAGCCAGAGTCTCCAAGTGCCTGGCCAAGCCAGATCCTGCAGGAGTCCCATCCCTACTCTCACTTATCTCACCTTTTTCAGCCTAGGTCTGTCTCCAGCTTGTCAGCTGACCACCATGGTGGCTCTAAGGCCTGTGCAGCTCTTCCTGGACTAATAGACCCAGGGCCTAGAAGTGAGAGAATTCTGGGTCAGTGTTGGAGTGCTATCACTTCCCAATATGAGGTGCAGCTTGCTCAAGAGGAAGACATTCAGGTCCAGAGCAAGCATCTAAAAGAGCTCATCAGTAAACTGCAGACAGAATTTGAGGCCTTGAAACTCAAAGAGAGGGAGACAGGTTTGGACATCTACACAAGGAAAACTCAGACAGGGAGACACCAAGAGCAAGCACAGTATCATTAAAAAACCTCAAGCCCAAGTCAGACCTGTCTGCATTTGAGTCCTCAAACTCACTTTGCAGAGAGCCAAGTCTCAAGTGGACTTCTCTGAAGAACTCTAGCAGGTGATTGGGCCACGTCAGGATTTGCCATATTTGCTGCTCCTGACACCAACCAGATATTTCTGACCCCATAGGAACCATCAATATGGGCTGGTTTGTTGGGGAACTCGAGTAGAGGACCCAGTACTCTTTGTGTTCAGTTGTTTTTCTCTGACCCCGTAGAGATCTCTTTTCTCCTGGCCTCTCTCTCTCTCTCTCTCTCTCTCTCTCTCTCTCTCTCTCTCTCTCTCTCTCACACACACACACACACAGAAGTATTCATTGTTGTGCATGGCATACCATCCTTCTTGCATCCTAAGCACCCTGGTGTAAGTGTCCAGTGCCTGCTGCTGACTCCAGACTGGTTTGGGAAGCAGCTTTAAGAGTCCAGTAGTACGCAGACCATGCAGGGACCTGACATTACAGTGTATACATGATTCCCTACAGTCTTAGCCATCTGCCTGTTGTGAGACAGGGGCTTCCTGGTCACATTCCCATGAATGCCTGGGAACCCAGCTGTGACCAGATCCACCACTGGCTCTCACTCAGCATGTGGAACTCCAGGGCCCTGCGGCCCATCTTATTAGTCTACTTCTCTCCAATAACTAGGCTTCATTATCCTTATCTTCCCTGAGGGTTCAGCAGTGACCCTTTTCTCCCTTGTTGCCTGATTCTGACATAGGTTGACATAGCCTGACCCATAAGTCAGAGCTCAAACTTGCTAACCCTATAAGTTGCCTCCATGCTGAGCAGAAAATTTATACCTTGTGGCTCCTCACATACTCTGTGGCTGGGCCTACCTTCTTTGTAATTGACGTCACTAGGGCCCTTCAGGTTCTAACAGAGCAAGTGATGTGCCTCAAGCCACAAAAACATGTATATTAACTAAAGACAGTTGAGGGTCTGAAAACAAATATTACACTCCATTGTACAGTTTGGTTTTGAGAAACTGTGGCATTCTACCTCTTTCCCACTGGTTAGCTGTCTATTGGGCCACTTGCCATAAGTTGCCAGCCCTAAGTATTGGCACCAAGAATTGGACTGTATGTAGTCTGGAACCTGAAGCTGAGGAAATGTCCTTGGGACTTGATACCCCAGCGTTTGCCCTGTTTGCACTGACTCTGAAGTTGAGCTATTTTCTTGGGCCTGAAACTCATCCCTGAATTTCTTCCTCTCTGTAAACCTAATCTGACAATGACTGTGGGACACAAGATCATGATGACAGTGTATAAAAATTGTAGCAGGCCTTGGGTATTTTTGTTTCTTTGCTTTGTTTGTTTGCTTTATTTTTTAATTATTTATTTTATTTTTTTTAAATTTACATTCCATATCATTTCCCCTTCCCCGTTTCCTCCCTCCCCGAAAGTCCCATAAGCCCCCTTCCCTCCCTCTCTTCTCCATTCAACCCCCTCTCGTTACTCTGTCCTGGCGTTCCCCTAAATCCAGTCTTTCCAGGACCAGGGGTCTCTCCTTCCATCTTCTTAGAAATCTATTGATATGTGGATTGTGTCTACGGTATTCCGAGATTCTGGGTCAATATCCCCTTATCAGTGACTGCATACCATGTGTGTTCTTTTGTGATTGGGTTACCTCACTAAGGATGATATTTTCAAGATCTGACCATTTGCCTAGGAATTTCGTGAATTCATTGTTTTTAATTGCAGAGTAGTATTCCATTGTGTAGATATACCACATCTTCTGAATCCATTCCTCCGTTGAGGGATATCTGGGTTCTTTCCAGCTTCTGGCTATTATAAATAAGGCTGCTATGAACATAGTGGAGCATGTGTCCTTATTGCATGCAGGTAAAGCCTCTGGGTATATGCCCAGGAGTGGTATAGCCGGATCCTCCAGGAGTGTCATGCCCAGTTTTCTGAGGAACAGCCAGACTGCTTTCCAGAGTGGTTGTACCAGCTTGCAATTCCACCAGCAGTGGAGGAGTGTTCCTCTTTCTCCACATCCTCGCCAACAACTGCTGTCTCCTGTGTTTTTGATCTTAGCCATCCTGACTGGTGTGAGATGGAATCTCAGGGTTGTTTTGATTTGCATTTCCCTAATGACTAAGGATGATGAACATCTCTTTAGGTGCTTCTCAGCCATTAGATATTCTTCAGGTGAGAACACTTTGTTTAGCTCTGTCCCCCATTTTTAATAGGGTTACTTGCGTCTCTGGAGTTTAACTTCTTGAGTTCTTTGTATATATTGGATATTAGCCCTCTGTCGGATGTAGGGTTGGTAAAGATCATTTCCCAGTTAGTTGGTTGCCGCTTTGTCTTTTTGACAGTGTCTTTTGCCTTGCAAAAACTTTGTAATTTAATGAGGTCCCATTTGTCTATTCTTGATCTTAGAGCATAAGCTATTGGAGTTCTGTTCAGGAAATTCTCCCCTGTGCCCATATGTTCAAGGTTCTTCCCTAGTTTCCCTTCTATTAGTTTCAGTGTGTCTGGTTTTATGTGGAGATCTTTGATCCACTTAGAATTGAGCTTAGTGCAAGGAGATAAGAATGGGTCAATTTGCATTCTTCTGCATGTTGACCTCCAGCTGAGCCAGCACCATTTGTTGAAAAGGCTATCCTTTTTCCACTGGATGGTTTTAGCTCCTTTGTCAAAGATCAAGTGACCATAGGAGTGTGGATTCATTTCTGGGTCTTCAATTCTGTTCCATTGATCTACATGTCTGTCACTGTACCAATACCATGCGGTTTTTAACACTATTGCTCTGTAGTACAGCTTGAGGTCCGGGATACTGATTCCCCCAGAGGTTCTTTTACTCTTGAGAATAGTTTTAGCTATTCTGGGTTTTCTGTTATTCCAGATGAATTTTTGAATTGCTCTTTCTAACTCTATGAAGAATTGAGTTGGGATTTTGATGGGGATTGCATTGAATCTGTGTATTACTTTTGGTAAGATGCTCATTTTTACTATATTAATCCTGCCAATCCATGAGCATGGCAGATTTTTCCATCTTCTGAGGTCTTCTTCAATTTCTCTCTTCAGAGACTTGAAGTTCTTGTCATACAGATCTTTCACTTGTTTGGTTAGAGTCACGCCAAGATACTTAATATGGTTTGTGGCTATTGTGAAGGGTATTATTTCTCTTACTTCTTTCTCAGCCTGCTTATCCTTTGAGTATAGGAAGGCTTCTGACTTGCTTGAGTTGATTTTATATCCGGCTACATTGCTGAAGTCGTTTATCAGCTGTAGGAGTTCTCTGGTGGAGTTCTTTGGGTCGCTTAAGTATACTATCATACCGTCTGCAAATAGTGATAGTTTGACTTCTTCCTTTCCAATTTGTATCCCTTTGACCTCTTTTTGCTGTCTAATTGCTCTAGCTAGAACTTCAAGTACTATATTGAAAAGATATGGAGAGAGAGGGCAGCCTTGTCTAGTCCCTGATTTTAGTGGGATTGCTTCAAGTTTCTCTCCATTTAGATTGATGCTGGCTACCGGTTTGCTGTAAATTGCTTTTACTATGTTTAGATATGGGCCTTGAATTCCTGATCTTTCCAAGACCTTTAGCATGAAAGGATGCTGAATTTTGTCAAATGCTTTCTCAGCATCTAATGAGATGACCATGTGGTTTTTTTCTTTGAGATTGTTTATGTAGTGGATTACATTGATGGATTTCCTTATATTGAGCCATCCCTGCACCCCTGGGATGAAGCCTACTTGATCGTGGTGAATGATCGTTTTGATGTGTTCTTGCATTCGGTTGGCAAGAATTTGAGTATTTTTGCATCGATATTCATAAGAGAGATTGGCCTGAGATTCTCTTTCTTTGTCGGATCTTTGTGTGCTTTTCGTATTAGTGTAATTGTGGCTTCATAGAACGAGTTGGGTAGTGTTCCTTCTGTTTCTATTTTGTGGAACAGTTTGAAGAGTATTGGTGTTAGGTCTTCTTTGAAGGTCTGATAGAATTCTGCACTAAAACCATCTGGACCTGTGCTTTTTTTGGTTGGAAGACTTCCAATGACAACTTCTATTTCTTCAGGGCTTATAGGACGGTTTAGATGGTCTATTTGATCCTGATTTAATTTTGGTACTTGGTATCTGTCAAGGAAATTGTCCATTTCCTCAAGATTTTCTAATTGTGTTGAATACAGGTTTTTGTAGTAGGATCTGATGATTTTTTGAATTTCCTCAGTTTCTGTTGTTATCTCTCCCTTTTCGTTTCTGATTTTATTAATTTGGATACTATCTCTGTGCCCTCTGGTTAGTCTGGCTAAGGGCTTATCTATCTTGTTGATTTTCTCAAAGAACCAACTCCTCGTTTTGTTGATTCTTTGTATGGTTTTATTTGTTTCTACTTGATTGATTTCAGCCCTGAGTTTGATGATTTCCTGCCTTCTACTCCTCTTTGGTGTATTTGCTTCTTTTTGTTCCAGGGCTTTCAGGTGTGCCATTAAGCTGTTAGTGTATGCTGTCTCCCGTTTCTTTTTGGCGGCACTCAGGGCTATGAATTTTCCTCTTAGCACTGCTTTCATTGTGTCCATAAATTAGGGTATGTTGTGCCTTCATTTTCATTAACTTTCAAAAAGTCTTTGATTTCTTTCTTTATTTCCACCTTGACCAAGTTATCATTGAGTAGAGCATTGTTCAGCCTCCATGTGTACGTGGGTTTTCTTTTGTTTTTGTTGCCATTGAAGACCACCCTTATTCCATAGTGATCTGATAGGAGGCATGGGATTATTTCTATCTTCTTATATCTGTTGAGGTCTGATTTGTGACCAATTATATGGTCAATTTTGGAGAAGGTACCATGAGGAGCTGAGAAGAAGGTGTATTCTTTAGCTCTAGGATGAAATGTTCTATATATATCTGTTAGTTCCAGTTGGTCCAAGGCTTCAATTAGATTCACTGTGTCCCTGTTTAGTTTCTGCTTTCCTGAACGATCCATTTCAGAGAGTGGGGTGTTGAAGTCACCCACTATTATTGTGTGCGGTGTGATGTGTGCTTTGAGTTTTAGTAAAGTTTCTTTTACGAATGAGAGTGCCCTTGCATTTGGAGCATAGATATTCAGAATTGAGAGTTCTTGATGGTGGATTTTTCCCTTGATCAGTATGTAGTGTCCTTCTGTGTCTTTTTTGATGACTTTAGGTCGAAAATCAATTTTATCTGATATTAGGATGGCTACTCCACCTCGTTTCTTGGGGCCATTTGCTTGTAAAATTGTTTTCCAGCCTTTTACTCTGAGGTAGTGTTTGTCTTTGACACTGAGGTGCGTTTCCTGCATGCAGCAAAATGCTGGGTCCTGTTTACGTATCCAGTCTGCTAGTCTATGTCTTTTAATTGGGGAATTGAGACCATTGATATTAAGAGAGATTAAGGCATAGTGATTATTGCCATCTGCCATTCTTGACGCTATCTTTATGTTTGAGTGGTTATCTACTTTTGGGTTTGATTCAAGAAGGTTATTATCTCATTTTTTCCTGGGTGTTGTTTCTCTCCCTGTATTGGAGGTTTCCACCTATTATCCGTTGCAGGGCTGGATTTGTGGAAAGATATTGTGAAAATTTGGTTTTATCATGGAATATCTTGGTCTCTCCATCTATGGTGATTGAGAGTTTTGCTGGGTATAGTAGTCTAGGCTGGCATTTGTGCTGTCTTAGTGTCTGCATGAGATCTGCCCACGATCTTCTGGCTTTCATAGTCTCTGGTGAGAAGTCTGATGTGATTCGGATAGGTCTTCCTTTGTATGTTACTTGGCCTTTTTCTCTTACTGCTTTTAGTATTCTTTCTTTGTTTAGAACATTCGGTGTTTTGATTATTATGTGACGGGAGGTATTTCTGTTCTGGTCCAGTCTGTTTGGAGTTCTGTAGGCTTCTTGTACGTTCATCGGCATCTCTCTCTTTAGGTTAGGGAAGTTTTCCTCCATAATTTTGTTGAAGATGTTTACTGGCCCTTTAAGTTGCAAATCTTCACTCTCATCTATACCTATAATCCTTAGGTTTGGTCTTCTCATTGTGTCCTGGATTTCCTGGATGTTTTGGGTTACACGTTTTTTGCATTTTGCATTTTCTTTGACTGTTGAGTCGATGCTTTCTATGGAATCTTCAGCACCTGAGATTCTTTCTTCCATCTCTTGTATTCTATTGTTGATGTTTGCATCTATGACTCCTGATTTCTTCCCAAGGTTTTCTATCTCCAAAGTTGTCTCCCTTTGTGATTTCTTAGTTGTTTCTACTTCCTTTTTTAGTTCCTGGATGGATTTGCTGAGATCCTTCACTTGTTTGTTTGTATTTTCCTGTATTTCTTTAAGGTATTTTTGCATTACCTCTTTCAGGATTTCTTCCTGATGACCCATGTTCTCCTGCATTTCTCTGAGCGATTTTTGTGTTTCCTCCTCATGGGATTCCATCTGTTGATCCATCGTCTCCTGCATTTCTTTAAGCAGTTCTCGTGTTTCCTTTGTAAGGGCATCTAACCGTTGATTCATTTCTTTAAGCAATTTTTGTGTTGCCTCCTTATGGGCATCCATCTGTTGACCCATATTCTTCTGCATTTCTTTATGCAAATTTTGTGATTCCTTTGTGAGTGCATCTACCCGTTGATTCATCTCCTTAAGCGATTTTTGTGTTGTCTCCTTGTGCGCCTCCATCTTTTGATCCATGTTCTTCCGCATTTCTCTAAGCGATTTTTGTGTTTCCTTTGTAAGGGCTTCTAACCGTTGATTCATGGTCTCCTGTAACTCTTTATGAGATTTATTTGTGTCCTTCTTGTGATCCTCTAATAGCATCATGAGAAGTGATTTTAAATCCAGATCTTGTCTTTCGGGTGTGGTGGGGTATCCAGGACTTGCTGCTGTTGGAGAATTGGGTTCGGATGGTCCCACATTACTTTGATTTCTGTTAGTAACATTCCTATGTTTGCCTTTTGCCATCTGGATACCTCTGGTGTTAGTTGGTCCTGCTGCCACTGACTGATGGTTGGACCTCCTGTGAGCCTGCAAAGCTATTTCTGCCCCCCCCCCCCTGGATTACCAGGATTCCCCTGGCACCGATTTCTGGGGCCTGCCTGCTCCTGAGTGACTTTGGAGCCCTAATGTGCCTTGCCCCAAGTGATCTTATATTGGGGAGGCCTTGCACATCCAAAGGCTCAGCCTAGTGGATTCCTGGAGCAGAGGTCGCCAAAGGGAGGCTGGTAGGCTCCTGCCCTGTGCAGGGGTGTGTGATCTCTCCTGGGGGGGGAGGAGGGGGCCTCCCTCTGTCAGGCAGAAGTCCCACAGCAGAGCTGGCGCGCTGGTTACTGCAGATCAGCCCAGCACTTGGGAGCCGCATACACACAAGCCGCCCGAGACCCAAGCGATATTATGCCTGTCTGTCTCAGAACCTGGCTGTCCCAACTTCCCAGTCACTGGAGCAAAGATGGCGGAGCGTTTGTTTGCTTTTAATTTAACTACTCTTTGCATGTCAGATTTGGGAAATGTCAAGGTCTAATATCAGTGACTCTTGGGCAGGGGCATCATGTAAGTCATTCTCTGTGCAGGACACTGAAGCTTTGCTGTCGGGCTGGGCTGTGGCTTGTCATACACCCTGACTGAGGCCATGCATCAACCACAGTAGCACTCTGACCTGAGGTCACTGACAAGACTAGATAAACAGCCCCTGTGGGCTTATAGAACACTGCTTCAGTTACTGCTTTGTTATCTTTTAGACAGGTTTCTCTCATTCCCTCACTTTCAAAAAGCCCAGAGGCTGACAACCAGCAACAGTGACTAACTGTTCTTGCCAACAGGGCCAGAGCCTCATAGCCCCTGGGTGCAAGCAGCCTTCACAGGAGACCCAGCCTCTTCCAGGTGCCTTGAGGCCAAGCCCGTGCCCATGGGCTTCCATTCCTCTGTTCTTTTATCAAACAGCTCTTTCTGTGAGGCCTGTCACTCCTGCCAGGGCCAGAACATGAAACAGTTTGCTGCTGAGGGTGGGGGATGATTATAATTTAAGTGATTGTTTTAATAAAAATTCTAAGCTGCTATAGTTTTTGAAAAAAAAACTTTTACAAAATTAAGTACCACATATTTCATGCTTGAGGGGTTCAGTTTTAAATGTCACACTAAATGTAGTTGCTGAACTTGAGCCAACCCTTTTGTTTCTATCTAGAGCCCATTACACCGATACATTGTGGCAGGAGAAACCAGAGTCCCAATCAGTGGCTGATGTATTGGAGGCTTATAGATGCTGTTGTCAGTAAGCAATGCTTAGGCTGTGTTTAGGGATCACACCATGATCATCTTACCTCTCTATTTCCTCACTTGTTTGGTACTTTCAATGACCAAAGTCAACCATTCTTGACACAGACGATAAAGACAATCAGGAACATGTATTTGTATATGTAAGATTTTTTTTACATGCCTTTCAACATTCTCAGACCTGTAACTTTTAAACCAGAGAAATCTTCCCAAAGGATGACTTTTAACTGTAGTGTGTAACATGGGGAATATTGCACAAAGTCTTCCAAGAGCTACACAAAACTGAATCTGTACCACTCAGTGTATGGAGAAGATGGTGTGTGCAGGCTTTACTGGAGAGCCAGGCATAGCAGCGCCAGGACTTTTCTCATAGGCACAGTTCAAAGCCCTTCCTTCCTGTGTGCCTCAAATCTGTTTACAAGTATTTTTCTCTTCCACAATACTTGCCACAGGTACTTAAGTGTGAATAATGACAAGAAAACTAGAAATGAAACTAAATTCCAATTACTAAAGAAAGGCTTGAGTTAGCCCTCTGGGGTGAGAGACACGCAGGATTAATTATATTGTAGGAGTTAATATCTTTCTTCATTTCCCTTTCCAGGCTTTTGGCAAATACATTTTTTCCCCACAGTTTTAAAGAAATGCAAGAACTCCCAAGTTCCATGGCCAGAAAATCCTGACAAGCTTCTGATAGCTGAATAATGGATGAAGCTCTGCTGTTTACTTAGCAAGGGGAGAAAAAAAAGTGTGATAGAGAGTTCTAGGAATCTGACACCCTTCTAGGTGAACAATGGTGAGAAGAATAGGCTGCCTTCTTGCTTTTTTTTTTTTTTTTTTGGTCCATACACAAAACGTATCTGGAAATAACAGCTCAGTGTATCATCCTCATCCAGCCGTTCTCCTGTGTCCCCTCAGAACAGGATAAGACCTGACCTCTATATATCACATATTTCTAACCCCAAACAGTCTATGTCACAGCAGGCATTCAGAAGATAGGACAAAATTTTCCCAGCTAGGAAACACCACCAATATTTCCACATAGCGATGGACTGCAAAGCTGATATAAGATAAAGACGTGAAATTGGAATTGGCAGAGTTTAAGGGTTTTCGTATTTCAATGCTGATTAATTCACATTCCTGAGTTGAGGATGAGCCTCCCATACCAAGGCAACAGGCTGAAGGTTGTCCTGGTGTTTTTATTCTGAGAGAAACCGCCTCATAAAATCTCCCACAATACCTGTCACTAGTACCTAGAATTACACCATTAGAGATTCATTCTTTTGGTTCTGGGGCATTTTAATCCCTGGGGGTCCTATTAAAATGCAAAAAGTCTGAGAATAGCTGCATTGAAAGGTATTATTAACTGACAGCGACGAGGCCCTGGGGAATCGGACACAGGATAGAGCCGAAGAGGAAATCAGGATGGGCAGAGAAACGAGGCAGGTGGCAGCAAAAAGAAACTTCCTTCCAGTTGTTCAGGGGCAAGGTGACCCACTTCTAGTGTTCCTGCAGAAGAGAACTGCCTCTCCAGGCAGCAGGACAGGCACAGTGCGCACCATTTACTTCAGTTCCACTAAAGGAGAAAGTCAGTGCTATAATATACTTAACAGATCCTGAGAGTATTTCTCTTGAAAACATGTAACATAAATTAACAAGGCATTATCTATGGAAAGGAACTGGGTACCTGTGTGGACTTCTGAGTGATCTGCCTCATCAAGCCGTTGCTGGTGCACATCTTGAGGAAGCAGCTCTAGAGCCTGGTCTCTGCACCATAGGGATATTCCTCTCTCGAGAGGGGGGTGATGGACACTACCAACTTCCTGCTACCAGAGAAGATGAAACCTCCTGTTACTGTTATGTGGTAGCTAGCAAGCATAGGTGTGTGTGTGTGTGTGTGTGTGTGTGTGTGTGTGTGTGTATGCATCTGTGCATGTATATTTCTGTCTACATGTGTTTATATGTGTTTCTTTGTGTGTATATATTTGCATATGTTTTTCTCTACATATTTATTCACATGTTTGTCTACGTATATGATAAGTGTATGCTGCTATATGTTTTTGCAGGGAGATAGATATCTGTGTTTGTACAGGTATATGAGTGTACCTGTGTTTTTGTGCATATGTGCCAGAGTTTGTTATTTGTGAGTGTGTGTGTGTTGTTGTTGTGTATTTTATGGGTACAGCATGTAAATTCATGCATATGTGTTAAAGATGTACATATATAGTGAACAAAATAGTAGCAAACTTGAATTTTCCCAGAAGTGGCTATGCTTGTGGGGGGACAGGGAGAGGAAGAGATGGTTGTTTGTGTGCCTTCCCATATGTGTGAAGCAAGTTATGTTTTGTTTTCTAATTGCCATCATTGCTGTTACTGCCACTTTGTGGTAGGCAGGAGTCTGTGTCTGACCTGAGCAGGGCTCCTGCAAAGAACTACAATGCACAGCCTGGGATACAATACACAGCCTGGGCTACGTGGTGAATCACATCAGACTCATCTCTAGCACCCAGGCGACAAAGATTTCAAAGATCTTATGATTTCACAAAAGAAGAATGATTTAACCAAGAATTCCTGAGGAACTTATACATTTGAGACTAAGTTTACCTCTCTCTCTCTCTCTCTGTGTGTGTGTGTGTGTGTGTGTGTGTGAGAGAGAGAGAGAGAGAGAGAGAGAGAGAGAGGAGAGAGAGAGAGAGAGAGAGAGAGCAGAGAGATAGAGAGACAGGAGAGACAAAGAGAGACAGAGAAAGATGGAAAGACAGAGAGAAGAATATCAGTATATGTCTGAACTGGCTATGTAGATCAGGCTGGCCTAGAACTCAGAGACCCACATGTCTCTGCCCCAATTCTTTGGCAAGGAGAGCACATGCATATGTGAAGAGAAGAGTTTGTGATAGAGCAAAGCTACTCATGAGGCAGGAACAAAGAGGGCAAGAACTGAAGTTCCACAACCCGTTTTGTGGTACACCCTCAGTCCCTAAGCTTCTTAGCGTGCCCCAAATTCTGAGAGGCTCCACTGCCTCTGATTGTACACCTTAGGAACCAAGCCTTTTCACGTAGTCACTAGCAAGGCTTCAGTGTCCAGGTGCAGCAGAAGGCTCAGAGGTGCCAGTGAGGAGGCACTGGTTGTGGATGTGAAGCCCCAGTCGCACAGAAGGAACAATCTGTTGAGACCAACTGTACTACTCAAGGATACAGCTCTACAAGGAGTGCTATGTCTAGAAGGAATCTGCTTTATAGTGATGTCACATGCCTTTACCAACATAAAATGACAAGTATGTGAGGTGAGAGATGCATTTGCTAGCTCTATTTAACCTGTCTAAAGTTTGCATGCACCAGAACATCACACTGCACCTTCTATGTGTATGCAACTTAGCATTAATTTATTAAATGCAAGTTAAAAGTGAAATCCACAGTGTTAGAGCTGATATATGAGCCTACATCAGCCTCACCATGGCCAGGCTCTCACCTGCTCTCCCCGAAAGTGCCAGTTCCTTGATGCAATCTAACTTTATCTTGGTAAATACTATAATTCATTGCCCCCAAGTCTTCAGGAACTTATCTTTGAAAATTATACTCTCTGTCTATAGAGTATATTTTTCAACCTATTTAAAATGGATAAATCCCCAAAGAGGTGTTTTTTCCTGGTTCCTCAAACATAAAACCTTCTAAAGCAACTTAAATAAAAAGCAAACTTCAGCAAATTATCTCACTGGAGAGGAGTGGAGGGAAATGTTTTGAGGACAGTTAGGAGGCAGTCATCTTTATCAGGGACCAGAACACACTTCCCTTGAGAAGCTTTAGGACTGACATAAATAATGCAGCCTGTAGAAAGGTCATCTCTGAGGCTTCAGAGCGACAGCTCCAAAACAATTGCTCTGAAGAATTCCAGTCATCACTCTAAGCACTATGTAGAGAGGGGCAAGGAAGCCCTCTGTAAGAAGTGCCAACCTTGAGCCTTGCTGTGGCTCTGGTGTCTTATCAGGCAACATACTCTAGTCCTTGCAGCAAAGGTAGTAGAGGTGCAGGCCAACACATCTTGAGAGACAGGAAGCACAGGCCACAGGGCATTTAGAGAGGTCACGGGAGCATAGAACAGCAGCAGTAATCAATAGCATTGTGCAGAGTGAGGAGGGATCAGTGACCTCTAGACTTTGTGGCAGTTTAGCAGTTGATTAACAGCACACCAGGGACTGGCCCTGGGCTATGCAGCAGCCACAGACAGCTAATTTCAGAGAGTTGGAATGCACTGAGCTAACTTAGGCAAGCCCTTGCAGAAGGCATAGCTCCTGAGCAGGACACTAAACAGGAGGTCACTTTTGTCACTTGTTAAAGCTTTCAGAGGGCTCATGAATCACCTCAAAATCTGTTTCTCCCTCTCACTGAGTCTCGTTTCAACTGATTTATCATGAAAATTTCCAAAACTATTTTTTTAAAAAAATCAGCAAATTTAATAAATTTCTGTAGATTTGTCACCCTAATTCATTTATTAACTCATGACCAAACTTATTGATCAGTGACTCTTTCCACCCCAGCTACCTGAGGTTAACATGAGGCAAATACTAGACATAATAATATAATTTGTAAATCTCCCTGCTTAAATCTCTAAACAACTCCTTTCTGGAACATCCCACACTGTTATCACAGCAAAAATTAAGTACACAAAGCACGTGTTTATTAGTGCACTAGGATTGACTGAGGACAACCTATGAACTTGAGGTTATTTTGGAATTTTGGAATTCAGGCTTACTGCTCAATGCTACCAAATACTGAATAAATAAATTATACTATTCCTCCAAATTCCAAATGGAAATTTCTAAAACTTAAATGCAAAGAGATTCTGAAAACGACAGAAATAATACACAAGAAACATGTAATTGCTTCAAGCTGTACACAAAAAGAAGTTACAGAAGGAGAAAGGGAGAGAATAAGTAGTCAGAACAGTAATGAACAAGAGAGTGTCTGCCAGAGTGGTTTGGGGCTTGGGAAGTGCAGGGGGTCAAGATGGCAGCGGAGCAGCAGGACATTTTGGGGGAGTTCATGACAGTGACAGGTGGTTGCTCAGGAGGACTGGGCCAGTTTCTTCCTGGAGTCAGCTCGCTGGGACCTGCACTTGCAAGCTTTTATGAGGATGGAGGGGATGAAGACATTGTGACCATTTCACAAGCAACCCCAAGTTCAGTGTCCAGAGTCACAGCTCCTAGTGATAATAGAGTGACATCCTTCAGAAAGCCCATTCATGACCAAGATGAAGAGAAGGAGGAAGAAGAAGACAGAGGTTTTATGCTAGGGGCTCAGAGAGAAGTGGGCAGCAGCTTGTTGGACCTCCTAGGAAGAAAAGTCCCAGCAAGCTGGTGAATGATCTATTTAAGGGTATCAAAGAGCATGGGACCATAGCTGCAGAATGAGAGACCAAGTAAACCTAAATGGAGAGCGTTTGCAGAAGGGGGCTGCTGCCTTGCAGCAGCACCAGAGGAAGAGTCTGCCTATGTGGCAGGAGAAAGGAGGCAGCATTCAGACCAGGATGTTCATGTAGTACTAAAGTTCTGGAAGACCTTAGAAGCTACCCAGACCCATCCAATGCCAAGTTTCTGGAGTCTATCCTTAGAGGGGAGGTTCCTGCAGAGCTTTTGAGGTTAGCTCACAGTAGGCAGGGGATTGGGTGGGACAAGGACTTTGTGAAGCTCTCAAAGCTTTCACTGGTGAGAGCCAGAAACTGGGCAGCATAGCCCCCCAGGTATTAAACACCAGCTCTCCAGCTCAACAAGCAGAAAATGAAGTCAAAGCTAGCTCGTCCATCTTAATCAGTGAGACAGAACCTACCATGGACATCCAAATGCAGCTTCCAGATGGTGGGAGGCTGGTACAGAAGTGCAACCTCAGCCATGGGATCACCAACATCTGGCTCATCATCGTGGATGCCCAACCAGCTATGGCTACCACCAATTGTGTCCTTATGACTACCTTCCCTAACAAAGAGCTGGCTGACGAGAACCAAACCTTGAAGGAAGCCAATCTTCTCAATGCTGTCAGCTGTCATCCTGCAGTGGTTCACATAGCTGCCCAGCTGCTGCCTCACCTCCTTATGTATCTCCCATGACTGTGGCCATGCCTATGGAGATTACCTCCTGCCCCTGTAAGCACCTAGCCTTTCCAGTGCCACGTCTTATCCGTAGCTCTGGATTCTTAGACTTCAGTTAGACATTTGATTTCTCTTTAGTTGTATTTCCTGGGGTTTTGTGATGAATTTAAAGAAAAAAAAACACAAAAATTTGAAGAAGAAGAAGAAGAAGAAGAAGAAGAAGAAGAAGAAGAAGAAGAAGAAGAAGAAGAAGAAGAAGAAGAAGAGGAGGAAGAAAGAGGAGGAGGAGGAGGAAGGAGAAGGAGGAGAAGGAGAAGGAGAAGAAGAAAGAGGAGGAGGAGGAGGAAGGAGGAGAAGGAGAAGGAGAAGGAGGAGGAGAAGAAGAAGAAGAAGAAGAAGAAGAAGAAGAAGAAGAAGAAGAAGAAGAAGAAGAAGAAGAAGAAGAAGAAGAAAGAAGAGGAGGAGGAAGGAGAAGGAGGAGAAGGAGAAGGAGAAGAAGAAGAAGAAGAAGAAGAAGAAGAAGAAGAAGAAGAAGAAGAAGAAGAAGAAGAAGAAGAAGAAGAAGAAATGAACAAGAATTTAGAATTTCGAACCCAGCCTGGTCTACAGAGTGAGTTCCAGGACAGCCAGGGCTATACAGAGAAACCCTGTCTCAAAAACAAACAAAACAAACCAAATTTAGAATTTCTTCCAATTGATCTCAGACACATAGAACATATCAAGGAAGCTCAGAAAACAGCAATATACAGAATATATGGGATTGGGGGAGACTGCAGAAAGGCTTATGAAATTCAAACCCCATAAAACCATAGCATAGCAAGTCTTGAAAAAACAAAACAAAACAAAACAAAACCCTCAGGAGAGGCAATAATACCTTTCTCTAGAAGACCAGAGCTAAGAAATGTACCCAATTCATTCCAAGGAAACAAGCCTCAAGGAGAAACTAGAATGAAGAAAAATACTAATAGAAATCAACAACAACAGACACCTAACTAGAACTCTGTTCCTTCTGAAATTCACTCTTTATTAGGTGAAAAAGAAATTAGGACTTTCTCATATAAACAGAATTTCAGGAAACTAGACTTTCCTGGCAAATACTGGTAAATTCTTCACATTTTTATCCCTTGTTGCTACCAAGTCACTTGATAACCATGTATCTTTTAATTTTAACGTTTAGTTTGTTATAGATAATAAATATTTACTATAATGTGAGCACTAAAAGAAAAAGAGAGAAAATTAATTTCAAACTAAAACAAAATAGACAATAAAAACGGATCAGAAATAAAGGAAGTCAAAAGTAACAGATTGATAGGCATAATCCACAAAAACGGAAGCTAACTGATGAAAAAGATTAATAAGATCAACGTCTCTCCATCCAGGATAACAAAGAAAAATAGCGAAATCCAAATTAACAGTGTCATGAATGAAAGAAGTTTTAGGACGACAGATCACACAGATGTGAAAGGATTTAGAAAGGGTGGACCCCGAAAAGCTCTGTGCTCACAGGTTTGATAATCAAGGGAAATGAATCCAGTTTTCAAAGACAAGTCTACCAAAGTCTATGCAAAGTGAGACAGACAATTTCAATAGGTTCATAATCAATTAAATAAGTCAATGGTGTAATAAAACTGAAAGCACCATATCCAGGCAGGCTTACTGTGGACTGCTACTAAATACTGAATAAATTATATTATTCCTCCAAAAACTCTTCCAGAAGCAAAGAAAATGATTTCTAATTTATTCTATGAGCTCTGCATTAGTTTTGTAGTATCTTAAACGAAACAAACACATTGTGAGACAAGTGTTATGAAGTAACATTTTATGTTCTCAGTTTAAAACCATCAACCAGAGACTAGCAAATTAAATCCAGCAAGTATAAAAAGAACTACATAACACAAGTAAGTAGTATTTGTTTTCAGTATTTTAGATTGATTCAATATCTTAAAATAAATTAATGTAATCCATCAAAACAAGCAAAACAAGGAAATCATTTGATCATATCAACAAATACAGAAAAAAAGCATTTTACAAAAGCCAATGTTTATTCACAAAAATTATTCTCAAGAAGCTAGTAACAGAGGGGAACTTCTTCTTTATGGAAAAGAATATCTACTAAAAAAAAAACCCTACAACTGATGAGACTTAACAGTCAATAGCTATGTTATGACTTGAAATGAGGCATGATTGTCTCTTTCACTACTGACAACTTTTTGGTATCTGATCAGAAGTCCTAGAAAATATAATAGACAGGAAAAAATAAATCAAAATTATAGCTTACAAATGAAGGAATAAAACTATCAGGAATGGTGGAAATGCCTATAACCTTTGTATGCAGGAAGCTAAGGTAGATTGGCATGAATTCACGACCAGCTTGAGCTGTATAGCAAGTACTAAACTAGCTAGAGCCACATAGCAATACCATGTTCAAAAAGCCAAGAAAGAAAGGAAGAAGAGAGGGAAGGAGGAAAAGAGGGAGGGAGGGAAGGAAGGAATGAAGGAAAGGAGGGAGGGAGGGAGAGATGGAAGGAGAGAGAAGGAAGGAAAGATGGCATCTATAGAATATCTTAAAGAACTAGCAAAGCAATTTCTGACCTCACAAATAATAATAGCCAGGTTGCTAGACACAAAATTAAAATACAAAAGTTAGTAATTTTCCTACATATAACAATGAAAAAATAGAATTAGAAATTTAAAATACAATTCTATTTTTATCAATGGCCAAGGAATTTAAATATTTAAATATAAATCAAATGAAATATGCATAAAATATATATGTAGGTGGGCTGAACAGGATAGGTCTTATCAAAGATATAAAAAACTATACAAAAGGATCAGACATAGAAAGACTGTGTGCAGATGGCAGATTTTCTGGGCTGATAGCTCCACAAAAGTACCATGAAAATTCCACAGATATTTTATAGAAAATAACAAACTGATCCTAAGGTTCATATGAGAGTGAGAAGACACAGAATAATCAATTTAGTATTGACAAAAAACTAAGTTAGAAAGCTGACACTACTTAGCTTTAAGAGTTATTATAAAACCTTAGTAATCAAGATAGTTTGGAATAGTCAAATTGTTAAATTAAACAGAATAGAGGGACTAGAAATAAATAGATCTATGTAAGTATAGCCAACTGGTTCTTGACAAAATAATAGAAGAAATAACCTGGAACAAAAGTAGACTTTTCAACAACAAATGGTACTGAGACAACTGGGCAACTGCATTCAAAATACACAACACAACACACACACACACACACACACATACACGTCTTATATTCTACACCAGCAACAACATCAAAATGAATCAGTCTTAAAGATAAAATACAAACCACAAAACTCACAGAAGATAACTGCAGAAAATGTTTATGTAAGTGAGTGGATATAGTGATGCTTTGAATATAAAACCGATTTTCTGAGAAACTGCCGGATTGATTTCCAAAGTGGTTTTTACCTGAAGATCCAGCTATATCGCTACTGGGCATATGGCCAAAAGATGCTCCCACATATAACAAGGACACATGCTCTACTATGTTTATAACAGTCTTATTTATAATAGCCAGAAGCTGGAAACAACCTAGATATCCCTCAACAGAACAATGGATACAGAAATTGTAGTATATTTAAACTATCAAGTACTACTAACTCAGCTATTAAAAACAATGACTTCATGAAATTTGCAGGAAAATGGATGGAACTAGAAAATATCACCCTGAGTGAGGTAACCCCAACACAAAAGAACACACATGGTATGTACTCACTAATAAATGGAGTTTTGCCCAAAAACTCAGAATATCCACAATACGACTCACAGACCATATGAAGCTTAAGAAGAAGGAAGACCAAAGTGTAGATGCTTCAATCCTACATAGAACAAGGAAGAAAATCACAGGAAGTAAATGAAAGGAGGGACCTGTGAGAGAGAGAGAAAAGGGGGAGGGTAAAAAAGGGGGGAACAGGAACAGGTATTGGAAGAGACAAGATATAAATACAGAGAGTCAGGAAATGGAATAGAAATTTGTAGCAGTAGGTGATGGGGAACTGGGGATAGCCACTAGAAAGTCCCAGACTCTAGGAAAGTGAGAGGCTCCCAGGAGTTAATGGCAATGACTTTAGCCAAAATACCCAACACAGGGGAGAATACAACTTATAGAGACCACCTCCAGTAGAGGGATGAGACCACCAATGCATCTCAAAATTTTTAACCCAGAAACGTTCCTGTCCAAAGGAAAGACAGGCAAAAAAAAAAAAAAAAGCAACAGAGACAGAAGGAAAGCCATCTGGAGACTGCCCCAACTAGGGATCCATCCCATACGCAGACACCAACCCTCCACACTCTTGCTGATGCCAAGAAGTGCTTGCTGACAGGAGCCTGATATGCTGTTCCCTGAAAGGTTCTACCAGCACCCAACCAATACAGATGCAGATACTCACAGCCACTCATGGGACTAAGCCTGTGGAACACAATGGAAGAGCTAGGGGAAGGACTGAAGTAACAGAAGGGATTTGAAACCCCACAAGAAGAACAATAATTACTAACTAGACCACCCAGAGCGCCCAGGGACTAAACCACCAACCAAAGAGTATACATGAAAGGAGCCAGGACTTCAGATAAATGAGTAGCAGAGAGTGGCCTTATCTGATATCAGTGGGAACAGAGGGAGGCTTGATACCCCAGTGCAGGGGTATGCTAGAGTGGGTGCATGGGTAAAGAAGCACCCTCATAGTAGCAAAGGGGAGAGGGAGAAAAGGGGGATGGGATGGGGAAATTTGTGGAGGGGTAACCTGGAAAGGGGATATCATTTGAAATGTAAACAAATAAAATGATTACTAAAAAAGTAAAATGGATATTAAACCTATAAATAAATATACATACATACATACATACATACATACATACATACATACATACATACATGTATGCATAAATACAAAACCAAGGTCATAATCCATGAAAAAATAATTGATAGACATCATTAAAATTATGAACTTTGCCATAAAAGACAGGGTCACAGAGTGGGAAGTCATGCTGTAGGGTGGAGAAAGTGATTCCAAAGCATCTGAGAACTGCTGTTATATAATGTGAAAAGAACTCAAACTCAACAACAGACAAAAATCCAATTAAAACACAGACATAATAATCAACTGAGAACATCACTAAAGATGATACATGGACAGCAAGTGAGCAGAGATGTTCAACATCAGTTGACTTCAGGACATTGGCACAATAGATGGCACAAGTCACAAGAATTACCAAAATCCAGACACAGTTGGAGAAGAAAGGAATGAAAACCTAATTTATAGTTGATGGGAATACAGAATGGGGTAACCACTTCAAGAGAGAGTTTGGCAGGGTCCCATAAAAGCGGTGGCATTCTGCACAAACCAGAAGAAACTTTCCTCTTTTGTGTATACTTAAACAGCACATGAGATGCTCCTGACAGCTCCGTCAACAGTTGAAAATGCTTAAAAGCAGTCCAGATGTCCATTAATAGGTAAACAGATGAACTGTGGCAGGTAAAGACAACAAAACATCATTTAATTTTATACAAATAATAATCTCAAACTTTTCAAAGACATGGGAGAAATTTAAATGCATTTAACTAAGTAAAAATAAACTACATGTTGTAAAAAATAATCTTCACTAAATGACATTATGGGAGAGGCAAGATAGTGGGTGCAGCAAAATATTGAATCTGGCAAGTTATTAAATGCTTGTCAAAATCACTCACTGAGCAACATAGACAATGACATCATAGACTCTGCTGGTGATGGGAGATCACCATAGGCTCATAGACAGCAACAAAGGTTGCATCTTGGTACCTGAGTTCAGTGCTGAGGAATAGTTTATGTGTGTGGGATGTGGAAATCCTGTGTGCTTTCTGCTGTTTTGTTTGTTTTTAATTTTACAATCCTCTTTCTCTCTTCCTCTCCTCTCCCTTCTCCTCCCTCTCTCTCCCTCCTCCTCTTCCTTCCTTCCTTCCTCTCTCTCTCTCTCTCTCTCTCTCTCTCTCTCTCTCTCTCTCTCTCTCTCTCTCTGTTCGCACACGTCTTTTCATTTTTCCTGTGTGTGTGCACGCATGCATGTATGCGACAGGCCAGCTTGCCAGAGTTGATTCTCTCCCTTTACCATATGGAACTCAGGAATCAAACTCAAGTTGTCAGGCTTGGTAACAAGTTCTTTTTTTTTTTTTATTCATGGAGCCATCTTCTCCATCCTGCAGTTAGTTTTGCTGTGAATCTAAAACCTCTAAGCAATGAAGTTTGTTACTATAAAACTTTCACAACTTATGTTGCCAAAGATATCATACTCAAACTTCATTTACTAGCAAATTATATTTTCATAATTCTAACAAGGAGCATTCCTGACACACATCTGATGTGACTCTGTTGTCATTTTAAAATCTGTGATTAAACCTTCCCTTCTTATTTTTTTTTCAGTGCTTTCATTGAAAGCAGCCTTTTCTGTAAAATGTCTTGAATTTTGGATTTCACTGATTTCACCATGATGGTGCTATTTAATACATTTACTTAACACACCAGGTAATAAGTCCTAGATACTTAGCCAATCTCAGGTTCTAGTTTTAGACATCTCTCTTCATAAGTACCCTACCCTCCAGGGGTACAGTGGAGGCAGTTTATAGTATCAATTTCCTTTCTGCCTGCTTTGTATTAACCTCCTTTTGTTGTCTGAACCTAGACATTATGCTCTCTCACGTGACTGCTGACAGTCTTAGGAAGTTAGTTCAGTATATGAAGAGTTGTTCTCTTTTGTGTCTACAGGGAGAACCTGGCCGATGGACCAAGTTTAGCCACAATCTAACTCCTCCCCCTCCCTTCTGGAATTCTCTATCTCACATAATGACCAAAGCACAGCACTGCTGTAGCTGTTATCGTTACAGTGCCAGACAAGCAGGAGCTGCCAACACTGAGGACTCTGGCTGCTACAAAAAGCACTTTTCAGAGTCTAGAACCAAGCCATACTTTTTCATGGTGCATGAATAGACATCCCTGTCTAGAGTCTTCAAATACCTCCATGGGGCTTTTCAGCACACCAGTTTGGTCTGTGATTAAACACACTTCATTCTGCTTGTCTTTCTTTTTAGTTTGGCAACTGATTCATTTAATTTTGTTACACTTTTTGGTAAAAGACATAATTTCTAATTGCAAATACAAAATAAAGTCATTAGGGAAGTTGAGCTTTGTTATCTATTTTCTTTATTCCTCCCTTTTTTCTCCCTGGATGGATTTTTGTTAGACCTTGGTTTATTATACATAGATGTGTATATTTATTACATATGTGAATATTCATTGTATGTATTTTATATAATGTAAGCTTATTTATAGTCTATATAAATAACACACACACATATATATGCATATATATGCAGTATGCTCCCTTCTCTCAAGATCAGAAGGTAGTTTCTTCATTATTTTTATTGCTCTAATATATATACTTTTATTTATTCTTTGAGTTTGCATAATGCATATAATGTATTTAAATCATAAGCTTCCAGAGTTCCTTGCCATGTATCCCTTAACAAATCTATATATCTATATCATATATATATATACTGTTTTCATTAAACAACCTTATGATTAATCCCTGGCAGTGTGTAAAGATACTTCTTGATCATTTTTGTGGCTGTAATATCATCAATTAGACATAGATATCACATATCAGGTCAGATGTTCCCACCTGTGCTGATGGACATTTGAACTGTTAATGTCTTGGTACTGCTAACACCCCAGTATTCAAAACAAATACCCCCTCCACTTCCCTCCCTTCTCCCTCTCCCTCCTCTTCTTTTGTCTTTTTTTTTTTCTGTATGTGTGCATATTTGTGCTTCTGTGTGTACATATGTAAAGGTATACCGTTCATGTTCATGTTGCTCTGTAGACAGTCCCTAGGCTCCTTCTATCTTTTGTTTGAGACAGGGTCTCTCATTGGCTTGAGATTTTGCTTTGTTGGCCAGGCTATCTGACTCATGAACTTTCAGGTATTCGTGTGTCTCCACTTCCCATCTTGCAATTGCTGGAATTATAGACTTGTGTCATTGTATCCAGCTTTTCCCCACAGGGAACTGAATTCAGGTTCTATACCTATGTGGGAGGAGCTTTAGCAACTGAGCCATTTTCTCAGCCATTATTTTTCTCTATATTATAAGCGCTGCTATGCTTTTTCTAGAGTATAATGTTGTGGCAGATCAACTCTCTTCTGGGTGAGTTGGCTGCTCAGATGACTCAGAACACACATTCAACTACTTATTGAACTATTCTATGAACCCTCTTTCTTAGTATTGATGGACTTAGGCAGAACTGTAGCACTGGACACAGAAGATGCACAATATTGAAATTTGGAAGCAGAACTCACAGAGGGGATGAGAGAGGTATGTAACATGCCTAATTTGAAATTATATCTTGCTGGGGATTAAGGAACTAAAATGTGTACATTATGTAATTGGGTCATTATTGATTGGCATGGAATTCACTTGAACTCACTCTTTGGGGTTAGCAGCAATCAAACCCTGCTCCTTTTGGTGACCACTGCAGTGGTGAGCTGCTCTGATTCTCACAGGGGCCCAACAGGAGTTTGATGCTGAGATGTGGGCAGCTCTGCTCCTCTTCAGTAGGTCCTGGGAGCCTCAGCACCTTGGTGGTGCTCCTTCCTCTTCCTTACAGTGGCTCATAACAATGGCTGCACAGCAAACCCAGCAGTGGGGGAGCCTGGATGAGTCATTCCCCCTTTTTAAAAGAACCCGCCCCACTGCCCACATTCCTGAATAGAACCGCTCAGGCAAGAATACTTGAAAAGCAAGCCACTGCCTTTTATGAATGAATGACAGAGAAGATAAACAGGATTTTCAGTGATTAGAAAGGGAAAATTATAGTTAAGTCTTTTTTTCTTTATTCTATATTTCACCTTCAAGGTTTAAATACAACTTTTCCTAAGAAAAGTGCAGATGAGGACAAAGAATCAGGAGGTCTAGTTACCCCTCTCTGTCTCTGTATGAGATTAGAGAAGACTTAGAAATTCATCAAGACGGGGTTTCATCCAGGAATAATTACAGGGTGTCCAAGCAATAGAAAGAAAGGAGTGTGCACAATGTGTGTAAGGTAGTGCACAGAGAGAATTACAGTTAAGGCTGTAACCCAGGAGTAATGGGGAACACCTGCAATCTTAGCACTTTGGAAATGGAAACTGTTCAGAGCCAGCCTTGGCTACAATAATAAGTTTTAGGCCCACCTAGGCTATATAAGATGCCATTATAGAAAATAAAAACAACATAGGGAAAAGGCTTTAAACTAGGGCTAACTCTGCCAATGTATGGACACTCTGAACTTTTTCTGAAATGGCTGTCTTTAAATGCTATGGGATATTTCTCCTATGCCGTTGTCATGGCAACCTTCACATTATAAACCTGAGTGCTCAGGGGAAGGATTAGTTACATTTGAAAGATGAAATAGAGTCAAGTAGCAAGTCCTAGAGTCCAGGCAGAGTAGCCAAAGCTGACAGAAGGATGAGAAGGGTGAGGGGACTGGAGAAAGCAAGCAAACCAGCTCAGTTCCCTTTAAGAGACAGACATGTTTGCATCTCTTCTTTCCAGGAAAGCCTTCTGCAAACACTGACACACCTCTTTGCTGGCCATCTCCCCATCTCCAAGCCATCAAGCATCTCCAATCCTCAGTCCATTTCCGGAGTCACTGCCTTCCACAATTTCCCATTCCTTCCTCTGCAAATGGGAGAAAAATGAAGAGACTACAGCCAGACATTATGCAGAAATGGAGACCTTGGAGCACACAACTATGAATGTGATGTCACCATCAAATCCTCTCATGCAACTTCCTGGAGCTCAGGGAATCCTGTGGAAGAAGAAACAGAGGGAGTGGGGGAAACAGAGGGGATGGAGCACACCAGGAGTAAAAGGCCCTCTAAGACAGCTGAGCGAAGCTCCTATAAACTCACAGAGACTGAAGCAGCATGGACACGGTGTCCATAGGTCTGCATCAGGTCCTCTGCATATATTCCATGGCTTTCTGTTTAATACCCTTATGCTCTCATGATGTGTATACCAGTGGGTCTCTTGTGCCTTCTCTTCAGTCTCTTAGTTTTCTGTTGGCTTGGCTTGTCCAACTTTGATAGGATGCTTTTTATTTTATCTTTCTATATTTTATTTCGCTGTGTTCTGTTGTTCTTTTCTATTGACAAGCAAATAGGAAATAGATTGGTATGGGAGAGGAGGAGAAACTGGAAGGAGAAGAGGGAAAGGAAATTGTAAGCAGGATATATTGTATGAGAAAAGAATCTACGTTTAATAAAAGGGAAAAAAACAAAACCCAACAAATAACCAAATCCCTCTGCTTCAGCCATGTCATCTGCTAGATGGCTGCAGGCTTTGTTTGAGAATTTTTTCCAGCAAGAGTTCACCTACACTATTTCAGGTTTTCTGTTTTGCTTTTGCTACTAAAATTCCTTCCCTAGAAGAGATATAAACAATTTACTCTGTATTCCTAGTGTCCCAATGACAAACTGAGAAAGTTTGCCCAGAGAATCACTGAGTTTATTGGTCCTTCTTACAGAACAGTTCCTGAGAGATTATGGGCAGGCGCACAGGGGACCTTAAAACAGCAGAAGAACTGAACCCAGCGGGGATGATGCTCTCCCTACGGCTGCTCAAATGGAAGTCCCACCATCTTTCCCACCTATATACCCTAGCCCCACCCAGAGACTATGAGACCATGTGCAATTAGGGGGGAATTGTATACAATTGTTTGGAAGTAATGGTTGGACACTTAGGTGAGGGTCCATGACGCTTTCTACCTGCTCCTCCTCTGGTGACCATAAATAGTCAACAGACCCAGTTATGTTGATATTTGATGAGCAGGTCCAGCAGAACTCCTGAAGATGGTTACAGTTTGGTTCAGAGAATAGTCCTGCACAACAGCTTTCTAAACATGCAGCACTTCGAGGAAGTGACACCACCCAGTAACAGTGCAAGTGTCTGCACACTAAGATGGGGACTACAGATAAACCTGCTGCCCAACAGACCTCTTTCCTTTCCTCCTCCACTTTCCTAGGCTGGACCAGGGACTGCAGACTGAATCTGAGCTCCTAAGATATGAGTGCCTTTGTCCAGAACGGGGACAAACTATCTCAGGTATATCATTTAGAACAGTTTTCCCTAGCTGGATACAAACAAACACTTAGTGGTCTCTCCACTGACAGAGATCATCCACATGTCTACTGGTCCCTGAGACTGCCACATTTTCCCCTTATCTTTGAGGCAGGACCCACCTCTCCAAAGGCCTCTCCTTTCTAACCCAAAGCATCCAGGCCATTTCTAGAGTGTAGCTTCATGATGTCTTCTTTGTCTCTTTACTGCAGTGGAGATCAAGCAGGAGCAGCCTGCCCCATGCACAACTTGCTGGTATACTTTCCCATCAGAAAGTATGTGCTGGTGCATCAGTGAACTCACACTCAGGCATAGCTGTTGTGGCTTTTATTTTATCATTCAGCCTCTCCTTGAAAGTCAGAACTGATGTAGTGGGAAGTCTATACTTCCTTTGTATGACATCTCTCCAGCACTGCCACAATAGTGAGGAACAAAGCAGAATTTTCTCAGAGCTCCTGACCACGTGTCTTCCCTCCACCCTTCAACAGTTCTGCCTTGTACAGACTGCCTAAATAATAGACCTATCACAAACAAACTACAGCCAGTTTCAGAATGAATTTTGTTTGTTTATTCATTTTTCATGATATGTCCTAGGTTGACTTTGAAATCACTATGTAACTAGGACTGCTCTTGAATCCCTGATCCTCCTACTTCTAACTCCCAAATGCTAAGATGACAAGAGTATTGCTAGCACTGTATTCTAGATTCAGAATGTTGAGTATCTGTGTAGGATCACTAAAGTGTAGAGACCTTTGTGAGGCACTATCATATATTTTTAACTCAAACCCTTTGGCTTTCCTATGAAGAAGTAATAGTCTATTTCAATTTACAAAATGGAATGCAGGTGAGAGGATTTAAATATGTGTGTAAAACCAGTAAAAAGAAGCTAGACCCTATTTGAACCTGTGTCTGTTGATTCTGTAGGAATCACATATGCATCTGTCTTAGTCAGCGTTTTATTGCTGTATAGAGACACCATGACCGTGACCACTCTTATAAAAGATACCATTTAATTGGAGTTGGCTTAAGGTTTAGAGGTTTAGTCCATTATCATCATGGTGGGAAACATGATAGCATGAAGGCAGACATGGTGCTAGAGGAGTCATGAGTTCTACATGTGGATTTGAAAGCAGCAAAAAGAGACACTGTGAGCCACTAAGCATAGTTTTGAGCTTCTGAGACCTCAAAGACACACCTCTGCCAACAAAGGCACACTTCCCAGTAGTGCTGGTTCCTATGAACCTATAGGGCCATTTTCATTCCAACTACCACATGAACCATATCTACTGGCATCCATTTCTAACAGGCAAACACATGTCCAGTCTGGCTGAGAGCTAGACCATCTCACTTCCTTCAATTCTTTGTCTGCAACCTCCATATTCCTTCAGCTGTAAAGTATTGTTAGAAAGGGTTTAGGGAAGCTGGTTGTAATGGCACATGCCTTTAATCCGGAAACTCAGGAGGCAGAGGCAGGTAGATCCTTAGTTTGAAGTCAGCCTAATCTAGAAAGTGAGTTGCAAGGCAGTCAGGGAAACAGAGAAATCCTATCTCGAAACAAACAATCAATCAAACAAACAAACAAACAAAAACAGTAATTGCATCACTAGGAAGATAAAAACAGGTAGACCACTGGATCTTACTGATCAGTTAGTAAGATCAGTAACCCCCAAGTTTCCTGTGAGTTACTATCTCAAAAAGAAGATAACTCCTAAAGAATGATACCCAAGGTGGATCTCCAGCCTCCATATGCATACTTGGACACAAATTGCATTCTTCCACACATGCATGTGAATACACACACACACACACACACACACACACACACACACACACACACACGCAAATTCAGGCAGTTGGGGATACACTTCAGTGGTAAATTACTTGTCTGAGATGCATGAGGCCATGGCTTGGGTTCTGTTCCAGCCCTGAAAATTATCTTCAGGATTGTGAAACTCACTGTTCCCGTGACTTTCTCTGGTGGCTGTCATGAGTGTGGGATATAATAAGATCAGTGTGCAGTGCTGTACAAATCCTGGCATTCAGAGGCCTTCTGTCTTGATCTCAGTTTTTTTTCTTCTGCTGAAGGGAGGAAAGGGAGAATTGCAGGTAAGAAATTCAGACTCCCAGGTGTGGCTAGATCAGATGAGAGGTATTTCCTGGAAGAAATGGTAAACACACAAGTGAATCTCTCCCCCCAACCTCCACCCCCTGCCACACACACACAGCTCATGTGTTAAAAGTTTGGTTACCAGCTATGGGACACCTGGAAAGTGAAAGAGCCTTTTGAAGTGAATCCTAAATAATGAAAATGAGATTCCTGTGGGCACGATGCCCTTGAAAGGGATGTGGCTACAGCTGCTTCTTCCTATATCCTCCCAGCTGTCATGAGATGGCCAGTCCTCCCCACTGCCCCATACCCCAACCCTCCGCTACACAATGTAAATGTCATATTGTACACCACCACAAGCCAAAGCCAGGGAGCCACTTGACCAGGATCAAAAGGCCAAAGATCATGAGGTGATGCAATCTTCTCCTCCTATTAAAGTGCCAAGTATTTTGTCACAGCAGTAGAATGTTCTCTAGCATACCAGGTCCCGTTGCAACTGGAAGTAGCTACCAGATTCCTCGGTTTACTTTGGTTTCGTTTGGCCTAGTTTGGTTTGGCTTGGTTTGGTTTGGTTAATATTGTTATCATTTTGGTTTTGCACTGAGAATAGTAGTTAAAGATGGAACACTCAGATCAAAACATTTCATAAGCTATAGCATGACTTAGTTTAGAACTGGGATCCCATGACTGAGACAGTTGTCCACATAGCAAACTATTGGGGGTCATTAGCTAGGCAGCTGTGGGTCACAGAGGATTTAGCTATGACAAGCAGTATGTGGCAGAGTTACCCTCACTCATGAAACTTTTAAAACAACCCACCCCCAATAAACCTACACAAACCCTTCTCTAGACCACAATCAAACTAAAACAATGGAAAAAGTGATCATTCTCATTTGAGTCAAATCAAAATTTTTGTTATGCTGAGACAAAGTTCTTTTCCATATATTTCACTTTTCTTTTGAGTGAAACATTGTTAAAACAATAATTTATTATCTTATCATGAAGGGACCTGAGGAAATCTAAATTTTACATTATGATTGTTGAGTTATTTCATCTGAAGGAAGTGGCAAGTCTCTGAGCTCTGTCAACTGTTCCAGGAAATTCTCACGGTCAGACTGTTTTTCTCATTAGTTATAAAAGGGCTTCTTTGATTTTCTGTGTGTGATATGTTAGATTTCAAATCTGTCAGCTGTATTAATTAAAGACAATAATGAGCTATCTTGCTTTTCCCCCTCTGTCCAGAAACATCTAACCAATATCCTGGCATGCAGACCATAGTACAGACCTGAGCCTGCCCAGTAGACTGGGTTCAAGTATCTATCACTTGATATAATCAAGCTCAACCACCAGCAACATACCCCGGTTAATTGAGTCTAACGAACCATTCTAATTCTATCAGCTATCTCCAAATTGCAAGAGAAAAATCTTTTCTGCCTACTTTCCAGACCTCTTCTCTCCTCCTCCGTCAATCAAATCATAGAATAACAATTAAAGAAATAGGATCCTGGGTCTGAATCCAGCATATTCTGCACACAAATCACAGGTTAGGTACTGTCTTGAGCTGGAGAGACAGCTCAGTTGGTAAGCACTTATCTTGCAAGCATAAAGGCCTGAGTTGAATGCCCAAGACCCACGTTAAAAAGCTTGTAATCCAAGAGCCAGGGCGACAGACAAGCATATCCCTGGAGCTCTCTGGTTCGTCAGTCTAGTCTAATTGGTAAGTTCTTGTCCAATGAGAGACTCTATAAACAAGATATATGGCTACCAAGGAATTAACGTCTGCCCCCACAGAGATGTGCACAGATATGCACAGGTGCTTACACACACAGAGTTCCTCTATTTTTCCCTTCACTGAAAATGTACGTATCACTAAATGATGATATCTGTATAGAAGTGACAGGTGTGTGGGCTTTTTAATGCAGTGTTACTCTATTTGAACCACACAAACCCTAGTGAGGTTACTAGTGGACTTTGTGAGTTTATTTAGTACATGTTCTTGCTATGTAACCCTCATACTCAAAATCTTCCTGCCTCAGGTTCTGAGTGCTGGCACTTCAAAGCATGCCAATAGACGCCCCACAATTCAAAGACCTAAACAAAAGTAAGTTTGTCCTTGTAGTACAAAGAAAAGATGCAATACCTGACACTAGGTTTTCCTTCCATCTTGTAATCCCCACTCTCTCTTACTCCTCTGACTTTCTCAAGTGAGTAACTAGCATAAAGCAAGAAGAAGAAGAAGAAGAAGAAGAAGAAGAAGAAGAAGAAGAAGAAGAAGAAGAAGAAGAAGAAGAGGAGAAGAAGAAGTAAATAAATAAAAAATAAATAGCAAGTTTGATGCTGGTAATAGGTAGGTAGGTAAATAGATAGATAGACAGACAGACAGACAGACAGACAGACAGACAGACAGACAGACAGACAGATAGAAAATAAGTTTGATGTGGGCAATACAAGAGCTTCCTATTCTCTACTAAAATCTAGTATTCTGCTTTGTAGCTATGAGTTACAAGAGCTAATATCTCTGTATAATTACTGTGTGGGTAACAAAGTCATGAGTTTATACAATCATTCTTCACAGGTTTAGCCCCTCAGCACTCTTCAGAATGCCTACCCAGCGCAGAGGCAGCTAACAGTCAGCTGTACTTCATAGCAGGGGCCATGTGCAGTGAAGTAGCAAACACAGGTTCTTCACCATCAATAACTGGCATCTTGCACTGGGAAAATAGCTCAGGAAATAAAGCAATTGCCTTGAAAGAATGAGGACCTGAGTTTAGATGCATGTATACACACACACACACACACACACACCTAATACTTTGCATAGCAGTCCTGTGGCTTTTTAAAAATTTAAAACTGAATTAGCCACATGATTCTGCAATCCAAATTCTGGCTATACATGCCAAAGAATTTAAAGCTGGATCCTGAAAGGATATTTTAAAACTTGTGTGTGGCAGTGTGGCTTACAAAGCGTGGAAGGAACCTGTGTATACCCAAGGATGAATAGAGAATATACATACAATGGATTCCACCTGAAGAATGTGAAAAATTTTGACACATGCTGTAAGGTTCAGAAATCTTGAAGACTTTGTGCAAAGTGAAACCTCTCACAACAGGACAAATGCTGTACAATTCTACCTTAAAGCAACCCGATTCATATAAGTAAGATGGTCACCAGGAGTCTGGGGGTGAGTATTTGGTGAATTGTTGTTCCACAAGTGCAGTGCTTGTACAAGTGAGAGAAAAAAAAATGTTTTGGAAATGGGTAGTGGGCTTTTTTGCACCACAGTGTTTATGTAATGTCATTGAGCTATAACTATAAGATAGATACTATAATATTATACAAATATTCTGCAAGTATATATATATATATACATAATATATATACACATAATATATATACACAAATATATACATAAATATATACATATACATATACATATACATACTAGGTTTCTGATAGTTTGAATGATAAATGTCCATCATAGTCTCAAGTATTTGAATGTTTGGTCCCCATTTGGTGTCGCTGTTTGGGAAGGTTTAAACATGTAGCCTTTCTGAAGGAATTATGTCACTGAGGGAAGGGTGAGGTGGAGTTTGAGATTACTAAAATCTTGAACCATTTCCAGTTTGATATCTGCTTCCTGCTTGCAGTTTAAGATGTAAGATACCAGTTAATTGTTCCAACACTATTCATATCTGCTGCCACTATTTCCTGCCATGATGGTGATGGACTCTTCCCCATCTGGAACTGTAAGCCTGAATGAACCTGTCCTCTGTAAATTGCCTAAGTAATGGTATTTTTCATCACAGCAACAGAAACCTCACTTATAAATGTCAAAATCATTTCATTGGTTAAAACTACTGAGATATGCATATGTACATGTGTGGGACTACGTATGGACTCTGAAGGCCAGTCTGAGGTACTTCTCTGCAAGTGCCATCTATCCTGTTTGTTAGAGGCAGGGTCTCTCTCTGGTCTGAGACCCACCAAGTTAGGCTGGCTAACAAAAATTCTCTAGGGATCTACCTGTCTCTGTCTCCCTAGTACTGGAACTACAAGCAACTGAGTTATCTCCTTATGCTCCCATAAAGACATTTCTGAGTTTTAAGTAGTATAAATATTTGAAAGTCTTTTCATGATGAAGTTAAAGGTACTCAGAACATGCAGCTTTGCTTAAAACTGCTTAGAACATTCCTAGCTTCGAACGAACTGGGCATAGGTGAGCACTGGGCCAGTACCGAGAACTGCTAGGATGATTGGCCTAATCCTGGTTAGGGAAGGGTACACTGTGGCTTTAGAATCCCACCCAAAGGTGTCACGGGTCATACTGTGGCAGAGGCTAGGGAATGGGAACATTCAGCAGGCCAAGAGCTCTGCTTTCCTTGCTTAAGGAACACAAACACTGCTGCGTGCGGTGGATGTGTGGTTTCTTGATGCCTATGTGTTTCCTAAAGCGTAGTAGACAGGGCATAACCAAATTAGCAAACAGGCAGCTCTCTCTACTACAAGCATCTACCAGAATTCAGCTAAAAATTCTGTAGAGACAAATTCAACTATGAAGAAAATAGTTTCTTTCAAAATCGTTCATTCCTGGGACCTCTGTTCTTGGGTTCTGCATCTAATTTTCCAGACAAAGCTCGGCAGCTTTTTTTTTTCTTCTTCTTTACATTAAGTACATGTTCAGGTCAAACAATCCTTGCCTGGACCCCTGGCTTCAGAATGGCTTCTTCTTGACCAGTTTTCATGTATATTATCTGGAAGCAGGAATTGGAGTGTATGTTTTCTCTTTTATTTACTTCTTCATTTAGACCCGAAAGACCATCTCCTCCATTCCAGGAAAGGATTAAGAGAAAATAGAGCTGAATTTCCAGGTAAAGTTTTCCACCTAGTTTGCTAGACTTCATGTCCAGACATGGGAAGGGAGAAGGAAGGTAAATAGCCACATGGAGGGAACTAGGGGTACCCAGAAAGACTACACAACACCCCCCACCCCGCCATCAAGTGGAGTGTTGGGAAGGGATGCAGCCTCAGCTATCTGACAACTGAGTGATACATTCCAATCCAGCTGCTGCTTTTAAAGCTGTGTGACTTTACTCAAACTTCTTACTTTCCTGGAGCCCATTGACTTCATTTATAAAGTGAGCACTTGCTTTTGACTGCAGTGGAAACATTTTGTAACATGTCTGACAAAATGCACAGTACACACTACCTGTGTCAGGTTTATAATCAACAATGTGCCAAGACAGATGTAGAGGTAACCAACTATCTGTGACCAAGCACTTGACAGACTCAGGCAAGAAGACTGCAAGTTCAAGGTCAACTTGAGCTACTTAGTGAGGCCCTGTCTAAAAACTGAAGAGTTTAAAGAGCTTTTTGCAGGGACAGCTGACATGCCTTCTGCTGCTGCTTTGACACCCACGTGTGTCTTACTCTGCTATTACAGCCAGGGAACTATGCCTCACAAGCACATATGGGACAAGGGTAATGACAGGAGAGACTGGACCACGGAGTGAAAGAGAGGAATGGACATTTCCATCCCTTGATACCCAAACCTATACTCCAAACTCAAGGGCAAGTCCAGCAACCTAACTGCAGGGGGCCTAGAAGCTGTTCCTTCCCAGGCAGGGTGACTTTTGCTCTCTGATTAGCTCCCAGAAATGATCTTTGTCCCCCTAAGATCAGAGTCTCTCAGCATCTGCTCAGAGTATTCATGTTGAGGAGAAAAGGTTCCTGTTTGACTGTTCCTCTCTAGCCCTTGTGATTTCTTTCTGTGTAGGCAGCAAAGTGCTTGACTGGAGGACACATGTTGAATTAGGGTCCATTTTTAATTTTGGTTTGTTCCATTAATATTCATTCATCAGTTGATAGATTCTACTTCCACAGTCAGCCAAAGAATTAAAAATAATGTTGGTTAGTTTTCTTCCACAAGTAGCACTCCCAAGCATGGAAGGGCACTTTTTCCTACCAGGTGAAATTGAGACAGGAAGCTGTGAGCTCTCCAGACATGGTCCCTATTCTGTGCAGATGCCTGTCACACAAGCTTTGGTAAGTGGCAAGAGTGATCTCACTTTCTCTCCCTAAAGGCAATCGTCCTCATTACTCTCATTACTGAGCTGAGAGAACCTTGGGTACATAATAGAATTTTCTTTAAAATATTCATCAACTGACAGCTGATATTTCAGCCATATTTCACTTGAGGACCACGTTCGAAAGGTAACTGAGCAGCGGGACTCAATTAGTGGAGTATTTTCCTCACCTTCTGAAAGGACTTTTTAAATCCAAGTCATTAAAAATCCATGACACATATTACTCTCCAGTCATCTCTCTTCACAGTACAGAGGTAGCCCTAGGTACACATGAAGCCTTTCCTATTCCCACACCAGCAGTCTGAGGACCTGAGGAATGGGCTTCATCCTGCCAGGATATTGGAAATTCCCTCTTTTCTTTATTCCCTTCCTATTTCCAAGAATGCATCTCCAAATGTGAAAAATCCACACCAGAGCTTGCTGGGTCCCACATAGGTCTTCTAGGTGGACAGCCAACTTTTCTGTGGTTTTCAGAGGAAGCTCCAGGCACACATTGAATGCACAGCAAGTGGGGAAACCTGGGGACAAACATTTGCACTCACAGATTTGCCATTTCCTTCTTGAAGCCTCAGTTTCCTCTTCTGTAATATGCATGCATATGCACACATACACATACATACACACACATACACACACACACACACACACACACACACACACACACACATGTACATGCACACACTGAGTAATAGTGGTCAGAATGCAGAAACATGTATTTACCAGCACCTATCATACCTCTCTCTTGCTCTCAGCAGCAATGGAAACCTGAAACATAAGGGGTTCAGGCTGTCAATTTCCTTCCTCCAATCACACTACAAGGTCCCTAAAGATAGGACCCATGCTAGAATCACCACTGTCCCCAGCACTCGGTGTCAATCTGAAATATAAGAAAATCTTGGTGCAGTAATTCTTATTACATGACATTCAATTATTCTAATCACTGATTAATTCATGTGATACTTATTCCAAGCATATATGATAATTGGTAAACTGTTCTAACGTTTGAATGTGTAAGAAACACAGGCTAGAGATATGGCTCAATCAGTGAAGTTCTGACTGTAAGCTATAAAAATGTTGGCAGGGTGGTGCAGGTCTCTAACAGCAACAGGATTTCTGGGCTCCCTGGCCTTCCAGAGAAGTTCCATGCTCATGAGGAGCCTTTGTGTGACAAAACAAGGGGGATGGTCCATGAGGAGCCACACCCAAGACTGCTTTAATACTCACACATGTGTGCTTACCCACACACGTACAAAAGAAGTGTCATGAGTGAGCACAGCTACTGAAAGCCTGTGTCAGCATTTCTAAGGAAACTGACAAAAATAAGTTCTTCTAATTGGGACTGTACTCCAGAGAAGAATAAGGAAAAACAAAAACTAGGCCTTTGGATTGAAGCTAAAAACAAGCCTGGGGATTCCATCCTGGTGGTCTGGACTTCCGCTCATGGCTCCTGACCCATCCCATAATTTGAAAATCTTCAGTTTGCTTGTCATTTCTCAGTTTTCTGAGGTTAAGTTTCATCTCTGCATCCAAACATCCAGAATCTTCTTCAACCTGGTCCAAACCACTCTGGTCTAGAAATGGGCCAGACTTGGTTTTATGTGATGTTTCCAATACTTCTGCTTTCAAAATATGGTGATAGAAAGAAAAAAAAGTACACAATATTGGCTGTTATTACAGAATTTTTCCAATTCAGTCTGGACATTTTAGTCTTCTTCAGACAATTGTAAAACACAACCACAAAAATTAAAACCAACAGGACTTCACCTGTGCTTAGCACTGTAAGGTAACCATATAGATTTGAGTTTAACATTGTAAAGTATGTATTTGTTTAAATTCTTTGTGTCTCCATTGCCTGTCTGAGAAAGGCAAATGCTATTATTCCCTACCCAGGTATGTGTTGTACTAATTTAATTAAGACATTCATCATCAGGGATAAAATTCAATCAATGAAATGCTTGTACAAGCATGGGCATCAGTGCTTAATCCCAGTCACCCACAAAACAAACAGCAAAACCAAAAACTGATGACAATTATTTAGCCTAATTGGCAAATCTGGAAGAGACCCTAACCTATAAAAACAAGGTGTCTGACTCCCAAGAAACAGCACATAAGTTCACATTTCGCGTCACACATATACACATGTACATGCACACCAAGATATGTACAATCCTCAACTTGGTACATGGCAAGCACAATGTAAGCGTTACTGGGATCCCTGACCCCTAGTCCGCCAACTGTCCAATCATCTCCCTCCTGCTGCACAACATGGATGGGTAGTGATCCTGGAGGCAATTTATGCATATTCTGTGTATACAGTAAAATGACTCTTAACTTCTATCTTCAGCCTTCTCTGGCTCCAGCCTTAATTGTTGCTCAAAATAGTAAACCACATTTATATGGCCACTCACTGTCTCCTTAACAGCATATGAACTCTGGAAGGTCAAAGGCATGGTCACTCTTGTATACCATTTTGACTAGCACATGGTATGTATATACCACAAATTAATGTATTTGTTATCTGATATCATGCAAAAAACAAAAACAACAACAACAACAAAAACCACTCCCTAAACGTGGCTGCAGAAAGCCCAGTAATTACAAATCATAGGAACTGAGAACAGTCTGTGTGGTGGTTCTGGCACTGGCTCTTCCTTGAATGGGAGCAGATGCCAACTGGAACCACCAGGAATCTGAAAAAGCCACTGGGGTTGGAGGAGCCATTTCCTTGGGACCTCACACCGCTGTTCATGCTGTTGGGCCTCCCTAGAGGACTGCTAGAATGTTCTCTCATGGAAAACTGGCTCTCTCTTTCCAAAAAGGGAGTCCAAAGGACCAACACAGAAGCTATGATATTTTTGACCATTTGAGAGAAGTCAAATAGTGTCTAGGAGTCTGGCTTTCACAGTTAGTAGATAATCACTTTTCAGTTAACTGTCATCTTCGGGTTATATTGGGGGCAAGGAGGTGACTGTGCATATGCTCTTTATGAAGTGCAAATTTCTCTTCAAGTACTGTCTACCTTTTTTTGAGTCAGTCTCTCAGTGACCTCAAACATGAGCACCCAGGGCAGGTAGCCAGCCTATGAGCTTTCAGGAATCTCTACCTGACTTAGTTTCCCATCTTTCCATGAGAAACATTACAGGTGTGTGTGTATTACATGGCTTTTTATACATATTCTGAGGACTGAGCTCAGGTCCTTCTGTATGTGAGACAAGCACTTTCCTGGTAGGAACATCTCCCAACTCTGTTTCCATGGGTTTATATACTTGAGAACTGGATTCTCCTGCTTTTAGGACTTATACACAATATTTTAGATCTTTTACACCCCCCCCACACATAAGCTAATGTACATACATGCATGTATACATCTGCATACACATACTCATACATATATACACATACCATACACATGTACATATACATTCACATCCCAACACACTTACATGAGACTGTAGCAGGCTGGCCTTGAACTCACAATTTTTCCACTTTGGCCTATCTAGTGCACTCAACATAGGGCAAAATATTGTCAATATATGAATGATCAGACAGCTCATGGTTTAGATTTTAAGTTTTAATCAAATGATTGTTTTATTCACGTGAATAAATTTGAAGAAAAGAGAATCTTTCTCTTCAAAAGTCTTTAAACAACTTGGAAATGTTGATAGATCCCACCAGGAACAAGTAGAAGATAACCTCTCATCTTCACCGAGTGGAGCTCTTGGTAATTTTCTTATTTATGCATTATGCCTCCATGTTTGAGGTTTTCATCTGTTTTTGTTGGCATTAACTCACTGCTTCTAGACCACCAGTACTCCAATAGACCTAAACTAATTGCTAGTTTTATATGTCTGAATGATAGGGATACCAGACAGCTTCAAAATGAAAACATGTTCAAATTTAATGAAGTTCAAAGGAAGAAATGTTTATTTATGGATTAAAGTATAAAATGACTCTCCTCTTGTAGTTTTTCAAATTGTGATGGCAGGAACGGGGGAGACAAGTAAGTGGGAGGCATGAGGGCATACCTCCTTGATCCTAAGAGAGCATTATTATTCAGATAAACAAACGCCAGCTGAGAACACAGAGGACATGCCATCTGAATCAGGAAGGCCTCTGGGAAGAGGCTCCTCACACATCCACACAGGTGCTCACCCTATCAGTGTGCCTTGGGAAAAAAGAGCACACTGTCCATTTGTGGCAAAGCTTGCTGGTTGCTGAACTTCAGAGATAGCATCAAACATTCCCAAAGTGTTGGAGTGGAAGGCACAGAGATTTTATAGGAAAGCCATCAAAGAGACTTCTTTCCGTATGGTTTATGACCACTGTGTTCCCTGCATACCCACTTACCGGGCACCATGTTTCCTGGAATAGCAACCAGAACTGAACAGAAGTCTTGAAGCGGACCCTGCAGTGCTTCCTGCTCCCAAGAACCTCAGTAACTCTTTCTTTTAACCTTATGTAGAAAAATCTGATATTTTTCTTGACATATAGTCTCACTACATAGCACAAACTGGCCTAAGTTCACCATCATCCTGCCACAGTCTTACAAGTGGTGGGATAAGTTTTTAAATTTCCTTATTTTAGATGACAAATAATCACTGTAAATAGTATAAGATACAGTGTGACACTTCAAAACATGTATACAATATGTTACAATCAGAAGTAGCTAAAAGGTATATCTGTAACTTTAGCCATTTTCATGTATATTGGGAGCATTCAGAATTCTTCATAGTAACTGAAATACCTCCCACACAAATTAGATCAATGTCTAATTATATTTATTTCACTCCATTAGAAGGCTTTCCCACTTTATTCCATCTAAACCTGAGCTAATTCAACAATCTATGAATGTTGCACCATGTCCGGCAGTAAGTTTTTTCTTTTAATTTTAAATTCATCCAAAATCTCCCTCAACTTTTTGAAATCAATTCCAAGTTCAGTGAATAAAAAGAAAATTTGTTCTGAAGGTGGAAATTCACACCTAAATTTTAAATTTCCTACTTATTTTCCACAGGTTCATGAATATACCAGAGAAGTTCTCAGTTCCCACTCTGTCACTGGTGAGTGGCCCTTTTGTAAATAACTCTCTGGCCACTCTACTTAGCAGCAGCTGAGAGATTCAAGTATATATGTGGCACCCCTTCTTCAACAGAAGATGTTTGCAAGAATGAGTTCTCTTATGTATGTAACATCCAAGTGCAATGCTCCAGCCACCATGCCCTCCTTTACCTTATACCATCCTACCAGCAGTACCACAAAGCTAATGTGTCATGTTAACTGTAAGTTTTTGATTTCATAGACAGGACTTGCCCCCAGGTGAGAACATGCAGGTCCAACATGGGTCCTTGGTTTTTGATGTCCCTGAGCAGCTTGCTCATAATATACTGCTAGTGATAAGAGTAGGCAGTCACAATGATCCAGCACATTCAGCTGCAATCCCAATGATGGGAGTTGAGGTTCTTCCTCTCCAACCTCCCACTTTCTCTGTTTCTAAATAGTGTCTACTTCTTACTTGGTGTGTATGTGTGAGTGTGTGTGTGTGTGTGTGTGTGTGTGTGTGTGTGTGTGTGTGTCTGCACCATCTCTGCACATGGAATCCAGAGATGGAATTCAGATGCCTTTTTCGATTGCTTGCCACCTTATATTTGTGAGACAGTCTCCCGCTGAACCTGAAACTTGCTGGTATCCCAGGTCTGTCTGTCTCCACCCCACCCAGAGTTGTGTTTATAGATATGGGCCACCACACCCAACTTTTATAGGGATAGAGAACATCTGAATTCAGGTCCTCATGCTTGCACAGTAACCACTCTACCTCATGAACCTCTCCCAAGCCCAAGTTTTAAATAACTTAATGGAGATTTTAGGTGGATTAGAGTTGTGATTTTGCTACAGTGAACATAAAATGTTTTCAAGAAAAGTATTAGGCCTTAATTTTATTTACAATAAAAACAAAACTACAAAAAAAACAAAAACAAAAACAACAAAACTCAAAATAACAAAAACTATGATCATGCCATCTCTATAACCCCAGCTAGAAGCTATTTTTGTTAAGTGATGGTGCAAGGTACAGCTAATTCCTGTGTAGTGAGATGTGGGTATGAGTACTCAAATGTTCCATGGTAAGGTTCTTCATTAAGCAAGCTGGACAGCTGGCACATACCTGCTGTCCACATTTCACGGCAAGTCACCTCCTCTGTGCTCCACAGTATGAATCAGTGGGCTTTAAATACAGAATCAGAGCTAAAGACAACAGCTCTAGCAAAGCCCAGGCTGGAGCCAGAAGGATATCCCTAGCCTAGAAGTATTAAGCTAAGATTTCTTGGTCCTCACAAGGAAGGTCCAGTTTTGTTATCCAGATATCTGATATATGATAAACTTCAGAGTCTCTTGGGCAACCACCAAAACCGTGACACCCTCAACTTGCCAAAAAACATCTTGCCAGACTTGATGTCCCCAGTCTTGTTGGTCAAAGACCGTGGAAACAGACATGATTCAGAATATAGTCACAGAAAATCTTTTAAACAGCAAAATTTTTCAGAACTTAGTATCCAGATTCTCTATGAAAATCTTCATTCTATTTTGTTAGGCAAAGAGGTTAAAAACAGGTTTCTGTTGGCTATTTAAAGGTACATTTAGTGTGGAAATATAAAACAAACAAGTAGATTCACCTACAATTTTAACTGTGTTTTTCCTTCTTAGTCTGTGATGGTTATTTGTCATGCAAATTAAATTTTCTGAGTGGATATCAGTTGAGACACACAACAAATGAACAGATAGATCAAGTCAAGTAATTTCTGGAAGTGGAAAAAAACCACATATTGTATATACACATCCACTGTTTATATCTTGTTATAAATATATGCTATGATAAAATATCCTGATAAAAATCAACATAGGGAAAAGGTATTGATTTCATTTTAGGATTCCAGGCTACATTCCACTATTGTCTGAAAGTCGAGGTGGGAACGTCAAACATCCAGAAACATCACATCCACAATCAAGAGCAGAGATAAATGAATGGACATGCCCATACTCACTGCTTCCTTGCTGATACTCAGCTGAATGTCTCCAGCCTTATGCAGTTGAGGATTTCCTGCCTAGGGAATGGCACTGCCCACAATGAGATGTGTCTTCCTATCTCAGTTAATGTAATTAAGAAAATCCCCCACAGATGCGCTCACAGACCAACTCAAGTCTGACAATCTCTCAACAAGATTATTTTTCTAGGTGGTTCTAGACTATGCCAACTTGACAATTAAAGCTAACTATCACACTTAACCAACTCCTGGCCTTTATTAAACATGGCACAGCAAGATTGGTGAGCATAAGAACAATGAATGCACTATTAGGTTAAAATATTTTAGTGTCTTCTAAAATCAAATGCCTAACCCTCATCTGATACCTATTACTATTTAGATTATCCTCTGCAGCTGTCAAGTCCAAGAATTGAAGCTTGGGGTTGGAGAGAAGGCTCAGCCAGTAAGATACTTTCCACATATGGTGTGACATTTGCATGCACAGTGATGCTGGCATGGAAACAGGCAGATCCCTGAGGCTCATTGACTGGTCATCCTAGCCAAATTTATGGGTTCTAGGACAGTGAAAAACCCTATCGCAAAAAATCAAAACAAGGGCTACCAAATAATGACATCTGAAGCTGACCCCTGACCTCCACGCTCATACACACATACCACACCCTCATGCCCACACGAATGAGTGCAGATACACACATACACACCCACACACATCTTTAAAGGTAAGAGAGGGAAGCTTTGCAGCTAGCTCCCTAGAATCTCACTCAGCTCAGCTGCCACTCCTGTCTGGAACTTCAACAGACAGTACCATAACCATGAGCTCTCCCTGCTGAAACCTGTGACTTTCCTGAGGTCAGAGGCCATTCTCTTCTCTGAAAATCCATCTGTTAGCATAAGACCTTGCACAGGATAAGGATACAGAATGTTGACAGAATGAACAGTAAAATACCTGCAGCACTTCTACTAACTATAAGAATGTACTTTTTGAAGATTAGAGATTAGAGCTGAAAAAATCTGCTTTTAGGACCTAAACCATTAAGTTAATGCACACAGAAATGAACAAGCCCTTTTATAAGAAATTCACATACCAGTCTAGCTCTTGGGGCTCAGCAGACTTGATCTGAGCAGTACACCGATGACCATAGTGCTGTCCCCATTCACACTTGATAAAAAAGATAATCCAAGAGCCCTCAAAGTAGAGCATGCCTTTTTCCTTAATTACAGAATGTTTAGAAAATAAAAATGAAAATGTTTGAGGTTGGAGATGTAGCAGAGTTGGCAGATTGCTTGCCCTCTACTGCATTAACTGAGCACGGCGGTGCACACCTCTGATCCCAGCACTCAGGAGATGGAAACAGGAAGATCAGGAGCTCAAGGTCATCTTTAGCTATACTGTGAGGTAGAGGCCAGCTGAGCTAGCCTATCTCAAAATAGTTAGATAACACTTCTTTATAAATTAGCAAAAATACTCATGATAAATTTCTTGAGACTGAAAGAGCTCACTTTATTGAGAGCTTTAAAATAATTCGTATTGGCCAAGTTTATTCTAAAGTCCAATATGTCCACATTAACCAGACTGTCACTGGCAACTTTTGACACAAGTCTTTAGGACCTGACCACATAATTGTGGCAGAAAGAGCTGACAACCCCAATGGATAAGACCAAATGCCTGTATGAAAGAAAAGGTCCAGCCTTTCTGTGGTTTTTCTTTTTGATAATATTTTATTCTTTGAAAGTATCATACATTTCTATAATATAAATTGATCATATCTACTAGCACTACCTTCCTACAACTCTTCCAAGTGTCCCTCAACCTGGCTCCATCCTAGCTTTGTTTTCTTTTTCTGTTATCCACAACCTCTCAAGTCCAATCAATGTTCACCCTCTGTGCATGGGTGTGAAGTCTTCCATTCATGCTTGAGTAACAATATCAGAGTCCATGCAAGTAACTTTCCCTCTTTCTATAGCCATCAATTGCCAATAGTTCATGCCACTGTTGCAAGATTCCGTCCCATCCATGCTGACAGTGAATGATTTTATCTTGTACGGGTCTTAAGTGGTACTCACAGCTGCAGTAATTCGTGGTAGCCATGCAGTTTGATAAAATGACTGTTTAGCAAACAACAGTAGTAGCTGTCACCTCCCCTCCCATGACCTATAGACTCTCCAGTCATTAGCTTTTTACCAGATTACAGTACTGATCATAAAATTCCTCCTGTAGAATAGGTCTCAAATCCAATAAAAGAGCAGTTAGTTATCTTATAACAGTTCTGCCACTGTTGTACCAATAGGTACATCTAGCCTATTAGTGTTGAAGCATGCAGGATCTAGTACTGGATAAGACCATTGTTGCCTTTTCTACCCTCTATAGCTTTTATAACACCATTTGAGGTTGTATTTGCATGGTGTAATGGAGAGGATTTCCTGGTGAGTTCAAAGCTCATTTCTCTATGCTCTACTTCTGAAGTGATCAGTGTCTGTAGTAACAGTCTCACTGTCTAGTTATCATAGAAAACTAAAAACCATGGCAATTTCTTGTGTTGTTTTGGGTGCCCCTGGAGCATCATTGACCAATAACTCATAGGGTATATTCCATGCCTAGCTCTGAGATTTTCCCCGAGCCAGCAGTTTGGTAACAGCATTGTCTACCTACCTATAAAGGGTTCAAATTTGTTTATATTTTACATATTATATATTTTAATTATCTTACTTACTAATCTATTTCCCTTAGGTTTTTTCATGTATCCTTAGTTTTAGCTAATCCAACCACTAGCATCTCCTCATCCAAAACCCCTATCTCCAGTTAAACATTAACCTCAAGAATTCCATCATTCTCCTTTCAATTGAATTAATTCTTGGCTTGGAAGGTTTCCATACAGCTTATCTTCATTTTTCTTACACCTCTACCAACACCTCATTTCCCCATTCTACCTCTTTCCACTTTCATTCTGTCCTTTTGCTCTCAGTCACATGAGGGACAAGCCTTTTGTCTCTATTGGAAAATAAGGGCACAGTGGTCAGAAGTCATCCTGGAATAAAATAGACAGAGTAGCTTCCAGTACTTTGAACTTCACAGACTTCAGACTTATGAGCAAATAAACTTCTTTAACTTCCAAAGCACTGCATCTTGTTTCTGCTGTTATAGCATCAAGAACACTCTACAGTTGCTAGGTAACAAAATGAATGATAGAAAGGCTAAGAGTTTATTACCTAAACTTTGAAATTAGAAAGCAGTATTGCTTTTTTCTTTTTCCTGTATCACACATACTTTAATACACATATTCAGAGAATAAATGTGCACAGAAAAAATAAACAGTCTTAATTTCAGTGCCCCAAAATAGTACCAGAATTAATTTGTGTTAGTGTTAATATTCCTAGGACCAGATCAAGTGTTCATGTGTGGGGGTATGGATCACATTTTTAAAAAATAATACCATCCCCATGTCATTCATAATGAATTATAGTATTCTTTCTATAGAACTTAGTTATTTTAATTTTTAGTTCCATTCTTGGTATCTAAACCTAGTTATTTCACATTAGTTTGAGAAGTTCAATATTCATTATGTGAGGGTACACATATGAGACAGAACATGAGCTGTCTGTCTTATCTCACTCAATATAATTACAGTTTGATGAATCTTCCTTCAAATATCTTGATTTCTTTTTTCATCCCAGAAGATGCTCCAACATGTAATAACAACACATGCTCCACTATGTTCATAGCAGCCATATTTATAATAACCAGAAGCTGGAAACAATGCAGATGTCCCTCATCAAAGGAATGGATACAGAAAATGTGGTACATTTACGTAATGGAATACTACTCAGCTATTAAAAACAATGACTTCATGAAATTCACAGGCAAATGGATGGAACTTGAAAATATCATCCTGAGTGAGGTAACTTAGTCACAAAAGAGCATACATGGTATGTACTCACTGATAAGTGGATATTAGCACAAAAGTTTGGAATACACAAGATTCAATTCACAGACCATATGAACCCTAAGAGGGAAGACCAAAATGAGATGCTTCCGTGCTTCTAAGAAGGGTGAAAAAAATACTCACAGAAGGAAATATAGAAATAAAGTGTGGAACAGAAACTGAAGGAAAGGCCATCCAGAGACTGCCCCACCTGGGGATCCATCCCATATACAGCCTCCAAACCAGGACACTATTGTGGATGCCAGGAAGTGCTTGCTGATGGGAGCCTGATATGGCTGTCTCCTGAGAGACTCTGCCAGAGCCTGACAAATACAGAGATGGATGCTTGCAGCCAACCATTGGACTGAGCGTGGGGTCCCCGATGGAGGAGATGGAGAAGGAACTGAAAGAGCTAAGGGCGTTTGAAGCCCCATGGAGGGAGCAACATTATCAACAGGCCAGACCCCCCCTAGAGCTCCTGGGAACTGGACCACCAACCAAAGAATACACATGGAGGGACCCATAGCACTGGCCACATTTGTAGCAGAGGATGGACTTGTTGGACATCAGTGGGAAGAGAGACCCTTGGGCCTGAGGGTGTTTGATGACCCAGTGTAGGGGAATGCCAGGGCAGGGAGATGGGAGTGAGTGGGTAGGTGAGTGGGTAGGGGAGCATCCTCATTGAGGCAGGGGAGGAAGGATGAAATAAGGGGTTCCCAAAGGGGAGACCTGGAAAGGGGGAAAACATTTGAAATTTAAATAAAGAAAATATCCAATAAAAAAAATTAAACACACACACACACACACACACACAAGCAGTATTTCAATAGAAATACACAAATACTCAAAATATAACCTGCCCACCCAGGAACACTCCCATTGTCTATTATTGAGCTCTTACAACTAAAATGCTCCAGGGGTGTTCAATTCCACAAGTCTGAAATGGTTCTGTCACCTTGGTGATCCCATGTCATCAGTGGATTGAATCACTTGCTCCCTGAAACAGAGTCTAGTGCTACTGGAATCCCACTCATCTGAAGCCAGCTGCACCTGCAAGAGTCCTAGGTCACTAATAAGGAGAGCAAGATGGGAGCAGTGACAGAAAGGAGATGCACATTTTGCACCTATAGCACCCCAGCAGAGGGTCAAATATATATTCATTTAGATACTTTATATGAGTGAATCCAAAACTCTGCACATATAAACATGTGCATATGAAGAAGGTATCTCCAATGCAACAAGCTTCTACTGAACTGAGTAGAAGAGCAGCTTGTACTGGAGGACTGGGGGGGGGTCTGGGGGGGAGGAAGAGGGGAGGAATTTAGATGACATTTAGTCCAACATTAGGTTTTGGGTTTGTTTTGGGTTTTTTTGCTTTGTTTTGGTTTGGTTTGGTTTTGATTGGGAGGGTGGTCAAGCCAGGGTTTCTCTCTGTAGCACCGGCTATTTTGGAGCCCAATCTGTAGACCAGGCTATCCTTGAATTCACGGAAATCTGCCTGCCTCAGGCTCCAGAGTGCTGGGATTAAAGGCAGAAAGCCCTCGCTAAGGTGAGATTCAAGCAACTTTAAAGAATCTAGCATGGGTATTTTCTTTAGCTTCTGCAGAAGACACAATTTTTATCAAGTTTTCTTAATTAAAAAAAATATTCAGTGAAAATGGTCTATTTTTCTACTTAGGTCTTTAGTGTTCCTCTGTCACCAGTGCAGATGGGAACAATGTCCTGATCAATTTAACAGATTCTAAGACCATGTGGCATGGTCATGTACTCCACCTTCCTGTTTCTCTACCTTCTCCCCCTCTTCCCTTTTCTCCTCTCACCCTCTCCTCCTAAATTTAAACTCTTATCTAAAATAAAATAGGGAAAATGCACAAGTACCCTTGTACACTGTCACTGTGAGCATGAACTCTTCTCTTTTTCTCTCTTGTATTTATTTCTGTTCTTGCATCCTCCTCCCAGGCCACATGCAAGCTCATAAATTTTACCAGAGAGCAACTTCTTTTCTGTACAAATCCAGAATGTTCTGTAAGCCGCATGCAGCTGCCAGAGAAAGTCACAAGACTTCAGAGAATGTACCTAGAAGAAACAAATTGCTCAGTATGTGCCTGTGTATGCATGTGTGCATACTTATGTATTGTATATGTGCCTATGTGCATGAGTGTGCACGTCTGCATGTGTGTATGCATGCATTTGTGTGTACATTGTGTACATGCCTACATGTATATGTCAGGGGGCTGTGCTCCTATGTGCATGTGTTGGGAACATAAAGAGAAAAGAGAGGGGAAGGGAGGAAATAATAAAAGGCCATCTGTAGTCATACCTAAGAGACTGAAATGGAATAGCTTTTAACAACCCAGTGCCCAAACAAAAGCAATGCAATTGGGCATAGAGGACTGCTTTTCTATTTGTGAAGGGATGGGAAGAATAAAACAGAAAAATCGATCTCCATCTTTTTTTATTTACTTCCATTTTTGCAAAATCCAAAATGTGCTGCCTATAACATTGGCAGTTTACAATGGCAATTAACATCAATCCCAGGGTCTAATTAACCTCAATCAACAAGTCTAAGTAGGTTAATTAAATAGGATTTGGCTATGCACTAAGTACAAAAATACAGCTGTCTCATTTAAATATGATTTAGGAAAGGAAGTCACTATTTACCAAAGGTTTTCAGTTCCCTTTCCTACAGCAGGGCATTTGGAGGCACAGAGGCTGCTGGAGATACTGGCAGGTGGGAGGTCACAGAGACTGCCTTTTGTGGATTCCTTTTTAATACTGGGGCACAAAAAAAAACTGACATAGCAGCAGGCAGCAGTCTTCTGCAATTTCCTCAGCCTCACCTCACCCCTTCTTGTTTACTTGGTTCCCCTCCACTGCCTGCCCCACCCACTACACTGTACATTCCCTCAGGGTACAGGATAGAGTGCCATCCCCCTTCTGCACTCTCCTAAGCTCATCAAGCACATTGTTATGTGAGTATGCTCCTGTTAATTGTTCCTCTAATGGGATTTTCATCAAAATGAATTTTTTTTTCTCACCATCTCCCCAGTCATACTTGGATTCCTGGGTTCAGGATGAAAGTGTACTGTGGTAAGGCAGCAGACCAGGCTGTGCTCCCTTCCCCTTCCTTTGTTGGTGCCTTCTTTAATGGCCACCATCACCCCATGTCATCTATCATGTTGTCTTCTAAGCCAGTTTAGCCAACAGCTGTGTCCACACCCCCGATAATACTGAAGTCAAATGGCCTCTTTTGTCTCCAAATTAGGAATTCCATATCTGCCTGAGAGCATGACCTTATGTTTAAATGTTTTGCGTGGGAGGGGAGGGGCATGTATATTCAAGTGCACATGTGTGCACACATGCACATATATGAAGGCCAGAGGATAACGTCGGTTATCATTCAAATACTGTCTATCTTGATTTTTAGATGTGGTTTTTCCTGGGCTTGGGGCTTACTACATAGGTTATGCTGGCTAGCTAGTGAGGGCCAATGATCCTGACTCTGCCTCCCTAGTGCTGGGATCACAAGTATACTGCCATGACTGGCTCCTTTATGTGGGTTCTAGGGATCTAATTCAGAACTTCATGCTTACACAGCAGGCAGTTTATCCACTGACCCTTCTCCCCAATCCCATGATCTCAATTTAATTATTTGGTGACGCTCAAGGTACATTAGTCTGGCAATTGCCATTATCTCAGAGCCAAATCTGAGGGCCAACATTCCTGGGCCTGAGCACTAAGATCTCAGCATCCAGATGGAAATGACCATAGAGTCAGTACAGCTTTATCAGCTGACAGATAGGAAAGGAGCAAGTGAACAACACCTCGCCAAGGTCACAGAAGCCAGTCTCACTGGCCCCAGTTCACCCCCACCTCTCTGGTATTTTCACACATGTCTGAGTCACATAAATTGCTCTTTGCCCTCTCCCCCACACACTCTTCCTCTATCCAAGCAGTCCTTATTCTACTTTCATGCCTTTATGAGATAAATCTAGATTTTACATACCAGAGAAATCATGTTCTACTTATCTTTCTGAATCTGGCATATTTCACTTAACATTATAATCTCTAGTACCATCTCTTATCCTAGGAATGACCCATTTATCCCCTATGTCATTGGATGAAGCCTCATTGTGTATGTAGATTATTGTTGTTGGTTTTTTTCCATTCATAGTCAGATAGAAATGGTCTTGGTATGTAGACCCCAGGTGATGCCAAACTCACTATCCTCATGCCTTGGTACCCTGAGACCTAAGATTACAGACATATGCCACCAAACCTGGCTTTGTTTTTAAGTAGAACCCTCCCTAAAGCTGTTCTTTCTCTGTGTTGTGTGACTTTTCTTTTGCAGATTCAAAAATTATGTATTTATCCCAGATAGGGCACTGAAGATCCCTCAAAGAAACAAGTCTATTATGTCTACCTTAGTGAAGGCCATAAAGAGTTACCTACAAAGGGACAACTGAGGGGATTCTTATAGCATCACAGATGACTCAAAGGCACCTACATTCCTGAAATGCCCACCCACCATGGAAACTGCATCCTTGTAGCTACTGCTTAACTTTCAGGGAGCACTGTTTCAGCTAGCCTTCAGAGTCTCTCCTTGTGGAAGGGCCTGTGGATCTTGTAAGTTTCAGGAGCATCCTAAGACTTGTAAATTTTGTTTTCTTCCTGAGTTTTAACTAGGAAGAAATTGCTATACAACCTCTGTCCTGGTTTCTATATGAAGTGTTTTCCACCAGCTCATGTGTAGAATGAGTGGTTTCTAGCTGGTATTGTTGTTGAGAGGTTTGGAACTAGGTTCAGGAGGTGGAGCCTAGTTGGAAGAAGTAGGTAATTAAAGAACATGTTTTTATATTATACCTGGTTCTCTCTTCTCTATGTCTTGCCTATTCTCCATTTTTCTCTCTTTATTCATTCTGTCAGAGAGTAAAGATGTTTCCCATCCATGAGCTCCTATTGCCATGATATACTGTCCAATGCTGAGCCCAAGCAATCACTGACTAAAACCTCTGAAATCATTAGCCAGAATTAATATCCCTTCTCTTCCATCTGCTTATGTGAGGTATTTTGTCAAAACAATGATAATGTAACACATCTTAATCTAAGATGACTCCCTCTGACCACTCAGGATAGAGGACAGAGTGATCACCAACTGTTCTTTCATGTGACTGTCCATCCTTCTTACTACCTAAATTATTTGTATTCCCACAGCCTCTGCCTTGGCAAAGCTCCCTCACCTAGCAATTCATCTCTTTCCCCAAATCCAGATTGCAACTAGCTTACTCTTATTTAAGAAAATTCCAACCTAAATACTGCTATCTGAGCCAGCACTGTCCATAACTTTCTGCAACGATACGGTTCTGTATCTGCAGTTTCCAGTAGAGCAACCATCAATCCAATAGGCTCATGACCACCTGAAATGAAGCAGGCATAACTGAGGAACTATATACATTGTATGCTTGAAGAGTAACTCTTATTCACCAGATGTAATTGTCATCTTTGAGGCTTACTGCTAAATATAGTCTTTGTAGTTCATTTTGAACTCTGGCTGGCTGCTTCAACTCAGCTTTTCTGGCTCAAATTCCTTTCCAAGCTGACTGATTCAAACCAGCTTATCTCAGCTTCTGGTTGAATTGCTCTGCTTGACCTCAAATTAACTCTGGTAATCTGTTCTAATCTTGTGGCTCATTCTCATTTTCTGGTTTATTCTGTCTTTACCTGTAACCAGTCTTTATAAAACTGTCTAAGTAAAACTGCCCCTCTCCCTGCACTGCTCTCCTAAGTTACCTCTCTTTTCTGTGTTTTTGTGTGAGTTGGGCATATCCTATCTCTGACTCATTCTGTCAAATCTTTCTCTGATTTGTCATGTTGTCTGCCCCTCAATTAGATATCACTTTCAAACATGGCTGATTTCTTCTACAAACTAACCTTACCTACACTGTTTGGGATTAAAGATGTTTACTAAGGATGTGTCTATATTCCAGTCAGAGGGATGAAAGAAATGTGTGTGTATTCCAACTAGATCACACAGAACAGGAAGGTGTTTGGATATGATCCCTTTGCCAGAGCATCCATGTTGCTGTATTAAAATTCCTCTACATTTTCTATATTGTTATATTTTATTTTTATTTTATACTTGATCTTAGCCAAAAGGCTGAGAAGAGATTATTTTTATTTTAATGGATACTTGGTTGCTACTATACTGTACAACACAGTCTTAGGCAAAGAATTCTGTTACTGGAATGTTGCTTCCTCTTCCTTCATCCTTACTTTTCACAAAACCAGGGACACGGCTGGTTTGTTCACTGCTACATGTGCTTATCCTTACAGGAAGGTTTAAAATATGTGCTTAAAGAATATTTGGCAGTAATGAAGAGTGTATTAGTCAAAGTTCTCTAGAGTCACAGAACTTACAAATAGTCTCTGTATAATAAGGGAATTTGTTATGATGACTTACAGTCTGTAAACAAACTCCCCAACAATGGTCAGCTGTGAATGGTAAGTCAAAGGATCTAGTAGTTCCTCAGTCCCACAAGGTTAGTAGATTCCAACAGATGTGCTGGCAAGTAAACACAAGCAGGCAAAGAAGAGTGAGTCTCCCTTCTTCCAATGTCTCTTGTAGGTCTCCAGTAGAAGATAGGGCCCAGATTAAAGGTGTGTATCACCATGCCTGGATTTGGGACTTGTTTTGTCTCAGGCTGACATTGAACTCAGAGATGCCCTTGCCTTACTCTCCTGGGATTCATAGCCACTATACCTCAAGATCTCCATACCAAGATCCAGGTAAGAAACTTGTATCTCCTAGCTTCAAGATTTGGATCACAGGTTAGTCTTTGAGTTCTGGATCGTAGTTCATTCTGGATATAGTCAAGTGGGCAACCAGAAATAGCCATTACAAAGAGTAACTATGGCCATTTTCTCTCCAGTGACTGTCCAAGGCGGGTCAGGCCAGGAGCACACAGGGCACAGGAACAGTGGAGCAGATGGAACAGGATCCATCCTGGTGCCATCTGCACCCAGGAGCTGAGGTTGTTCTACAAACCTCTGTGCACAGGTTCTGCCAGGAGAGATCTGGTCTCCCAGGAGTGCTCTTACTCTAGGACCCAGAGGTGAGATATCAACATTCTTTCCAATAACTGTCCTGTGTGGGACTAGCCAGGAGCATGAAAGGCACAGGAACAGTGGAGCAGAGGAGAAAGGATCATTCCACTAAATTTCTGCACCTGGGAGCTAGGACTGTCCCATATCCCTGTGTACACAGGTCCTGCCAGGAGAGAGTTGGTCTCCCAGGAGTGCTGATGCAGGCTTACGGGCCCACAGGAGGGATAAGATCCAGCCAGAGACAACAAGCCCAACTAACCCCAGAGATCACCAGATGGCAAAAGGCAAGTGCAAAAACACAAGTAACAGAAACCAAGGCTACATGGCGTCATCCCAACCCACTTATGCCATAACAACAAATCCTGGATACCCAAACACACCAGAAAAGCAAGAGTTGAATTTAAAATTACATCTCATGATGCTGATAGAGGACTTTAAGAAAGACATAAATAACTCCCTTAAGGAAATACAGGAGAACACAGGTAAACAGGTAGAAACCCTTAAAGAGGAAACACAAAAATCCCTTAAAGAATTACAGGAAAACACAACCAAACAGGTGAAAGAATTGAAAAAAAAATTCAGGATCTAAAAATGGAACTAGAAACAATAAAGGAATCTGAAAGGGAGACAACTCTGGAGATAGAAAACCTAGGAAAGAGATCAGGAGTCATAGATTCAAGCATCACCAATAGAATACAAGAGATAGAAGGGAGAGTCTCAGGTGCAAAAGACACCATAGAAAACATTGACACAATAGTCAATGAAAATGCAAAATGCAAAAAGCTCCTAAGTCAAAACATCCAGGAAATCCAGGACACAATGAGAAGATCAAATCTAAGGATAATAGGTATAGAAGAGAGCAAAGATTTCTAGCTTAAAGGGTCAGTAAATATCTTCAACAAAATTATAGAAGAAAACTTCCCTAACCTAAAGAAAGAGATGCCCATGAACATGCAAGAAGCCTACAGAACTCCAAATAGATTGGATCAGAAAAGAAATTCCACCAGTCACATAAAAATCAAAACTCCCAAAAAAAAAAACCAAAAAAAATCAAAACACCAAATGCACTAAACAAAGAAAGAATATTAAAATCAGCAAGGGAAAAAGGTCAAGTAACATACAAAGGCAGGCCTATCAGAATTACACCTGACTTCTCATCAGAGACTATGAAAGCCAGAAGTTACTGGGCAGATGTCATTCAGAACCTAAGAGAACATAAATGCCAACCCAGGCTACTGTACCCAGCAAAACTCTCAATTACCATATATGGAGAAACCAAGATATTCCATGACAAAAACAAATTTACACAATATCTTTCCACAAATCCAGCCCTTCAAAGGATGATAAATAGAAAACTCCAAAAATTAAGGAGGGAAACTACACCTCAGTGATAATAATAGATACTACCTCAGAGTTAAAGCCTGGAAAACAATTTTCTAAGCAAATGGTCCCAAAGAATAAGCTGGGGTAGCCATTAAAATATCCAAAAAAAATCGACTTTCAACCTAAACTTATCAAAAAAGATAAGGAAGGCCACTTCATATACATCAAAGGAAAAATCTACCAAGAAGAACTCTCAATTCTTCACAAATATGCTCCAAATGCAAGGGCACCCACATTCATTAAAAAAAAAAAAAAAAACAAAACTTTAGTAAAGCTCAAAGTACACATTGCACCTCACACAACAATAGTGGGAAGCTTCAACACCCCACTCTAATCAATGGAAAGATAATGGAAACAGAAACTAAACACAGACACAGTGAAACTAACAGAAATTATGAACCAAATGGATTTAACAAATATCTATAGAACATTTTATCCTAAGAAGAAGAGAATATACCTTCTTCTCAGCACCTCACTGTACCTGCTCCAAAACTAACCATATAGTTGATCACAAAATAGGCCTCAACAGATATAAGAATATTGAAATAATCCCATGCATCCTATCAGGTCACCACAGACTAAGGCTGGTCTTCAAAAACAACAAAAATATTAGAAAGCCCACATACACATGGAAGCTGAACAACACTCTACTCAATGATAACTTGTTCAAGGACGAAATAAAGAAAGAAATTACAGACTTTTTAGAAGTTAATAAAAATGAAGCCACAACATACCCAAACTTACGGGACATAATGAAAGCAGTGCTAAGAGGAAAACCCACACCTCTGAGTGCCTCCAAAAAGAAGCTGGAGAGAGCATACACTAACAGCTTGACAGTACATCTGAAGGCTCTAGAAATTAAACAAGAAAATACACCCAAGAGGAGTAGATGGCAGGAAATAATCCAACTCAGGGCTGAAATCAACCAAGTAGAAACAAATAAAACTATGCAAAGATTCAGCCAAACCAGGACCTGGTTCTTTGAGAAAACCAACAAGATAGATAAACCCTTAGCCAAACTAACAAGTGGGCATAGAGACAGTATCTAAATCAACAAAATCAGAAGTGAAAAGGGAGACATAACAACAGATGCAGAGGAAATCCAAAAAATCATCAAATCCTACTACAAAAGCCCATACTCAACAAAATTGGAAAATCTCAATTAAATGGACAATTTTCTAGACAGATACCAGGTATGAAAGTTAAATCAGGATCAGATCAGATGAACCATGTAAACAGTCCCATAACCCCTAAAGAAATAGAAGCAGTCATTAATAGTCTCCCAACTAAAAAAAGCTCAGGAACAGATGGGCTTAGTGCAGAGTTCAATCAGACCTTAAAGAAGACCCAATACCAATACTCTTCAAACTATTCCACAAATTAGAAATGGAAGGAACACTACCCAATTCGTTCTATGAAGCCACAATTACTCTGATACCTAAAACACACAAAGGCCCACCAAAGAGAATTCAGACCAATTTCCCTTATGAATATCAATGCAAAAATACTCAACAAGATTCTCACAAACTGAATCCAAGAACACATCAAAATGATCATCCAGCATGAACAAGTCAGTTTCATCCCAGGGATGCAGGGATGGTTCAATATACAGAAATCCATCAACATAATCCACAATATAAACAAACTCAAAGATAAAAACCACATGATCATTTCATGAGATGCTGGGAAAGAGTTTGACAAAAGCCAACATTCCTTCATGATAAAAGTCTTGGAAAGATCAGGAAATTAAGATCCATACCTAAACATAGTAAAAGCAATATACAGCAATCCAGTAGCCAACATCAAACTAAATGGAGAGAAACTTGAAGCACTCCCACTAAAACCAGGGACTAGACAAGACTGTCCACTCTCTCCCTACCTGTTCAATATAGGACTCGAAGTTCTAGCCAGAGTAATTAGACTTCAAAAGGAAGTCAAAGGGATATAAATTGGAAAGGAATAATATCACTATTTGAAGATGATATGATATTATACTTGAGTGACCCCAAAAATTCCACCAGGGAACTCCAAAACCTGATAAACAACTTCAGCAAAGTGGTTGGATATAAAATTAACTCAACAAATCAGTGGCCTTCCTCTACTCAAAGGATAAACAGGCTGAGCAAGAAATTAGGGAAACAATGCCCTTCACAATAGTCACAAATAATATAAAATAACTTGGTATGACTCTAAAAAAAAGCAAACTAAAAACTAAGTTTTAGCAAACTAAAACTAAGCAAGTGAAAGATCTGTATGACAAGAACTTCAAGTCTCTGAAGAAAGAATGAAAGAAGATCTCAGAAGATGGAAAGATCTCCCATGCTCATGAATTGGTAGATATAATACATTAAAAATGGCCATCATGCAGAAAGCAATCTACAGATTCAATGCAATCTCCATCAAAATTCAAACTCAACTCTTCATAGCAATTCTTCAGAGCAATTCTCTAATTCATCTGCAATAACAAAAAACCCAGGATGCGAAAACTATTCTCAACAATAAAAGAACTTCTGGTGGAATCATCATCCCTGGCCTCATGATATACTTCAGAGCAATCATGATAAAAACTGCATTGTATTGGTACAGTGACAGGCAGGTAGATCAATGGAATAGAAGTGAAGACCCAGAAATTAATCCACACATCTGTGGTCACTTGATCATTGACAAAGGAACTAAAACCATCCAGTGGATGAATAGTACAGCATTTTCAACAAATGGTGCTGGTTCAACTGGCAGTTAGCATGCAGAAGATTGCTAATCGATTCATTCTTATTTCCTTGTACAAAGCTCTAGTCCAAGTGGATTAAGGACCTCCACATAAAACTTGATACATTGAAACTAATAGAAAAGAAAGTGGGGAAGAGCCTGGATCACATGGGCACAGGGGAAAATTTCCTGAACAGAATGCCAATAGCTTATGCTCTAAGATTAAGAGTTGACAAATGGTACCTTATAGAATTGCAAAACCTCTGTAAGGCAAATAGGACAAAAGGGTAACCAACAGATTAGGAAAAGATCTTTACTAATGCTACATCTGATAGAGAGCTAATTTCCAATATATCCAAAGAACTGAAGAAGTTAGACTCCAGAGAACCTAATAACCCTATTAAAAATGGAGTCCAGAGCTAAACAAAGAATTTTCAACTGAGGAATATCTAATGGATGAGAAGCACCTAAAGAATTGCTCAACATCCTTAATCATCAGGGAAATGCATATTGAAACAACCCTGAGATTCCACCCCACACCAGTCAGAATGACTAAGATCAAAAACTCAGATGACAGCAGATGCTCTTGAAGATGTGGAGAAAGACAAACACTCCTCCATTGCTGGTGAGAATAGAAAATCAGTTTGGCAGTTTCTCAGAATGTTGGACATAGTACTTCCTGAGGACCCAGCTATTCTACTCCTGGGCATATACCCAGAAGATGCTCCAACATGTAATAAGGACACATGTTCCTCTATGTTCATAGCAGCCTTGTTTATAATAGCCAGAAGCTGGAAAGAACCAAATGAACCTCATCAGAGGAATGGATACAGAAACATTAATACAATGGAGTACTACTCAGCTGTTAAAAACAATGATTTCATGAAATTCTTGGGCAAATAAATGGAACTAGAAAATATTCTGAGTGAGGTAACCCAATCACAAAAGAACACACATGACATGCACTCACTGATAATTAGATATTAGCCTAGAAGCTCAGAATACCCAAGATACAATTTACAGACCACATGAAGATCAAGAAGGAAAACCAAAGTGTGGATACTTCGGTCCTTCTTAGATGGTTGATCAAAATACCCATGGGAGGAGATACAGAGACAAACTGTGGAGCAGAGACTGAAGGAAAGGCCATTTAGTGACTGCCCCACATGGGGATCCATCTCATATACAGTTACCAAACCCAGACAATATTGTAGATGACAACAAGCACTTGCTGACAGGAGCCTGATACAGCTGTCTCCTGGGAGGCTCTGCCAGTGCCTGAAAAACACAGAAGTGGATGCTTATAGCCAACCAATGAACTAAGCACAGGGTCCCAAATGGAGGAACTAGAGAAAGGACCCAAGGAGTTGAAGAGGTTTGCAGCCTAATAGGAGGAACAGCCATATGAGTCAACCAGTAACCCCAGAGCTCCCAGGGACTAAACCACCAACCAAAGAGTACACATGGAGGAACCCATGGCTCCAGCCGCATATGTAACAGAAGATGGAGTTGTCGGACATCAGTGAGAGGCAAGGCCCTTAGTCCTGTGAAGCCTCTACGCTCCAGTGTAGGGGAATGACAGGACAGGGAATTGGGAGTGGGAGATTTGGTGAATAGGGGCAGGGGGGATGGCATATGGGATTTCAGGAGGGGAAACAAGGAAAGGGGATAGATAATATTTGAAATTTAAATAAAGAAAATATCTAATACAAATAAAAGAGTAACTACTCCATCTACTTCACTGCCTCCTATTGTCCAAGAACTGCTGAAGTCTGCACTTTGCAAAAGGTTATAGCATATAATAGACATAACAATTGGTGAGCCTTAAAAAAAAAGCTCACCTAAGAATGTCCTTTCACATGCCTTCATTTATATTCCTCATACAGAAAAGATTGTTTGTCTTTGGATCTCACTCCACAAAATGGTGGTTATCACCTCTAACAGACGCCTGATTACAGTGGGGTTGATGGACAGTTTTTCTCATATTAACTCTCTTACTCAGACTTCAACACATTACTATCTATTTCTTCAGCTTTCCTCTGGCTTATCTTGACTTTCTGCTCTGGAAAAAAAAAGTATATTTTCCAGATCACTTGTTTCTTAGCCCAGAGTTGAAACTCACCTCACCCAGTGGGGTCCTCTTTTTCATATGTGTTTTGGTCACATTTATCTCTACACATAAGAAAACATGATAGTGGTAGAAAATACAGGTCAGAGAAGCAGGCATTAGGATCCTTTGTTTCTTTAATGATAGATATATTACTCTACCTGGGCTTCTCTGGGTGGACATTTAAAAAAAAAAACACAGAGTTGCTGTAGCCATGACTTGGGCTGTGATAAGTGAATATGTCCGAGAGTGTCTTCAAAGTAAAAAAATTTTGTGGACAAATGCAAAATTTTAAGTTCGTGTATAACTGAGTCACTAAGGCTTCATGCTAACTATTGGTGTAAAATGCTGTGTTCAAGCTGGGCATGGTGGTACACAGCTGTTATGCTAATACTCAGAGATTGAGGTAGGAAGGTCATGATTTCCTGTCCAGCCTTGGATAGATAGTAAAACTTTGTTTCCAAAAATACCAAAGAATGTAGTTGTGTGCGTGTGTGTGTGTGTGTGTGTGTGTGTGTGTGTGTGTTAATTTCATTCATTATATAATAGTAAGCAAAAGGTCCATGCTAGACAGTGAAGATATAATAATGAATTAATGAATGAGACTCACATGCTTCTAAATTCCAAGACCTCATTCTACTGTATCTGTAAACAATAGTTTTAATCAATACAACATATTACATGGTGATATGCAAATTGCAAGTTGTTATACATATGTGTGAATGCCAGAAAAAGAATTAACTGATTGGGCAGAGAAGACAGCCTTTACAAAGATGATGAAAACTGACTGAAACTCTGAACCTATAAGTCAGCCCCAAATAAATTGTCCTTTACAAGAGTTGCCTTGATCATGGTGGCTGTTCACATCAGTAAAACCTAAACTAAGACAGCAGGTCAAATTAACAGACTTGATTTACTGGAAGATTCATCTGGGAGCCCTGTGGAGAGTGGATTGGAAGAGAACAAGAATACATCAGAATATTATGCTGGGCAAGAAGTGGTCTTAATCCAACCTATAACACTGGCAAAAAAAAAATAAAAACAAAAAGCAAACAAACAAACAAACAAAAACTAAGTAAATGTGACCACTTAAGAGCTACCTAATTGGCAGGATACATGGATCAGTCGTTAAGAGTACATGTTAATCTTGTAAAGACTCAGGTTCAATTTCTGGCACCTACTTGATGGTTGAAAACCATACTTAACTACCTGCAGGCAAAACATGCATACACATAAAATTAATAAATGGAAAAAATAAGAGTGATCTAGTTGGACAACTGCAAGGCCTCTGCATTGACTTTCCTAGTGGAAGGGAGAGAAGTAATAACAATTATAACCGGGATACAATAATTTATATAACACCTATTACTTGCCAAGCCAGTTCTAAGCATTTATCATGTCTAAGTTACAAGTATCCCCATTTTACTAATAAAGGATTAACAATGGATTTTAAAAATACTAGAAATACTGAGTGGAGGAGCCAATATTTCAATTCACATAGCTATCTCCAGAGTCTATGTGGACTCAACTTCAACATGATATAGGCCCTTATATCAAGAGTGAACCCTGGAACTCACTCCCTGTTGCTAGTTACAGTGACAGGAATGCTGTATGAAGACCAGGCTTCCGTGTTGGCCCTGAATAAAAACAGTATGTCCTGAGTCTTTAATAGTCCTGAATGTTAAAGCTCTGTGAGCAGGCACACTGGTTTGCAGAATAGAAGAATGCTATAATGCATAACTAAAACCAGGAGATAAAATTGGAAGTCAAAACTGTGTCCTGCAAGACCAATCGACCTTTTTTTTGAAATAAAGAAAGCTTTATGGGAATACAGCTAAAACTCATTAGTTTTCTCACCACCCACTGCTGTTTTCATGTCACTGTATCAAAGATGAGTGGTGAGAACAGGAACCACATAGCCCACACAGCTTAAACATTAACTAATCTAAGCCATTGCCGGAAAATTTCCAACAATCCTAGTTGAGATAGAGTCATTTCAAGATAGATTGTAGCGAAGGTCACCACCATGGCAAAGGCAGAAAAGAGAAGAAATACAAGAAAGGGGCATCAGACAAGCTCCCAGAGTATGAAAAGGAGAAATAAAGATGGAGGAAAGGAAGGACAGATGGTTTCCTCAGGAACCAAAGGAAGAAAGTCCCAAGAAGAAGAGATTTCGTCTACTAAAATCTACCCAGTGAGCACATAAGACCATTTTAAAATGTCTCCTACGTTAGATAGAGGGAGAAAAACCCCACACCCTGTGAAGGCTGAGCATCTGGGGGAGAAAGAAGAAAGTGGTGAAGAAACAGTACCACAGTATCACAACTCCTGGATTGACAGCAGAGGAAGAGAGCACAGCCACTATTAAAGCGCTAAGTATCTCCAGAAAGAGCTCAAGGCTGGTGATAGTGCAAGCAAAAGGCCTGCATAAACTGCCTAAATAGAAGTGGGGAAGGGAAGCCTCTCAGGAATATAGTTGTGAATGCTACTATGTGAATTTCTTTGAATGAGAATGTAACTCTAAAGAATGTGACCATAAGTGTTCAATAGTAATCCACTTGGAACATTAAAAGACCATATCTGAAAAATCCCATCAAAAAAGAGATCTGAATTCTATAACAACCCGAAGACAGGAAGCTGAGAATAATCTACATTCTACTATTATGATGTAGTCCTTACAACAAAAAGAGAGACAGGCATGTATGTAGAATAATTTCTAGACATAATGATTAATGGAAAAATAACACTGCAGAATCATCACATAATGTAAATAAAACATGGTAGTACTTATAAGGTAAAAGACACAATTTGAAGCATTTTTATCTACAGGAAGTGTGTGGTTAGGACAAATGTCTCCTAAACATGCTTTGTCTGTTTGCTGTGGTAGTGTTGGGAAATGGTATAAATCTCAAGAGGTGATCTTACTGGGAAGGAATTAAGACACCTGAGGTCATGCCTTTAGAGTATATTAAAACCTCAACTCCCTGTTCCCAGAAACCATGAGGTGAACATCTCCAGCTATACCCTCACTGACGTGATGATGTTCTTCCTCAGCAAAACCCAATGGCATCAGGAACAATAACCATGGATTATAGTCTTTCAGGTGTTCTGCCACAGGAACAGAAGAAAGCTGGAAGACAGCAAGTGTCTTTGAAGAAAAGACCAAATGCATCGTTGTTTTATCTAGAGAGGGGAACCAGTATATGAGAGACCGTAGCTGAAGAACTTCATTGAAAATTTGACCCAGCTAGGTATATTAATTAATAAAACCATTGACTACATTTTTTTTCTGATACATGGCCATCTGCATTCCAGGCCGGCCTCAAGACCATTATGTAGCTGTGTGTGAGCTTAAACTTCAGATCCTTCTGCTCCTACCTCCCCCTTATTGTGAGTTACCATGTCCAGCTTTTGCAGACCTGGCAATGTCATGCTTCAGGCATGTTAGACAAGCATTCCACCAGCTGAGCTACGTCTAGCCTCTCTTTTAATTTTTTTTAAAAAGAGTTAATGCTCATGCTTTATTTTTTTTTCAGCATTTAAAGAGAGGCTAAAGATTGTTACAGTCTTAACAGTGTATCTTAACATAATTCTTCAGAATTTTTCAAAGTTCTCCTCCACCTTAAAAGTACCTACATAATTCTGTGTATTTTATCCAGATCACTTTAGGTTTGATTACTAAAACTTTAGTCCACAAAATTACTTATGTATGGAATAAAACTAAAAGCAAAACAACTTTTCTATGTATGTGTTACTTCTGGTTGAACACTTGTCTCTTAATGTTCCCTTAATTTAAAGAAACAGCCTTATGTTTATAATTGCTCGGCAACTTTTATTTATTCATTATTTTTCGAAACACCCACAAGAGTTAGTATATTGGAAGAGTGAAAACAAGGTATCAGGAACTAAGTGAATTCTGTATTAGGATGACTCGGTAGCACATCATTAGAATCTGAAGGTTTGGTTTCCTGTCAATGGCACTAAATTGAGAGTTGGGATCATGAGCAGAGCTTTCTGTGTGTCAGGCTCCCAGCAAATGCTCATTAAACATCTATTGCATGGTGGGAAGCACAGGAGAAATGAGTTTGCAGTGTGCCTTCTCATTCCCGAAGATAAATGTCTGCTGGGAGAAATGAGACATATGCAGTCATGGAAATCATTATGTAGGCTATAGCTCTCTAGGCAATTAGCTTCAGGTGAATAATATGGTCAAAAATGCAAAGAAAACAAGATATTTCTAGTTGCAGTACTTAGAAAAGTGTTAGCTGGGAGGACTTAAGACACTATGAACAAGCAGAGAAGATATTTTTATGAAACAGATGGCTCCAGAAACCAACAAACTTCCAGTAGGAAACCACGTGCCAGAGTTCATCTTGACCATGTTTTTGTGTGAAAACCAAACTGCACCATTTTTCATCTTCGTTTATAGCTAAGAATTGTTCCATCAGCCTCCTTCCCTCCAACCCAGTATTCTCTCCCTACTTTTACTCCCTTGCCCATCAAAGGCCTCCAACACAAGCCCCAGGGACATGCAGAAAGATATCTTGTCAAAGTTCCTTGGGTACCCACCAGTCCTAAAGACACCACTGATAGGAAGCCTTCTGTGCCATTCCAATCCTAAGCAGGACCTCAAATTCCTCAGGCCTTTCAAATACATTTGGTTCTCTTTATTACCATATCCCTATACCTCCCTTCCTAGAGTAAAAATTTCATTCACTTTTATTTGGAACTATATTGATGCCAGTTGTTTCAGGGACAATTTTCTAAGGTGCACACATATGCTAAATCAAGCCATGTTTATGGTGTGTTTTATCCCAATTTAGTCAAGTCAGCTTACCACCAGTTGTCTGTTACTTGTGTGTTGTCAAACTGACTAGGGATTACAAGACCCCATAAACTCAAGAAGAGAAGACTCCAATGTCTTTCCATAGCGTGCTATTCTTTTTATTTGCATGGCTAAATACCTGACAATAAGCAATTTAGGGAAGCTTATTTTGGTGTAGAGTTCAAGGGAAACAACCCATCCTGGAGGGGAAGGCATGGCAGCAGGGCAGGAGACAATTTGTCTTATTATATCAGCCCTTAGGAAGCAGAGAGAGTGACCGGGGAATAGAGCCAAGCTATAAAACCTGAAGGCCCACCCCAAGGACCAGTTCATTCAGCGAGGCTCCACCTGCTAAATTTTTCACAACCACCCCAAATGGGAACCAAGGGTTCAAATACATGAGCCTGTAGGGGACATTTTATATTCAAACAATACCTGGGTATACCAGTCTGGCTTTGGCTAATGCTGATGACCCTTTTTCCTAGTTTATTTACAACTTGTAATGGTTCTCAAGCCTGTGGCCTTTTGCTTGCTTCAACAGTACTTGCACAACATAAACCACTTTCGTCATTATAAATCAGCTAAGCTTAGAGGAATGGAGATGCTAGCTGAAAGAATGATGACTTGTACACTTTAGCAGTTTGTAAATGTAATTTGGTATACAATTGACTACCAGAATTAAAACAGCCTTCTCCATCATTTTATTCATATAAAACAAAAAATATTCAGACTCTGATGAAGGTAATTTTCTTGGAGTAATTTTTCAGTTTTTCTTCACTCTTGATTTTTTTGGGGATTTTATTGTTGTTGTTGTTGTTGCTGCTGCTGCTGCTGCTGCTGTTGCTACTGTTGTTGCCGTTTTGGAAATAGGAAAAGTAAGTGGCAGAAAACACCAGTGAATCTGAGACTTAACTGTAAGCTGAAGTCTCTTGCAGGCCACAGAACTTCATAAAGAACAAATTAACTTGCACCTGGGCTGAAGTTATTATACATGCTCGGTTTATTCTATTCATTTGGGGAAACTTGCGCTTGACAAATATACTTACTTATACCTAGTTGACTGAGAAACTTTTGTCTGGAAGAGAGTAAAAAAATGCCCTTTCTAATATCATTCCAACAGATGATAGAAAGTTGTATTTACTCCAAATGAATTTTAGGTCAGGAGGTTCAAAGTCCACCAAAAGTATCTAGCCTCCGTGTGTGTGTGTGTGTGTGTGTGTGTGTGTGTGTGTGTGTGTGTGTGTGTGTGTGTGCCCTAAATATGGTGCAGTCAAGTCATCAGGTGGTGAGTGAGATGTGGTTGGAGTCAACAAGTTTTGCTTGCAGCTGCTGGAGCCACTGACTTTGACATCTGTCATACATTTCCATCATAGCTGCAGGAAAAACGTGAGGTACCATTCACAGAAACTCCAGGAAGTGTAATGTGACAGCAGAATGAACAAACACTGTCACTTCAGACCCTGAAAGGCAGCAAGCTCTGCAGGGTGGAGGAGTTCCAGCAAACTCCCTGCCTTTCAGGGGCATGTGAGCCATTTCTTAGAGGCATTGCACCACTGGGAATCAACTCGCTTCCACGGCTGCTCTGCTCCTTCAGGCCACAATAGTGTTGGGAGATTATTTTTAATTCTGCGGCAAGCTCAGCAGAAGTGACTGTATATATATATAAAAAAAACCAATCATTTTCTCTAAAGCCTGAAGAATAAAGAAGAAACATGGAGTGCAGGTACAAGGCTACTGCAGAGAATGTGCATACAAAGAGTACAGAGATGGTTAGTGATGCCAGACCATGATTAGAGGAATGACTGGTTCAGGAGAAGAAACTGAGTTTAAGTGAAGCAGACCATGGGAGATAGCTGGACCCCTTCAAAAGAAGGTCAATAGACTGATATGAGTGCAAACCAAAAGTGTTTGGAGCACCTCAAATTTAAGTAAATATAGGTAGTAACTTATTCACAGGTTCAACATTTTTAAATGGTACAAAGAACTATGATATAGTAGGCAAAACAAGAGATTTCAACACTTTAGTTGACATATGTTGAAGTCCTTTCTCCAGTCTTCTGTAAATGTTTCTATACGTTTGTGCACATATATGTGGAGGCTTGAGATCAACCATGGATGTTGATTGTCATGTGCTGTCCACCTTGCTCTTTGAGACAGGGTCTCTCACTAGCCTGAAACTGACCAAGTAGAATAAGCTTGCCAGTCAGCAAGCTCCAGGGATCTTCCTGTCTCTGCCTCCCCATGGCTAGAATTACAAGCACATTCCAACTTGCATTTTTCTGTATGTTCTGAGGATTGAGTACAATTCTTCCTGTTTATATAGAATTCATTATACCCACTGAGTGACCTCTCCAGCACAGAAATTAGAGCTCTTATACTTTCTGAGGCAGTTTTCTTTTTTCTTTTTTCTTTTTTTTTGTTTGTTTGTTTTTTGTTTTTCGAGACAGGGTTTCTCTGTGTAGCCTTGGCTGTCCTGGAACTCACTCGGTAGACCAGGCTGGCCTTGAACTCAGAAATCCACCTGCCTCTGCCTCCCAAGTGCTGGGATTAAAGGTGTGTGCCACCACTGCCAGGCTCTGAGGCAGTTTTCTTGTCTATCATAATGTGATAAGCTGTCTTTCAAGTCTAGTGGACATTGAAGATAAAGACTTTTTAAGCCAAGAACAATAATTACCACCTGTAGATTCAATCACAGGATGAGAATAGAGCCTTTGTGAGGAAAGTGGCATTTTCCTTGAAGAAACTGTCTGGTAATGTAAACAGGTTTCCTTTTTGAATACTGGAATCTAGTATATGCTGGCATTAAGCACTACCAAGGACCATGTGTCTGATCAACTCTCTCCCCTTTCCCCCATTCCGTATTTGCCCTGAACATTACACATAATTACTGTCTTCATGGTGAGTCATGGTAATACAATATCAGAGAGAAAAGAGGACATAACTGAAACTATTAGCCTCATTCATTTCCTTCTGTGGAGGACAGTAAGAGTCAGGTAATGTGGACTGTATGAGCACCATTCAAGCAGAAACCATTCATGCTAAATGCTAACCAGCCATTGACAAACTGGACAAGCACAGGAAACCACTAGGTTGTTCTTTATTCAATGACTTGAACTGAACTTTTGGATGAGGTATTGTTCTCTAAGGAATCCATTGTGGAGTCAGAGTCACTGCCCTGAGGCATTCTTCCACTGTGTCACATGGTTGTATCTTAGGGGTCTCCTCCATCCATGTGGAAGCCATCTTGACAAGATCAGAGTCTGTGCAGACTGGCTGGGTGACAGGTAGACTTTACCTGTAAAACTATCAGTTTTGCCAGAACTTGTGTTCTAGTTTGCTTTCTGCTGCTGTGACAAACACCATGACCAAAAGCAGCTTAGCAAGAACCGTTTTATGTTATTTACATTCCAGGTAACAGTCATGACCCAGAAAAGTCAGGGCAAGAACCCATAGCAAGAAACTGGAGCAGAAGCCATGAAGGAAGCCTTCTTATTGGTATGTCTTCTCTGGCTTGTTCAGCTTTCTTTGTTTCTTTGTTTGTTTCTCTCTTTCTTTTTTTTTTTAATTTTTTTCTTTCTTTTTCCTTTTCTTTTTTAAATTTTATTTATCTATTTACTTTATTTCCCAATTGCAGCCCCACTCTCCTCCCAGTCTCCCTCACACTACTCTTTCCCCCTCCCCTTATCCTGAGAAGAGGGAACCCCCCCCTTTTGTACCAACCTTCCATGGCACATCAAGTCACTACAGAAATAGGCACATACTTCCCAACTGAGGCCAGACAAGGCAGCTCAGTTAAAGGAACAGAATCCACAGACAACAGAGTCAGGGACAGTCCTTGCTCCAGTTGTTGGGAGACCCACATGAACATCAAGCTGAACATCTGCTATATATGTGGAGAGGGAGCTAGGTCCAGTTCTTGTATGCTCTTCAGTGGGTGGTTCTGTCTCTTGGAGCCTTCAAGGGTCCAGGATAGTTGACTCTGTTGGTCTTCCACATCTTCTCCAAGTCATTCAATCCTTCCCCCAATGTTTCTAAGAGACCTCACGAACTCCACCTAATGTTTGGTTTTGGGTCTCTGGATTTGTCTTGGTCAGCTGCTGGGTGGAACTGCTTAGAAGACAGCTATGCTAGGCTTCTGTTTGCAAGTATAACAGCGTATCAATAATGTCATGTATTGGTTCTTACCCATAGGATGGGTCTCAAGTTAGGCCAGTCATTGGTTGGCCATTCTCTCAGTCTCTGCTTCATTTTTGTCCCTGCACATCTTGTAGGCAGGACATATTTTGGGTTGAAGGTTTGAGGGTGGGTTGGTGTCCTTACCCCTCCACTGGGAGTCCTGCCTAGCTTTACAAGGTGACCACTTTAGACTCCATATCCCCTGCTATTAGGAGTCTCAGCTAGAGTCACCCTCATAGACGCCCTTGAAGTTCCCCCATCGCAGATCTCTGGCATGTCCTAGAGATGCCCCCACCCACTGCCACTCTCCTGGCCCTCTTTTCAAACCAAATAACTCAGCTAGTTTTCTCATATAGCCCAGGCTCACCTGCCTAGGGATGGTATGCCTACAGTAGGCTGGACCCTCCTACATCAATTAGTAACAGAAAAAGTGCCCTCAGTGGGCACTTTTTTTTAATTGAGGCAATTCTTCAATTGAGGTTCTCTCTTCCCAAATGACTCTGGTTTCTATTGAGTTGAAAGCTGAAACTAAGACACCTCGCACCACAGAACTCGAAGCTGAGAACAGATCAGCCCTGCCACTGAAAAGGACCTCTGTCCAGTCTAGAAGAAGCAAAACACTGGCCACGCAACTAAGCTGAGTTTATTTGCAAACTATACTACCTACAACAATCAGAGTCCCCAAACACAATACCTTCCAGGGACTGACGAATACACACCTGGTACAGAGGGCCCCAAACCTGACTCTGAGACCTCCGGACCTCCTACTAAGAATGGCTTGGATAGGTTTTATCCATGCACCACCTAGCCTGGTGGCATTTTCCAGATACATAAGGATGTCCAGTCCCAACAGGCCCCAACCTTTCCCTTTCATTCAGGACTTCTAGAGGTCACTGCTCACCTTCAGCGGTTAAGTTTTTTTCCTGAGCCCCAGATATGTTGATTTCCACTGTGTCCTCTTCAAAAGTTTCTCTCTCTCTCTCTCTCTCTCTCTCTCTCTCTCTCTCTCTCTCTCTCTCTCTCTCTCTCTCTCTTTCTCTCTCTCTCTCTCTCTCTCTCTCATCCCTGCCACCATCACAATATGCCTTAGTGTCTGTGCCCTAAATCACAGACATTTTTTAGCCTTTGGATCTCATGTATATATTGAGTTCAAATGTAAAACTTACTGAGAAGTCAGAGATAGTGGTGCATCCTGCAGTCCATCCCTCGGAGGCAGAGGCAGCAGCGCTATCTCTCACATTCTAAGCTAGCCAGGGATACTTAATGAGACCAATCTGTCTCCGATAAATTATACCAAAATTTATAATCGATATTTTGTTTAAAGCATCAAATCCTTGTGATAATTTTAATATCGTCACCATTTTATAGCCCAAGAAGACTCAGAACCTCTTGTTGAAAACTACATCACTATCCCTAGCTGAGCTCTGAACAGGATGGTTTCCATGTGATATGGTAACAGCAGCTTCATGCCTCACACATAGAAACTGGAGTCTTCTTGTCACTCTTTAGAAAAACAGAAGCACACACCCTCTAGATATAACTTCACTTTTCATGTATTTAATCATCTATGTGATCTTGGCCCTTTGGGAGAGTGGCCTGTGGGAGCTCTTGTTGGACACAGTAATCAGATTCATTAAAGAATATACAAAGGCAACAGGAGCTTTTGTGCTGTATGGAGAGCCTGACTAAGCACCATCACAGAAGCAAGGAGTTGCAAACTGATCAGCGAACTTCCCAGTGTGAAGTGAACAGTTCTCCAAATGAGAGACTTTCATACCAACGTGATGAAGGAAACAGGGTTCTACTTGCCCTGGTGATAAACACGATTATTCACATGGTACAGGGCCTCACTGGAATATAAATCAGTGTAGGTTACAAACAGTCTTTCCATGACTAGTGCTTTCATGGGCAATGATGAAAAATCCTTGCATGGTCTCTGGCCTCTTGTGTCTCCCTGTCTACTTCCATGGGGTTTAGTGAGTACCAATAATTCCAGAATCCAGAAAAGTAGAGCAATATCCCCCACTGCACTCCTTGCTCAGCCATTTGTCCCATCCCCTGGTTCACCTTTGGGGTCCTAGGATCTCTATGCAGGCAAATCTCAGCTAGGAAAAGTTTAATTTACAGCTCGTGCTAGATTCAGTTTTTACAAGGCTTGCATATATGAACAAGTGAATAAGAAATCATCCAGATAAATGTAACAAATGTAGTTATTTATTATAGTTTAAAAAGAAAAGAGCTCTATATTTAGTCAAAGTCCATCAAGAGCTTTGAGTTACTGAGTCTTCCATACACCATTCTTCCAGGTATGAACCAGGACTAGGAAGGCATCTGATGGATGCCTACATGAATGCAAAGTGCAGAATTAAGCTAAGCAGGGCAAGGACACTGCAGTAATTTGAATGAAAATGGCCCCATATGCTCATAAGGACTGGCACTATTTGGAGGTGTGGCCTTGTTGGTAGAAGTTTGTTTCTGGGGTTAGGCTTTGAGGTCTCATAAGCTCAAGTAAGCCAGACTTTCCTCTACACAAAGGATAAAGGGTTGAGAAAGAAATTAGGGAAATGACACCCTTCACAATAGTCACAAATAATATAAAATAACTTGGTGTGACTCTAACCAAGCAAGTGAAAGATCTGTATGATGAGAAATTCAAAGTCTCTGAAGAAAGAAATTGAATTAGACCTCAGAAGATGGAAAGATCTCCCATGCTCATGGATGGGCAGGATTAGCATAGTAAAAATGGCTATCTTACCAAAAGCAATCTACAGATTCAATGCTATAACAATCAAAATTCCAACTCAGTTCTTCGCAGAAATAGAGCAATTTTCAAATTTATTTGAGATAACAAAAACCCCAGGATACCAAAAAAAAAAATTCTCAACAATAAGAGAACTTCTGGGGAATCACCATCCCTGACCTCAAGCTATACTACAGAGAAATAGTGATAAAAACTGTATGGTATTGGTACAGAGACAGGTAGGTAGAACAATGGAATGGAATTGAAGACCCAGAAATTAACTCACATACCTATGGTCACTTGGTCTTTGACAAAGGAGCCCAAACCAACCAGTAGAAAAAAAATACAGCATTTTCAACAAATGGTACTGGTTCAACTAGCAGTCAGCATGTAGAAGAATGCAAATTGACCTATTCTTATCTCCTTGTACAAAGCTCAAGTTCAAGTAGATCAAGGACCTCTACATAAAATCAGATATGATGAATATAATAGAAGAGAAAGTGGGAAAGAATCTCAAACACATTGGCACCGGGGGAATTTTCCTGAACAGAACACATAATGGCTTATGCTCTAAGATCGACAAATAGAACCTCATAAAATTTTAAAGCCTCTATAAGGCAAAGGATATTGTCAGTAGGACAAATAGGGACCCACAGATTGGGAAAAGATCTTTACTAACCCTACATCCAAGATAGAGACTTAATATCCAAAATATACAAAGAATTCAAGAAGTTTGACTCCAGAGAAACAAATAACACTATTAAAAATGGGGTACAGAGCTAAACAAAGAATTCTCAACTGAGGAATCTCAAATGCCTGAGAAGCACCTAAAGAAATGTCCAACATCCTTAATCATTAAGGAAATGCAAATCAAAACAACACTGAGATTTCACCTCACACCAGTCAGAATGGCTAAGATGAAAAACTCAGGTGACAGCAGGTGCTGGTGAGGATGTGGAGAAAGAGGAACACTCCTCCACTGCCGGTTGGACTGCAACCTGGTACAACCACTCTGGAAATCAGTCTGGCAGTCCTCAGAATATTGGAAATAGTTCTACCTGAGGACCCAGCTATATCATCCCTGGGCATATATCCAAAAGATGCTCTAACATATAACAAGGACACATGCTCCACTATGTTCTTAGCAGCCATATTTATAATAGCCAGAAGCTGGAAAGAACCCAGATGTTCTTCAACAGAGGGATACAGAAAATGTGGTACATTTACACAATGGAGTACTACTCAGCTATTAAAAGCAATGACTTCATGAAATTCGCAGGCAAATGGATGGAACTTGAAAATGTCATTCTGAGTGAAGTAGCCCAGTCATAAAAGAACACACACGGTATATACTCACTGATAAGTGGATATGAGCCAAAAAGAAACTAGAAATACCCATGATACAAATCACAGACCATATAAAACAGAAGAAAGACGACTACACCAAAGTGTGGATGCTATAGTCCTACTATGAAGGAGAAAAAAATATACTCTTGGGTAGTAGAGGGGAAAGAGGGATCTGGGAGGGAGAGATGAATGGGAGGGAAAAAGGGGGACTGGTTCATAAAATGGAGGAGATGTGGGAAAAGTACAGATGGTCAGGAATTTGAAAGGAGGTGTGTAGCAGTGGGGGGCGGGGGATTGGGGTAGCTACTAGAAAGTTCCAAATGCCAGGAACCCAAGAGATTTCCAGGACCTAACAGGGAGGACATTAACCAAAATACCCAACAAAGGGGAGATAGAACCTATAGAGACCATATCCAGTGGATTGGCACAGCACCCAGTTGAGGGATGGAGCCACCTATGTCAAAAATATTAATCTAGAATTCCTCCTGTATAAAGGAAATACAGGGACAAATAATTGAGCCAAGACTGAAGGAAAGGCCATCCAGAGACTGCCCCACATCATGGGATCCATCCCACATGCAGACACCAAACCCAGAGACTATTGTTGATGCCAAGAAGTGCTTGCTGACAGGAGCCAGGTATGGCTGTCCCCTAAGAGGCTCTGCCAGAGCAAGACCAATACAGATGTGGATGTATGCAGCCAAACATTGGACTGAGTGTGGAGACCTCAATGGAGAAGTTAGGGCAAGGACTGAAGGAGCTGAAGGGGTTTGCAACCCCATAGAAAGAACAATATCAACAAACCAGAACCCCCAAAGCTCCCAGGGACTAAACCACCAACCAAAGAGTTCACATGGGGGGACCCATGGCTACAGTTGGATATGTAGCAGAGGTTTGCCTTATCGGACATTACTGGGAGGGGAGTCTTTTGGTCCTGTGGAGGCTTGATGCCCCAATGTAGGATACTGAGGCAGGATTGGGTGGGCAGATGGGGAAGCATTCTCATAGAAGCATGGAGAGGGGATGGGGGTTTGTGGAGGGGAAACTAGGAAAGAGGATAGCAGTTGAAATGTAAATAAGTAAAATAACCAATACAAAAAAAGAAAGAAAGAAAGAAAGAAAGAAAGAAAGAAAGAAAGAAAGAAAGAAAGAAAGAAAGAAAGGAAGGAAGGAAGGAAGGAAGGAAGGAAGGAAGAGAGGAGAGGAGAGGAAAAGAAGAGAAGAGAAGAGAAAAGAAAAGAAAAGAAAAGAAAAGAAAAAAAGAAAAAATCAACTTGCTAAAAAGAAAAAGCACCTGAGAGTTCTAGCTGAAAATTATAGGAAAGCAAAGTCAGCATGTCATGATCTTAGAAGGATGAGGCAAGAAGATCAGTGTGAATTTGAGGTCAGCCTGTTCTATACAGTGAAATCCTGTGTCAAAATAGGCAAAGGACTGGAGAAATAGGTCAACTGGTAAAGGCCTGCTATAAAAGTATAAGTCCCCCATGTAAAAACCTATTCTTGTGCCTATAAAACCATCACTAGGAAATGGAAGAAGACATGTCCCTAGGGTTTGCTGACCAGTAGTATAACCCAATTGATGTGCTCTATGCCAAAGAAAAGATGGTATTCTTGAAACATCACATGTGTAGCCATGGAGTAGATAAGCTAGGGGCAAAAGATGTGGTACCAGCCACTAAAGTATTATTAAATGTAATTTGTGACACTTGAGTTTTGACTCTAAACACAAGGAGATTTTGCTAGACTTCCAACAAAGGAACAGATGTTATAAAACTCCAGATTCAGTCGCTGGAAAACCTATTACTGATATCATTGTCTTAGGTAGTGGGTATTGAGGAAAGAATCTAGTCAGCAGGATTGGACAATTAGGAAAGGGATTGGTACCTTTAAGAAAGAGACTCACAAGGCTACTTCACTCCTTGTAGTACACAAAGACTCAGAAGGCAGGCAGTAATTGATCTACCCACAGTTCTGAATTTACTCAACACTAGGACAATGAAAATTAAAACCACTAGATTTATGATAGCACCACACTTCGAATAAGACAAGTGTCCTCTACTGAGCTGGGTTGACAGGAGGTGAAGACTCCATCAGGTGAGAATAGAAGGAGCTTCACAGTGGCTATGAAAGCCACCTGAGTAGGGGCAGAGGATAGGATAATCTGAGGCCCAGGAAGAAGCAACTGGAAAGAATGGCTGATGTGATGACTTGTCTTCAGTGTGACAGGAAGGAAACTTTTGGTTTTTTTGTTTTATTTGGTTTTGTTTTTCCAAAACTCACAAGTCCTCCTATGTCAACAGGAAAACAAACTCTCTACTTGAAAAGAAGATAGTATATCACGGTTCAACTGTTCTTCAGCTCATTCAAGACTAAACATCTAGCCAAATGTGGTGGCACATATCGTGCAATATAGCACTCAGAAGATTGAGGTAGGAGTACTTCAGATTCCATATCAGCCCAGGGTTGAAAGAAATCCCTTGTTAAGAAATAAACAGTAGGGGTTGTGATCAGGACATAAAGTGAAAAGATAAATAAATTAATGGGGAAAAAAGAAATAAACAGTGTGACCCATTTCTCTACTGATCCTGGTCTTGGTTTTCTCTCTCAGATGATACCATGCTTTTGGATAAAAGTAATTTAACTCCCCAAGGCTAGATCTGGACAGATGAGATGGATCCCATTTTAGCAGGTGCTAGAAGTGTTAACACCCACACAATCTGTGCTGCCTCTGTTGGGGTGTAGCTCAATAGGTCTCATTCCTAGGCCCATCTGGTTTCTAAGGCATTCTACTTCTTAGGCCTCAGGAGTCCACCAGATGTTTATTTTAACAAGAGGAAAGATATATGCCAGTACATCTTTAGAATGCCAATACATTGTAACAAAGAGGAAAGTATGCCAATTATCGTACAGAAGGTAGTAGATAAGACAAGAACACAGTGGACTCAATTGCTTTCTCTTGCCTTTACTTTCTCAGTGAAGTATAACACAAGGTCACCAAATGGAAAAAGTCTGTGCAGGAAGTGAGAGAAGGGGCCATGAGCAAAGGCCCAGAAGATTCAGTGAAAAAGAGAAATGTACTCCAACCACACCCTAAACACATGTAATGACATTTTCACACTAGGTTACACACATAAATGCAATTATGATGTTTAGAAATATAAAATGATTAAAATCTTAAAATGTAAAACTTAAAAATCTAAAAAGGAAATATAGTCTGCTACCATTGAATACTATGGCCATAAGCCAGTGCAGAGCCAGTTAGGCTTATGGCTTTCTCTGATTATGTAATGCAGGCACAGGGCAGGTGGGGTGGACTTTACCAGCAGTTTTGTGAGCTAGGTTGAATAAAGAGAGGTAAAGAGAAGGAATAGAGCACAACTCAAGAACATCATTATAATGTTACTGTGGGTTTGTGGAGATGGCTCAGCTGGCAAAGCACTTACCTTACAGCCATCACAGTCTAGATGCAATCTCAGGATCCATGTAAGAAGACACGAATGGTAGAATGCAGCTGGAATCCTAGCACTGGGAGACAGAGGTGGGAGGACCCCTGGTGCTAGCTGGTCTACCTGAATAGGCAAGCTCCAGGTTTAGCAAGATAGCCTATCTCAAAAATAAGGTAGAAAGTGAAGAGGACATTCAGTATGAACCCATGGCCCTCATATGCACACATGGAAATATGTACACACGGAAATTTATAAAATTTTAAAACTGTACTCCAGGCTGAGTATACAGGTAAGAAGAATAAGAGGAGAAGTCAGTAAAAGGTCTACCCAGGAGGCAGTGATTTTTTTTGATATTTTATTTATTTACATTTCAAGTATTATCCCCTTTCTCAGTTTCCCCTCTGCAAACCCCCTATCTCGTCGCCCTCTCCCTGCTTCTATGAGTGCTCCCCCACCCACCCATCCACCCACTCCCATCTCACCACCCTGGCATTCCCCTACACTGGAACATCGAATCTTCATAGGACAAAGAGCCTCTCCTCCCACTGATGCCAGATAATATGAAGCTGGAGCCATGGGTCCTCCCATGTGTACTCTTTGGTTGGTGGTTTAGTCCCTGGGAGCTCCAGGAGGCAATGATTCTTGGTGTGCCTAACAAACCGTGTGGTTATTATAGACTGTGGCCATGGGAGGAGAGCATAAGAAAGTGTCTAGGTGGAGATCTTTGGAAAAGTCAAGGAACTGAGAGATTAGCCCATGTACATGTTAGCAGTGAGTTGGGAAGACCAAAGAGAGAGCCAGTCTGGGCAGAGTATAACCAAAAGAAGCCTGAGAATGGTTGGACTCACATGACATTCAGAACCAGGCATTCTGGAAGAGAGGAGGAGGAAAGAAGCAGGGTTAGAGGGTGGAAATGACACCAGAAGAAAGAATAGAGCTCACATCATCCACAAGCATACTGATGGGAGGCAAGTGGGAATATAAAAGCTGTGTTTGATGAGACAGCAGAAGAAATGATGAGAGAAACTTGGTCCCATTGGACACATTGCTGCCCGCTCAGCAGACTGCTTTATTCACTATTTGTAAGGATATGAAAAGGAGCAAGGCAAAAAGACGTGACATGTTAACTATCGGCTCTATGGAGAGGGCCTCTACCCTGGCTCAGGGCTGTTGTGAGACTCCATTTAATATGGAACTGTGCTTACTGTTTTCAGCTGGGGAGGCTAGAAATCCAGAGCAATGGGCCTGGGGCTCACATTACCACTAGTTCTTGCCTTTGTTCCTAGGAAACGTAATAGGCAGCTCAGAACAGTGTGCTATTGTTCACATGATATGGGTGGGAGGATTAATCCCTTAATTAATCAGGGAATGGGTAATTGATCATTGTTAAGTCCCTGCAAGTAGTCACGATTACATGTGGGCCCATGAAACTGATGATTGTCTTTTTTCACTGCAAATGGCCATGGTTGCTCATGAGTCATTTTGCAATGAATGCTGATTCATTGTTTGCTGGCCTGGGAATGGAGATTAGGGGCTTGGTGGAGCCCAGAGTTTGCTGTGTAGGAGCCTTCCCTTTCTTCAAACAGCCACTTTAGAGGGGAAAATTTGCAGATTTAAATACACCTGGAGGAATAAAGGAGCAACAGAGGAGAAAGGCTTACTTTCCAAAGGTGTCAAACAAGGGTGGTTTAATTTAATAACCAAGAAAGCCTAGCTGCAAAGTTATGTTACAGAGAATTCTGAACTGCAGTATTAAACTATTTCCTTGGTTCTTCCCTGACTGGTGCCATCCTTGTGGAGACAAAGAAAGTGGAGAGGAAGGAAAGGAACTATAAGAATTATAGAGTGGCAGCCAGTAAAACTTTTAAATTCACCTTTGTTTCCTGGCTTTAATGGTCTCAAGTTAAAGATTAGCTCTCAACACCTTCAAACTATACTCTGTACCACCACCCCCATGCACAGCACATGCACACTCAAGTGTACACCAAAAATAAAATAAGAATTAAAAAAAAAGCACCCTTTCTCAGCAATGTTGAGTCTAAGAAAGAATCAAGAGATCTCTTTCAAGTCACAGCATCTGCCCTTCATCTTCCACACTGTTACTGTGGTGTGAGAGCATCCACATTAGAAACAGGAATGGATGCAGGCCTGTCACTACCCTGTGCACAATGCAGTCTGTCCAGAAATATCAATGAGTGAGGTGGCAAATAACAGTAGTTCCCGAAGAATCTTCCTTAGAGTTTATGTAAATTGTCAGGACAGGACTTGGCAGATAACACAGGGTGCCTCACCAGGTCCTGTGTGCTTTTTCATATAGAATGGGAGTAGATTATTTATTATGTCTGTTGCACTTGCCTATTTGGTCAGGCAGCAGTTGCCTGTGAATATTTAAGAAACTGGAGAACAGTTCAGCTTTCTTTGACCTGCTAACTGGAGTGCAAGTTACCACATCCACCACATTCACAACACGTCAAAGGTGTCAGTCAATGTAGGTGGCAGGAGTGCTAAGCAAAGGCACCAGAGATTGGGAGTTAGCAGATGAATAAAGCTACACAGTAATATGGGGGGGGGGACTTGCTTGGGCTGGCCTGGGCTGGGTTCAAGTGGTCAAGTATTCATCTTAGCAATTCATGAAGCCCCAAGTCCATCTCCAGCACTCCATAAACCTGGTATGGTAGGGCATGTCTACAACCTACCGTCCAGAAGGAACAGGAGGTCCAAGTCATCTTCAACTACAGAATGAGTTTAGGACTTGCCGGAAATATATGAGACCATGTCAAAAAATAATACTAATAATCATGTGCACATCTGATATTTCTGTAACTCAGAATATATCCTAAGGAATTTTAAAATTAGCTTTTTTGTTCTTGAGATTTGATTGACTATTGCACAAAAAAAAATCTTTGTAGAGAAGGACCACACCCTACAGCAAGGCAATCAGGAAAGTTCAATTAAAATAGTTTCCTCTTTGTTTCTCCTTTCTGTGTGTTTTGATAATTACTTTCCTAGGGGAAATATGAACAATATCTACCCTACCTCTTAAAATTCTAATGACAAAACAAAGTATGATTCCACCACAGTTTCCACTGGAGAACTAATAGATTTATTTGGGCTTGCTTACACCACTGGCAGAAGCATGGGAGAACCCAAGGCAGCCACACTGTAAAGCCTGGACTCAGCATGGATGATGTTTCCTCGTAGTCACGTAGCTGAAGTTTCCTTTCCTTAGTTTTCCCCTGCATACATACTCTAGACCTTCCCCATCAACAGAAGGACAAACCTGCATGAAAATTTGCATAAAAATTATACAAAACAGAGGGGATGTGCTGAGGAAAAGCTAGGAAGAGAGGACTGAGGAGAAACTGTGGTCAGAATGTAATAATAATAATAATGGAAAAATTTAGGTCCAGTTAACAGTACCAGGTTTGAATTCCATCTTGTGGAGTAGGCTTTAAATCCAATCAGAAAGTGTTTGGTTACTGTCATAATATTCATACCAGTGGCCAGGGTGTGTTAACTCACATGTTTACATTTGGGTAAGATTGTTGAATATTTTTCTTCCTTAGAATAATAGATATAACTCTCCATCATTATGAAAATTAACTAGATGCAGATCCCTAAGGGTTTTCTCTCTCTCTCTCTCTCTCTCTCTCTCTCTCTCTCTCTATATATATATATATATATATATATATATATATATATATATACATACATATTTCTACACATACCTTGATTACATGCTTCTTGAGTACAAACTTTGTAGATAAAAATGTGTTGTGTTGCAGGATCAAAGGGTTTGGGCATGCTTATTTTAGTCAACACCCCCCCAAAAAAAACCCAAAACCCACCACCAGTCTCAAGGAACCTCCCTGCTGTCCTAGGGAGTAAGTAGCTCACCTTCTTCTGGCTTCAATTCTGTAAGCCACCTTGACTATCAAACCTCAAATCACCCCACCCCCAAATCTGCTGGTTTTTAACTGATATTCTGACCTCCAACTGCTCCTCAAATTAATTTTTTCTATCTGCAGGGCAAAATTTGCTGAACACCATCCCCACCAAGCACCATCTCACACAGCTAACAAAAGTGTACCATAGATCTTCTTGTTATGAAAATAAAATGTCTTTGGGGACAAAAATTATCTTTTCCAGAGTCATTTTCCTCTCATCATGAAACTTTCAATATTTTCTTAACATTGCTAAATCAAAAGTGAAAAAACATACTGAAGTCAAGAAACTATTGAAATTGAGTAACAGGACCTACATACAATTCTGCCTGATTTCCACTGTCATGAGAGACCCCAGGTAAGACCCTACCTTTTGCCCCAGGCCTACCAATTCCATTTAAATCATACTCAATAGCCATAAATGGCACTCCATTGCCTGGGTTCCATATTTTATCACATTTCAGCAGAAAACTTCGGTTTTCCTGGAAGACCAAGCCAGTTCAAGTGAGTCCAAAGGCAACTTTGAACCTAAAACCCTAAAACACAGGTCACAACAAAACCATCAGAGATACCTTATAGAACCTGAAGACTCTCTGATCACCAGAACTCCAGAACACTAAGGCAGAAGACAAGAAGGTAAACAAAAACCAAGGGAAACAAACATTCAAAATCACCCATCTAACAAAGACAAACTCAGAAATCAGAAACTAAACCTATAATAACCCCAAAATGCAGATGACTAGAGGTCAGCATAAAAATATAATCAATGACAGCCAGGGTAATATGGCCCCACCAGAACACAGCTATCCTACTGTCGCAAGTCTTCAATACTCCAACACACACATGAAGCACAAGAAAATGCACTTAAATCCAATCGTATGAAGATGATAGAAGCCTTTAAAGAGGAAATGAAGACATCTCTTAAAGAAATATAGTAAAATACAATTAAATAGGTAAAGGGAATGAATAAAACTGTTCAAGACTTGAAAATGAAAAAAGAAACAACAAAGAAAACACAAACTGTAGGAATTCTGAAGATGGAAAATCTAAATCTAAGTAATCAAACAAGAACTACAGACACAAGCATTACCAACAGAATACATGAGATGGAAGAGAGAATCTCAGATGTAGAAGATAATAATAGAAGAAATTGATACATAGGTCAAAGAAAATGCCAAATCAAAAAAGTTCCTGATATCAAACATCCAGGAAATCTGGGACACTATGAAAAGACAAAACCTAACAGTAATATTAATAGAAAAAGATTTCAGTTTAAAGGCCAAGAAAATATTTTCAATAAAATCATAGAAGAAAATTTTTCCATCCTAAAGAAAGAGATATCTATAAATGTACAGGAGTTACAGAATACCAAACAGAGTAGATCAGAAAAAGAAAAGCCCACTGCCATGTAATAGCCAAAACAGTATACAGAACAAAGAAAAACTCCAAAATAAGGAAGTTAACTACCCTCCCCCCAAAAAACCTATAGGAAATAAATAATAATTTCAAAGCAGCAAAATGAGAAGGGAAGCACACATACACACTACTATCAACTACATCACAATAACAGGGATTATTATTAGTCATTGGTCATTAATATCTCCCAATACCAATGGACTCAATTCTCCAATAAAAACACTCAAGCTAACAGTATGGATGCAAAAACAGGATTCACCATTCTGCTGCATACAAAAAAAAGAAAGAAAGAAAGAAAGAAAGAAAGAAAGAAAGAAAGAAAGAAAGAAAGAAAGAAAAAAGAAAGAAAGAGGAAAAGAAACCCACATACCTCAATATCAGAGATAGGTAGTACATCAGAGTAAAGGGCTGGATAAAGATTTTCCAAGCAAATAGAACCAAGAAGCAAGCTGATGTAGTCATTTTAATATCTAACAAACATATTTCCAACCAAAAAGTAATCAAAACAGATGAAGACAGGCACTTCATACTCATCAAAGGAAAACTCTAATAAGATGACATCTCAATTCTGAACCATTTTGCCCCAAATATAAGAGTATTCACATTTGTAAAAGAAACATTACTAAAGTATAAACCACACATTGAACCCCACACATTACTTCTGGGAGACTAAAACACCATACTCTCACCATTGGACAGGTCATCCAGACAGAAACTAAACAAAAAAAATAATGGAACTAACAGATGTTATATCTCAAATGGACCTAACATTTCACACAAACACAAAAGAATAGAACTTCTTTTCACTACTTCACAGAACCTTCCCCAAAATTGACTATATACTCAGTCACAAAATAAGTCTCAAAGATAAAAGAAAATTGAAATAACCCCTGTATTTTATTAGATTACCACAGATTTAAGCTGGAATTCAACCAACAACAGAAACAACAGAAGCCTACAAGCTCATGGTCACTGAACAATTTTCTATTTAATGCCCATGAGTCAGAGAAAAAAACAAAGAAAGAAATTAAAGACTTTCTAGACTCCAGTGAAAATGAATGTATAATGTAACCAAACTTACAGGGTACAATAAAAGAAGTACTAGAGGAAAGTTCATAAAACTTTGTATCTTCATAATGAAATTAATGAGATTTCATATCAGCAACTTTTAACAGCATAACTGAAAGCTCTACAACAACAACAACCACATATGAGAGGGGTAGATGGCAGAAAATAATCAAACTCAGAGTTGAAATCAAAAAAGTAGAAAAAAGAAGAATCAATGAAACAAAGTATTGGTTCTTTGAGAAAATCAACAAGTTAAACAAATATTTACCCAAACTAAGTAAAAGACAAAAGAGAATATCCAAATTTAAAAATCAGAAGTGAAAAAGAGACAAAACAATAGATACCAAGGAAATACAAAGAATCATAGGCCTTACTTCAAAAACTTGTACTCCATAAAATTGGAAAATCTGAAAGAAATGGATAATTTAATTAATAGGTACCACTTACTAAAGTTAAATAAAGGTCAGATAAATAATCTAAACAGAACTATAACCCCTAAGAAAATAGAAGCGGTCATTAAAAATCTTAAAAATAAAATCCTAAAATAAACAACACTACCAGGTTTTGGAAGAAGAACTAATACCAATACTCCTAAAACTATTTCACAAAATAGAAACAGAAGGAACATTGTCAAATTCATTTTATGAGGCCGTAGTCACCCTGACAACTACACCACTCAGAAACTTGATAAAGAAAAAGAATTCCAGACCGATTTCCCTCAAGAACATTGATGCAAAAATCCTCAATAAAATACTCAGAAACTGAATCCAAGAACATATCAATAGGATTATCCACTATGATGAAGTAGTCTTCATCCTAGAGATGCAGAGATGGATCAACATACAATAATCTATCAGTGTAATGCAGGATATAAACAAGCTAAAAGGAAAAAAAAACCACATGAACATCTCATCAGATGCTGAAAAGCCTTTGATAAAATCCAATATCCTTTCTTGATAAAGCCTTGGGTATATCAGGGATATGGGCATATACCTAAACTGAATAAAAGCAATATACAACAAGCTGCTAGCCAATATCAAAGTGAATGGAGAGAAATTTATAGCAATTTCACTAAATTACCTCTAAATTCAGAAACAAGACAAGGCTGTCCACTCTCTTCTTATCTATTCAATATAGTACTTAAAGGTTTAGCTTGAGCAATAAGACAACTGAAAGAGATCAAGGAAATACAAATTGGAAAGGAAGAAATCAAAGTATCATTATTCACAGATGATATGATAGCATACATAATAGACCTCAAAAATTCTACCAGGGAACTCCTACAACTGATAAATATCTTCAGGAATGTGGCTAGATTCAAAAGTAACTAAAAAAATCTGTAGCCCTCCTATATACAATGATAAATGGACTGAGAAAGAAATTGGGGAAATAACACCCATCAAAATAGCCACATATAATATAAAATGTATTGGTATAATGCTAATCAAGCAAGTGAAATGACATGAACCTTAAGTATCTGAAAAAAGAAATCAAAGACCTCAGAAGATGGAAAGATCTCCCATGTTCATGGCAATACATAGGATTAACATAGTAAAATTGTTTTTAAAAAAATACCTTACCAAAATCAGTCTATAGATTCAACACAATTCACATCAAGATTTCAACACAATTCTTTACAGATCTTGAAAGAACAATTCTCAACTTCATACAGAAAAACAAAAGAGTTAGGATAGCTCAAACAGGAGTACAATAAAAGAACCTCTCGGATATCACCATTCCTTATGTCAAGATGTACACCAGAGCAAGAGTAATAAAAACAAATGGTATTGACATAAAACCAGAAAGATGGGCTGGAGAGATGGCTCAGTGGTTAAGAGCACTGACTGCTCTTCCAGAGGTCCTGAGTTCAATTCCCAGCAACCACATGGTGGCTCACAACCATCTGCAATGGCTAATGCCCTCCTCTGAAGAGAGCAATGGTGTACTCAATACATAAAATAAATAAATAAAATCTTAAAAAAAAAAACCAGAAAGATTGATCAGTGGAATTAAACCTAAGACCCAGAAGTAAATCCACATACCTATGGATGCTTGATTTTTGACAAAGAAGCCAAAATTATATAATGGATAAAAGAGAGCATTTTCAACAAATGGTGCTGTTCTAACTGGATGATTGCATGCAGAAGAATGAAAATAGACCCAAATCTATCACCCTGCACAAAACTCAAGTCAGTGGATCAAAGACCTTAACATAAAACTAGATACACTAAACCTGATAGAAGAGAAGTGGGGAACAGTTTTGAACAGATTTGCACAATAGACAACTTTCTGAAGGAACACCAATAGCTCAGGCACTAAGATCAACAATTAATAAATGGGACCTTACGAAACTAAAAAGCTTCTGTAAAGCAAAGGAGACCATCAAAAGGTCAAATGGCATCCTACAGAAAAAGAAAAGATTTTCACCAACCCCACAGAGGGCTGATATCCAAAAAACATAAATAACTCAAGAAACTAGACATCAAAAGCCAAATAACCTAATTAAAAGGTGGGGTATGGATCTAAACAGAGAATTCTTGACAAAGGAATCTCTAACGGCTGAGAAGAAAGTGTCAACTGGCCAGATCTCCCCAGAGCTCCTGGGGACTGGACCACCACCAAAGAGTACACATGGAGGGACCCATGTCTCTGGTCACATATGTGGCAGAGAATGGTCTTGTTGGACATCAGTGGGAAGAGAGGCCCTTGTACCTGAGGGTGTTCAATGGCCCAGTGTAGAGAATGCCAGGGTGGGTTGGGGAGCACCCTCATAGAGGCAGGAAGAGAGGGAATGGGATAGGGGTTTTCCAAAGGAAAAAGCCTGGAAAGGGAAAACATTTGAAATGTAAATAAAGAAAATATCCAAGAAAGAAAGAAAGAAAGAAAGAAAGAAAGAAAGAAAGAAAGAAAGAAAGAAAGAAAGAAAGAAAGAAAGAAAGAAAGAAAAAAGAAATGTTCAACAGCTTCGGTCACCAGGGCAATCCAAATCCAAATAACTCTGAGGTTCCATCTTACACCAGTCAGAATGGCTAAGATCAAAAACTCCAGAGAGGCAAGTAACCCTATTAAAAAATGGGGTACAGAGCTAAACAAAGAGTTCCCACCTGAAGAATATCTAATGGCTGAGAAGCACCTAAAGAGATGTTCATCATCCTTAGTCATTAGGGAAGTGCAAATCAAAACAACCCTGAGATTCCATCTCACACCGGTCAGAATGGCTAACATCAAAATCACAGGAGACCGCAGTTGTTGGCGAGGATGTGGAGAAAGAGGAACATTCCTCCACTGCTGGTGGGATTACAAGCTGGTACAACCACTCTGGAAAGCAGTCTGGCTGTTCCTCAGAAAACTGGGCATGACACTCCCGGAGGATCAGGCTATACCACTCCTGGGCATATACCCAGAGGCTTCACCTGCATGCAATAAGGACACATGCTCCACTATGTTCATAGCAGCCTTATTTATAATAGTCAGAAGCTGGAAAGAACCCAGATGTCCCTCAACGGAGGAATGGATTCAGATGTGGTATATTTACACAATGGAATACTACTCTGCAATTAAAAACAATGAATTCACGAAATTCCTAGGCAAATGGTCAGAACTTGAAAATATCATCCTTAGTGAGGTAACCCAATCACAAAAGAACACACATGGTATGCAGTCACTGATAAAGGGATATTAACCCAGAATCTCAGAGTACCCTAGACACAATTCGCATATCAATAGATTTCCAAGAAGATGGAAGGAGAGACCCCTGGTCCTGGAAAGACTGGATGTAGGGCAATGCCAGGACAGAGAAGCGAGAGGGGGTTGAATGGGGAACAGAGGGAGGGAAGGGGGCTTATGGGACTTTCGGGGAGGGAGGAAACGGGAAAGGGGAAATGATTTGGAATGTAAATAAAAAAACTTAGAAAATAAAAAAAAAGAAAGAAAAAAACTCAATTGATGCATATAATGGAGACAATGGAACAAGGGGACCACTCCTTCATTGCTGGTGCGAGTGCAAACTTGTACAACCACTTTAGAAATTAATTTGGTGGTTTTTCCATTTCTCAGACCTCAAGACCCAGCTATGCCACTCCTGGGATTATATCCAAAGGACAGCATACCTCAAGGACACTTGCTCAACTATGTTCATAGCAGCTTTATTCATAATATTCAGAAACTGGAAACAACTTAGATGTTCTTCAACCAATGAGTGGATAAAGAAAATGTGGTACATTTAAACAATACAATATTACTCAGCTATTAAAAAGGAGAACATCATGAAACTTGCAGGCAACCATGATAAAATACACAGACCCTAAGAAGCTAAATAAGAAGGAGGGCTCACAATGCCGGGGAAGGTGGGAACATGACTCTCACTAAGAAAGGGAAAATAGAATGGATATCTCAGGTGGATGGGGGTGAGTTATGCACCTGGACTGGGGTGGAAGGGATAGGTATGGGAAGGATGGAGGGAGAGAGTGCTGGGAAAGACAAGTGAAATGGGGTGGGGATATTAAGAATGACAAACTGTCACACAATTTGAACCACCCTCGTGTCTTGGTGAAATTGACTGTAATTACCCTCAAGATGATGAGACCTGAGGGTTTCAATGACGAGGGTAAAGCTATAGGTTGCCATACTATTTCATGGGGGAGTGAGCAGGAGATGTTGCTCTACACCAAACTCCAACCAAGGTAAAATGCCTCACTATAGGCTCAGAAGCTTCAAGACCAGTCAGTGATCAACAGAAACCTGCAAAACTATTTGCGAAACCAAACCAAAACAACAACAAAATCTTTCTTTATTATAAGTTGATAGCCTCAGGAATTTTAATGCAGAAAAAAAAAACAAAACAAAACTGACTGGCATAGTCTCCATAATAGCTGAGTACAGAGTTTGTGGTCTGTTTGTCTGTTTGGGTTGGTTTTGACATAGCATCTCATGTGTCTTAGCCAAGCTTCTAACTCAGTATGTACCCCCAAGATTATCTTGGACTTCCAACACTCCTGCCTCTGCCTCCACAGTACTGAGACTACAGATGTGCACTATCATGTCAATTTTTATGAGCACTGGGGATCAAACCCAGAGATTTGTGCATGCTAGTCAGGCACTCTACAACTGAGCTAACACAACATTGTTACAACATTGTTATTTACCTCACCAGCACACTAAAGTGTTACTAGTGGAATGCTGCAATAACTCCCCTGGAAGGTTTTTCTGTCTATCCTGCACGTGGCTTCTCTATAATGACTATTTCTCAGAGCTTACTGCAGCCTCAGAGGCCTGTGAAGGGGATTAGTCTGTCCCAAGTTGTTCCAAAGAAAGAAAGTCGTGATGATCTATGAAGAGACAGTGGGAACCCATGTACTCTGTCTGGAAACTAAAATTGTCAAGTACCATCACTCTCTTAGACCTTGTTAGAAAATTGGGTGAAATCACACCTCTACCTGTTCCCAGTAGACTGGTAACTACACTCACAACTGTGTGGAGAAGCAGAGACCTCCACATTTTCCTGGCTGCAAACTGGTTTATGAACGACTAGAGAGTCCCATTTACCTATTAAAGCAACCCTTTATCAGTGGAAGTCTTTGAGAGCATCTTGGTGGGCACAGAAGACACACAGCTCTGCATGCATACTTCCATCCCAAAACAGAGGATATCTGCCTTTGTACCTCCCGCTCAGAGATATTCTTACTTCACATGCCAGGAAAGAACATGCATTTTTGGTCTTGAATACTTCTGCTTTTTAAAAAACAATCTCTCTCTCTCTCTCTCTCTCTCTCTCTCTCTCTCTCTCTCTCTCTCTCTCTCTCTCTCTCTCTCTCTCTCTCTCTCTGTGCCTGGTAGCACAGGCCTGCAATCCCAGCAACTTGGCATGTTCAAGCAGGAGATTCAAGGTCTAACTGGGCTACAGAGTGTCAACTCAGTAAGATACTGTCTTAAAATCAAAAACAAAAGAGGGATGCAGGAAAATTGCTCAGTAAAATGCTTGCTGTGCAAACATGAGGACTGGAGTTTGATCTCTAGAACTTACATTACAGGATGATCTGGAGATAGGCAGATCTTTGTGATTTGCTGGCAAACCTAACTAGCCAAATCAGAGGTTTCTGGGTAACAACCGAGAGACAGTGTGGTGGTTTGTATAGGTGTGGTCCCAGTAGATTCATGCGTTTGGTTGTTTGGCCATAGAGAATGGCACTAGTAGTAGGTGTGGCCTTGTTGGAGGAGGTGTGGCCGTGTTAGAGGAATTGTATCACTGTGTAGGTGGATTATGGAGCCTTCTATGATATTTTTAATTAATTAATTAACTTATTTTTTTCACTCCATATTTTACTCCCCCCTGACTGTTGCACATCCCATACCTCCTCCCCATACCCCTGTCTCCACACGGATGTCCCCACTTCCCACCCCACCTGACCTCTAAACTCCCTGGGGCCTCCAGTCTTGAGAGTTAGGTGCATTATCTCTGAATGAACACAGACCCTGCAGTCCTCTACTGTATGTGTGTTGGGGGCCTCATATCAGCTGGTGTATGCTGCTTGTTTGGTAGTCTAGTGTTTGAGAGGTCTGGGGGGTCCAGATTGACACTGCTAGTCTTCCAACAGAATTGCCCTTCTCCTCAGCTTCTTTCAAGAGTTCCCTAATTTCAACAACAGGGGTCAGCTGTTTCTGATCATTGGTTGTGTGTAAATATCTGCATCTGACTCTTTCATCTGCTTGTTGGGTCTTCCAGAGTGCTGTCATGCTAGGTCCCTTTCTGTGAGTGCTCCATAGCGTCAATAATATTGTCAGGCCTTGGGACCTCCCCTTGAGCTGGATCCCACTTTGGGCCTGTCTCTGGACCTTCTTTTCCTCAGGCTCCTCTCCATTTCTATCCCTGTAATTCTTTCAGACAGGAACAATTATAGGTCAGAGTTGTGAATGTGGGATGGACCCCCCTCTCCCTCATTTGATACCCTGTCTTCCTGCTGGAGGTGGGCTCCATAACTTCCCTTTCCCTACTGTAGGACATTTCATCTAAAGTCCCTCCCTTTGAGTCCTGAGAGTCTCTCACCTCCCAGGTCTCTGGTGCATTCTGGAATGTCCCCCCAACCTCCTATCTCCCAAGGTTGCCTGTGTCCATTCTTTCTGCTGGCCCTCACCCAATACCAGATCAGGTTCCCCTCTCCCCCCTACTCCCTCCCTACCCCTGTTCACTTTCCCTCCAAGGTCCCTCCCTCCCTCCCCACTTGTGATTGCTTTCTTCTCCCTCCCAAGCGGACTGAGGCATCCTCACCTGGGCACTTCAGCTTGTTGATCTTTTTGAGTTCTGTGGACTGTATCTTAGGTACTCTGCACTTTTTTTTCTAACATCCACTTATTAGTGAGTACATACCATGCATGTCCTTTTCGATCTGAGTTAACCTCACTCAGGATGATATATTAGAGCTCCATCCATTTACCTGCAAAACTCAGGATGTCCTCATTCTTAATAGCTGACTAGTAGTCCATTGTGTAAATGAGCCACATTTTCTGTATCCATTCTTCTGTCATGAGACATCTGGGTTGTTTCCACCTTCTGGCTATCACAAATAAGGCCTTATATACTTAAGCTTTTCCCAATGCAGAAGATAGTCACCTCTTGGCTGACTGCAGTACACAGTCCTCTTCTGCTGCCTGTGGATAAAGGTGTAGAACTCTTGTCTCCTCTAATATCATGTCTGCATGAACACTGTCATGCTTCCTGCCATGATGATAATGGACTAAACCTATGAAACTGTAAGCCATCTCCAATTAAATGTTTTTCTTTATAAGAGTTGCCTGGGTCATGGTGTCTTTTCATACAACTAAGACAGACAAACTAAGACAGACACTGTTCATAAAAGCAAATTTTTGTTGTTTTGAAGAGTGACATTCAAGGTTGACCTCTGTCTTCCACACCATGCCCTTCCTTTCTTCATCTCTTCTTTCCTCCTTCCTTCCTTCCTTCTTTGTCTTAATAATACAAGTTGCATGTTTATTCATTTTCTTTTACTTTAATATCTACTACATACGCCAGCACTCACACACATTGAAAACAGTCTTTAAAGAGGATCTCACCACATCAAGACTGGATCAGTCTGGGCATGGTAGTGCAAGTCTGTTATTCAGGAGAATGAAGATGAGTTTGATGCCACTCTTGGTTAATGTTGTTAGACACTGTTATTTGTTTTGATAAAAAGAGAACGGAAAGGGTCGGGAGATATGGCAGTTAAGAACATTTTCTATTCTTCCAGAAGACCACAGTTCTGTTCCCAGTACACATATCAGGAAGCTTAAAACCACCTGTAACTCCAGCTCCAGGGATTGATATAACCTCTTCTAGCCTCCACAGGCATGAGCACATAGATCATACACAGACAGATGCACACATGTGCACACACACATGTATACACAGAGACTCACAGTCACATACATACAGACATACATGCATACACCTGAACAGACATGCACAGACACACATGCATAGGAATATACACAGACACACATGCACATACACACATGTGCACACATACATAAAAGTAAATCTTTTTGTAAAAGAAAGGGAAGGGATAAATTTGTACCTTTAACCAAAAAAGTAAAAAGAGTAGATCTGTTCAGTCTAATCATGGTTCAGCCCCAAATTTGCATCATACCGTTCTAAAGAGCACAAACAGCTTATGCAAATGGCTCCCCTGAGCATTCCTGAGAAAAGTCCCCTATGATCATGTATGCTCAGAATAGTCTCCTGAAACAATAAAATAGAGGACTCACAACGTATTTCCTAAAGGCCTTCTACAAGGTTTAATGAGCAGGTTTAGTTGTCTGAAAGGGAAGTTCTAATAAAACTGGAAGTGAATCAAAGGTTTATTTCTGCCTCTATGAATTAGCTCTCATGCACATTTCCTGTTAGTAGACTCTATTTTGTCAATGTGTAATTATAGATGCAACCCGCCATTAACCATTTGGAATACTGAAGTCTATTTCCTGATAAACTTGAGAAAGATCAGAGGTTAACTAGACCATGCCTATTCAAAATGTTACAGGCTTAGAATGTAGCTACTCTCCTTCAGGCAGAGACCTCACACCACTGTCAGAAGTAGGAACAGCTTAGGAAATGTGGACACAGAGGGGCGACTTAGTTATACAGAAACCAGTCTGAACTGCCAGGCTAAGGAAAACTGCCACAGCTTCCTGAAGCCTCAGGAAACACAAAGGCTCTTAGTCTAGAGCCTGACCCTTTCTTGAATGACCATACTTCCTTGCCCTCACTACAAAAAAATAAAAAAAGAAAGAAAGAAAAACAGAAAACAGCTGAATGCAGACCCCTCGTCAATCACAGAATCAGATCTGTCACCAGGCTGCAAGGGTTCCTGCTGAAAATGAGTAACATATATTAACAAAATGTCCCAAAGGGACTGTGGCGGTCAGGGAACTGCAGAAAAAACCCACACAGGGTCATGTGTGACCCCAGAAGAAAGCTGTAACTCAGACTCTGCCTTGATGCCTGGAGGGTTGGTCTGAGGCATCTCCAGAGTCAATGTTTCTCTGAAATGAGGTTATAGATTTCCACTTGGTGACTACTGTTAGTGGTCACCAGTTACTGAGTAGTAAGAAATGAAGGGGACACTCAGATTCTGCAGCTTCTTTCCCAGACTTCCTGATGCGCACATTGAAATAGTAAAGCAACTACTGGCCTGGGGTGTTTCAGCATGAATAACAACTGATAAACCTAGACAGTGGCTACTGTATTTCTGTATACTGTATTAAATTGTATTTCTGTTTCAGCTAATTACACACATTCTTTTAAAAGTTCTTTTGTTGATTAATTTTGTCATTTGAACATTTTATACATTAATAGAATGTGTTCTGATTATTCCCCTTCTCTCATCTCCCCAACTCTACCAATACTCCCACTACCTCCTCCCTTTTCTTCCCTTTCCCAGATTCATTACTTTTGGGCTGGGTGTGTGACATATTTAGTTTAGTAAGGACCACCTGTGTGAGCATTGGATTGGAACTCTTCCTGGAGCCTGGTGGACTGATTAAGAAAAACAAAACTAAAAGCAATGGTTCCCTCCACTCTATTCCCCAAATCAGTCAGTACCAAATAACTGAACAGTGAGGGACAGGGCCTCTGGAACACAGCAACCTTAAACAATTTATGCCTGACTGTTGAAGAGTCCATTCTCTTGCAGACGTTCACTAATTATTTAAGTTCTTCATTTTTGCTATAATTAAAAACAAACACTAAAAATTTCCTGGAAGCACTTCAGCTGCTGAAAATTCCCGAACCTCCCTGAAGTCAGCTCAGCATATTACTGAGATGCACATTCCCAGATGAGAGAGACTGTGTCAACACAGCAACTGTGAGCTAACTTCTCACAGGGACAAGCTAGTGAAATGTCCAACGGAGAAGCCCCTCAGCTGAAGAAAGACTTGCTCAATTTCTGCCACATATCCTTACCACAGATTCAAGGGTTTGGAGACAATTTTTCAGACATCTGGCTTCTTTACAAATATTTTAAACCCTTTGAACTGTCCAGTCTTAAAAAGACTTCTAGCTTGACTAGACAGTTTTGCAAATATTTTATTTTGGAGGGAAAGTAGGTGGGTAGTAATATTTTCCATACTTGGGAAAGTAACCCAAAAGGTAAACATCAAATTTTCTTGATTTATATTTTTACATGTTTTTATTCTAAAAGCATGTATTTCAGACCCTGGGAAGCAGAATAGTGCTTTTTAATTTTTTTAAGTAAGCCTTAAAAAATGGGTTTATGACATTGTTGTGCATTGTGTACCATTGCACTTTACTTATATATGCCTTTCTTCTGGACACATTCCTACGTCCTTGCGCCAAGTAGTCCTGCTTCTGGTCCCCTGCTGTATGCACATCCAAACCTAAGTTGTACTGATGTGAAAGAACACACCATACTTATATTTTTTTCTGCTCTTTCAACATTTCTTTCAACACCTTCATCTAACCAGGATCAGGCTACCAGCCTGATAACCTATGTTCAATCTCTGGAACTCCCACAGTAGACAGAAAGAATTGACTTCCAATGGCTGTCCTCTGATCTCTACAAGTTTACCATGGCAAGTGTGTTCCCAGACATGCATAAAGTAAATAAGCAGATGAAGTTTTGACATTTGAAAAGAATAAATGGAGTAATAAAAACCAATGTATTTTGCTGGGTATATTTCTTCCAAAGTATTGCTACTCCAGAAGAAGAAGAGGAAGAATGAGCTTTCTTTCTCTGATAAAATGCCTCTATAAACAAAAATGCACTGAAACAAAAATAAAAAGTAGCCCATGTCCATTAGTTTAAACAACAAAAAAAGGTACATAAAATGCATCACAAACAAAAACAGATGAAAATTGAAACAAACAGGAAAGGTCTGCCAAAATATTATCAGCTGATTGTTCCAAGGATGGGCAAGTTTTCTTGTCTCCATATCCTGACTTTCATATAATAAAATAGTCTCATTTTAGAACACCTAACAAACATGGGCAGGAGAACAAACTCAGAACTTCTAGTGAGGATGCCCTTGGAAACTTGACTTGAAAACATGTACTCTTGCTAAGATTCTGGCCGCCAGCTTGGAAAAGAGTTATGGCTAAACATCCTCCAGATTTGATTTTCTGTTGCAAGCTGGCTGGTATTGCTATCGGAAGACTGCAAAAAATGTGATGACAAATGTGTGATCTGTGATTCCTATGTGCGCCCCTGCACCCTGGTTCCCATGTGTGATGTGATGAGTGTAACTATGTCTCTTACCAGGACTGGTGTGTCATCTGTGGAGGTTCCAGAGTCTCTGATGCCTACTATTGTACAGAGTGTACTGTTTAGGAGAAGGATAGAGATGGTTGCCCAAATATTGTCAATTTGGAGAGCTCTAAGTCAAACCTGTTCTATGAATGGAAAAAATATGGCTTCAAGAAGAGGTGTTGGGTGGGTGGATCCTTCCTTCCCCATCAAGTTGCTGCCACTGCCAGAGTAGACACCTACTACCACCTTCAGAAAGCACCCAGCAGAAAGGGAACAGAGCTGATTGAGAGCAGCCTGCTAGAGCTAGTGTTCTGACCCCCTGCCAGTAGCAAGTGCCCATAGAGTGCTCTAGCAGACTAAAGGAAACTTAGCCCCTAGTTTCCTTATTGTTTTTAGTTGGAAAAGCAAGGCTCTGTTCTTCATATTGATCCTTCAGCTCAAAAGCTTCAGAACAAGTTGGTGTGTGGCCTTGATGAAACTGTCACAGCAGAAGTGTGGTCTTGCAGCAGCTATGATGGGATTGTCATGTGACTCTCAGTGTGGCCAGTTATCATCAGAACAATAATGTGACCTGACATTTCGCAGGTGGTCCTGGATTCATGTTATTTTCCTTATAAATTGGAAGTTTCTGTTATGCTAATAAAGGTGGTATGTATTTCCTGGAAAAAAAGAAAAGAAAAGAAAACATACTCTTTATGCAGCAAGCATAGACATGCATTTTAAAAATAGAAATATATTAAAACAATAATATATTTAAAGAATGCAAGATTAGTAAGACAGAGTGATGCTGGTCACTAATCCCAGCAGTTGAAAGGCTGAGGCAGGAGAATGATGGCTTCAGTGCCAGCCTAGGCTATGTAGACACATTAAATTAAAATAAAAATGAACAGAGAGAATGGTGGAGAGAAATTAAGAAACAGAGGTAAGAAATGGGATTGAGGCAAGAAGGGAAAGGGAAAGAAGAGTGAAGAAAGGAGGAAGGAAAGGAGAAAGAAGAAAAGAGAAATGAGTAGATAGAAAAGGAAGATAAGAAATGAGAAAAGGAAGGTGAAAGAAAAAAAAGAAAAAATTTTATGTAACACATAAAGACTCACATACTACAGAGAAATAGCTTGCAAATTATTTCATAAACAATACTGTGGTAACGGTAAACTGAAATAAGGTGCTATTTCCTAGTCATGACACTAAGAAAACTGCATACTAGTAGGATGCAACTTCTTGATAAGGTGTGAGGAGATTAAAAAGAGTCCTGCTACCAAAAGCTAGTGATATCTGTGACTCTCCTAGAAGACAATTTTGTGGCATCTAGCAAAAGGCACCTAGGCAATTCTGGGATTCATGGAGCACAGAAGCTTGGACCAGAGCTCTGCCATCAGCAATGTGAAATGTGAGCCACCTGGAAACAACGCAAAGTACCCCAGTAGAAAAAGAGATAGAATCACAATGTCTTATCAAATAGGTCTATTGACAAAAATTTAAATCAGATACAATTGTAGGAATCTAAATAAATGTTGGAATATTAATTTAAGTGAAAATCATAAATTATATAACAAGCTACTATTAGTGTACCAATGCGGAATTTTCTTTTCTGTAAATCCATTGCTATTTGTAGAGATTTGTTTGTTTGCTTGAAATAGGGTCTCATGTAGCCCACCCAGGCTGGTCTCAGATGTTCTATGTAGCTGAAGTGGTCTGAATGAGAAATGTCCCCTCATAAGTTCACTTATTGAAAACACTTGGTCCTCTAGTCGGCCCTTCTAGGGTATAGAACTTTCAAGAGGTAGAGCCCTGTGGAGAGAAGCATGTCAGTTTGTGAGGATTTAGAGCTCATAGTCTTAGCACACTTCTGGTTTGCTTTCTCTCCTTCTTGTGTGTTGTCAAGATATGATCTCTCAGCTTCCTATTTCTGCCACCATGTCTTCCCTAATAATATGGATGTCTAGCCCTCTAAGACAATAAGCCAAACTGAATTAAGTTGCTTTGGTAATGATTTTTATCACATCAACAGAAAAGTAACTGTGGATAACCTTGAACTTCTGATCATCTGCTCACCTGACCTTCACACCTCACCGGTTGCTGGGATTGTCACAGACACGTGCCAACGTGCCCAACTTTGTCCGAATTTTCAAAGCACGTAGAATAATGACACGTAGTGAATAAATGCCAACTTCAAAACAGCCCATTAAACAACTCTCTATATTATGGAAAATGCAGAATTTTCATTTCTGTCTGTGAGACGTAGAAGGGTACACCTTATTATGGTCTGTATTTTTAAAGTCCCTGATATGCTTCACAATTTAATGAATTGTTCACCCAACTTTTCATTTCGAAGTTTATTGCTACTTTAGCAAGAATAAGGTCTTGAGCGATAGGGAAAATCCTCCTCTGTACATAACTAGATAGAGGATAATGGTTGGCAGTATGGCACAGTGAGTTATGGACAGACACAGGAGGTCATGAGGGCTAGGGGAAACAGACAGAATGGGTGGAAAGGAAGCAATAATTGATCTGAAACCTCTGAAGGAGAACTAGACTTAGAGGTCCAGACAGAGATCCCAAGAGTGACCCAGTTGGGATGATTAAGGCCAAAGGGCAGCTAAAAGTGTGAAGTAAAAGGATTCAGTATCACAGTATATCCTGCCACGTGATAAAACACAGACTACAGTGTTGAGAGAAACAGCTCAGTTGATAAAGTGTGTACTGTGCAAGCACAAAGACCTAAGTTCCTCAGCAGCTTTGCAAAAACACTAGTCATGCTGGCATTCACTACTCCCAGGCCTGTTGAGACAAAAATAAATAGATCCCTGAATTTCCATGGGCAGGCTCATTCATGTCTGCATCTCAGTGAGAAACCTTTTCTCAAAAATGATGGACGACTTCCCTGGTACAAGAGCTGACGTTGACCAGTGGCTACTCCACACATGCACACACATGCACATATACACATACACACATACCCACGTGTGTACACACAGAAGAACAAACTAATGTGTAGTAAAAGGAGAAACACAGGGAACTGTGGTCAGTTTCCAGTAGTTGAAAGAATAATGATAGCTGCATCTAGGAAAAACAAAAAAGAAGCAAAACAAAAACCCACACAGTTAAGTGTTCTTGGCACATGAGGTTACCCCTGCACTACATTAGGGAGGACCAACTAGAAGTCCTTAGAATAGATCTGGGAGAGGAAGAAAGCAGGGAAAAATAGAGTTTTAAAGTCAAATGCTGGAAAGGAGAAGGATACAGATGACCTTACAATGTCTATCTTTACTTTTTCCCTAAGAAGAAAAAAGTCATTAAAGTAAGTAAATGTCTAGCAGAAATGACTTAGTTCCAGGAATACCCTCAGTCATGCAGGCACAAACTCTAGAGAGGAAATACATTTGACTGCAGTAGATTGAGATTCTTTCTCTTCTCACTCCAGCTTCCTCTACTGTTTGGCAGAGTTTCAGAGACCCCAGACTTTTACAGAATCTAATTAAAGAAATAAGCTGAGTATACATTTTTGTTTGGTTTCATGAAAACATGTTTACACAGCATGGAGTCATTTCCACGTATGGTTATTGCTGGCCGTAGAGCAGTGGGCAGAGCTTCCAGGAATAATCTGACTGTCCACCCTGGCCAACTCACTTGGCATCGTGATAGGCTTGACTGTTCCCAACTAGAAGAATGAGTCTTGTGGAGCAAAATGATAAAAGAAGTAGTGTTTAAAATAGAAAGTGGCAGAAGCTAGGCTGTGGAGAATCCTTCAAAGCACCTAATGTGAAAAAGTATAAGCCAGGCAGTGGTGGGACATGCCTTTAATCCCAGCACTTGGGAGGCAGAAGCAGGCAGATTTCTGAGTTCGAGGCCAGCCTGGTATAGAGTTCCAGGACAGCTAGGGCTATACAGAGAAACCCTGTCTGGAAAAACTGGAAAAAAAAAGTATAAATGGAGGAAATACAGGGAACTTACTGAGGGCTTAGAAGGAGCTGCAGTTTTGCACTTGGTGATGTTCAGGGAGTTTATCAGCATTTGTGACTTTTTGCTACTATTTCTTCACTCCCTGTAAATATTATTTCATATTTAATCATACTTTAAAGAAACCCTCCAAGGTTGCATGACTTCAGGGTCCCCAAATCTTAGATTTGTTTCTAGTTGTTAGATGTTCAATTCATAGCAGTATGACTGATGAGAAATCTGTGTCTCCTTTTCTCTAAAGAATATAAATTACAAGATAACCAAGTAACATTTATTTTGTTAAAATTTATGTAATCACTGTTTTCCTAAATTTAATCCTAATACCAAGGAATGAGGTCAAAATTGTGAAAACTGCCTTTTTTTTTGCCAAATTTAATGACCTCTAAATGGTATAAGAGTTTCCATCAATTTTTATTCTTAATTTCTTTTTGTATTACTATTTGGGAAAAACTGTAAAAAAAATTACTGCTAATCATAGTCTTTTAAAAATGAAGATGCCAGAAATCTACTGATTGTATTAAGACCGAAACAATTCTGAAAAGCTGCTTGGAAACAATCCAGAAGTCACAAGATGCCACAGAGTCCACTGACAATGGATGTGGAGGAACTTCCATTCATTTAAAAAAAAATGGCTGCAGGCCCACAGTGGAAAAGCATTGTGGGCTTGTCTACTCTTCAACCAATGTAAAAAAAGACCAACTTGATCACCAAACCACTGCCAATGATGGTGTCTGCTAGGATACCCTCTGCTCATATCCATTGGCTTCTACTGAGCCACTTAGTGGCCTCCTTCTCCTACACAGGTGGCCCTTTATGCATCACAGGAACCTGTGAAGACACTTGCTTTCTCTTCTAAAATGTCTTCCATCCTATTTGGTTTTATTTAAGAGGAAGAAGGACTTGCTTATTTAAAAGGGCTATAGGCTCTTCCTGGTTCTCTTCCATCAATCCTCTTGCACATCTCACTCAAAGCATGAGAGCAAAAAAGTACCTAGTCTTTCCAGTCCTTTTCTGTCTACTGTACCCTCAGCCCCTGGATGCAAGGGAACTGACCACCCAGCATCCACTCCAGGACAGAGCACATTAGAGAAATAACTTAAGAGGAGTATTTTTTGTTACAATTTGCCAAGAGTATGTAAAATATTCATTCATCAAACATACTTTTTGAGACAAGGTCTCATATATTCCTGGCAAGGCCACAAGCTCAGTAGGAAGCCATGGATGATATTTAATTTTTAATTCTTCTTCTCCCACTTCTTGAGTGCTGAGATTCTGAATATACACCATCATACTCAGTTTATATGGTTCTGGGGATCAAATCCAGGGCTTCATGCAAGCTAGGTAAGCAATCTGTGCACTGAGCAACACTCCCAGCCCCATTATAAGCACTTCTGTTTTCTTTTGACTCAGTTATTTGTTCTTTACTTTTTTCTTCCTTTTCTTCCCTTTCTTTCTTTCTTTCTTTCTTTCTTTCTTTCTTTCTTTCTTTCTTTCTTTCTTTCTTTCTTTCTTCCTTTCTTTCTTTCTTTCTTTCTTTCTTTTGTTTTCTTTCTCTTTTTTCTTTTTTTGGAAAGAAAATAAAGTGAAAATTGGTGACTTTGACTTGTCAAATTATAAAGCAATGGGATTAGAGAGATGGCTCAACCATTAAGAGAACTTACTGCTCTTACAGAGGACCAAGGTTCAGTTGCCAGCACCACATGGTAACTCACAGTGACCAGTAATTCCAATCCCAAGGAATCCAATGTCCTTTTCTGACCTCCACAGTCTCCTGCAAGCAAGTGGTACACATTCCCATATGTATACCCATAAACAAATGACACACATCAGTTTTGATACCAATACACATAAAATTAAAATAAATAAATAAATACTTTGTTAAGCTAAGCATTTGCTTTCAAAAATGACCCTCCTGTGAGATCAACAGACACATTACCCAGAACACTCAACAGCTCTTAGGTATGGAGGGAACTCAAGAGTGTACCCATTCCTGCCTGTGCCTCTTGACCAGGAGAGGAGATCACCAAAGATCTTCTGATAGTATTGAACCCTATAACTTCTAATGTCCAATTTTCCCATTAATAAGCTACCCAGTGGGCAAAAATAAAAGTCAATAACTATGGTGGCTAAAGAAAACTTACATCTCCTTTTTTGTTTGTTTGTTTGTGTTTTGTTTTGTGAATAAGGTAATTGTAGTCTTTATCTTTTCTCTATCTTTCCCTGCCATACAGCCTTTGCAGTACTCCATGGCTTGCTGCATAACTGCAGACACTGGAAGGGTTTCAGGTCTGTGGACTGCCTTTCAAGATGTTATCTTTCCTTGATACCCACTCATCTCCCCTGTAAGGCAGACATACCCAACAGCCTCTCAACATCAGATCAGCTTCTGATCGTGGTCTCAGGAATGGAATGGTGCTCTTAGTGCACAGATATCAGACCCCTGTGGTCTCCTGAGTAGGAGTTCTGGTCTCAGGTTTAGGATGGTGCTCCCAGTGCACCGAAACCAATCCCCCCCTATCCTCTGAGCAGGAGTTCTTTAATACAGAATCCATAACCATGTGAAAATGTAGGCAGCTACTCTCTATTAGCAGGCACATAGTAGTTTTATGATGGTGCTTTCATACATAGATAGGAGATTTTCATCATATTCACTTCAGCTATTCTAAACTCTTGATTTTGATATTACATTTTATCTTGATCTACAGATTGCAGAAGAAAACTTTGGGCTACACTAGGCATAACTTGAACATAGGAGACCTCAAAGCCTGCCTCCACAGTGACTTACTTCCTTCAGCAAGACCACAACTCCAAATAGTGTCACTCCCTATGGTCAAGTATTCATTCACATGAATTCGTGGGGGTCATCCCTATTCAAACCATTACAGTACCTTAATTTCTTTTTAAAATTTTTTTAAAAATTTTATTTATGTGCATAGGTGTTTTGCCTGCATGTATGCCTATGCACCAAATGTGTACCTAGAACCTTTAGAAGTTAGTAGTGAACTTGGATCCCCAGGGACTGGAGTGTAGATGATTGTGAGTTGCCATGGGGTGCTGGGAATCAAACCCGACTCCTCTGGAAGAACAGCCAGTGCTCTTAAAACCACTAGGTCTTTTCTCCAGTCTCTGTGTCTCAACTGATGACTAGGTTGGGAGACTTTTAGAGTAAGTTCCATTTACGTAATTCTCTGAGTTTCCTATAAAAACATTTCCTTATTTTATGATATATTCAATAAATAGTAACTAATTAACATAGTTTGTAGGATAGCTAGGTGGGTGAAGGGCAGCTATCATCCAGACTCTTTCTGTGATCTACAACTAGCAAAGGAGAGTCATACAAAAAACAAATCGGTATATTCAGAATGTTCCAGAATCAGTAGCAAGCAAAGTCCCTTATGACTGGTGAGTCCGCACTACTCCACAAAAGGGGGGTGGGGTGAACTTTACCTGGTTTGGGGTTTTTTGTTTTGGTTTGTTTTGGTTTGGGTTGATTTGGGTTGGGTTGGGTTGGGTTGGGTTGGGTTTTTTGCCATTTAGTCTTCTGATTCATGGGAGACACAGATCCTGTGCAAAACAAGTAAAGCACAAGCAGATTTTGCAAGACAGTGTCCAGTTCATTGGAAAAGAGACACATGCTGACAGATCAAATGGAACCCAGAACTGAGGGATACCAGTATAAGAAGCAGGAAGAGGAAGTTTGTCCTTCCTGTAGAGAAAACAACTCTCTTCCCTAAGGGCATGGGATTTTAAGAAAAATTCTACTGAACCCAGTGTGCTAGAATGAAAGTGGAAAGAGTATTTGAGAAGATGCAACAAATACATGCATTGGTAAGAAAAATGAAGAAGGTTTGGCAGAACCAGGAAGAAATTCAGTTTCTGTTACCCCCAAATAAACAATAAGGGTCTCAGGACTGGTCATTATGGATATAACAGTAACCTTTAAATATTTTGGAAGCTGCAAAGAGACTACTCTCTCTACATTCTCTCTCTCTCTCTCTCTCTCTCTCTCTCTCTCTCTCTCTCGTGTGTGCGTGTGTGTGTGTGTGTGTGTGTGTGTGTGTGTGTGTGTGTAAGACGAACCTAGTGAAAGGAAAATATAAAAATAATAACAGAAACAGTGAATTTAAGAGAAGTGGACTATGCACAGTGTTCCATTACTTAAGCTTCCCAGAAATGGCTTAGGTTAATTTAAATGTTTCCAAAAACCAATTTGACTTTATTAGAGCCTAAACGGAAAATGATGGCAGGTTCACGAGCTGCAACTCCAGGCTGAGGTTGACACAGAAGCAGAATGCTTCCTTGGTCATGGATGTAGGTCTGATCTATATCTCATTTCTTCCCCACACAGCCATTGAAGAAAAGGAATGCAGGTCACTAAGGTCAGCATCTGTACTCCAAAGTGAAATTCTAGGGGAAATTCACATTCCTCAGCTGGAAGAAGGCAGTATTCCAGATAGATCACTCTAATCAGGAAAGCACAATTTATCTCAAAACTACTCAGATGAGAGCCAATAACAGGCTAGGGACAGTCTCAAAGACACAATGTCCACTGCACTAAGCAATACTCCAGAAGGGGAACTTGGCAGGGGAGGAGGAAATAAAATATTAAGAGGCTTCAGAAAGCACCCAGGTGTACAACTTAGTTCAGAAGTATCCAGAAGCATGGAGGAAGGATGAGACACCCAGACATCCTGAACATGGTTCCTGGGGCACTGGAGCGTCTTCTTCCCTCAGAAAGAAGTAAACATTGTTCTTGTTCTTGCTGCAACTAGAGAAACTGCATAATCTGAGCTGAACTTAAGTGATGCAAAATGAAGGAGTCCCTGCCCATTTCTTGGGTGCTCCATTATGGTTATACTCATCCTCTCATCTTCAATTATACGCCCTCCTCCCATCTTTTTGTTTTTACATTGTAACCTACCATGTTTAACCAGACCTAAACTCATAGACATGAGTGTGGAGCACTCACTGGAGCAAGAATAACTCACCGGTGGCTGCATTGCTAAAGACAGTGACATTGTCTCCTCCAGCATGGAGACATGGACAATAGTTCTCCTGGGTGTTACAGAACTACTAAGGAGTCCCTCTCATATCTGTGACTGAATGTTTGCTAGCAATGTCTTGCTCAGACCTTATGTGGGTAACTGTAGCTGCTAAGAGTTCATAGTGCCCTAGCCTTGTTATTCCCATATGATAATGTCTCAGGGCCCTCCTCTCCATTATCTGCTTCTTACCTTCTTTTCATCTGATCTTCTGTGATGTTTCCTGAGCCTTGGAAGTGATGGTATGCGTGTCCTATTTAATGATAAGCACTTGACAGTTATTTGTTCTCAGAACTTAGGCCAGCCACAAAACTACATGAATTGAGGAGCTAATTAACAGACACTTTGACAACATATTTCTCTAGCAAAACAAAAGTCGCAGGTTCCATACTTGTACCTATAAACTCCCTATCACAAGCCTTTGACCAGGTCCACAATACCCAGTGTGAAACTCCCTCCTGCAGAGCAGACCTTCAGTGCAACCAGAAATCAGGTGGTTACTCCCATAACAGCCATAGCAGTATTATACATGTGAGAACTTCTTGCCCAGGAAAATCCAAAGCTGAAAAAGACCATTGGTGACGTTCCTCCCTATCTGCCTGCCTGGCACCTTCTGGCACTGTGAAAGCTGGCCAGTAGGAAAGAAGCTACTGTCTCAGGTCAAATGTGGTTTCTCTTCTACCTTAGTCTCTTGCAGAACCTGAAGCTTCCTGTTTCAATTAGGCTAGTTGGCTAACAAACCTCAAAGGTCTTTCTAGGTCTCCATCTCCAGCACAGAGATTACAAGTACACCCCTCAACATAGTGATTTTTTTATGTTAATCTTAAACTCAGGTCCTCATGCAAGCCAAGCACACTGCCAACTAAGCCAGCTCCCTCCCTAGCTTACTCTGAACTTTTAGAAGGATTTCAAGTGGCTTCTCTAAATCATTGCCTATATTTGGGAAAGTCTTTTCCCCCAACAGATATAACCTAAAAGCCAGTCACACACCAAAAGTAGAATGCATCCCTTCATTCTACTTTAATAGAAATGTTGAAAGCAACTTATTCATGGGGCGCAAAACACAACCTAGGACACTTTGCTTAAACCAGGACCCAAAATTCAGCAGGGAAGATTGCACACCAACATCCTGTGTTTGCTTGATCTAATAATGTATGGATATGAATTTGGGAGTCTGCTAAAATGCCCCAAGCCATCCATCCTCTTAAAGATTTACTTCATGTACACAACTATCAAGTGTAATCAACTTAACACTATGTCTCAGGGCTTAATTATGATGTACATCAGACAGATTTGAAGGAAGGGCTCATGAAAATGGGGCTGGAGGGTAACTCAAAATAGAAAGGCAGATCCAGGACCAAGGTAAAGGAGTGCAGACATTACTTAAAATACTGATATTTTGGCCCTTTACAATTCTATCTCCACCAGGGAACACTATACTAAACAGTTTAATGTTTTCCTATTTCATCGTATCCTCCAGTTGTCCAAAATATTTTTAGTTACATGATATATCATGGAGGATTAAGAAATGTGAAGTCATGACACATAGGCTATCACTTTGACCTTATACTTTGTTGGAGTCAGAGAGGTATCAGAGCCTCACAAGGTCAGGGGGTAGCAAGGGAGGGCTAGAAAGAGGCAACCTATTGTTCTTAAAGGATGAGACTGTAGTGATAAAGAGCATGCATTAGTGACATGCTGTCTACCCCCAAACTCTTTACACCAAGGATTCCCAAGTACCAGGCAACGACTTGATAAAATGAAGATGTGCTGGAGTCAGTTGGGGACAAAAGCAAAAAACAAAAAACAGGTGTCCAGGAAAAAATCAGAGACATCAAAGAAATGTAGGTAGAGCTTGTCTCAGACTTTTCAACTACAAATATCCAGTATCCTGTATGTATTATTAAATATACATACACGCAAGCAATTCCAAAGGATGGCATATAAAAAATAAAATAAAGCCATTAAAGATTAGAAAAAAATATGGTCAAACATAAAATATCTCATGAATAGAAATGTTGGTTGACGGGATGGGATAAAGCGCTTGTCACACACCTGGGACCAGAGTTCATACCACAAATAAAACTCAAGTAGTTGTGGCAGGTAATTCAATTTTAGCAGTATAGAGGGAGAAACAAGGGATTCCCAGAGCAAACTGGACTTACTCGAATCAAGAGTCCCTACTTCAAACAAACAAACAAATAAATAAATAAATAAAGAGCAAGCAAAAGAGATATCTAATGAAGACTTGGTGATAGCACACCCTACAGACTTGCATGTACACATACATGGGCCCCACACAAACACATACCAACACACACAACAAAGAAAGAACTACCATAAAAGACAAAAAAAAGGGTGAAATTTAAGTATAGCTTATGTGGTCATCAATTGCAAGGTTCAACAATAATTCCCAACATTACTCGCACAATGTTAAAGTTAAGTAAAAATCACTAGCTCCCAGAAATCCACTTTGTCAAAAAGAACTAGAAAAGAGGAGAGATGAACAGTCTCCGTCATCTTGTCCTTGTGTGTGGAAGAAATATTTCTTTCAAGGTATTGAGCTTTCAAATATGGTTTTTAAATTTAACAACAACGAAAGGAAAGTTGAATTAAAAGCTTTTAAGTTACTTAAGAGAAAAACTACAAGGAAACAATTGTCACAGTAAAAATCCTAAACACAAAATTCACAAATATTGGGGCTGGAGAGATGGTTCAGAGGTTAAGAGCACAGAGTGCTCTTCCAGGGGTCCTGAGTTCAATTTCTAGCAACTACATAGTGTCTCACAACCATCTAAAATAAAGTAAGTAAACATTTTTTAAAAACCTTTTTTTAAAAATCACAACTATCTACTCTTATTTAGTGTTTTCATTCACAATGTTTTCACTTCTGCTATGATGCAAAGTGCTTGCTTCAGTGTACTCCAGCATCTTTGCTCTGGCCCACAAAAATTTAGAGTGGATGCTAGCAGTCTTTCCATATAATACATTATTATTCCATAGAATTCTTCCTAAATTAGAAGCTTATCAACTGAAGTTTGCGTCATAGATTGAGAAGATTATCATCAAAGCAGGATTTGCTAGATGGAAGGATAGTTCAGTTGGGAGGGGGGAGCCAGCTTCGAGTTTAAGTTTTATCTATCAACTTGACACAACTTGCAACCACTTGGGAAGAGAGTCTTAACTGAGAAATTGTTCAGATCAGGTATGCTGATGAGCATATCTATGAGAGATTATCTTGGCTATTAACTGACATGGGAAGACACAGGCCACTGCAGGCAGTACCATTCTGTATATAGGGGATCTGGAACTATATAAAAGAAGAGCAAGCAAGTAGGCTTGCATGTATTTATGTGCCTCTGCTCCTGACTGTGGGTGTTATCTGACTAGCTGTTTTTTAAGTTCCTACGCTTGTCCCCTAACCCCAGTGATGGGCTGTGATATGGAATAACTGTAAGATGAAATAAGCCCCTTTGTCCTTAAGCTTGTGTTGAGTAGTTTATTAGAGCAACATAAGTAAAACAGAACAGCATGTGCAGTAACACATGCTTCCAATCCCAGCTTTGGGGAGGCAGAGAAAAATACCTGGAACTCCTTGATCACCCAGCCTACTCTAATTGGTAAGCTCCAGGTCTCAATGACAGACCTTGTTTCAAACAAAAATTGAGGTGGTTGGCTCCTAATCTCCACACACATTCAAGTACCATGGGTGGACACAGGTGCACTTGCACATACTTGCACATGTACAAGGACAGAAAAAGGATGTCTATGAATTCTTTTTCTTCAATAATAAGTCTTCACCTTATATTTTCTGGTTTATGTATTTTCCCTTTCTAACCCATCACTGAAACTAGGAATTCTAAGTTTTCTTGGTCTTTAAAAAGAACTATGGTTTGTTGGAAGTTCTTTGCCTATGTCTTTCATGCTGTGAAATAAAAACTATATGGTACTATATAAAAATCCCCAATGTCAGGTGATTAAAGAATCTTTTCGCAACTGTTAGCTCACAGGTTCAAACCAAGGCAGAAATGTAGCTGTGGTGCCCAACTGGTATTTCTCCATTATCTATTTGAGTTAGGTTTGTTTACTTGTTGATACAGTGTAGGTCATCAGGGAAGAGAGGACCTCAAATGAGAAAATGCCACCATCAGATTGGCATGTAGGTAATCTTGTGGACATTTTTTAATTAATAATTGGTGTGGAAGGGCTCAGCTCACTGTAGGCAGTGCCGTTCCTGGACAGGTGGTCCTAGGGTGTAAAAGAAAGCAAACTGACCAAATCAAGACGAACAAGCCAGTGAGCAGCACTCGTCCATGGCCTCTGCTTTTGTTCCTGCCTCCAGGTTTCTATCTTGAGTTCCTGCCCTGATTTTCCTCAATGGTAGAACATGATCAGGACATGTAAGCCAAATAATCCCTGTCTTCTTCCCATCACAGCAATAGGAAGAGTTCATAGCTGACTCCACATTTCTGTTTTTTGAAAATTGACTCTTGGTTAAGTACCTTGATTCTAGAGCTTTGAGGGACCCTCTTAGCTCTGTTATATGACACTCATTAGAAACAGCAGGACAGACACCTTGATCAGCTAAAATTGTTCTGAGTTTTATTGTCACTCTCAACAGAAAACTTTCTTACAAAAAGCTGAGAATATTTTTAATACTCTACACATGTTGCATGAAAAGCATTTCTAAACTAGTGGAAATATATCTCTGTTGCAAGATATTTTCTATCCATTCACATTGAGGCAGTGAGAGGCCAGTGATTGGAGGGGAGAGATGAGGAGGAGCTAAGAGAAATGAAAGGAGGAGAGAGGAGAGGCTCAGTGGACCACACCAGCAGAGAGAGAGGGAGACACAGATATCCGGATGGCTTCAGAGGTATTTCTGGTGTTTTGGAGAGGTTAGAAATATTGGGCTAAGACTTTATCATTGTAAATTGGCATTATGTAATTGGGAGTTTTATATACATAAAGATATTTGGTTAACTATTTGAGTTTAAGAGTCATGCTTTACTGGATACTTGGAAGGAGTGGTGCAGAGGCCTGGCAGGGGAGGTATTCTTTATATTATTATTAATTATTACCCACTACACATCTCGAATTAAGAAAATTTAAAAGTGTTCTTATTTTAATAGTAATTGATCTAAGTTTTTGAAAATTGGGCTTTGTTCATATGGGAATCTGTGTGCATAATCATGTGTGTGAGCATGAGTGTGTATGAGGGAGTTGGACATAAAAATTATATTTACTTGTGAGGTGAGTTCAAATTCAAAATAAGTAAGTAAGTAAATAAATAAATATCCAAAATTAGGTTAAAAATTCTACAAATTATCTAAGAAAGAGCTATTCTGGTTTTATTTAAATCTGAACCCTTATTAGAATCATCTTTTTTATTACTTCCTTGGAGATGAAAAAAAAACCCCACTGGGCTGAAATCAATAGGAGGCACAGCAATGTGTTTACAAAGTTCACCTTCCCTCACCCTGGCATTTAGAAATGTATTATCTAATACTTCTGGAAGTCGGTCACTCAGATTTGAGACAGTGGTGATTTAATGCACAGGATTAGAACTCTGCCTGCCTCAATCCGTCTTTCTAGGTCTTCAAGTCCATGTCCCAAAGCTAGCCAGATTTAGACATAAACTGCTTATATCTGCCAGGATTACTGGCACAAGTTGCCACAGCAACAGATATTACCAGTGCCTTGGACACAAGAGTAATGGAACCTGAAGTGTCCACTGTGTGTGGTACTGTGGGATCTGGTTTGAGTCTTGTAGGATTTTGAGAGTGAGGTAATTTGGACATGTCCTGGAGGAAGATAGAAAGAATGTATAACTTCTCTTATTAAAAATGCTTTTTGAATACTTGAGTTCCTGGGCTGTTAATCAACATGACTATTCTTTTCCCAAATTCATCCTTGTCTCTTATGAGACCATAGTACATTAACGGCATACCTATTTTTAATAGAAGCATCTGAAAACCTGACTTGTGGGCATCATTCAGCATTCCTTCATGTTCTTTTCTTCTTGGATATGTCATTTCTTGGACCTTCTCTTATTCTTGTAATATTACTTGGTCATTTCACTGTTATACCAATGTTGTCCCAAAAAGAAATGTAAAGTATAGAGAGCTGGTTCCAGGAAGAAAGTTCATGTGGTGTCAGTGTAAGACCGGATTCCCAGCACCTATGAAAAATATAAGCATGCAGCACCCCTGTAATCCTAGGCTAGCTAGTTGAGTAAGGCCTGACATCTCTTTTCCCCTGTCATCCAGCACTGGAATTAGAAACACCCACCACCAGGCCTGGCTTTTTGGTGTGGATCTGGGGTTGAACTCAAGGTCTTCATGTTCCTCATGCCTTCAACGAAAACAGTTTATTGGCTCAAGAATCTCTCCAACTTCTAGGCATAGGGTTTGTTCTAAGATTTCTGTTTTATTAAAATGTCATGCTAATCCAAAATTAAGTTAGACTTAAAAGTCTAGCTCTGAATAATAATAATAATAATAATAATAATAATAATAATAATAATAATAATGGTAACCTGTTTCTATATTTAAGAAGACTATGAAGAGCCACAGAAGGAAGGAAGGAAGGAAGGAAGGAAGGAAGGAAGGAAGGAAGGAAGGAAGGAAGGAAGGAAGGGAGGGAGGGAGAGAGGGAGGGAGGGAAGGATGGAGAGAGGGGAAAGGGAGGAGAGAGAGAGAGAAAGAGAGAGAAAGGAGAGAGAGAGAAAGAGAGAGAGAGAGAGAGAGAGAGAGAGAGAGAGAGAGAGAGAGAGAGAGAGAGAGAGAGAGAGAACTACTTTTTGGGTCCACGCTCACATGTAAATCTTGTATGACGGTTTTGTCACATTTCTAATGATGACTGTATGGGAGAAATATTTCATCTGGCCTGAAACATTTTGAAAAAGACTGCCAATCCATAATTTACCACAGCAAAAAAAAAAGGCAAATTAGATTTAAAAATGTTTTCACACAGCAAAGAAAACAGCAGACAGAACTGACAATCTACATAACAGAGAGAGGTCTGCAAACTATTAACCTGACAAGGAACCAATATCCAGAATACATAAGTAATTCAGGCAGCAAAATATGAACAAAATAATCCAATTAAAACATGCAAACAATCTGAGTAGACATACTTGTAACATATGCAACAGATAGATAATAACATCTAGGAAACCAGCAAATGCAAATCAACTTGTTTAGGAAGGAATATGGGTGGGGAGAGCAAAAGGAGAGAATGTAGAGAGCTTGTATGCCGGGTGCTGAAATACTAATGGGAGGATTAAATCCAAGTACTTCATGATCCAATGGGGTGACTACCATTTCCATCAACTTATCACGTGTTTATATCTTTTAATAAGCTAGAAAAAGAGCTTCAGGGTTTTGAGCACAAAATTATGATAATCATTGAATTGGTGTACATTTTAACTACTATAGATGGATTATAAGCTTCCTGAATACATAATAACTATCATTTTACATAGGCATTGCTTTTTAATTTCCCCAACACCCTTTTCACTTTTTATTTTAGGACACTGTCTCACTGAGCTATCAGGCTGCCTTTGAAATCATAATCCTCCTTCCTTGGTCTAAGGTAAAAGAAAAAAAACCCGACTGTTCTTAAATTTGGTAGACAAAACTATAAAATCTAATGGTAACGCTTCAGTATGATGCATAAAAAGATAACCAAGAAACTGGAACATTGAAAAGCCAGGATGGTGGTTCAGAAACCTAAGAACACTGGATTTTGAACATGGAATTTAATACAGTGATCTAATTTACAAAATTACAGTAAAAGTGGAAGAAATAACAACAACATCAAAGAAAATCACACAGACAATAGTAACTTAGGAAGCTCTTAGGCATCCTTCTTATAATAGTGTCTTTGAATGCCAACCCCTGAACCCAACTGACAAATATTCAAATTCATTGTAACCTTCAATCCAAAATTCTCTGGGGCCATGTCCAAGGTTAGTATCTTAGTTGTCTTTCTATTGCTGTACTAATATATCATAGCCAAGACTATTTATACAATGGACAGTCTTTAGTAGGCTTAACAGTTTCTGAGGATAAGATCATGGTCATCATGTCAGGAAGCACGGTAACAGGTAGGCAGGCATGATGCTGAAACAGTAGCTCAGAGCTTACGTCTTTATCTGCAAGTGTGTGTGTGTGTGTGTGTGTGTGTGTGTGAGAGAGAGAGAGAGAGAGAGAGAGAGAGAGAGAGAGAGAGAGAGAAAGAGAGAGAAAGAAAGAAAGAAAGAAAGAAAGAAAGAAAGAAAGAATAGCATAGAATTTTGAAACTTCAAAGTCCACCCCCCATTGACACATGTCTCCCAGCAAGGCCACACATACTAATCTAGTAATCTGTTCTAAACAGTTCCACCAACCGAGGACCAAGTATTTAAATATATGGCCCTGTAGGGCCATTTGGATTCAATCCACCACATTTAATACACACAATATGACAACAAAATTGATCAAGACAAAAATTAGTGTAGTCAGGCCACGACATGAGCTTCCTCTGTGCGGAAAGATAGTGGACAAATACATAGTTGACCATTATCAAGTTAGTTCATATTTGTATAACTCTAAGATTTTAGTGTCACCAGTTAGAAGGCACCAGAAGGGAAAAGCCAAGGATGATGGGACTCTAAAGCTAGATAAAACAACAGGGGAAGGCAAATTCCTGAAGGCCTGAGTTAGATACTACTAAGATATTTAAAAACAAACAAACAAAAACAAAACAAAACAAACAAACAATGAGTGCTGACAAGTATCCAAACACCATAGACTTGTCTCAAAAACTAACAATGGATCGTCCATGTAACACAGCTCTCCTGGCTATTTAGCTGAAAGGACCAAACTCGCTCTATATCAGACATAAATACACATGTACATTTTGGAAGCAATGTTCACGGTAGCTAAGTCGTGGGACCAACCTAGGTGTCCAAAAAACCAAGGAATGGATAAAGAAAATGTGGCAAATGTACACAATGACATTTTTTTCATAATTCTTTTTTTTTATTTTCTATATGCTTTATTTACATTCCAAATGATTTCCCAATTCCCGGTTCCCCCTTCCCCGAAAGTCCCATAAGCCCTCTTCCCACCCCCTGTTCCCCATTTGCCTAAGAATTTCATGAATTCATTGTTTTTAATTGCTGAGTAGTATTCCATTATGTAAATATACATGGAAAATATCTCTGATAAAATTGAGGAAATATATAGAAAAACATGTTAAGATTGACTATTTCATGGAAAAATTATACAGATAAAATGGTAGGCATAAAAATATTCCTAAATTGATTGAAAATGGAATTATAAACATTTTCTGATAAAATTAAAAACCTACAAGGAAAATATTTCTGATAAAACTCAAGAAATATATAGAAAAACATGTTAAAATTATTTCATGAAAAATTATACAGATAAGATGGTAGGCATAAAAATATTCCTAAATAGATTGAAAGTAGAAGTAAAAACATTTTCTGATAAAATTGAAGATTTACATGGAAAATATCTCTGATAAAATTGAAATTTATACAGATAAATTGGTAGGAATTAAAATTTTCCTAAATTGATTGAAAGTAGAAATATAAACATTTTCTGATAAAATTGAAGATTTACATGGAAAATATTTCTGATAAAATTGAAAAAAATATATGGAAAGTCATTAAAATTGAAGATTATCATGGAAAATTATACAGATAAAATGGTAGGCAGAAAAATATTTCTAAGTTGATTGAAAGTGAAATTATAAACATTTTCTGATAAAACTGAAGATTTACATGGAAAATATCTCTGATAAAATTGAAGAAATATATAAAAAAGCATGTTAAGATTGAGTATTTCATGGAAAAATTATACAGATAAAATGGTAGGCATAAAAATAGTCCTAATTTTTTGAAAGTGGAATTGTAAACACTTTCTGATAAAATTGAAGATCTACAAGGAAAATATACCTGAAAAAAAATTCAAGAAATATATAGAAAAACGTTAAAACTGACTATTACATGGAAAATTATACAAATAAAATGGAAGGTATAAAAATGTTCCTAAATTGATTGAAAGTAAAATTATAGACATTGTCTGATAAAACTGAAGATCCACATGGAAAATACTGACAAAATTGAAGAAAAATACAGAAAAATGTTAAAATTGAAGATTATCATGGACAATTATACCGACAAAATGGTAGGCACAAAAACATTCCTAAATTGATTGAAAGTGGAACTACAAACACACCCCCCCCCACACACACACACACACAAAACCGAAGATCTACATGAAAAACACCTCCGACAAAATCGAAGAATTACACAGAAAAAATGTTAAAATTAAAGATTATCATGGAAAATAATACAGTAAAAATGTTAGACACCAAAAACATTACTAAATTGAAAGAGGAATCACAAACATTTTCTGATAAAATCGAAGATCCACATGAAAAACATCTCTGTTAAACTGTTTTTTGTTGGGGAATTGAGTCTATTGACGTTATAAGATATTAAGGAATAGTGATTGTTGCTTCTTGTTATTTTTTGATGTTCTTTTTATGTTTGTGTGGTTACTTTCTTTGGGGTTTGTTGGAAAAAGATTACTTTCTTGCTTTTTCTAGGGTGTAATTTCCCTCCTCATGTTGGCGTTTTCCATCTTTTATCCTTTGTAGGGCTGGATTTGTGGAAAGATATTGTGTAAATTTTGTTTTATCATGGAATATCTTGGTTTCTCCATCTATGGTAATTGAGAGTTTTGCTGGGTATAGTAGTTTGGGCTGGCATTTGTGTTCTCTTAGGGTCTGTATGAGATCTGCCCAGGATCTTCTAGCTTTCATCATCTCAGGTGAGAAGTCTGGTGTAATTCTGATAGACCTGCCTTTATAGGTTACTTGACCTTTTTCTCTTACTGCTTTTAATATTCTTTCTTTGTTTAGTGCATTTGGTGTTTTGATTATTATGTGCCAGGAGAACTTTCTGGTCTGGTCCAGTCTGTTTGGAGTTCCATAGGCTTCTTGTATGTTCATGGACATCTCTTTCTTTAGGTTAGGGAAGTTTTCTTCTATAATTTTGTTGAAGATATTTACTGGCCCTTTAAGTTGGAAATCTTCACTCTCTTCTATACCCATAATCCTTAGGTTTGGTCTTCTCATTGTGTCCTGGATTTCCTGGATGTTTTGGCTCAGGAGCTTTCTGCATTTTGCATTTTTTTTAACTGTTGAGTCAATGTTTTCTATGGTATCTTCAGCCCCTGAGATTCTTTCTTCTATTCTGTTGTTGATACTTGTATCTATGACTCCTGAATTCTTTCCAAGATTTTCTATCTCTAGAGGTGTCTCACTTTGTGATTTCTTTATTGTTTCTACTTCCATTTTTAGATCCAGGATGGTTTTGTTCAGTTCCTTCACGTGTTTGTGTTCTCCTGTAATTCTTTCAGGGATTTTTGTGTTTCTTCTCTAAGGGCCTCTACCTGTTCACCCATGCTCCCCTGTATTTCTTTCAGGGATTTTTGTGTTTCCTCTTTAAGGGCCTTTACCATTTGACCCATGTTCTCCTGTATTTCTTTAAGGGATTTATTTATGTCCTTCTTGATGTCCTCTAACAGCATCATGAGAAGAGACTTTAAATTCAACTCTTGCTTTTCCAGTGTGTTGGGGTAGCCGGGATTGGCTGTGGTGGGAGAACTTGGCTCTGATGTTGCCAAGTAGCCTTGGTTTCTGTTGGTAAGGTTCTTATACTTGCCTTTCGCCATCTGGTTATCTCTGGTGTTAGTTGGTCTTGTTGTTTCTGGCTGGAGCTTGCCCCTCCTATGGGCCTGTAAACCTGTGTCTGTACTCCTGGGAGACCAACTCTCTTTAGGCAGGGTCTGTGCACAGAAGGCTGTGGAGCTGTCTGGTTCCCTGCTGCAAATGGCAGCTGGAAGGGAAGACTCCTGTCCCAGCTGCTCCACTGATCGTATGCCCAGTGCGCTCCTAGCTGTACCCCTCCAGAGAAAAGGTGGAGATCTCACCTCACTCAGAAGTGAAATCTTCAAGTTTCTGCCTGGTTCCCTGCTGCAAATGGCAGCTGGAAGGGAAGATTCCTGTCCCAGCTGCTCCACTGATCGTATGCCCAGTGCGCTCCTAGCTGTACCCCTCCAGAGAAAAGGTGGAGATCTCACCTCACTCAGAAGTGAAATCTATTCTGGGCTAAGCACAGAAGGCTGTGGAGCTGCCTGGTTCCCTGCTGCAAATGGCGACTGGAAGGGAAGACTCCCACAATGACATTTTTATTACTTCTATTAACATTTGTTCTTTGGCAAATTTTATATGTGTCTCCAGTGTACTCTGATTGTTACCACCCCTACTTTTTAACACCCCACATCGTTGTCACACCACCACGCCTCTACTCAAGTCCTGCTCTAAGACAGTCATTTCTCTCTGTTTTATTTTATGACTCACTAAGTTTAACCAGGACTGTCTATGTGAACATGCATTTGGAACTATTCACTGGACCCTAGTGCTTATCAGTGGGTTATCAAATGAAGGTAATAACTGCCTTCAGAATCCATCAGTAGTCAATAGTTTAGCAGGGAAGTGGTAAAGCCTTGTGTTAGCATTTCCATTGCTGTGAAGAGACACCATGACCAAGGCAAATCTTATAAAGGACAACAATTATGGACGGCTTATGGTATCAGACATTTAGTTCATTAGTATCATGGTAGGAAGCATGGCAGCATCTAAGCAGATACAGTATTGGAGAAGGAACTAAGAGCTCCACATCTTGATCTGAGGCAGCCAGGAGATTCTCTCTCTTCCACCCTGGGTAGAGCTTACACATAGAACCTCAAAGCCTACCCCTACAGTGGCACACTTCCCCTAACAAATCCACACCTACTCTAACAAGGCCTTGCCTCCTAATAGTGCCACACCCTGTGGGCCAAGCATATTCAAAAGACCACACCCTCTTAATCCATGATCAACAGTTGACAAGCCTAGTACTGTGTAGTCCCACTTCAGGCAGCTGCAGTTGCTCTGAGGTCAGGACCACATTGATTGTATCATGCCCAAATAATAGCATTTCATGGTTCTTCTCTCGAACTTCTGGCTTTTATATTTGTTCAGTCAGTCATCTGTAACAATTCAGAAGACTTAAAGCGAGTGGTATAAATGTCTTAAGCACTCAAGTGTCACTCTCAGCACCTATAGAAACCATATGTCTTTGTATTCACACAGTGTCTGTTTTTCAGAAGAATGGAGTCCAACTAGAGACAACATTAAGCACACTAAGGCAATCTCAGAAAGACTAATATCATGTTTCTCTCATTTGTGTTTCCTAGACTTTTTTATATAATCATGTGAAATCATACACATGTATGAGATGGAAGTAGACAGATGACAATGTCCAGGAGAACAAAGGAGTCTGGGGCTGGGGAGTGCTGAAAGAGATGGGGTGTAATATGCTCAATATACAATACATACGTTTAAGATATTTCTAGAAGAAATAATAAGTCTGGGGAACAGTAGTTAAAGGGTATAGGGCTTGAGGGAGTCTGGTGCCCTACAAAGCTCATCAAGAGAATAGAGGTACAGCCCTTACTGATTTTACTTCAAAAAGGTACTGTCTTAGTCACTGTGAAGAAACACCATGACCATGACAACTCTTATTTTAAAAAGCATTTTTGGTGGCTTTTTGATTTTCAGAGGTTTAGTCCAATGTCATTGGGGTAGGAAGGAAGACAGCAAATAGACAGACATGGTGCTGGAGAAGGAGGTGAGAGTTCTCCTTCTGGACCTACAAGAAACAGGAAGATAGAAAGACTGGGTCTAGATTAGGTATTTGAAACCCCAAAGCCCACCCCCAGTGACATGTGTCCTTCAATAAGGCTATGCCTCCTAATCCCTGTCAAGTAGTACCATTTCCTAATAACCAACCATTTAAATCTATAAGCCTATAGAGCCTGTGAAGTTTATTCTCTGTGAAGAGACATAAACTGAGTATCAATCATATAGAGTCATTCCAAATACCATTGCCATCGCTATCAAGGAACAAAGTGAATCCTAAATAAAACACAGTACAGCATAAGTGCTCTTCTGGTTTAATTTTATTTATTCTAATTCTATTTAGTCACTTTTTTGGACTGCACTAAAACTTTCAAGAGTCCTCCTGCCCCAGTCTCTATGATTATAGGCATTAGCTACTGTACTCACCCTTACTTTGTTGTATTAAGATAGGGTTTCATATAGTGTGTGATGGCCTTGAAATGGCTCCACAGCAGAAAATGTGCTGAATAGTCTTATGTCAATTTGACACACAAACTAGAGTTATCTGAAAGGAAGGAACCTTAATCAAGAAAATGTTTTGATAAGATCTGGATTTAAAAGCATTTTCTTAATAATTATTGATAAGGAAGGGCCCAGTCCATCATGATTGGTGCCACCCATGGGCTTCTATAAGAAACCAGGCTGAGCAAGTCATGGGAAGAAAGTCAGTAAGCAGCATCCTTTCGTGGCCACTGCATTAGTTCCTGTCTCCAGGTTCCTGCCCTGCTTGAGTTCTTGTCCTGACTACCTTCAATGATGAACAGTGTTGTGGAAATGTAAGTCAAAAAAGCCCTTTCCTCTCCAAGTTTCTTTTGATCATGATGTACTTTTCAAAGCAATAGAATTCCAAGACAGATTGCCTTAAATTTTGGCCTTTCTGCTTCTACTTCAGGAGTGTTGAAATTATAGAAATCACCAACATACCTGGATTGTGAACCCAGAGCTCCCTGCATCTGAACTATGAAGTCACCCCTCAAAGACAACTTTTAGTTTAATAACTGAGTAAAGCATGGGATTATAGAAGCTTCAGGAGAGAGATCATAGAGTGCCTTAGAGGCTTCCTGCTATGACTCTCTGTGTCCTATGACCTCTTCATCAATGTATCTGGTATTAGACAGAGTCTATCAGAGCCCATCAGACTCCTCATAGATGTCAGCCAACATGTGTAGAATTCTTGATGCCCTTATCCTAAAAGGTGAAGACCACACAGGTTATCGAAAGTGAGGAAACGGAAGTTTATGTTCCTATACTCTACGATACCTCAGAAGTTTCCTGCCATGACTCTCTGTGATCTATGACCTATTGGTTCCATAAGGGTTGTTACTGTACTGAGAGACCTGTATTTTAAATTACGCTTTTTGTTGTTTGAGTATTCCTGCTCTTCATAAGTATTATTAAGTGTAATGTATTTTATTCCTTAAGCAACAATGTTAGCTATTCAAATAATAGAGTATGGGGATTGTTAGAAGTATGTTTAACATACATATTATTTTGAAAATTCTGAGAAAGCCTAGGAATACTGATTAATTGTCCCTGAATCTCAGAGTAACATGCTGGGGATTTAAAAGAATTCAAAATTTGTGTGTGTGTGTGTGTGTGTGTTTTTCACTGTATGTGGTCATTCAAAAATATATAATTGCTGGTAGATAAACATACTTTGTTTTTAGAATAATTTTTAAAGAATTAAATTCAAATCTCACCTCTCAAGAGAATTCTTAACCAATGGCCTTTTGTCAAAGCAGTGTGTCCCACTTGGAATTCTGGTAACTTTGAGAGTCTGTCCTGCTTGGCATAGGTAGAAAAAGGTACATTCACACTGTGCATGTGCTTCCTACTGCCCGAATTACAAAATCAGCAGAATGGCAGCTCCCTCCATTATGCTTGCTGCAGTAATTATTCTGCAAGCATGATGATTCTACCATATTTGCCACAAACTACTTAAGGTTCTCCAAGGCTCCTAGATACATTCTATTCCCCACTTTTCCTGATGCTCTTTCAAGATCCTAATAAAAGAAACTTAAGGAAGGACTAATTTGGCTCATAGTTGCAAAGTTCAGCATGGTGGGAAAGTCATGGCTTTGAGAGGGCAGCTGTCACGTTGCATTCATACACAGTCAGGAAGCAGAGAGTGAAGAATGTTGGCAGTTGTTGGCTTTCTCCTTTACTGATGCTGCCCATATGTAGAATGGCTCCTCTCACCTCAGTCAACTTAATCTAGAGACTCTCCCACAGACATACCCAGAGGTTTGTTTCCATGGTGATTCCAAATCAAAGCAAGTTACCAACCGAGATTTAACATCACCCCGCAACTTTTCAAAGGAGAGTACTACTGTCTGACACTCTTTAGTAAGATTTCCAGTGTTTCAGGCATACTTAACAACATCCGTGAAGGTGCAGCACTTGATTGATTGACAGTCACTATCATTTGTCTATCAAATTTTCTTGTTCTAAAGATGCCCTGAATTGCAGTAGAGCAGGGTAGGAGCAGACTCAGCATTCTATTTTATTTGAAACCTAAAAGTTCTAAGGCATTGTGTGATACTTAGTACTGACTATTGAACTCACAGGACAGAGAAATGCACAGGAGTTTAGTAGTTGGGTGTTCTGTGATACGTTTTTCTGCTCATATCTAATCTATGAGTTAATCCTAGATTAATAACAATAGTATGATTGTGAGTAGTGAAAGGTGGGCAGTGGGGCCTAGATAGAGGATTTAGGTTACTGAAGCCATATCTTGTTCTGGCTCCTTCCTATAGTACTTTTCCATGTCCCCTAAGAGAATCTCTCTGTTCTGCCACATGATTGCTTCCCAAGATGGGCTAAACACTCTGAATCGGTAAGGCAAACTAAAGCCTTCTAATTGTTACTGTCAAGTAATTATCATAGCTACATAAAAATAATTAATGATGTGAAAATCAAATACCTGACCTTAAAACCAGTGGGCTACAGTCTGACAGTTCCTGAAGAAATATTGTCTCACAGAAAACTTGAGATCTGTGGTTTTTGTACTTCATTTCATAATCTGAACCAATGAAAAACCATATTATTGGGCTGGAGGAGATGTTTTAAAGTGTTTGTCATGCAACCACAGGAACCTTGGTTCAATATCCAGAACCCATGCTTTAAAATATTGGTATGGCAGCACTTGTTTGTATTCCCAGTGCTGATGACATAGTGACAGACATATTTCTGAGACTCAATGACTGGCCACTCTGCCTAACCTACTGAACAGCCCTAGGCTAGTGATAGACCCTTTCTCATAAAGATGGACAGTATCTAAAGAATGACCTGAAGTTGTGTTCTGACTTCCACATGGACACATGCACATGCATACAAACATATATCCATCCTCATACATACACACATGCATTGCACACATACACACAAACACACACAAGAAAAGCCTAAGGCTGAGAGTTCAAAGAGGTATTAAGGGGAGAAAGGGAAAATACAAATGTCTTAGGAGAATAACTTCAGTCTTCTGTTGTGGGTATTGTGAAATCAATTCCCTAACTGCATATATAATGAATCACTTTCCTCTCAGCAAGAAGCTAATTGACAAGCTAAGCACAGGCTATTACTACTGCTCACAGACACAAGGGGGTTGTGAGTCAGAGTAGGGGTGGGCATGTAGGGATGGGGTGGCATAGCTGACAGGATAACAGCAGAGGTTGTTTTCAGAAAGAACAAATTCCAGTTCTATTATCCAGGTTTCCTGCTGTAGGTAATAACTGTTCTTTGAAAGCTGGAATTCTACAGAATGACTGTCCTGCTGCCTACAAACCCAAGTTCAGTTAAGGAAGGAACCAGAGCTATGAGTGAAGGAGTACTTGTCTCTTGAAAAAGTTTCCATAATTGCAGTTGGAGATGTGTCTTTAAGAGGAAGTGAGGCAGAGAGACCAGATAGGCTTCACACTTTCAGAAATGACCTTCAAACAAAGTTCTGTCACTTCCCAGCAACACCTTGAATTTCAATAACAAAAACACTTCAGTGTTTTTGAGAGGCTTGGTGATTCACTGACTATTGCCCTCATCCCAGGGCTCCTGCCTGCACATGACCTGCTGCTCCCAAGCTCACCCTAGAAGTTACCGCAACAACTCAGTCATAATCCTGACTCTCTCTCTCTCTCTCTCTCTCTCTCTCTCTCTCTCTCTCTCTCTTTCTCTCTCTCTCTCTCTCTCTCTCTCTCCCAGTCTAGGCTGCAGCATTGCTTGATGTTTTCTAAATTCAGAATCCTCTCCTGCCAACTCCCAGGATTCTTTTGAATGATCAGGCTCTACTCTTTCCTTGATAAGTCCATTTCTAATGAGATACAGGGCAATGTGCAAGAGAACATGACATCCACACCTGTAGGGCCCTCTACAAAACTTGCTTCTAAAGGTAAGATTATAAATTCAGACCCCTGTAAAAGTCCATGCCTGATTCTTGTTCTTGCCAACATACTCACAATCTTGGTTAATAAACAGAATTTGTCATCCTTCTTGCTGCTAAGAAGAAAGAAAAGAAAATTTAAAAGCAGCTCACTTATAGCCTAGTTGACTCAGATGTTCTTCAGTTCTGAGAGCGCATAGGTATCACTCTTCATGCTCAGTAGCTCCAGTAGAAGATCTCATTCTTACAATCATCGCTGCTTCAGAGCAGAGGTAACTGTACACATGGCCATGAAATGATTGCCACTCTGGGTGCATGGTATCAGAGTCCAACCCAGAAGTCATTCCAGAGTTATCACTTCCCCAGCAAGCCACCCTTTATCCACTTGTATCTCAACACAAAGGACTTTATCTACTACCTTTTATCCTAACTTTTTTTTTAACTTTTAAAGAGTACAAAAGCATCCAACTAAGAATCCTTGTGTCCCTATTTTCATTTTAGCCAACAAGATGTAGTTTGAAGTATCTGTATACTATGTTTATAGATCACCAGAAGAAATAGTAGGAAATAGAAGGATTAATTTTTAAGCCTATTGATAACACTCCTGTTCTGAATTAACACTTCAAAACATCTTCTCTTTTTTAAGTACAAAACAATGGTAAATAAAATATGTTGGTCCATTTTGTATTGTTACAACAAAACACCCAAAGGTGCAACATAAAGAAAAAGTTCAAATAGCTCATAGTTTGGCAGACTGAATGTCTCAGGTGAGGTTGCTTAAAAATGAGAAAATAGATGGTGAAACAGAGAGATATTGGAGTTAAACTTGCTACTTTATAACAACTCACACTGATAGGAATTAACCAGAGTCCCTTGAGAACTGTGTTCATTCTTTTCCAAAGGCCTAACCACCTTCTGCCATGAGGCCCCACCTTGGGAAGGCTCAACTATACTCAGCATTCTGGCATCCAGCTCTTGGACCTTCAATATGCAAACTACACCCATACCCTACCAGACTTTAGAAATAATAGGCAATGCACTTCAGAAAAGAGGGTGAGTTCCACAGGAAGGAGAGAAAACAGCAAGTTTAAGCCAAACCATATGGCTGTTGGTGATGGGAACTGGAGGCTCATCATAGCAGTTCAGTGGAAGAATGTTCTGTGTCACATGGCTGACCTGCTTTAGGCTTGGGGCCTGAGAGGTAGAAGTACACTGTGTAGAAGAGGACAGTGCTGAGGTTCCCCTGAAGTCCCAGGGATCTGAGTCAGCTGCAGGGTGAAAAAGCAGGAAAACCAAGTGACATCTGAGTGGCCTGAAATTATGCAAGCCACCTGTGGATCCAAAGACTTCAGATGCAGCATTCTTAATATGGACTGGGATGGAAACACCCAGGACAGCATTATATAGTCTGGCTTGGACTAGTGCCCAAAAACCCCAGAGGAAAACACTAGAGGAGAAATGCACAAAGAGAGGAAAAAGAACAGAAAAAGAGTTGGAGGTGCTGGGGAAGATGATCCTAAAACTTAAATGAACTGAAAAAAAGCTAAATTTGAAAAATTATCTCTAAATATCACAAATAAATAAAATAGCTTGCAGTATTTTTCAGTGGAGATGTAATATACTAAATGTATTTTCCAAATTTTAGATGTTAAAATCAACAATGTAATGATATTTGCAGATGGGAGTCCTTTGAGAATAGTTATGGAGAATCATTCACAAACATATTGGAAGTAAACATATTCAAGAAAACTTCAGGAAGAAAATTCATGCTGGCAAGATGGTCAGTCAGTGGGTAAGGGTGCCTGCTGCCTGTTGTGAACCTAAAGACCCAAGATCAAGCTTTAGAAGTCAGGTAAAGGGAGAAAGGAACCATCTGCACATCTGAACTCCACATATCTGCTGTCATATACACATATATGCACATGTACATACACACACACACACAAAACAAGCTCATACCAGTAATAAATAAAAATTTAGAAACATAAATAATTAGATAATAGATGCTAATTGATAGAGATTTGGATACAGTGCTAAGGAAGGGCATAGAATACAGTGTGAAGAAACCAAGGATACAGGGTGGGCAGGTCGTAAGGAGATTCCATTTGCTGTTGGTTTTAGTGCTAAGCACCTTTTCCTGTGGGCAAAGCTACAGCTCATTCTTTCTGTTTTTTTATTTTAAGATAGGTTCTTCGGAGTCTGAGGGAAGAAGGATAGATGAGTTCCAGACCAGCCTTCTACATGCAGTGAGACCTTGACTCAGAAAAACAAGAAAGGTGAGAAGGCCCAGAAGAATGAAGAAAGATGGGGGAGGGGAGGCGATAAAGGAAGAGAGGGAGGAACAACGAAGGGAGGAAAGGAAGGAAAGGGATGGAGAAAGGGAAGAGAAAGGAGAGGGGAAGGAAAGGGAGGAATGGGGGGAAAGAAGAAGAAATTATTTTAAACAGTATCTGAAAAAGATCAGGGCTAAGAGAAAAGTTCAGTGGTAGAGATTCTCTCTCTCTTTCTCATGTGTGTGTGCATGTACATGTGTGTGACATCTGAGATTAGGTGATCTCAGCTGCTGTGCACTATTGGCATGTTGGACAATGTGCTTCTTTTTTTTCTTTTCTTTTCTTTTATTGGATATTCTCTTTATATTTCAAATGCTTTCCCCTTTCCTGGTTTCCCATTCAGAAACCTCCTATAACCCCCCACACACACTCCCCAACCTCATCCCCCGCTTCTATGAAGGTGCTCCACAATCTACCCACTCTCACTTCCTTGCCCTGGCATTTCCCTACACTGGGGCATGAAGCCTTCACAGGACCAAGGTCCTCTCCTCCCATTGATGCCAGACAAGGTCATCCTCTGGTACATATACAGCTGGAGCCATGGGTCCCTCCATTTGTACTCTTTGGTTGGTGGCTTAGTCCCTGGGAGCTCTGGGGGTGGGGGGGGGTCTGGTTGATTGATATTGGACAATGAGCTTCTTTGTGTCTGGAGCTGCCCTGGGCTCCTGGGGTTTTCCTCAGCATACCTGACCTCTGCTCTCTAGATGTCGGTAGCACATTCGAGTTGTCAGAACCAAAGATAGTGTTTGTAGACTATGCCAATGTCACCTGGGGGGTAAAACTGTTCCCTGCTAAGCATTTGTTCTAGCACATATCTAAGTACAACTGCAGAGAGGAAAGGGGACACTAGGCTATGAGGGCTAAGAACCTCACAGATTAATACTTAATAGAAGGATGTAAAGAAGCTAGACACTGAGATACATTTTAATGGGTAACAGTAATGAAAATTCTAAAAGTCACAAGTAAGGCAAGGAAAATTCTGGAGAGGAACAATAACTAGGTACTAAGTAGACTTCAAAGTAACTGAGTAAATGAGTTCAGATGAAGAAAAACCCTAAACTAGAATATTCTACCAAACAATCCCTTAAAAGTAAGGACCAAGCACAATTATTTCCACACATTTAGGAAAATTGGTGCCCTCCAGTGTGTGTGTGTGTGTGTGTGTGTGTGTGTGTGTGTGTGTGTGTGTGTGTGTATGTGTGTGTGTGTGTCTGTCTGTCTGTTTGTATATGTGTGTATGTGTATCTATGTGTCTATGTAGTTATGTGTGCCTCTGTGCGTTTTTGTATATGTGTCTCCATATGTGTGTCTATATATGTGTGTATATCTCTGTCTGTATATATGTGTGTATGTGTGTCTGTGTGTGGTTCTGTATGTGTGTTTGTATGTCTGTATTTGTATCTGTGTGTATACCTGCATGCATCTGTATGTGGTTTTGTGAATGTGTCTGTGTGCATATCTGTGTGCCTGTATATACAGGGTAGTTCTGATGATGCCTTGATCAGGAGGAATTTGTGTGTGAACACTGAAGGTCCTGTTCCCCAATTGGTTCTTGATCGCTCAATAAAGATGCTAGTGGCCAGTAAGCTGGGAGAAATAGGCAGGACTTTCAGTTTTTTTGAAGTCAGTTTAGCAAATGTAGGAGAGGAGAAAACATTCACCATGCTTCAAAGGGAGAAAGAGCTACCAGCCATGTGAGATCTAGGACGTAGTGGCCATTGACCACCTCCCTCACTAGGCCTGGGGAAGCAGGTGGGACGTTAGAAATACAACTTAGCTGAGGGCAGAATTAGTGTGCTGAGCTAGGAATAAAGGTACATGAGTAACGAAAGTTGAGGGCAGATTGAGAGATGCTGAACTGGAGAGAAAAGAAGGTTGTAATAGGCAAGGAAGGCTTAGAAGGGCCCAAACATTGAGCTAAAGCATATAAAAATAAGCTAAAGTGTGTGTGTGTGTATTTGTGTGAGTGTGTATGTGTGTGTGTGCATGTGTATGTGTATCTACAGAAGAGAACCTCAAGAATTGCTTTTGAGGTATGTACAACCTTTTTTTTTAAAACAAAACCTTGCCTAACCTGGATCCTCTAGTGATGCCAATTTGGCTAGTCATCAAACCCCAGGGATCCTTCTGATAACTCACAGAGATATGCCTGACTCTGCCCCTAGAGTGCTGGGATTAAAAAGTGTGCTCCAACATGACAATCTTACCCATCTCTTTTATGTGAGTTCTGTGGATAGAACTCAGGGCCTTATGTTTGGAACACTATATCATCTGAACCATATCCCCAACCCTTCATCTCTCTGCTTAATAATTTAATGAACATTTGAAAGGTACAATAAATTAAGGTGAGCTCAGCAATAATGTAAGTGTAATGGTTAATTTAATTAAAATTTACTTTAAATTTTTTAATTACTTTTGTTTTAAAAGATCACATCAAACAAAACTGCAAATGTCAATCATAAAAGAAAAGCTAAGGAGTAAAGTGAAGAATGTGCTTGTCATGCTAAGAAGGATCAAAACAATGAATAACTTTAAGCCTTCTTAGATAAATAGATGATTTCAGAGCTCCAGATATAGTTTCATTGGTACAGTACTTGCCTTTCATGCAGGAAGAATCAAAATGCCATATAAACTTGGTGTGGCAATATATACTTGTAATCCCAGCATCAGGAGATAAGAAGTAGGAGGATCAGGAGTTTAAGGTCATCCTCAGCTATATATCATGTTCAAAGTCAATTTGGGATATATGAGACCCTGTCTGAAAATCATAAAGAGAAAAATAATGAGTTGGAAGTGTTTGTGTTAATGTGTAGCAATATAACCTATAGTTTCTAAACCAGCCAACATGAAAGACATGGTCAGTTATCAACATGTGCTAAGCCTTAAGAATTATCCAGCTGGTCCTTAGGAACAAGTATAGAGGCTTTTCTCACTGAAAGACACAGTCATGATAGAAAGCACTAGCTAACCTGCAAAATGTTCAGGATTTAACAGGGAAATCTGTTCACTTAACAGGGAAAGTGTCATATGATATTAAGTTTTGTCCCTGTGTCCTAAGCTGTTTCCAGGTTTTGTGGGGTCTAACAGGAGGGGGAGAATGTCCTGAGCTGATTGCCTCAGGGAACCACTAAGGTTCCTATTGTCACAAAATAAAACTCAGGGTGAATTGACTGTGAAATGTGTTCTGTGACTGGAAAAGAAACTTGACTGGTCTAACCAGTTTAAACAAAACTTCCAATTCTGACTGAATGCTAAGTAAGGCAGAGGCTGGGGTAAAGCCCAGGAAACAAGGCCTAAAAATGAACAAATGAACAGAGGAGCCAGCCAGTCTCACATTTTATGGAGATGTTTCTCATAGTCCAGAGAAGTTATGAAGCAACATGCATCATCTAAACATGTAGAATTCAACTGCAAAATGAACACACATAGAAGGAAACAGAGAAGTGTTTCTGAAGGAAAGAATTCCATTAATGGAAACCTCTGTTTCTGATTTTGGATGGTGGATACAGTAGACAAAGTTTTCACAGTGGCTCTTGTAAATATATGCGTGGGATAAGGACATGTGTAAAGATGAAATGAAAGTATAATAACAATTATTAATAAATAAACACCGGTGGAAACTGAGAGTTTTTCTGTAGTTGTTGCTTTGTTTTTTAGAAAAGAACTAAGTGGGAACTCTAAAAATGAAGCCTATAATAAGTGATTGTCTTAGTTGTGGTTTTACTGCTGTGAACAGACACCATGACCAATGAAAGTTTTATAAAAGACAACATTTAATTAGGGCTGGGTTACAGGTTTAGAGGTTCAGTCCAGTGTCATCAAGGCAGAAGCCTGGCAGCAACCAGGCAGGCATGGTGCAGGAGGAGCTGAGGTTTCTACATCTTTATCCAAAGGAAGCCTGAAACAGACTGGGAATCCTCAGGCATCTAGAAGGAAGATCTCCAAGCCCAGCCCCACAGTAACACACTTCCTCCAACAAGGCCACACCTTCTAATAGTGCCACTCCCTGGGACGAGCATATACAAACCATCACATTCCACTCTCTGGCCCCCATAGGCTTGTTCAAACATGAGTCTATGGGGGCCATACCTAAACATAGAATAATGCAAAATAAATTTAGTTCAACTTCAAAAGTCCCCATAGTCTATAGCAGTGTCAACAGTGTTAAAAGTGCAAAGTTCAAGGTCTCTTCGGAGATTCATCCACGTACTTAACTATAATCCCCAAAGCAAGACATTCCTATCAGCTGCGCAGACTCCAAACTCTATCTCCATGTGTGATGGCAAAGCAGTCTATAGATCTTCAACTCCTTTTTCATCTTTGTTGATTGCAACAAAGTTCTTTCTCCTGAGTTGGTTCCATTCCCTGTTAGCAGCTTTCCTTGACAGGCATCCTGTGACTGTCATCTTTAACATCTTGGAGTCCCCAAGTTAACTTCAGCTTCACAGCTTCTTGTTCCAATGTCTGAGATTCACACATGATCTTCTGTGCATCTCCAAAGAGTTGGTGTCACTTTTCTAGCTCTGCCCACTATAGCACTCTAAGTTCAGGTTGATCCACTCCACTGCCAGTGCTGTTCTTGGTGGTCATCCCATGGTGCTGGCATCTCCAAAATGCTGGGGTCTTCCACTGCAAATAGGCTTCACCAAAGCCTCTCATAGGCTGTCTTCATGGTACTAAGCCTCAACTCCTTTGCAAGACCCCTTCAGTTCTGGGCTGTCAACTACAACTGAGGTTGCACTTTCACCAGTGGCCTTCCATGGCCTCTCACCGTGCCAAGCCTCAGCTGTTCTTCATGATGCCTTCAAAACCAGTACCACTTGGATGATTCTTACACATTACAAAGTACAGCTGCAGCCCAAGGTACCACCTTGGCTATCTCTGGAATACAGCTTCTTTGTGCTCTCAGAAAACTCTTTTCACCTAAGTGACGCTGGTCTCTTCTTAATCACCACTAATTTCTTAGCTCCAGATAACCAGCATCAATTGTCCCAGTAGTCTCCTTCTCCTCTTGAATATAAAGACAACTACGCATGGCCAAAGCTGCTGAGTTCTGCTGCTTGCAGGGAGCTGGAACATCGGCCCCCTTATTCTATTACATTATCACTAGTTTCCTTTTTTCCAACTCCTTCACTGCCTAAACTTGCTGTCCTGGATCTTGCTTCATTGACTGACTTTGAACCCAGAGATCTGCATGCCTGTCTACTAAGCGCTGGGATTAAAGATGTGATCCACCAAGCCTGGATTTAAGTTTCTCTTCACCTAGAATTTGCTCTGTTCTAGGCTGTCCTTGAACTCAGAGATCTGTTTGTCTTTGCCTCCTGGGATTAAAGGCTTGTTCTACCATGTCTGGATTTAAATTTAGTTGGGTAGAATCTTGCCCCAAGATCACCACTCCTTTGATTCAATTTAATATCCTTGAATTCAGTTCCATTTCACTTCCTGGCATCCCTTTAATACTCAAGCTATATATTTTGTACTTTTCCTTTCTCCAATTGCTATGTTTGTTCAAAATGTTCTTCATCAGACTTAACCAGAGAACAAAGTCTCTGTTGGGTTTTTTTGATACTTCCATTGTAAATGCAATTAATATAAATCTCTTTACCTTAGCCTTAGGCAGTCTCTTCAGACAATGGCAAAAAGCAGCCATGTTCTTCACCAAAACATCACTAAAACAGTCTCTTGGCCACATATTAAAGTTTTTCTCCACTGAAATCTCTTGGACCAGCGGGCCTCCATAGTTCAAATGACTCTCAGCATGACTGTCTTCCATATTCCTACTAGGCTGGCCCATTAGGCCCCACTTAAAACATTCCATGGCTTTCCAATTCCAAAGTTCCAAAATCTACCTTCTTCCAAACAAAAGCATGGTCAGGCCTATAACAGTGATACCCCAGTCCCTGGTACCAACTTCTGTCTTAGTTAAGGTTTTACTGCTGTGAACAGTCTTATAAATGACAACAGGGGAGGGAGCCTGCCAGCTTTCCTTCCGCGACCTCTGTTCCCGCGGACTGCGCTGGAGAGACGGGTACCCAGGCTCTCCCCCCAATATAACATCACTTGGGACACGGCCTGTTGGGGCTTCCGTCTGTGCCTGAGGGCGGGTTGGCGCTGTGGTCGTCTGGGTGCCAGATCGGCGGGCCATCGTGACCACAGGGTGAGCGGCGCCACGGAGAGTGCCCTCCACCATCTTTGCTCCAGTGACCAGGTAGTTGGGACCGCCAGGCTCAGAGACAGACAGGCATAATATCGCTTCGGTCTCAGGCAGCTTGTGTGTAACCTGCTCCCAGGTGCTGGGCTGATCTGCAGTGACCAGCGCGCCAGATCTGCTGTGGGACTTCTGCCTGGCAGAGGGACGCCCCCTCCCCCCCCAGGAGAGATCACACACCCCTGCACAGGGCAGGAGCCTGCCAGCCTCCCTTTGGCGACCTCTGCTCCAGGAATCCACTAGGCTGAGCCTTTAGATGTGCAAGGCCTCCCCAATATAAGATCACTTGGGGCAAAGCACATTAGGGCTCCAAAGTCACTCAGGAGCAGGCAGGCCCCAGAAATCGGTGCCAGGGGAATCCTGGTAATCCAGGGGGGGGCAGAAATAGCTTTGCAGGCTCACAGGAGGTCCAACCAACAGCCAGTGGCAGCAGGACCAACTAACACCAGAGGTATCCAGATGGCAAAAGGCAAACGTAGGAATGTTACTAACAGTAATCAAAGTAATGTGGGACCATCCGAACCCAACTCTCCAACAGCAGCAAGTCCTGGATACCCCACCACACCCGAAAGACAAGATCTGGATTTAAAATCACTTCTCATGATGCTATTAGAGGATCACAAGAAGGACACAAATAAATCTCATAAAGAGTTACAGGAGACCATGAATCAACGGTTAGAAGCCCTTACAAAGGAAACACAAAAATCGCTTAGAGAAATGCGGAAGAACATGGATCAAAAGATGGAGGCGCACAAGGAGACAACACAAAAATCGCTTAACGAGATGAATCAACGGGTAGATGCACTCACAAAGGAATCACAAAATTTGCATAAAGAAATGCAGAAGAATATGGGTCAACAGATGGATGCCCATAAGGAGGCAACACAAAAATTGCTTAAAGAAATGAATCAACGGTTAGATGCCCTTACAAAGGAAACACGAGAACTGCTTAAAGAAATGCAGGAGACGATGGATCAACAGATGGAATCCCATGAGGAGGAAACACAAAAATCGCTCAGAGAAATGCAGGAGAACATGGGTCATCAGGAAGAAATCCTGAAAGAGGTAATGCAAAAATACCTTAAAGAAATACAGGAAAATACAAACAAACAAGTGAAGGATCTCAGCAAATCCATCCAGGAACTAAAAAAGGAAGTAGAAACAACTAAGAAATCACAAAGGGAGACAACTTTGGAGATAGAAAACCTTGGGAAGAAATCAGGAGTCATAGATGCAAACATCAACAATAGAATACAAGAGATGGAAGAAAGAATCTCAGGTGCTGAAGATTCCATAGAAAGCATCGACTCAACAGTCAAAGAAAATGCAAAATGCAAAAAACGCGTAACCCAAAACATCCAGGAAATCCAGGACACAATGAGAAGACCAAACCTAAGGATTATAGGTATAGATGAGAGTGAAGATTTGCAACTTAAAGGGCCAGTAAACATCTTCAACAAAATTATGGAGGAAAACTTCCCTAACTTAAAGAGAGAGCTGCCGATGAACGTACAAGAAGCCTACAGAACTCCAAACAGACTGGACCAGAACAGAAATACCTCCCGTCACATAATAATCAAAACACCGAATGTTCTAAACAAAGAAAGAATACTAAATGCAGTAAGAGAAAAGGGCCAAGTAACATACAAAGGAAGACCTATCCGAATCACATCAGACTTCTCACCAGAGACTATGAAAGCCAGAAGATCGTGGGCAGATCTCATGCAGACACTAAGACAGCACAAATGCCAGCCTAGACTACTCTACCCAGCAAAACTCTCAATCACCATAGATGGAGAGACCAAGATATTCCATGATAAAACCAAATTTTCACAATATCTTTCCACAAATCCAGCCCTGGAACGGATAGTAGGTGGAAACCTCCAATACAGGGAGAGAAACAACACCCTGGAAAAAATGAGATAATAACCTTCTTGAATCAAACCCAAAAGTAGATAACCACTCAAACATAAAGATAGCGTCAAGAATGGCAGATGGCAATAATCACTATGCCTTAATCTCTCTTAATATCAATGGTCTCAATTCCCCAATTAAAAGACATAGACTAGCAGACTGGATACGTAAACAGGACCCAGCATTTTGCTGCATGCAGGAAACGCACCTCAGTGTCAAAGACAAACACTACCTCAGAGTAAAAGGCTGGAAAACAATTTTACAAGCAAATGGCCCCAAGAAACGAGGTGGAGTAGCCATCCTAATATCGGATAAAATTGATTTTCAACCTAAAGTCATCAAAAAAGACACAGAAGGACACTACATACTGATCAAGGGAAAAATCCACCATCAAGAACTCTCAATCCTGAATATCTATGCTCCAAATGCAAGGGCACCCTCATTCGTAAAAGAAACTTTACTAAAACTCAAAGCACACATCGCACCGCACACAATAATAGTGGGTGACTTCAACACCCCGCTCTCTGAAATGGATCGTTCAGGAAAGCAGAAACTAAACAGGGACACAGTGAATCTAATTGAAGCCTTGGACCAAATGGAACTAACTGATATATATAGAACATTTCATCCTAGAGCTAAAGAATACACCTTCTTCTCAGCTCCTCATGGTACCTTCTCCAAAATTGACCATATAATTGGTCACAAATCAGACCTCAACAGATACAAGAAGATAGAAATAATCCCATGCCTCCTATCAGATCACTATGGAATAAGGGTGGTCTTCAATGGCAACAAAAACAAAAGAAAACCCACGTACACATGGAGGCTGAACAATGCTCTACTCAATGATAACTTGGTCAAGGTGGAAATAAAGAAAGAAATCAAAGACTTTTTGAAATGAAAATGAAGGCACAACATACCCTAACTTATGGGACACAATGAACGCAGTGCTAAGAGGAAAATTCATAGCCCTGAGTGCCGCCAAAAAGAAACGGGAGACAGCATACACTAACAGCTTAATGGCACACCTGAAAGCCCTGGAACAAAAAGAAGCAAATACACCAAAGAGGAGTAGAAGGCAGGAAATCATCAAACTCAGGGCTGAAATCAATCAAGTAGAAACAAATAAAACCATACAAAGAATCAACAAAACGAGGAGTTGGTTCTTTGAGAAAATCAACAAGATAGATAAGCCCTTAGCCAGACTAACCAGAGGGCACAGAGATAGTATCCAAATTAATAAAATCAGAAAGGAAAAGGGAGAGATAACAACAGAAACTGAGGAAATTCAAAAAATCATCAGATCCTACTACAAAAACCTGTATTCAACACAACTAGAAAATCTTGAGGAAATGGACAATTTCCTTGACAGATACCAAGTACCAAAATTAAATCAGGATCAAATAGACCATCTAAACCGTCCTATAACCCCTGAAGAAATAGAAGTTGTCATTGGAAGTCTTCCAACCAAAAAAAGCACAGGTCCAGATGGTTTTAGTGCAGAATTCTATCAGACCTTCAAAGAAGACCTAACACCAATACTCTTCAAACTGTTCCACAAAATAGAAACAGAAGGAACACTACCCAACTCGTTCTATGAAGCCACAATTACACTAATACCAAAAGCACACAAAGATCCGACAAAGAAAGAGAATCTCAGGCCAATCTCTCTTATGAATATCGATGCAAAAATACTCAATAAAATTCTTGCCAACCGAATCCAAGAACACATCAAAACGATCATTCACCACGATCAAGTAGGCTTCATCCCAGGGATGCAGGGATGGTTCAATATAAGGAAATCCATCAATGTAATCCACTACATAAACAATCTCAAAGAAAAAAACCACATGGTCATCTCATTAGATGCTGAGAAAGCATTTGACAAAATTCAGCATCCTTTCATGCTAAAGGTCTTGGAAAGATCAGGAATTCAAGGCCCATATCTAAACATAGTAAAAGCAATTTACAGCAAACCAGTAGCCAGCATCAATCTAAACGGAGAGAAACTTGAAGCAATCCCACTAAAATCAGGGACTAGACAAGGCTGCCCTCTCTCTCCGTATCTTTTCAATATAGTACTTGAAGTTCTAGCTAGAGCAATTAGACAACAAAAAGAGGTCAAAGGGATACAAATTGGAAAGGAAGAAGTCAAACTATCACTATTTGCAGACGATATGATAGTATACATAAGCGACCCAAAGAACTCCACCAGAGAACTCCTACAGCTGATAAACGACTTCAGCAAAGTGGCCGGATATAAAATCAACTCAAGCAAGTCAGAAGCCTTCCTATACTCAAAGGATAAGCAGGCTGAGAAAGAAGTAAGAGAAATAATACCCTTCACGAGAGCCACAAACCATATTAAGTATCTTGGCGTGACGCTAACCAAACAAGTGAAAGATCTGTATGACAAGAACTTCAAGTCTCTGAAGAGAGAAATTGAAGAAGACCTCAGAAGATGGAAAAATCTGCCATGCTCATGGATTGGCAGGATTAATATAGTAAAAATGAGCATCTTACCAAAAGTAATACACAGATTCAATGCAATCCCCATCAAAATCCCAACTCAATTCTTCATAGAGTTAGAAAGAGCAATTCAAAAATTCATCTGGAATAACAGAAAACCCAGAATAGCTAAAACTATTCTCAAGAGTAAAAGAACCTCTGGGGGAATCAGTATCCCGGACCTCAAGCTGTACTACAGAGCAATAGTGTTAAAAACTGCATGGTATTGGTACAGTAACAGACATGTAGATCAATGGAACAGAATTGAAGACCCAGAAATGAATCCACACTCCTATGGTCACTTGATCTTTGACAAAGGAGCTAAAACCATCCAGTGGAAAAAAGATAGCCTTTTCAACAAATGGTGCTGGCTCAGCTGGAGGTCAACATGCAGAAGAATGCAAATTGACCCATCCTTATCTCCTTGCACTAAGCTCAATTCTAAGTGTATCAAAGATCGCCACATAAAACCAGACACACTGAAACTAATAGAAGGGAAACTAGGGAAGAACCTTGAACATATGGGCACATGGGAGAATTTCCTGAACAGAACTCCAATAGCTTATGCTCTAAGATCAAGAATAGACAAATGGGACCTCATTAAATTACAAAGTTTTTGCAAGGCAAAAGACACCGTCAAAAAGACAAAGCGGCAACCAACTAACTGGGAAATGATCTTTACCAACCTTACATCCGACAGAGGGCTAATATCCAAGATCTACAATGAACTCAAGAAGTTAAACTCCAGAGACGCAAGTAACCCTATTAAAAAATGGGGTACAGAGCTACACAAAGAGTTCTCACCTGAAGAATATCTAATGGCTGAGAAGCACCTAAAGAGATGTTCATCATCCTTAGTCATTAGGGACATGCAAATCAAAACAACCCTGAGATTCCATCTCACACCAGTCAGGATGGCTAAGATCAAAAACACAGGAGACAGCAGTTGTTGGCGAGGATGTGGAGAAAGAGGAACACTCCTCCACTGCTGGTGGAATTGCAGGCTGGTACAACTACTCTGGAAAGCAGTCTGGCGGTTCCTCAGAAAACTGGGCATGACACTTCCGGAGGATCCGGCTATACCACTCCTGGGCATATACCCAGAGACTTTACCTGCATGCAATAAGGACACATGCTCCACTATATTCATAGCAGCCTTATTTATAATAGCCAGAAGCTGGAAAGAACCCAGATGTCCCTCAACGGAGGAATGGATTCAGAAGATGTGGTATATTTACACAATGGAATACTACACTGCAATTAAAAACAATGAATTCACGAAATTCCTAGGCAAATGGTCAGATCTTGAAAATATCATCCTTAGTGAGGTAACCCAATCACAAAAGATCACACATGGTATGCAGTCACTGATAAGGGGATATTGACCCAGAATCTCAGAATACCCTAGACACAATCAGCATATCAATAGATTTCTAAAAAGACGGAAGGAGAGACCCCTGGTCCTGGAAAGACTGGATGTAGGGGAACGCCAGGACAGAGTAATGAGAGGGGGTTGAGTGGAGAAAAGAGGGAGGGAAGGGGGCTTATGGGACTTTCGGGGAGGGAGGAAACAGGAAAGGGGAAGTGATTTGGAATGTAAATTAAAAAAATAAAATAAAAAAAAAAAGAAAAAAAATGACAACATTAAATTGGAGCAAGCTTACAGGTTCAGAGGTTTAGTTCATTGTCATCAAGGCAGAAGCATGGCAGCATCCAGGCAGGCATGGTGCAGGAGGAGCTGAGGGTTCTACATCTTTATCCAAAGGAAGCCAGGAACAGACTGGGAATTCTCAGGTATCTTTGAGGAAGATCTCCAAGCCTATCCCCATAGTAACACACTTCCTCCAACAAGGCCACACCTTCTAATAGTGCCACTCCCTAGGATGAGCATACACAAACCATCGCAGTGACATAAACATCCATAGAGCAGCACTGTGACAGATTCGCCACTGGTGCGTATAGGATATAACTCAGTGGGCTTGTCCAGTACTCTGGCTACCCTGGGCTCCATGCCTAACACAGCTCAGCATAACTGCCTCAGTGGCACTCATCTGTATTCTCAGCGTGTGGGAGGTAGATATAGGAGGTTCAGATGCTCAAGATTTCTATACATAGCAGTTTTGATGCCAGCTTGCCTATATAACGTGCTGTCTCAAAACACACTGGTAAATTAAAAAAAAGAGAGAGAGATTATTAGAAATTATCCAGTATAATCAAATGAGAACAAATGATGGAAGGAAGTCATCACAGCCTGTGAGTGCATGAGTCATCATTGAGAGTATGAGCATGCTGGTAACTAATTCAGAAAAGTAATGAAAAAAAACTAGATCGGAAGAAACACAGTCTAAGTTTCTAACTTGATGAAAATGGAAACCTATATATAGCCCAAGAAGCTCAACAAACCACATCTGGACAAATAAGGTTTACTTACAGTCAGACTCTTAGCAGTTCCTCCCTAGCTGATTAACAGAGCCACTACCACTGCTGCTGCTGCAGTACCACCAGCACCATAAACCCTACCTCAAGCCCCACTACTCCACCCCACACACACCACAGCACCCCTCTCCTCACCCCACCACTACCACCAGAACACCACCCTATACTTTATCCCACCAACAATAACCCCAACACCACCTCCACTGCCCTCCCTACCACCTCTTCTGAAGAATTTGACAACTCCTTGTAACATGTGCCTGGCATCACTGAAAGGTAGAAGCCCATTGCAGCATTGAAGAAAAGAAAGTTGGATGACAGGCAACACCAGTTTCCAAACTTAGCACAAAACCAGAATCATGAAGTTGCTTTGATGTTGTCTTAGGAGAGAGATCAATAAAATAGAATTTAGGTTCAGAGCTGAAGAAGTAGCTATGTTATTAAGGTATTTGCCTGGCAACTACAAGGACCTGGGTTTGAATCCTTGAACCCACATTAAAAAAAGAAAAAAAGGGTTTTGTTTTGTTTTGTTTTTAAAGCTGAGCAAAGTATTATTAAGACGTAAAAGCCCAGTGCTGAAGAGGTACAGTGGATCCGTGGCACTCATTGGCAGCCAGGCTATTGTACTTGGTGAGTTCTTGGTAAAAATGAGAAACCCTGTCTATAAAACCAAGGTGGATGACACCTGAATTAACAAACACACACACACACACACACACACACACACACACACACACACTGTAAAAAAGAAAAAACATAGGAGAAAGATCTTTGTATCCAGCGTAGGCAAAGATCCTTAAATCCAACTCTAAAGTACAAGTCATTAAAACACTCAACTGGGCTGCATTAAAATTAAAAAGGTCTCATTTCTAAAGATCAAAGTGAGTAAAGAGAGAAACTAAACACTACAGGAATGTTATCTAAACACATGTCACAGAATGATTAGAGATGAGAAGTTGGCTGACCAGAATGTGCTGTACACATTTAGAAACATCATTAAAATATAACTAATAACAATTATTGATCACAAATAAGAACTCCTAGATCTATACCTAGAAATAATGACCCCTTCCAACCCAATGTAAAAATATCTGAAATAGGCAAGTAAATGTCTCACCAAAAAGACATGATTGACTAAGAAGCACATAAAAAGGTCATCCATGACATGGATCATTGAAAAATACAAATGGATCCCAGAAAAAGTGTTGGTGAGAACACAGTAAAGCACAAAGCCTCAGTCCATGACATGAGAATATACAATATCATGAACACTCTGAAAAACTGTATGGCAATTTATAGAAACTGGTTACCAATCACTGTATCATTTAGCAATTCCACAAAGAAGTGCATGAAAATACCCAGTATAAATAAAAACAGGCTCACACAAAATCCCATAAGGCCATTCCCACAGTAGTCTAATAAGCTGAACACTGGGAAACAGGCAAATGACCCTCGTGTAGCAAAATGAAGTAAACACTATTTATCCACACAATGACTTTTTAAAAGATGACCTGGATTCAGTTCTTAGTGGTTCACAACAATCTATAACTCCAGTTCCAAGGGATCTAATGCCTCCTCTAAACTCCTTGGATTCCTACACATATAGTACAGACTCATATACACATATACACACACATATACACATTAAATTAGATAAATTTTGAAAAGAAATTTTAAAAGGACATGATAATATCTAAACAACATAAATGAATTTCAAAAACATACTAAATAAAAGAAACCAGAAACTCAAAACTCACATATTATTTGATATAGTTGTCCAGTGTCCAGAACAGGCAAGGCTATGGGACATAGAAAGTACATCAACATCCCTAAGATGTAGGCAGGAACAGTGACATCAAGGGAAACAGTAGAGAGAAAGTAGCAGAATGACAGAAAAGGTCCAGGATGAGATCTAGGCAATGATGACACAACTCTGTAAGTCTCCTACGTTCTGCACTGTGCATGCCACAGTTACAAACATCATGGTCCATAACTTACAATTCATTTAGCATTAAAAATATTGAGAATAAAGGCAACTGTTAAAAGACTACAGAAAAAAAGAGACCTAAGGAAGATCAGACAGACCCAGATAAAAATCCATTTTTAAAACCAAGAACAATATCTACAATGAAAACTAATAGGAGCGAAGATCAGTTCTTAGGGGAAATGTTCAAAACACTAAGCCATTGCTTTCACTAACATGTGGCCTGTGGATGACATGGTTCCCTCTTAGGCCCTAGGCCTATGAAGAAAACTGATGCAGAGATGAATGCTCAGCTTCCAGCTGCATGAAGATATATGTGAAAGGAAGTCCTAACATAATGTTGGCCTCGGAGATGACAAAGGTGACTTCTGAGATGGCCTCTGGGGGAGGGGAAGGACCAAAGCTCACAAAATAGATCTGCCAAGTGTGCATCTGAGGTGGAAGTTGTGGGGAAGCAGGGCCAGGCTCAAGGCTCAGAAGCATGGAGAGCAAGAAGTAGAGAGGCAGCCTAGGGAACAGAAGAATTTGAAGAACAAGCCGAAAAGGTCTCTGCAAGTGGGATGCCAGCCAAAGGGTCTCCAGGGGACACAATGTCTGTGCCTGGAGTGGGAGTTCTGGCAGGAGTTTCATCAGAGCTTCTATAATGATCTTGGAAGGTGGGGCTTGGCCTCAACAGAACAGTGAGCACACACAGCAAGCCACCTGGACACTGAACCACAAACCCTTCTGAGATACATTGCATCTCAAGGAGCATTTTTGTCTATCTAAATAAAATTTTTGAGGTTCCTGGAAGATGATTCAGTCAGTAAATACACACAAGAACACACACACATACTTACAGATATACACACATACACACAACACATAAACACATAAATACACATAAACGTGCATAGATACTCATGATCATACACACATGCACAAACACATGCACTTAAATACTCAAAAAGAGCACATACATATGAACACATACATGCATGAACATGCAAACACAAAACACACACACATATAAACATGTTCACATACATATACAATCATCCCAAATACATATATCTCTACACACATGAACATGCACAAACATACATGAACACACATATATATCTTAACCTAATAGCCCTTCTTTCAGAACATAAATAAAGAAATGTCATAGATTTTTTTCCCTAACATAGAGAATTCTCCAATCTGGAGGTGCAAATCACTTCAAACTTGGGAAATAGTGCTTGCTTTGAACAAACCATACTGTATCACAGAACAAAGATGTTTTAGATGAAAACCTTGGACTTCAGAATTCAAGTCCAAGACCAGAAATCATTCCCCAAAGTTCAAAAAATGGTGTTTGAATACAAGAAGTGCCTCATTTGGATCAGAAGCAGCAGGTATGAGATCTCAAAGCTCATATTGCTCCTGAATTTAAAAGTCACAAATCTCTCCCTCACCCCATTTCCTCAGGTCAGTGTTTTGTCTCCTACTGTGCAGGAGACAAGCCTCTGACATCATCATAGATATGCTTCCAGCAAGAACAGTAATGCCCAGTTGTCATTCAGATTCATCAGGGTGCAAGACATCAAAGTCCTCATCCCCAGGAACTCAGGATTTGACTGTCTTAAGAAACATGATCTTTAAAGAGCTGATGATGGTAGAATGGGGTCCTAAATGAGCCTCATCCAACTTGACCAGTATATTTATAAAAAGAGAAAATTTAAACACACAATGACATAATCCCAGGTAGTTCTAGGCCATCCTTGGCTGAATAGTAAATAAATAAAACCACCAACAACAAAACTCTCTAAATAACTAATTGGACTCAGGAAACCAGCTAAATAAATAAAATAATATTTGAGCCCAATAAGTAAAACATTAATTAGAAGTAGTAAGTGGCCTATACAAGGCAGACAAAGCTCAGAACAAAATGGCCTATTGATATCCTGGCATAGGTAGACTTCTAGTTTCTGAAACTGTGAGAACATAAATATTTTCAGTGTAAGCCACCCAGTCTGTGGAACTTTATCATGCCAGCTCTGGAAAACTTTCATACATATATGAGCACATACCCACATATATATTATATAGTGTAACTACCCCTATTTCTTTAGATCTGTGAATCCCCTTATACAATTCATATTGCATTCTTATATTTTTACATAACTGAGAAATTATATATTTTTGAAATCATGTTTTTAGAGTTCTTTCCCACAGCCTTAAGGGCTGTTCTGAAGGTCCCAGCATGTAACATTTTGCTGAGACATTAGCCACACTTTTGTCTATCAGATTCATGCTGTCTCTGATTATCATGGAGTCATTAATCTTAAGAGGGATGACATTCCTCAAAAGGACATGAAAATTTGTAACAAGCTTTATACCCACAGCAGCCATTGACAGTTGTGGAGGCAGCTACCTGCTGGCCTTGTCTCAGGGGCAGGAATCATGTCATTCTAATCCTACCCAGTCCATGCCAGACTCAGGAATAGGGAATCTTAGTAAAAAATTAAAAGATGAAGTTGAATATAGAGATGAAAATATACAACACACTTGCTCATGGGACCTAGAACTGAGGGCTTCTGAAAACATGAATGTTCCGAGTGTTTTCTCTCTCCAAGTAACTCACCTCAGTGGGCTCAAAATTCATGGAGAAGGGACAATACCACTTTCCTTATGATTGAACCACACTGAGCCAAGTCCATGGAGCAACTGAAAACAAATTACTTAACTAAATGTTACTTATCTAGTTCATCAACATGAAGAAACAGTTTGTAGAGATCAGGATTTTTTTTTTATGGAAAGTAATAAAAGACCGACACAAAGTAGCTACAATGATAAACGTTTTGGTTCATTCTTATGTTCAAAGAGATGTTCAAGAGTATGGAGTCTTCAAATGGGTTCAATAAGCAATAAAATGGTGGGAACATGGCAGGTTAACTAACCTCATTTTTCTGTGCTCAATACTGGTTTTAACTGGTTGTAGTTCCCAGCACATCACAAATGTGAGACAGATAATGAGAGAGGGCCCCTCCCTTGAAGCTTTCTGAAGGGAAAGAAAACTTTTTCCAGAGATCCCTCCCAGATTTGCTTTCAGGTCTCAGAGCCTGTGTTAGTTCACAAAACTTCTTTCAACCTAGAAAAAATCGATCAGATTCACTTCAGTTTTCTTGTGGGGCTGATTTTAGTGATGAACAACCAGCTACTCCAGGTAAGACATGACTTCTTGCCAGCAACTCAAAGAAGAGAGTTGTAAATTTTATTACAAAGTAGAGTTCTTATGATTCCTGGCTTTCCATGTAATGTGAATATCCCATCCAGCCAAGCACCTCATTGGCCCATGGTGTGTGTAAGTGTCTGTATGTTAAGCTACTGGGTCTTGGATCTGTTGCAGCAGATAATGGTCGATACAGGAAAGAATTTTTGAGGAAACTCAATGAGAATCACTGGACTAATATTCAGGAACTCAGGGCAAGATGAGGTATATTCCATTAAGATAGAGATATAACTAAGTTGGTTGCCTAAAATGTTTTGCGGTAAATCTCCAACCCAAATATGCCCAGGCAATGAAAACACAACTCAATTAATATGAATACAATCTGTGCACCTAGATTGGGTAGATCTACCACTATACTACCATCTCCCCATCTATGAGACCCCTTATAACTTGCAGTTTCTCCAGGCTAGGTGCTTCTACTCTGCTTTCCTTCTACCTCCTCCTCCATCGTTCTCCCCTCCCCTCCCCTCCCCTCCCCTCCCCTCCCCTCTCCTCCCCTCCCCTCTCCTCTCCTCTCTTCTCCTGTCCTCTCCTCTCTTCTCTCCTCTCCTCTCCTTCTCTCTCCCAACTTTCAGCTCCACCTTCCCTTCATCTGCCCAATCACAGGCTCTAGCCTTTATTTTACAAATTAAGGTGGGAAGAAGTTATAGAAGAAATCACCTGAGTGCCACTCATTCCTTGTTCACAGCCCCTCCCAGGAGAATGGAATTAGCATCAAATTACAAATAGCCCCAGGGTTATCCTCAACAAAAATATGCTGGGTTTGATCTCCAACACCACATAAATTGGGTGTGGAGTGAAGGCCTGAACTTTTAGCATTCGGGAGATAGAGATATGAGGGTCAGAAGTTTAAGGTCATCCTCTGTTATATAACAAGTTCAAGGCTACTACTGGGCTATATCAGACCTTACATCAAAAAATAAAAATAAAATTCTATGACAATTATGGTCAGGACACCCTAAAGTATCTATATCTGCCTGTGATACTTCTCTAGATATCCAAGGATAGGTTCTATATCTCATGGTCTCCTCAAAGAATCTAATTCTTGATTCAAAGAACCTAGTATTTGACACTGGGCTATGTGTGTGCTTGTGTGTTGATTGCTGCAGAAGTCAAGCTGTTGTGCATCTAGTCTATAGTCATACTGTGCATCTGACATCTCCATCCAGGGTCTGCAGCATACATATACCTGCAGTCTCTTTCCAACCAGATTCTGCCTGTGGAAAATGGTAAGGACAAAGATGGGATTTGATCTGGGAAGGGGGAACCAGCAGGTGGGTATATACTGGTATAGAAACTACTTGCATGCTATTTGAGGTTTAAAACTAAAACTGGGTCTCCCGTTTTTGAAGAAAGGATCTGTCTAATAGCATTGAACATTTCCCTGCAGAAAGCATTTGAGGTGGGTATTATTTATTCACACCTGCTGAGCGTTGCCTAGTTTAGGATTGCATGAAAAATTGAATCATTTCTTATTCTATAGGATGTATGTAAAATGAAGTTAGAGTAGGAACATATCTTAGTTGGTTTGTGTTTGCCTAATATGCATGAACCTTTGGCTTCAATGTCCAACACCTCATGTGCCATGTGTAAATGATTATGATCCTAGTACTTGGAAAATGCATCAGAAGCTCAAGCTCATCCTTTGCTCTATAGTGAGTTCAAAGTCAGCCTGGACTACATAAAGCCCTATCTTAAAAAACTCAACAAACAAACAAGAAATAAAGGTTAAGTGCTAAGTGTTAGAGTAATTTGGAAAATAGGTTTTTAAAAGTCAAATTAAAACCTCAAAAATATTTTCCTCAATTTTAATGACTATATTCTGAATACAAATTGGCACGAACAATTTTTTTCTAAAATTTCTTTTAGATCTAACCCCTCTACCAGTCAGATCATATACAGCCTGACCAGAGTCATACCAGGTGTATCCCTCTAATTTCTGTTTCTCTCTGTGTCTCTGTCTCTGTCTCTCTCTGTTTCTCTTTGTCTCTCTGTCTCTCTGTTTCTGTCTCTCTGTCTCTGTCTCTGTCTCTGTCTCTCTCTCTCTCTCTCTCTCTCTCTCTCTCTCTCTCTCTCTCTCACACACACACACACACACACACACACACAAACACACACACATACACACACACACAAAACCATACACCCAGAGGTAAGGTTCCTTGAGCAGACATTTGAAGGAACAAATTTTACAGGTTTCGATGAAAGCAAAAAGGTACAGTCTGTTTAAAAAGCCCTCCCCAGCATTTCAAAGGTTCTTTCAAGTATCTTTATGGGTGAATTGAAAACCCAAAGTTGAGGTACACAATTTGAATGATGCTTTTTTTTTAATTTATAAAGATTTATTTATTATATGTAAGTACACTGTAGCTGCCTTCAGACACCCCAGAAGAGGGCATCAGATCTCATTATGGATGGTTGTGAGCCATCATGTGGTTGCTGGGATTTGAACTCACAACTTTCAGAAAAGCAATCGGCACTCTTAACCATTGACCCATCTCTCCAGCTCGAGGTACACAATTTGAGATACGTGAAGGCATACTCAGCAAAGGGGTGACTCAGGAGCCCAAAATATCCAGACTCTTCTCAAACGATGTTTTTAAAGTCGTTGAAGGGTCTTTCCCCTAATTTAGGTGTAGTCAGTTTGAAGGAGGACAGAAAAGTTCAATTCCTTGGTCATTATGGTACTCAAAATCAAAGTGGCCTAGACTCTGTTGCCTGTGGAGAGATTAGTGCCCTCCTTCAGGGACAGTGTGCTTCTAAAGAAACAAATCCAAACTAGTTCTAAACCTGGACCAAAAATTGACCCAAGGTTTCAAGAAACCTACTGCCTATAGAATTCCAAAAACATTTAGTCCCCATCAGCCCTGCATCTGGGAAGCCATTCCAAAACCAAGCAATATGACTTATATTTAAGCCTGATGCCCAGAAGCTACAAGCAATCTGATTCATCTCCTCTCCGGCAGTTTTGGAAAACAATTTACGAAAATGAAGTTTCTAGACTTGGATTTCCCACACCATTTTCACTCCATACTCTAGATTACAGAAACTAATCCTCTGACCTTGCATGGTGCATTCTCCTGCATCTTTGGATACTGTACCCTCAGAGTGCCTTCTCCTGCATCTTTGAATAGTGAGTATGCCTGGTTCATTCCCCAGCATTCTTGGATAGTGAGACCAAGGGTTTAGAAACACCAATTTCTATGAAAGTTTTCTATGTTTTCAGGTCAAAAAAGAAAGAGAAAAGAATTTATCTGTCCTCTACAAGAAACAGATCTTAACTTTAAAGATGGACACCACCTGCATGTATAAGGATAAAAATATACTACAATCAAATGAAACAAGCAGACATCATTTGATATCCTAATATGCGACAAAACAGACACCAAACTAAACCAATCAGAAGAGATAAAAAAAAGACATTTTATTTTAATAATAGGAACAATTAACCAAGATGACATTACCATACTCTGGTGTACCCAGTTTTATAAAAAGTATAGAGCTAGAATTAAAGACACCAATTAACATCAACCCATTAATAGAAGATGATTTTAATGCCTCAATTTCTCCAAAATAAAGTCATTAGGACAAAAATATAATAAAGCAGAGAAATATCAAAATTAAATGACATCATAAAACAAATGGACTTAACAGATGTCCATAGAATATTTGACCCCCTACCTAAGGATCCATCCCATATACAGACACCAAACCCAGACACTATTGTGGATGCCAAGAAGTGCTTGCTGACAGGAGCCTGATATAGCTGTCTCCTGAGAGGTTCTGCCAGAGCTTGACAAATACAGAAGTGGATGCTCACAGTCAAGCATTGGACTGAGCTCAGGGTCCCCAGTGGAGGAGTTAGAGAAAGGATTGAAGGACCTGAAGGGGTTTGCAGCCCCATAGGAAGAACAACAATATCAACCAACCAGACACCCCAGAGCTCCCAGGGACAAAACCATCAACCAGAGAACACATGGAGGGACCCATGGCTCCAGCGGCATATGTAGCAGAGGATGGCCTTGTTGGGCATCAATGGGAGTAGAGGCCCTTGGTCTCGATGTCCCAGGATAGGGGAATGCCAGGGCAAGGAACTGGGAGTGGGTGGATGGGAGGATCACCCTCATAGAAGCAGGGGAACGGGGTAGGGGTAGGGGGCTTCAGGGAGGTGGACCAGGAAAGGGGATAACATTTGAAATGTAAATAAAGAAATATCCAATAAAAAAATAAGCACACAATAAAAAAAAGTTTAAAGACCATTGCTCTAACCCATTTAGAACAGTAAGACATGGATAAAATCATAGAAACAGAGCTAGAAGATACACTTAAGTTAATCTTCTGATTATATGGATGAGAAAGGTGAATTGGAGAGATTAAAAAAACACATCTACATGTGTGTATTGATTTTCAGGTGTAGATCTATTGATTTACAGTTCAATAATCTTAATGTTCTGTAATACTGAATGAAAACCCTATTATATGGAAATGTAATATGTAATATATGTAATATGTACACATTATAATATATATAATATATGCAATATTTTTCCATCAGCTAATTCTGTGTTAAATAATTTAAAGATTCTTATCAAGAATTAAAATATATTAGTCTCAAAAAAAAAAGAATATTTGACCCAAATACCAAGTAATACACATTCTACTCAGCAGCATGGGAGTTTCTCCAAAATAGACCACATCTGTGTCATAAAATGAATTCAGAAAATTTTAAGCAATTCCATGTGTTGTGTTTTGACCCCAAAACAGTAAATGTAAACAGCAAACATATCTCTATTAAATACACAAAGTTGTGAAGATTAAAATGTTCATTGCAGAATGACAAATAGGCTAAAGAAAAAATTAAGAAAACATAAAAATCTCCTGACTTAATTCCAAAATTAATGAAACAAAAAGAAAACACTATAAGGATTCTATCTAAAACCTGCTTCTTTGAGAAAATAAACAAGATTGACAAAATCAAAGAGAAGACCCAGATGAACAGAATCAGAAATGAACAGGAAGATATAGCAGACACCAAAGAAATTCAGAATATTATATGAGAATACTTAAAAAGATGTACTCCATTAAGCTGGAAAAGAAATAGATGGTTTTCTACGTAGAGCAAAATTACCAAAAGTAAACAGAAATGATCAACAACCTGAGCAGAGGGTAGCAATGAGGAAATTGAAATAGTAATAAAGAGCCTCCCAAGTAAAAAGTCTAGGCCCTGATGGTTTCATAGCAGAATTCTACCAGACTTTCAAAGATCTACAGCCAATATTTTTTTTTGACTACTGCTATCCAATATTCAACAAAGATGCTGAAAACATACACTGGAGGAAAAAAATGTCTTTAACAGATTGGTCTTGGAAAACTAGATATCTACTTGAAAAAGACTGAAAGTAGACCCATATCCATCACTTTGCACGAACAACTAATTCCAAATGGGTCAAAGACCTAAATACAAAATCTGAAAGTTCTAGAAGGGAACATAGGCAGTACACTACAGGGTATAGATGTAGGAAAGAACTTTCTGAATTGTACTCTGTTTGCCTAGGAATTGAAGTCAACAATGGACAAGAACTTCATCAAACTAAAAATCTTCTGTACAGCGAAAGAAACAGTCAAGTATAGACAAATCTTTGCCAGTCGTAAATCTGACAGCGAATTAGCATCCAGACATATAAAGAATTCAAAGCACAATAAAGATATGACCCATCCAAAAACTGGCCTTGGGATTTAATACGAGAGTTCTCAAAAGAAGAAATTAAAAAGACTGAAAAATATCTTAATGTTCATTGTTCCTAGTAATTGGGGAAAAGAAAAGAAAAGTAACTTAGATACTTCATGTTACACCATACAGAATGGCAAAGATAATCAAAAACTATTCAACAACAAATACTGGGGTAAATGGGGATGCTTAGTCACTGCTGATTGCAAACTGGTGTATGCATTTTCAAAATCTGTATGGAGAACCCTCAGAAGCTAAAACTAGAGCTTCCATATGACCCCCCCCCATATTACTCTGCGGCATATGCCCAAAGAAATCCACATCCTACCCTATAGGTACTCTTGTTCTGCCATATTATTACTTCCCTATTCATAATAGCTAGGAAATGGAAACAATCTAAATGTCCTTCAACTGATAAATGAATAATGAAAATGTGGTACATATACACTATGGAATATTATACTACTGTAAAGAACAATTAAATCACAACATTTGTAGTTAAATATATGAAACTAGAAGCCATCATATTGATTAGGTTATCTAGACACAGAAAGACAAAGATCACACGTTCTCTCTCATCTGAGGTTTCAAGTTCCAAATCTGCAGATGTGAGTATATACCAGAGGCGGGGGGAACACTATAGAGGGGAAAAGTAGGATATAAGTGATTTGAAGGGGAAGTAGAGGGCTTTCATTTGTGATGGGGAAGGGAAAAAATACAATAGAAGGAAAAATAAGGTAAAATAATAGTAAAGATATATGAAAAATGTCATAAGGAAGCATATTATTATCTAGCCACCTATAATTACATATTATAAATATAAGTTTGAATATATATATATATAAATAGACTAAATAAAATCTTCCAATCAGGGATGATGATGCGCCCCTAAAGAACTATAGACCATTTAACAAAAACCCCAACACCATGCATGAGAAACCCCCTTTTGAGTTTTTTGTCAAGGTTGTCCAAGAAACTTCCAAAATATTATAAACTATTTCTGTTGCCTTCCACTGATGATAGTAAAGTCCTATTGCTGAAGACACCATACACTTCACACATAAGACCCAGAGTCCCCTGAGCTGAATCTGACCTCAAAGTCTCCTCCCTGAGGGCTAACTGTAATTTTACCAGAAGGTGCTATGCAAGGTTCCAAAGGAGGAGAGCACCAATAGTCCTACCCAGCTATGATACCTATGATCTACAACAAAAATCAGCATGGGGCAAGAACAATAAGAGTGCTGCAGTAACATGCACACCTGAGCAGCAGGCAACAGCTCTCTAATTGTACTTCCGGTTCATTAAACAAGAGGGAAAACATGCCTGGGACTGGAAACCTAGCCAATTACCTAGTAAAGCCATGGATCTTGGAGGAGAACCTACAACCACCACTTTACTAAACTAGCACAATTCCTAACTACATTCTAAATATATGATCTTATACCCACAAATAAGTGTAGCTCTTATCCTCCATCAAGAAAAATAATTATATTTGTAACAGACAAAGACTACTACAGAAAGCTACAACCAACCAAAAACCCAAAACAAGAGACTATATGGTGCCCAGTCCTATCTCCATATATCTACAACACAATTTCTGTACCTAAGGCTCAGGGATCATTGTGGAAGAGGGGGTGGAAAGATTTCAAGAGCCAGAGGAACAGGAAGCTTGCTGTGAGATCATGCCTCCTAGAAACACTGAGTCTATTCCCACGAAATCTCATCAACATGGCTATCTAAACAAGACTGAAACAGTAATGATTCAAGTGGACACGTTAATATGAAAGGGGAAAAAATCAGGGGTCTCCACCCTAGTTAGGACCAAAAACAAACAAACAAACAAACAAACAAATGGAAAAAGATAGGTAACTGGGGAATACTGAGGTGAGAAAAATGGTTTTCCCCAGGGAAGACACCCCCCCACACACACACACACACACACTGATTATCCAATACCAACTGATGAGCAGGAACATGCTTTTTCTGTAATTATTGAAGTATTTTATTTAATACATATTTACATTTGTATATATGTTTAAATAGCAACAGTAGGTAAAAATGCTTGCTTTTTACCTCCAAACCCAGGAAGTAGCATTAAGCCCTACTACCAAGTAGTTTTAATAATAACCTCAAGTGACAAAAAAGAAAAATCATATTTAACTAAAGGACATGTGGAGGACTGAAGGGTTTTCTCTGTGATTATGAAAACTCCTAAGTCACACAGAGGACTCAGGTTCAATATCTAGAACCCACATAAAAATAAAGGATATGTAGGGGAACACCAGGACAGAGTAACGAGAGGGGGTTCAATGGAGAAAAGAGGGAGGGAAGGGGGCTTATGGGACTTTCGGGGAGGGAGGAAACGGGAAAGGGGAAATGATTTGGAATGTAAATTAAAAAAAAAATAAAATAAATAATTTAAAAAAAAAGTTTTACATTAAAAAAAAAGAAATGGTAAAAAAAATAATATATTGAATAAAGAAATAACAGGAAGCAACAAAAAATTAAAGGATATGCTTGAAAAATAAATAATTTTTATTAATTTGTTCAAATATCAATACTTAGGTATCTGTCTTTTGATATTATATATGATATTCTGTATGATGAGAGATAGGGGGTGCATCAGCTGTACAACATAGTAAAATGCTGTGCGAACCAAGGCACATTGCCACTGATGGGTGGGCTGAGCCCGGAACCCCTTCCGTAAAGTTCCGTAGCACACGGAAAATCCAGTAAAAAATATTTTACAAAATAGTGCTCTTACAAAATTCCCATTCAAATTATAATACATTGTCTTTGTTAGGAGTCTATTGCTATAATGAAACACCATTACCTAAAAGCAAGCTGGGGGAAAAGGGGTTTATTTAGCTTACCCTTCTAGATCATAGGCTGTCATCAGAGGAAGTCAGGACAGGAATTCAGACAGGGAAAGGTCCTGAAGTAGAAGTTGATGGAGAGTCAATGGAGGGGTACTGTTACTGGCTTGCTTCCCATGGCTTTTTGAGTTTGCTTCCTTACATAACCCAGGACTACCAGGCCAGGAATGACACAACCCCTAATGGACAGGATCCTCTCCAAATAATCACTAATTGAAACAATGCCTTTCAGCTTAATCTTATGGAGGCATTTCCTCAACTGAGGCTCCTTCCTCTCTGATAATACTAGCTTGTGTCAAGTTGGCACACAAAACCAGTCAGTACAGGCACAGAATTAAATTTTGATGTTCTAGAATGAAAAACAAAAACGATATCATTTCAAATTTCTCTCTAGAACTGACTTGCACATTTATTTCATAAGATCAGAAACATAAGAATTACCTTCAAAGGCTATTTAATTGCCCATATCAATCCCAAATACATGTGATACTGGGTATAATGTGTAGGTTTACAACAAAATTATATTGTCACAGACTGATAAAGGAAACAGATATGAGGAACTGTATATATATATATATTAAAAAAGCTACTTCATATCTTCAGTAACATTTAGTAATGTAAAAGTACAACCTTCCCGGTTTGTATAATATTATTTTTATGTGTCACTTCAGTGATAACAATTTGCTATTGCATATAAAAATAGGTTTCCATTATCCAAAAGAAGGTAGCTTTAGGTGTGTTCAACTCTATTTTCCAGTTTTTTCTCATACACTGTAGTTATAGATCTTTAAAATGTGCTTACACCCTCCTCCTGGTAGATGGTTATACTTTTCAAATATGTATAGGCTCTCATCATTCCTTCTTCAGCCTTTCACAAGTCTACACATATTTTATGCCTATAATACTTCTCATAAATCTAGTTATCTGTTTTTATTTTATTTTTTTACAGTGCGGTTGTCGCCCCCTCCCAGTCTGCTCTCCCACAGTTCTCATCCTATTCTTCCTCCTCCCTGTCTCCAAGAGGATGTCCCTGTTCCTACTCCCAGCCACAAGACCTCCCCACTCCCTGGGGCCTCAAGTCTCTTGAGGGTTAGGAGCATCTTTTCCCACTGAGGCCAGACCAGGCAGTCTTCTACTGTATATGTGTTGTGGGCATGTATGCTGTCTGGTTGGTGGCTCAGTATCTGAAAGATCTCAGGGGTCCAGATTAGTTGAGACTGGTGGTCTTCCTGTGGGGCCACCCTTCTCTTCCTCAGCTTCTTCCAGTCTTTCACTAATTCAACCACAGGGGTCCATAACTTCATCCAATGGTTGGGTGTGAGTATCTGTGTCTGTCCTAGTCAGCTGCTTGTTGGGTCTCTCAGAAGGCAGCCATTCTAGGCTCTTCTCTGTAAGCACACCAAAGCATGAGTAATAGGGTTAGGCCTTGGAGCCTCCCTTTGAGCTAGATCCCAATTTGGGCTGGTCGCTGGACCACCTTTCCCTCAGTCTCTTCTCCATTTTTGTCCCTGCAGTTCTTTTAGACAGGAATAATGAGTCCTGTGAGTGTCTCACCTCTCAGGTCTCTGGTATTCTCTAGAGGGTCCCCACACCTCCCACCCCCAAAAGTTGCATATTTTCATTCATTCTGCTGCCCTCAAGGCTTCTCTCCTGTCCGCCTGTCCACCATACCTGACCATGTTCCCTGTTCCACCTCCCTCTTCCCTCTCCCGCTCACATCCCTCCCTCCCTCTGCCTCCAGTGATTGTTTTCTTCCCCCTTCCTAGTGGGATTAAAGCATCCTTACTTGGGCCCTTCTGCTTCTTAACCTTCTCAAGTTCTATGGATTGTATCCTAGCTATTCTGTACTATTTTGACTAATATCCACCTATTAGTGAGTATATACCATGCATGTGCTTTTGGGTCTGAGTTACCTCACTCAGGATATTTTCTAGTTCCATCCATTTGCCTGTAAAACTTATGATGTCCTTGTTTTTAATAGCTGAATAGTACTCCATTGTGTAAGTGAACCACATTTTCTATATCTATTCTTCCCTTGTGGAACATCTGAGTTGTTTCCAGCTTCTGGCCATCCCAGATAAGGTCACTATGAATATAGTGGAGAATGTGTTCCTGTGGTATGGTGGGGTATCTTTTGGGTATATGCCCAAGAATGGTATAGCTGGGTCTTTGGGTCGATCTATTTCCAATTTTCTGAGGAGCCTCCAGATTGATTTCCAGAGTGGTTGTACCAGTTTACGATCCCACCAGCAATGGAGGAATGTTCCTCTTTCTCTGCATTCTCACCAACATGGGATGTCAGCCATTTTGATCTTAGCCATTCTGGTTGGCATAAAGTAAAATCTCAGGGTCATTTTAATTTGCATTTCCTGATGACTAAGGACTTTAAACATTTCTTTAAATGCTTCCTGACATTCAAGATTCCTCTGTTGTGAATTCTGTTTAGTTCTATACCCCATTTTTCAATTGGTTTGTTTGGTTTTCTGGAGGTTAGCTTCTTGAGTTCTTTATATATATTGGATATTAGCCCTCTGTCAGATGTGAGATTAGTGAAGATTTTTTCCTATCTTTTGATTGCCAATTTGTCCTATTGACTGTGTCCTTTGCCTTACAGAAGCTTTTCGGTTTCATGAGGTTCCATTTGTCAATTCTTGATCTTAGAGCCTGAGCCATTCAAGTTCTGTTTAGAACCACACACCCCCATGCCAATGAGTTCAAGGCTCTTCCCCACTTCCTCTTGTATTTGATTCAGTATATCTAATTTTATGTTGAGGTCCTTCATCAATTTTGGCTTGAGCTTTGTGCAAGGTGACAAATATGGATCTATTTCATTTTCTACATACTGACCGCCAGTTAGACCAGCACCATTTATTGAAGGTGCTTTCTTTTTTCCATTGTATATTTTTGGCTTCTTTGTCAAAGATCAAGTGTCCATAAGTGTGTGGTTTTATTGCTGGGTCTTCAATTCTATTCCATTAATCAATGTGTCTGTCTCTATACCAATACATGCAGTATTTTTTAATCACCATTGCTCTGTAGTACAGCTTGAGATCAGGCATGGTGATTCCCCAAGAAGTTCTTTACTGTTAAGAATTGTTTTCGCTATCCTGGGTTTTTTGTTTCTTCCAAATGAAATTGAAAATTGCTCTTTCCATGTCTGTGAAGAATTGTGTTGGAGTTTTGATGGGGATTGCTTTGAGTTTGTAGATTGCTTTTGGTAGAGTGGCCATTTTTACCATGTTAATCCTACCAATCCAAGAGTATGGAATATCTCTCCATTTTCTGGGGTTTTCTTCAATTTCTTTCTTTAGAGACTTGAAGTTCTTGTCATACAGATCTTTCATATGTTTTGGTTAGAGTTATATTATTTGTAATTATTGTGAAGGGTTATGTTTTCCTATTTTCTTTCTTAGTCCATATATTATTTGTATATATGAATCCTACAGATGTGTTTGAGTTAATTTTATATAGAGCCACTTTGCTGAAGTTGTTTCTCAGCTGCAGAAGTTCTCTGGTAGATTATATTTTTGGGGGGTTGCTTATGTATACTATCATATCATCTGCTAATAGTGATGCCTTGACTTCATTGCCAACTTGTATTCCCTTGATTTCCTTTTGTTATCTTATTGCTCTAGCTAGAACTTTAAGTACTATGTTGAACAGATACAGGGAGAGTTTTATTTCTGATTTTAGTGGTATTACTTCAAGTATCTCTCCATTTAATTTGATATTAGCTGTTGGATTGCTGTATATTGCTTTATGAGGGCACTTCATGCTATGAATTTTCCTCTTAGCACTGCTTTCATTGTATCCCATAAGTTTGAGTATGTTGTGCCTTAATTTACATTAAATTCTAAAATGTCTTTCATTTCTTTCTTTATTTCTTCCCTGACCAAGCTATCATTGAGTAGATAGTTGTTCAGCTTCCATGTATACGAGAGTCTTCTGTTGTTTTGTTGTTATTGAAGTCTAGCCGTAACCTGTGTTGATCTGATAAGATACATGGGATTATTTCAATCTTCTTGTATCTGTTGAGACTTGCTTTGTGACCAATTATATTGTCAGTTTTGGAGAGCATACCATGAGGTGCTGAGAGGAATGTATACTCTTTTGTTTTAGCATGAAATGTTCTGTAGGTATCTGTTAAATACATTTGGTTCATAACCTCTATGAGTTTTACTGTGTCTCTTGTTTAGTTTCTGCTTCAATGACACGTTCTATTGATGAGAGTGAGATGGTGAAGTCTCCCAGTATTATTGTATGGAGTTCAATGTGTGCTTTGAGCTTTAGTAAACTTTCTATTTTGAATGTGGTGACCTTGAATTTGGGGCATAGTTGTTCAGAATTGAGACTTTCTCTTGGTGGATTTTTCCCTGATGAATATGATGTGTCCTTCCCCATCTCCCTTGATAACTCTTGGTTGGAAGTGTATTTTATTGGATATTAGAATGGCAACTCCCACTTGTTTTTTTGGCACCATTTGCTTGGAAGACTTTTTTTCAGTCTTTTACTATGACGAAGTATGTCTTTGTTATTGAGGTGTGTTCCTTGTATGCAACAAAATGTTGGATCCTGCTTGCATATCCAGTCTGATAGCTTATGTCATTTTATTGGTGAATTGAGTCCATTGATGTTGAGAAATATTAAAGACAGATGACTCTTAATTCCTGTTATATTTGTTGTTGTAGGTGGCATGTGTATGTGTTCCTCTCATTTTGGTTTTGTTGTGAGATGATTAATATCTTGTTTTTTCCTTTGGTTTATATACCCTCCTTATCTTGGAGTCTTCCTTCTAGAATCCACTGTAGGCTGAATTGATAGATATTGTTTAAATTTGGTTTTGTCATGGAATATTTAGGTTTCTCCATATATTATGATTGAGAGTTTTGCAGGGTATAGTAGCCTGCACTGGAATTCATATTCTTTTAAGGTCTGCAAGACCTGTGTAGTGTCTCTGTTGAGAAGGTGTAATTCTGATAGGTCTGCCTTTATATGTTGCATAACCTTTTTCCCATACAGTTTTTAATATTCTTTCTTTGTTCTACGAATTTAGTGTTTTGATTATTTTGTAGTGAGAGGTCCAATTTATTTGGTGTTCTATAGGCTTCTTGTATATTTATGGATATCTCTTTCTTCTTTAGGTTGGGGAAGTTTTCTTCTATGATTTTCTTGAAGATGTTTTCTGGTCCGTTGAGTTGGGAATCTTTGCTCTCTTCTGTTACTATTATTCTTAGGTTTGGTCTTTTTATTGTGTCCTAGATTTCCTGGATGTTTTGGGATAGGAATTTTTTTATGCTTTGTATTTTATTTGACTATTGGGTCAATATCTTCTAAGGTATCTTCTGGGTCTGAGATTCTGTCTTCTATCTCTTGTATTCTGTTGGTGATGCTTTTGCATCTATAGCTCCTGACTTCTTTCCTAGGTTTTCCATTTCCAGGTTTGCCTCCGTTTGTGATTTCTTTATTGTTTATACTTCCATTTTTACATCTTAGACTGCTTTGTTCAATTCTTTTACCTGTTTGATCATGTTTTCCTGTATTTCTTTAAGGGATTTATTTGTTTACTCTTTAAGGGCTTCTATCCGTTAACTTGTGTTTTCTTGTATTTCTTTCAATGAGTTATTTATGTCCTCCTTAAAGGATCCTATCTTCATGAGATAGGATTTTAGATCAGCATCCTGATTTTCATGTGTTTTGGTGTATTCAGGGCTTGCTGTGGTAGGAGAACTGGGTTCTGATGATGCCAAAGTATATTGGCTTCTGTTGCTTATGGTCTTGTGCTTACCTCTCAACATCTGGTTATTTCTAGTGTCAGCTGACCTGTTTGTGTCTGTCTGGAGCCTGCCTCCTGTGTCCCTGGGTTGCTGCAGGTTTCCTAGTAGACCTGTGGCACTAGTTACAGCAGATCTCCTGGGAGGCTTTCAAACTGTAGTGTCTTCAGAGGGGCAGTCACAGTGGTAATCTGCCCCAGTGGGAGGCACAGGCGAGAAGGGAGATGGAGTTCAAGTGAAGGGGATGGGTCCTGAGTCTGCTGTGCTCCTCCAGGGTCCCAGCTCTTGTGGTTATTTGGGAGGGTCCCTTACCTGTTGCCCTGGGAGCAGCAAATCTCCTGGGATACCATCAGTCTGTGGGGTATTCAGAGGGTTAGACACACTGATGATCTGTTGAACTGGGTACAACAGATCTCCTGGGAGGCCTTCAGACTATGGAGTCTTCAGTGGCATAAAAGCTGACGATCTGCCCCAGGGGAAGGTGCAGGCCAGAAGAGAGAACATGCGTTTTAAACCCTGTAAAATCTCTGAGGTCAGTGAAATCTTTACTCATTATTGTGTTTCTGAATAAAAACAGAAGGTGGAGGAAGGGATTCGGAAATGTCAATATTCAATGATTTCATTGGGAATGCTTTTGAAATAGCTTGAGTGTTCAGGACTTAGAGAATTATGTTGGAGATAACACTGAGCTCCCTGAGGCTGAAGGGAGTCTCTCAGGAGAGAGCTGTCTTGATCTGAGCAAAGTTCAGAGATGATTAACAAGTAAACAGAAAAGTCAGCTTCACCTTCTCTCAGCCACTCTGCCATACATTTGTCAGAACTAAACACATATACCTTTGTTTGAGTCTACAAATTCTATTTCTTGCCAAAGTCCTGACACTTGCCATGCCTTACCACAAACTATTTATCTCTTTAGCAACAAGCTCTAGCTACTAGTACATTAGTCTGACCTAGGTTTCCCACTAGCCTGACCCTGTTCAGTCAGGTCACATTTATTTTCCCCTAAGGCTGAACCTGAATATGAATGTTAACATTACTTCTGAGAATTTCAAAGACAAGGGAGATTTCACAAGCAAAGTGGATAACCTGTTTTGTTAGGTTCTGAAACTATGACAAAGGAAGAAATTAATTCGTGGTAAAAGTGTAGGTTCTTGAAGGAACAAAAATCATCATCTATCATGTATTTCTCCCATGGAAGTTCTAATTTGCCATTATCAGCCCACTTAAGGTATGATCATGGAAAGGCAGAAGAGACTGCTCCAGGCTTTCTTTCTTTTTTTTTGGGGGGGGGGGTTAGGTATTTTAAAAATTAGTTTATTTAGACCAAGAAAAACTGATGATGATTTGCATACTACACCATTAATACATTCTCCATGCATAACATACTTTAGAAATGCCATTACATCATCAATTCATTCCTACTGCTCTTACGGAACATGTGTAATGCCTAGAAAATTGCTCTGCTATCCTTTATAAGTTTTGTTTAAAAAATGGAATGTTTTGTTTTGTTTTCTATATATTTTTTATTTACATTCCCAATGATATCCCCCTTTCCCGATTTGTCCCTCCCCAAAAGTCCCATAAGCCCTCTTCCCTCCCCCTGTTCCCCATTCAACCCCCTCTCACTTATGTGTCCTGGTATTCCCCTACATCCAGTCTTTCTAGGACCAGAGGTCTCTCCTTCCATCTTCTTGGAAATCAATTGATATGTGAACTGTGTCTTGGGTATTCCGAGTTTCTGGGTTAATATACCCTTATCAGTGACTGCATACAATGTGTGTTCTTTTGTGATTGGGTTACCTCACTAAGGATGCTATTTTCTAGTTCTGACCATTTGCCTAAGAGTTTCGTGAATTCATTGTTTTTAATTGCAGAGTAGTATTCCATTGTGTAAATATACCACATCTTCTGAATCCATTCGCCCGATGAGGGAAATCTGGTGGCTATTATAAAAAAGGCTGCTATGAACATAGTGGAGCATGTGTCCTTATTGCATGCCAGGGAAGACTCTGGGTATATGCCCAGGAGTGGTATAACAGGATCCTCTGGGAGTGTCATGTCCAGTTTTCTGAGGAACTGCCAGACTGCTTTCCACAGTGGTTGTACCAGCTTGCAATCCCACCAGCAGTGGAGGAGTGTTCCTCTTTCTCCACATCCTCGCCAACACCTGCTGTCTCCTGTGTTTTTGATCTTAGTCATTCTGACTGGTGTGAGGTGGAATCTCAGGGTTATTTTGATTTGCATTTCCCAAATGACTAAGGATGTTGAACATTTCTTTAGGTGCTTCTCAGCCATTCGTTATTCTTCAGGTGAGAACTCTTTGTTTAGCTCTGTACCCTGTTTTTTAATAAACTATCTTGGTGTGACTCTAACCAAACAAGTGAAAGATCTGTATGACAAGAACTTCAAGTCTCTGAAGAAAGAAATTAAAGAAGACCTCAGAAGATGGAAAAATCTTCTATGCTCAAGGATTGGCAGGATTAATATAATAAAAATGACCACCTTGTCAAAAGCAATATACAGATTCAATGCAATCCCCATCAAAATTCCAACTCAATTCTTCATAGAGTTAGAAAGAGCAATTCAAAAATTCATCTGGAAAACCCAGGATAGCTAAAACTGTTCTCAAGAGTAAAGGAACTTCTGGGGGAATCAATATACCGGACCTCAAGCTGTACTACAGAGCAATAGTGTTAAAAACTGCATGGTATTGGTACAGTGGCAGGCATGTAGATCAATGGAACAGACTTGAAGACCCAGAAATGAATGCACACTCCTATGGTCACTTGATCTTTGACAAAGGAGCTAAAATCATCCAGTGGAAAAAAGATAGCCTTTTCAACAAAATGCTGCTGGCTCAACTGGAGGTCAGCATGCAGAAGAATGCAAATTGTTCCATTGTTATTTCCTTGTACTAAGCTCAATTCCAAGTGGATCAAGGACCTCCACATAAAACCAGACACACTGAAATTAATAGAAAAGAAGCTAGGGAAGAGCCTTGAACATATGGGCACAGGGGAAATTTTCCTGAACAGAAAGAACACCAACAGCTTATGCTCTAAGATCAAGAATTGACAAATAAGACCTCATAAAATTGCAAAGTTTCTGTAAGGCAAAGGACACTGTCGAAAGGACAAAGCAGCAGCCAACAAACTGGGAAAAGATCTTTATCAATCCTACATCCAACAGAGGGCTAATACCCAATATATGCTCCAGGCTTTCAAACTCATGGTCTTTCAATAAGAAACCAAGGGTCCAAACCCAGACTGACTTTCCTGAGAGTACATCAGATCCCACAGCATCTGAGCAATCCTGTGACTTGGAGTCTCTGGATCTCATTGTCCTTAGTTGAGTCCATAGATGTATCCCAGGCAGAATGAGTGCTCAACTGATATCCTCAGGCCATTTCTTAAACCAACAGAGTTTAAACAAAACAGAAGCTGCTTTATCCAATAAATGTACCTTGGAAAACACTGTGGTTCTTTTGAGCAAAATAAGTACAAATGTAAAACAAAGTTCATTTTTATCCTCTTAACCCTTCTCCCTCATTCTCTGAAATTCATAAGGTTGTGATCACTTCCTGCAGAAGTTACAGTGCAGGTGACACTCAACACTTAACTCCATTATTTCACTGGTATTGCCAAATAACTTCACTTCTGGCATCTGTGGTATACAGCTTGCCCTTAATTTTCTGCCTTTCATAATTGTTCGGGATATAGACTCACAACTTGCCATTATAAGCAGTAAGTGAAGGGGGATAACTGTGTGCTGAGGAATTCTGGGGATGTAAAAAGAAGGGAAAGTTTGTCCTAATGACTTTTGCATGTTGGAATGGCAGCTTCTGAACAAATCTTTATGGAAATTTAATCAAGACCTTTTCAATCTTCCTGCTTCCTCTTAAATGTTCTCATCAAGTTCTTAATAAGTTTAGCATTACATTCATTTTTCCAGGTCAATTCCTATTTAACAACCATAAGATTAGACATAAAGCAAGATCAGATTCACAGTTTTGATTTTTTTAAATTGTGAGCTAACTTTTTCTTTAAAAAAAATTCACTCAAGAAAATCTGTGAGATTTGGACACTTTTTATTTTTAATTATGGAAATGTCAAACAACAAACAAACTCTAAGCAAATTATTCAGATTGATATTATATTAAAGATTAAATCCACAGGCTGACACATGTTAAGATAACAAAAGATACTTATTAAGAGAAGCAAGAATCTCTCATTTCCTTTTAATCTAGGAAATATTTCTGGATTAATAACAGATCAGTAAGTACAAGGAGACGTCATGGATTTGTTTGAAGCACCATTCCTTCCCAATTTCTGTCAGAAGTCTATTGTCCTGTTTATTTAGACCCCATCCACTCTACTGTTTGACTTTTTCTTTGTGTTCTTATTAAAAGGGAGAGAAGGGATTTGGGAAAATGCTGCTAGAAAAGCCCTGCTACCAAGCAGGAGGACCTGATTTGAGCATCAGAACTCCCGCAGACACAGTGGCACACACTCATAATTCTAGCACTGGGGGCCAGAAGAGAGAAGAGGCAAGAGAGTCTCCAAGACCCACTGGATAGTCAGTCCAATGGGTAAGCTCTCCAGAGTAAACAAGGCATGATCTCAATAAAACAACACGGATGGTTCACACTCTTGAGGAGTGCAAATAGGGTGTCCTATAACCTGCCCACATGTGCACATAAATACGTGTGCGCTGTTACTTTCCTGCTTACAAATACATGTGCACACACATAAACATATATACACATATTAATAGCCATGAAAAAGGAAGAAGAGGTCTTTTGGTTTCTGTCTGTGGCAGGAGACCATCTTCTGCCACAGCACTCCATACTCAGGTGGCCCAGGAAGATAGCTACCCTCCCAGGAGTGCAGAAAGGCCTGTGAGATCAGGTATAACCATCCCTGCTGCTCAGAGGAACCCACCTGGAAGCCTTTGGACACAGTAAACAGGGGCAGCCTAAGACAGGTGCCTTCCAGTTTCAGTCTGTGGCTGGAGCCAGTCCTCTGGCACAGGGTTCCATACCTAGGTAGAACAAGGAGATAGCTAGCCTCTCAGGACTGCAGACAGGCCTGGGAGTGCTGGTAAGACCACCTCTGCTACTCAGAGGAACCTGCCTGGAACTCTCAGGACACAGGAACAAAGGGGCTGCCTGGGACAGGCGTCTTTCGATTTCCATCTGTGCCCAGAGCTGATCCTGAGCCACAGAGCTACATACACAAATACTGCCAGGAGAGAGCTATTCTCCCAGGAGTGCCTACATATCTGTGAATACAGGTAGGACCACCACGTCTCTTCAAATTCCTGACCAAAGAGGGAAAGGCTCAGAGCCATTAGGACACAAGAACCAAGGATCAGCTGGGAACAGGATCCTTCTGGTTTCCGTCTGCACCCCAGAGCTGACCCTGTACCGGGAGGGAACTGGTCCCCCAGGAGTATTAACACACAGGTTTGCAGGATGGACAAGCCACAGTCAGAGACAGCAAGACCAGCTAACACCAGAGATAACCATATGGTGAGAGGTAAGGGAAAGAACGTAGCAACAGAAACCAAGGCTCCTTGGCAGCATCAGAACCCAGCTCATCACAGTGAGCCCTGGTTACACCAACACACCAGAAAAGGAAGAATCTGATTTAAAATCACATCTCATGATAAGGATAGAGAACTTTAAGAAAGACATAAATAATGCCCTTAAAAAAATACAAGAGAACACAGGTACACAGGTAGAAGACCTTAAAGAGGAAACATAAAAGTCCCTTAAAATTACAGGAAAACACAACCAAAGAAGTGAAGGAACTGAACAAAACCATCCAGGACTAAAAAAAAAAAAAGGAAATGGAAACAATAAAGAAATCACAAAGTGAGACAACACTGGAGGTAGAAAACCTAAGAAAGAGGTCAGGAGTCATAGAAGCAAACATCACCAACAGAATACAAGATATAGAGGAGAGAACTTCAGGTGCAGAAGATAACATAGAAAACATTGAGGCAACACTGAATGAAAATGCAAAAAGCTTGTAACCCAAAACATCCAGGTAAACAAGGACACAATAAGAAGACCAAACCTAAGGAAAATAGGTACAGACAAGAGTGAAGATTCCCAAATTTAAGGGCCAGTAAATATCTTCAACAAAATTATAGAAGAAAACTTCCCTAACTTTTCTCTAAAGAAAGAGATGCCTATAAACATACAAGAAGCATACAGAACTCCAAATATATTGGACCAGAAAAGAAATTCCTCCCATCACAAAATAATCAAAACACCAAATGTCCTAAACAGAGAAAGAATGTTAAAAGCTGTAAGGGGAAAAGGTCAAGTAACATAAAAAGGCAGACCTATCAGAATTACACCAGACTTCTCACCAGATACTATGAAAACTAGAAAATCCTGGGAAGATCTCATACAGACCATAAGAGAATAAAAATGCCAGACCAGGCTACTATACCCAGCAAAACTCAATTACCTCAGATGGGGAAACCATGATATTCCATGACAAAACCAAGTTTACACAATATCTTTCCACAAATCCAGCCCTACAAAGGATAATAGATGGAAAACGCCAACACAAGGAGGGAAACTACACCTTAGAAAAAGCAAGAAAGTAATGTTCTTAAAACTAACCCAAAAGAAGATACCCAAACAAACATAAAAATAACATCAAAAATAACAGGAAGCAATAATCACTATTTCTTAAGATTTCCTATCATTAATGGACTCAATTCCGCCCCTCCCAAAAAAAAAGACATAGAATAACAGACTGGATATGTAAAGAGGACCCAGCATTTTGCTGCATACAGGAAACGCACCTCAGTGTCAAACACAAACACTACCGCAGTGTAAAGGGCTGAAAAACAATTTTCCAAGCAAATGTTCCCAAGAAACAAGCTGGAGTAGCCATTCTAATATCAGATAAAATCGACTTTCAAACAAAAGTCATCAAGAAAGATAAGGAAGGATACTTCAAAGTCATCAAAGAAAAATCTACCAAGATGATCCCTCAATTCTGAACATCTATGCTCCAAACGCAAGGGTACCAATATTCATAAAAGAAACTTTACTAAAGCTCAAAGAACAAATTGTACCTCACACAATAATTATGGGTGACTTCAACACCCCACTCTCATCAATGGACAGATTACGGAAACACAAAATAAACAGAGACACAATAAAACTAACAGAAGTTATTGACCAAATGAATTTAACAGATATCTATAGAACATTTCATCCTAAATCAAAAGAATATAACTTCTTCTCAGCACCTCATGGTACTTTCTCCAAAATAGACTGCATAGTTGGTCACAAAACAGACCTATATCAACAGATATAGGAAGACTGAAATAACCCCATGCCTCCTATAAGATCACTATGGATTAAGGCTAGTCTTCAATTGCAACAAAAACAAAAGAAAGCCCACATGGAAGCTGAACAGTGCTCTACTCAATGATAATTTGGTCAAGGAAGAAATAAAGAAACAAATTAAAGACTTTTCAGAATTTAATGAAAATGAAGGTATAACATACTCAAACTTATGGGATACAATGAAAGCTGTGCTAAGAGGAAAATTCATAGCTCAGAGTCCCTCTAAAAAGAAACTGGAGAGAGCATACACTAGCAGTTTAACAGCACATCCAAAAGAAGTAGACAACAGGACATAATCAAACTCAGGGCTGAAATCAGGCAAGCAGAAACAAAAAGAACTATACAAAGTATCAAAAAAAAAAAAAAAACAGGAGCTGGTTCTTTGAGAAAATCAACAAGATAGATAAACCCTTAGCCAGACTAACCAGAGGGCACAAAAACAGTATCCAAATTAACGAAACCAGAAATGAAGAGGAAGATATAACAACAGAAACTGAGAAAATTCAAAAAATCATCAGATCCTACTACAAAAGCCTCTACTCAACACAACTGGAAAATCTGAATGAAATGGACAATTTTCTAGATAGATATCAAATACCAAAGTTAAATCAGAATCAAATAAACCATCTAAACTGTTCCATAACCCTTAAGGAAATAGAAGCAGTCATTAAAATCTCCCAACCAAAAAAAAAAAAAAAAAAAAAAAGCCCAGGCACAGATGGGTTTAGTGCAGAATTCTATCAGACCTTCAAAGAAGACATAATACCAATACTCTTCAAACTATTCCACAAAACAGAAACAGAAGGAACACTACCCATCTCATTCTATGAAGCCACAATTACTATGATACCAAAACCACACAAAGATTCAACAAAGAAAGAGAACATCAGATCAATTTCCCTTATGAATATTGCTGCAAAAATACTCGATAAAATTCTTGCCAACTAAATTTGAGAACACATCAAAAAGATCATTCACCACGACCAAGTAGGCTTCATTATGGTTCAATATACTGAACCAGGGATGGTTCAATATACTGAAATCCATCAATGTAATCCACTACATAAACAAACTTAAAGACAAAAACCACATGATCATTTCATTAGATGCTGAAAAAGCATTGGAAAAAATTTAGCATCCTTTCATGTTAAAAGTCTTGAAAAGATCAGGAATTCAGGACACATACTTATACATAGTAAGAGCAATGTACAGCAAACCAGTAGCCAACATCAAACTAAATGGAGAGAAACATAATCCAATCCCACTAAACTCAGGGACTAGACAAGGTTGCCCTCTTCCCCTATCTATTCAATATAGTACTTAAAGTTCTAGCTAGAGCAATCAGAAAACAAAAGCAGGTCAAAGGGATACAAAATGGAAAGAAGGAAGCCACACTATCACTATTTGCAGATGATATGATAGTATACTTAAGTGACACCATAAACTCAACCAGAGAACTACAGTGATAAAGAACTTCAGAAACATGGCCAGATATCAATTAACTCAAACAAGTCAGTAGCTTTCCTATACTCAAAGGATAAACAGGCTGATAAAGAAATTTGGGAAAGGAAACCCTTCACAATAGTCAACAAACAATATAAAGTATCTTGGTGTGACTCTAACCAAACAAGTGAAAGATCTATATGACAAGAACTTCAAGTCTCTGAAGAAAGAAATCGAAGAAGACCTCAAAAGATGGAAAGATCTCCCATGCTCTAGGATTGGCAGGATTAATATAATAAAAATGGCCATCTTGCCAAAAGCAATATACAGATTCAATGCAATCCCCATCAAAATCCCAACTCAATTCTTCATGGAATTAGAAAGAACAATTCTCAAGTTCATCTGGAATAACAAAAAACCCAGGATAGTGAAAACTGTTCTCAACAATAAAAGAACTTCTGGGGTAATCAACATCCCGGACCTCAAGCTGTACTACAGAGCAATAGTAATAAAAACTGCATGGTATTGGAATAGAATTGAAGACCCAGAAATCAACACATCTATGGTCAATTGATCTTTGACAAAGAAGCTAAAACCATCCAGTGGAAAAAAAGATAGTCTTTTCAACAAATGGTTCTGGTCCAACTGGCAGTCAGCATACAGAAGAATGCAAATTGATCCATTCTTATCTCCTTGTACAAAGCTCAAGTCCAAGTGGATCAAGGACCTCCACATAAAACCAGATACACTGAAACTAATAGAAAATAAAGGAAGGAAGAGCCTCGAGCACATGGGCACAGGGGAAAATTTCCTGAACAGAACATCAATAGCTTATGCTCTAAGATCAAGAATTGACAAAAGGGACCTCATAAAATCACAAAGTTTCTGTAAGGCAAAAGACACTGCCAATAGGAGAAAATGGCAACCAACAAATAGGGAAAAGATCTTTATCAACCACACATCAGATAGAGGGCCAATAAATCCAATATATCCAATAAAGGAATAAATAAATATATATATATCCAATAAATAAATAAATAAATATATCCAATAAAATAAATAAATAAATAAATATATCCAATAAAAGAATACACAAAGAACTGAAGAAGTTAGACTCCAGAGAACCTAATAACCCTATTAAAAATGGGGTACAGAGCTAAACAAAGAATTCTCAACTGAGGAATACCAAACGGCTGTGAAGCACCTAAAGAAATGTTCAACATCCTTTGTCGTCAGGAAAGTGCAAATCAAAACAACCCTGAGATTCCACCTCGCACCAGCCAAAATGGCTAAGATCAAATACTCAGGTGACAGCATGTACTGGAGAGGATGTGGCAAAAGAGGAACACTCCTCCACCACTGGTGGGATTGCAAGTTGGTACAATCACTCTGGAAATCAGTTTGGCAGTTCCTCAGAAAATTGGACATAGTACTACAGGAGGACCCAGCTATACCACTCCTGGGCACATACCCAGAAGATGTTCCAACATGTAGTAAGGACACTTGCTCCACTATGTTCATAACACCCTTATTTATAATAGTCAGAAACTTGAAACAACCCAGATATCCCTCAACAGAGGAATGGATACAGAAAATGTGGTACATTGACACAATGGAATACTACTTGACTATTAAAAACAATGAATTTATGAAATTCTTAGGCAAATGGATGAAACTAGAAAATATTATCATGAATGAATCACAAAAGGACACACATGGTATTCACTCACTGATAAGTAGATATTAACCCAGAAGCTCTGAACACCCAAGATATAATACACTGACCAAATGAAGCTCAAGAAGAAGGAAGACCAAAGAATGGATATTTTGGTCCTTCTTAGAAGAGGGAGCAAAATACCCATGGGAGGAGATACAGAGAAAAAATGTAGAGCGAGACTGAAGAAAAGACCATCCAGAGACTGCCATACCTGGAGATGCATCCTATGTACAGTCACCAAACCCAAACACTATTTTGGATGCCAACTAGTACTTGCTGATAGGAGCCTGGTATAACAGTTTCCTAAGAGGCTCTGCCAGTACCAGACAAATTCAGAGTTGGATGATCTCAGCCAACTATTGAACTGAGAACAAGGTCTCCAATGGAGGAGCTAGAGAAAGGACCACAGAAGCTGAAGAAGCTTGCATCCCCATAAGAGGAACAAAAATATGAACCAACCAGTACCCTGCCCCAGAACCCCAGGGACTAAACCACCAACCAAAGAGGAGGGAGGGACCCATGGCTCCAGCCACATATGTAGCAGAGGACAGCCTTGTTGGACATCAGTGAGAGGAGAGGTCCTTGGTTCTGAGCAAGCTCAATGTCCCAGTATAGGGTAAATGCTAGGACAGGGAAATGGGAGTGGGTGGATTGGTGAGCAGGTGGAGGGAAGGATGGAATAGGGGGTTTTCAGAGGGGAAACCAGGAAAGAGGATAACATTTTAAATGTAAATAAAGACAATATCTAATAAAAAAAAGAGGGAAGAAATGAAAAGAAAATGATGAAAATGTCTACAGAAGATACAATTGAAAAACAAAAAAAAGAAGAAATTAGTAGAACCTGAGGATGAAAGAGAAGAAATTACAGGAGAAAACTCCTTAAAGTAAGCGATATATAATCAGCCTTCAAATTAATTTTCTAAGCTATTATGACAGTTACATGTCTCATGTGGTCCTCCCAAACAGTGATGATTACAGATCTAGAAGATTTGGTAGACCATGCATATTGCTCGAGGGGGAGATATCCAGTAATCTAAAGGAATCCTAAGCTCAATATCTTAGAAAGCCACATAAAAATACCCAGTTTCACTTTGCAATATTAAATGGGAAAATAATGTTTTTAAGATTGTCAGCCATTGAGCAACTTAATATCTTGAATTTTGACATCACTTGGCAACTACTTAATTCATTCTTTCCCTTTAAAGATATGGAAATTTTATCTGAAAAAAGCAAAGGGGAGAGTGTTTGGAGATATTGGGTAAGTGCTTGACCTGCAAGCATGGAGTCCTGACTTTGGTCCCTAGCACCGTATTAAATCCAGGCAAGGTGCATACCTATACCAGAGCATTTAGGATGCAGACAGGAGGATGTAGAACTTGCTGGCCTGACAATTTAGTTGAAACCAAGAGCTTCAGTTTCACTGGGAGTCTCTGTCTCAAAAGGTAAGGTGGTAAAGCCAGGAATTATGATATGAGCCTTTAATCTCAGCCTTCCAAAGGTAGGCATAGTTGAATCTCTATGAGTTTGAGGCCAGCCTGGTCTACATGGTAAGCTCCAAGGTTACAAAGCAAAGACATTGTCTCAAAAAAAAATGTGGAGAGCAATTGAAGATTCTTAATGTTGGCCTCTTGGGGTGGTGGGGGGGGTCAGAGAGGGAGGGAGGCAGAGAAAGTGGGGGGAATTAGCTGGCCCTTGGGGACATTGCCCCTTGAAGGGTATTTTGGTACCAACTATACACTCAAAACGTACTTAACTTCCAGTTACTGTAGAAGCTTCACTGTTTTCGCTAGGGAGAATAGTTGAATAGTTCCTGAGTTCCTGCATGTTTAACTGAAAATTTTATAGAGATCATTGTAGAGTCACCTGCATCTATAAGGAATAGTACAAGGTAATACTGTGTGTCTTTTCCAGGTTTCTCCAAGCACTAACCTTTTGCAAAATGTATAGCATATTGCAACCAGGATACAATCCACCAACCTTATGCCAGTGTTAAATCTTCTATATGTGTGTACATATAAGCATATATGCACTCTACACAGTTCTGTCACTTGGGGATGCAATCCACCAACCTTATGTGGATGACCCAGCCTCATTCTTGTCTGCATGTATATGTGCATATGCACACTCTAAACAGTTCTACTACTTTTGGATCTTCATATCCACAACCATATTTCAAATACTAATTAGTTCCAACTAGGCAAGAATGCCTGTTGATTCTCTCTATAATCATACTCTCCTCCAAACACAGTCTGTATAATTTTATGTATCAACAGGAGGGATCACAGAACTCTCAGGCATCATGTTACCTTTTCTTTGTGTTTCAGAGGGAGATGGACAAAGTGAGCTAAGTAGCCACCATCCACTCCTCTGAGTAACTGAGAAGACAAAACTGTGGACAGAATGCCCCCTCCTTTCACAACTACTTTGGACTTGGAAATGAATCACCTCCCACCTTTGATATCTCTATTTCTCAGACCTTCAGTTCTACATCAGAATCTCTACCTTCTCTATAATACATGAAGGTGGAGCAGAGGAGAGGGTGGGTGGGTATGAGAGTACATATGTTACTGGAGTTGTTTCTCTCGAGCACCAATTCTCAACTTATGGGTCTTGACTCTTTTGGGGGCCAAACTACCCTCTCATTAGAGTCCCTAAACCATCAGAAAATGCAGATGCTTACATTATGATTTATAAGAGTAGCAAAATTACAGATACAAAGTAGCAACAAAAATAATTTTGTGATGGGGTCACCACAATGTGAGGAACTATTTTAAAGGATTGCAGTATGTACTGGCTGGTTTGGGGTGTCAACTTGGCACAGATAAAGAAGCTTCAGTTGGGGAAGTGCTTCCATGAGATCCAGCTGTGGGGCATTTTCTCAATTGGCGATCAAGGGAGAAGGGCCCACTGTGGGTGGTGCCATCCCTGGGCTGGTAGCCGTGGTTTCTATAAGAGAGCAAGCTGAGCAAGCCAGGGGAAGCAATTCAGTAAGTAACATCCCTCCACGGCCTCCACATCAACTCCTGCTTCCTGACCTGCTTGAGTTCCAGTCCTGACTTCCTTTAGTGATGAACAGCAATATGGAAATGTAAGTAGAATAAATCCTTTCCTCACCAACTTGCTTCTTGGTCGTGATGTTTATGCAGGAATAGAAACCCTGACTAAGACACAGTATTAGGAAGACTGAGAACTATAGCTCTAGAGAGTCCTGATTAATAAATATTAGTGAATCAGTGTATATTCTCCCTAACTATTGACATCAGTAATTTTTTCTTCATTTCTAAAATTTCCATACCACAAAAAAATTTTGTGTACCTGAAATCATATAAATTTGGTGAAGAAGCTATTTATAATTGAGTATATTTCCCTAAGGAGTGATCCAAGCTGCCGTATATACAAATAACTTGTCCTTTTTATTGCTGAGGAATATTCTGTTGTATGGATATACCACAGTGCATTTATCCGTTTACCTGTTAAAGTGCATCAGAATTGTCTCTAGCTGTTTGGGGCTCAAACAAAGCTGCTGTAAACATTGATACATATGTTCTTATATAAACATACATGTTTGTTTTAGAATACATCTTTAGGTTTTTAAGATGTTTTCAAGATGTTTTCAAGAATGTCTGTGGGTCATTTTGCAATGCCAACACAATGTCAGAGGAAGTCAGTGCTTCCACAGCAGTGTTGACACCCAGTGCCATGTTTATCTTATCCATTTTGGAGAGTATTGCTGCCCTGGCTTCACTTTGCCTATGATAAATACCCCAATAAACCTCAACTCAGGAGAGAAAGGCTTTATCTAACTTAACAATTCCAGGGTACAGTTGCATTGTGGGAAAGTCACAGCAACAACCCAGGTCGATAGTCACAGCACATTCACAGGAGCAGAGGCAATAAAGACACCTGTACTTGCTTCCTGGCTGACTACTTTCTCAGTGTTAGACAGTATGGGTTGTTAAGCATGCAGTGCTGGTATAACAAGGTGTAGTGTGCTCAGACAAGCAGAAGCATTGTTCCCTTACACTTAATAGTTCAAGAGAGTGTTAACACAAAACCCACAACTCTCATTTTAAAGGGAGTAAGAGGTAGTTTATTCTGGAGCAATTTTGAATGTCTATGGCCCAAAAACATTGATTTAGGATACCCCAAGTTCTGTGTTCCAGCATAGAACAGTTTAGTGACATTTCATAGTTTTAGAGAACAAAGGAAGTCATAAATGAGTCAAGTTTAAAATACAATTGTGGATTATAATGTATCAGAGAAACAGTTCGACAAGATAGAGGAATCTTTCCTATAGGCCCAAGTTGATGTATGATGACAGTCTTAGTTTGGGGTATAGTGGAAAAAGTAGGTCTGCTGAATTAATAGATTCCAAAAGTATTGTGTATTAATCACAATGTGTTCAGACACAGAGCTGGATATAAAAATGCTGTTCTAGATGACTAGAGCTTGCCTTAGATAAGGTAATTAGCCTCTGGATCTGCATCATCCCACTCTCTCTACTGTTCTGAAATTCTAGTCAATCAGTCTCTGCAGACACATCTCTTTCCCAGAAGTCCTTGTTAACAGGAGCAATCAGAACATGCTAGGACACACCATGGCAGAGTCACTGAAGGGCATAGGTAGGTCCCTGTAACAACAGCACCATTATACCATCAGTGAAGGCTCCTCTGTATAGGATGGACAGATGAAACCCTAAGCCCACCTCAGGAGAGAAATGAGAGCCCCAGTCCAAGTAGCTTTACCTTCTGGGAAGGGATTTGAAATTGTTCATGTCAGACCCCTCCCCAGGGCTGCACATTGCCAGATGGCCTCACTAAAGTATGCACAAGGCCCTGAAATGTGGCCTCTGCTGGGGAAGGTTGTAACCAAAGGCTTCTGCTGCTGAAGGAAAAGTAGAAGTGGGTATACTGGGAGCAGGGACTAGTCTCTGCCCTCCTCACTTTTCAGATACTGACTGTTGTCAAGGAGCATCTGTTGTTCTGCCAACTTTCCTTCCTAGGAACACATGGCTTCTTCATCTTTAATAAAGTTTTCAGTGGTATCTCTAGAAAAGCCTCCCTTTATTAATTTTATTTCAATGGTTTCAATTTAATTTATGTTAGTAATGGGAATTGAACCTAGTGCTTGGTGCATGATAAGGACATGTGCTCTACACCCTCAGCCTGCAACATTTTTATTGCTGATTTCCTTTAGGTCAAGAGTATTTTCTTTAAAAATGGGCCTGTTGACATTCCATCATGGCATAAGGAGAAATCCAAGAGACCCAGTCCTTCCCTGAGGACCTACAGGCAGTTAGTTAGTCGCTGCTGTGAAGAAACATTTTCTTCAGTAGTATAGCCACTGGGAAGGTGTTCTGCTCCTGTAAAGAACCTGTACCCATGCTCATATAAGTGACCCACTGAAACCGCCTGGGTCACACAAAAGGGAAATAGAAAATGGGAAGGAACTTGCCAAAAAGAAAAGGGGGATTATAAAGGGTGGGAGGGAACCGGAGAAGTTGGGGTAGATATGGTCAAAATACATTTATATACATATATGAAAATGTTATAATGAAACTCATTATTATGTATGCCTAACATATACTAATTTAAAATTTTTAAAACATAATATTTTCTTTGAAAGAATTCTCAATTCTGCTGAAGTGCCAAATATTTTAGAAAGCATGTCATCCTAGTTAGCTGCAATTGTCAACTTGACACAGCTTAAAGGCAACTAAGAAGTGAGTCTCAGTTGAGAAATTGCCTAGATTAAATTGGCCTGTGGGCATGTTTGTGAGGAATTGTTTTGATTCTTAATTGTTACAACAGGGCCCACTGTACCTGGCACCATCCACGGGGAGGTGGGCCTGGGTTATATAAGGAATTGGAGTTATCAATGTTTGGGAGGCATCATGTGAGTCCTCTGCAAGGAGAGCAAGTACTCTTAACCTCTAAGCCATCTCTAGCCCCAAATATATATATATATATATTTGAAGTTAAAATGAGCCAAAAGGATTTAAGTTTAAATAAACCAACTAAACAAAACCACAACAGAAAGGAAGGAAGGAAGGAAGGAAGGAAGGAAGGAAGGAAGGAAGGAAAACAAAAGAAAATCAGTTGAGCCAGGGTGAACAAGCTAGAATGCAGCCCTCCCATGGTTTCTGCTATAGGTTTGTGCCTTGAGTTCTTGCCCTGACTTCTTTACATGATGACAGTATACCAGAAGTGTAGGTCAACTGAATTCTTTCCTTTCTGAGTGGCTTGGTCAGAGTATTTTATTGCAGCAACAGAAAAGAAAACCAGGCAGCATATCTATCATGAATTAAATGTGAGATACAGATGTACTGAAACATCACAATTCTACATAAAGATGACAATTTAATTTGACAACTGAAAGAGAAAATAATAGAAAAAAATTTTTAAAATACTGTGTTTGTTGTACTTCTTGTTGTTTTTGATCTTCCCCCAACTCTTCTACAAGACTTCCTGAACTCAGTCTAATGTTTGGCTGTGGGTCTTTGCATCTGTTTCAGTCAGCTGTTGGAAGCTTCTCAGAGGACAGTTATGCTAGGCTCTTGTCTGAATCCAGGCTAATAGATAAAAACACAGCCTGAGGCTCCAAGGTTGTTTAAGGAGAAAGAAAGGCCTGTAAAGTATCCCTAGTAATTGTCTGAGGACAGCTTGGCACACACACACCCAAGTTAGCAGGGGTTACTACTGCATTCATTTATCTCCATCTCACAGAGGTCACTTGTGTATCCAGGGCAGCAGTTATAAATATAGCAGCTAACCCTTTCTTCACATGTTGTATCATTGCAATAAGACTTTGACTAACAAAAAGGCACCAAGGTCTCATGTGTACCCCTGTGAATCCACGACCCATGCAGTCACATTGGTAGTTGTTTCCTCCATTCACAGATAGACGTTCATGGAGACAGGGCTGACTGGCACATTCATCGAAGTTGAGTTCACAGTGGTCTACAAGGAATCCAGGTGCATAGTCACAAAACTGAGCCCAAAGAGCATCCTGACACATGGCACCATGTAGATGAGACTGGGACCTACATTCATCAATTTCCAACTCAAAGTTCACACCAGAAATTTTTTTTTTACTTTGTGTCTAACATTTCTTTTTTATTATTATTATTATTTTCTATATTTTTTATTTACATTCCCAAAGATTTCCCCTTTCCCGGTTAACCCAGAAGCTCGGAATACCCAAGACACAATTCACATATTAATTGATTTCCAAGAAGAAGGAAAGAGAGACCCCTGATCCTGGAAACACCAGAATATTTTTGAGGATAGATATGTATGTATCTTTCTTTCTTGTCTCTACTCCCTACCCTCAAATCCTGAAAACTGGCCTCAAAATCACTTCTTTGTTGATTTTGAACTTCTAGTCTTCTTGTTATTGCCACCCACCCACCCCTGCACTGATCTCACAGACAGGTACCACTTCCACTTGCTTATACATTACTCTAGGTTGAAGCCAAGGACTCCTGCATAGTACTTTAGCATTTTGCTAACAGAGCTACAGGCCCAGGCCTGAGTTAGTTATTTTAGAAAGTATTTCTACACCGGGTAGTAGTAGCACACGCCTTTAATTCCAGCACTTGAGAGACAGAGGCGGATTTCTGAGTTCGAGGTCAGCCTGGTCTACAGAGTGAATTCCAGGACAGCCAGGGCTATACAGAGAAACCCTGTCCCAGAAAAAAAAAAGTATTTCTAGAAAAGGGAGTAACATCTTTGTTCTTATGTTCCAAATTTATTCAAGTGTCCTGTTCTGCTTATAAAATGTTCAGATATCCCTAGACTAACTGAGATATACAAACTGTCACCTAAAGCTGCACCAAGCATGGTTATTTCAGTTTCACCGACAGCTCTTCACCCTCCATCCCCACTTTATTTTGTAGTTCCCAGTCCCAATGCCGTCAAAACATGTGTGTCCTAGGAGCACATGCCATGTAGCTCACAGTCAGCCATTACTGTACCTCAGACTCAGGCTCAGTTGGGCTAATTTTCTATGGAGCATATGTGCTGTGGTTCTTCCCTTTAATGGAAAAACCAGATTCAGAAACAGTCCAAAATAAGCAATTTGCCATCATTAGCTATTTAAAAGTGTTCACACAGCAGACCTGCAGTCAGGAATCCAGAAATATGGCTCTCTCCACACAACCACCAGCTGGTCTCAGGGCCACTCAGCACCTTCTGATCACGCTCTGATATCTTTGGTTATTTGAGAACTGTACTTCCTTCAGACTCAAGCTCCTATTAGAATACAGAGCCAAGCTTTGTGTTCCCCTTGCAAAAATTAATCATAGCAATTAGGCAGGAAAGGGTTCAGGGTAGCCTGAGGCTTCTGGGAGCAGATCTGGGTTACTACACATATGCACTGCACCCAGCAGGTTAGAAGTCAAAACTGAATCTTGAATGTTCACAGTTTTATTCAAGAGGCTTTCTAAGCCCTGGGCTGCTATTCTCTAAATAGCAAAATATTATCTGAATATGCTTTTAGTACACATAGGTCCCCTTTATGTTGCATTTCTTAATGAAGATTGTCTTACACTTGTTATTTTCAGTTATGCAAAATACACACAGGACTCCAAATATCCAGATCCCAAACGTCCTTAATCTCATAACAATGTGGAGAAGGCTTTTGCGTGAGATCATCCTCTTCTTTCACATCTACAAACGCACAAGCTGTGTGACCAGGTGTTAAACTATTCAGGAAGTGCAACAGAAGTTCAGCAAAGGAAGAGGTCCCCAGGGCAGAAAGGTTTTATGAAGAATTCAGGCTCTAAGTAAGACTCTGAAAGATAAGTGGGCTTTTGAGAGGGCTGAGGAAGAATGAACGAAAAAATATATATACGAAGGATGGGAATTGAGCAATCATATAAAATAGACACAAGGTACTGGCCTGGGCCCCACAGAATCAATGGTAACATATGTCCCTGAGGAGTATGGTATTCAGTTGATAAATATGTATAACATCAGCCAGCAACAGAATGTGAAACAGTCAGAAAAGCACTAACAATGGTAAGACATGGGGGCAGGAACCAGAGGCATGACTACAAGAGAAACTGAGGCCAGAGAGGTTCTCATAAGAGTCTGGTGAAGAAGCAGAATAGAAGAGGAAAGCTAAGACCAAGCTTAAGGAATCTGAAGTCAGCTGGCTATGCATGTGGTGGTAAGAGAAGGAATAATAAATCAACATTCATCCTTTATGTTCCTGGTCCAATGCTACCAGGAAGCCAGAGCTTGCTTACGACATATCGCATGCAGACACTTACTTCACCTCTGTCTTCTTATTGGGTCCCTACAACCACATTGTAAAGAAGTGGGACAAATATTAAAATGACTTAAAGTTAGGGAAATCAAAGTACTGGACATAGCAAGTATGCTAGGAAGATGGCTCAGTCAAAGAAGTACTTGTCTTGCAAACACAAGGACGCTTCATTGCTACACCATAGTCCATATTTTAAAAAACAAAAGCCATATGTGATGGCACACAATTATAATCCCAGCACCAAGGAGGCAAATACAGGAGAAGCCATGGGGCTCTAAGGCCAGACAGCATAGCCTGCTTTGGGAGCTTTAGGCCAGTGAGAGGTCCTATCCCAGTAAAACAAGGAAGATGATTCCTAAGTAGCATGGCTGGCCTCTGGCCTACAAATATACATGCACACACAGGTGTGCACCCACATGTGTACCCTCACACACATGAACACACATACACACACACACACACACACACACACACACACACACACAAGAATACACCCTCTGTTCTTTTGACTTCAAGTCCAACCTCTTTCTGCTATTATTCCTTGCTTTTTGAGAGCAAATCAGACACACTTAGATTTTAGCTGTCTAACTGGCTCACATGTATTAATTACCTTCAAAAACACATGACGCATATAGAAAAGTGATGCAAGGAGAGGCTGCAATGGGAGGGCCACAGAAAAGAGATTGATCCAGAGAGGGATTCACTCAGCAGAGGACTCAACACCTTGGGCATGGTTGGTCACTGAGGGCCTGTCATCTCTGCCTTCACAGGCACCTTCATGCACACACATAGGCGCACACACACACACACACACACACACACACACACATACATACACACAAAGATACGCGCACATGCACGTATGTTTGCACACAACATACTGTTCATTTTATTTACTATGTTGATATAAACGTAGATATATTAAGGTTATAGATTTTTTTAAAAGACAAAGTTTTTCCTTCCTATTTTATAAGAAATTAAAATATTTCTTGGGCTGTTAAGATTACATAGCCCTCAAGCATTGTTCTTGCTGTACCCAGTCGCTGAATCATCCCAAACTGAGACATCTTGAGAAAGAAAAGAATTCTAAATGATTGCAAAACTTCCTTTCAAGAGAACCTAGAAGGATGACATCACTTTTGAATGCAGGAGAAAAGTTAAGAAGAGACATCAATTTGAAACAGTAGATAATAAGTCTGATTGTGGACTTCTAAAGCTTGACATAACTTTTTTTTAAAAAAAAAAGACCCAGGTTAAAAAAAAAAAAAAACACCAGTACATAATTTGCAATGTAACACTCAGTTTTAGGAACATTTGAAAATCAATATCATAAACATATTACTAAAACCATGGGAGCTGAGTTCAGCTGAGGGTAGTGCAGTTACATAGCACCAGTGACTCCTGGGACACCACTCACTGGGGTGCCTAGGGAAAAAGAAAACCATGAGAGATTGGCCTTCTGGTCAGCCTGAATTCAAAAAGGAAGCCCTGCACACTGGTATTCAGCCTTAGAAGATGACCATAGGTCAGGAGAAAAGGGAATTCGTAGCCCCTGGAGAGGTAGTAGTCCCTGTGCTCCTGAGAGCGATTGCAGATTGCAAATTCTGTCTCAGTGTCTGTGAAACCGAAAAGACACAGACTTCCAGACAAATGCATTTTCTGAAAGAAGTCACGGAAATTTGACCAACGGAAATATCAAGGCAAATCTGCAATCTGAGAGAAGCTCAGCACCTCCGTAAAGCAAAAACTATAGAAACTACATTTCTGCTCCATGTGAGAGGTAGGAAACATGGAGCCCATGACTCTCCCAAGTTGTCCTCTGGCTTCTGTCTACACACACACACACACACACACACACACACACACACACACACACTCTAATGATAATAATTAATAAATATACTTTAATTTACTTTAAATTTTTAATTCATCATTTTAAATTTTTAATCTTCAGACGAATGCCTGGTTCTAGCATATGTAACTCAAACAACCATAATGATGTCACTGTTTTCACTAAGGGGGGGTATAGAAATGACAATGACATGTGCAGCTGGCTGTGAAAGGCTTGCTTTTGTCCTGAGATTTCCTGAGAGAAAATTACCACTGATGAGGATTGCAGCATGCTTCCTGTGAGACTGGACACTGGGTTTTTAGATGCAATTGTAGTAGCCTTCGTGGAAACAGCTGGATCTGTGGATGAACAGGGAGGTGTCTCTGAAAATCAGTCATCTGAATTGTGTCCTGAGAGAGTTCCTAAGGAGCTACATAGGAAGGAGATTGGTCTAGTGTTCGCATGCCTGGATACTGAAGTAAGAACAGCTGTGTGTGTTTCCACATTCCCAGACTCACACATGCACTCATGCCAGGGAAGAAATCACAACAGGATCATATGAAGCAGTGATGAAAAAACAGAGCTGCGTCTCCTAGAAAATTAACCCTGTGCCTGAAATACCTCCGCATAAATGACCCTGCTAGAGTAAAGAGAAGGAAGGCTGGCCGACAGTAAAATGGAGGAGAGCATAAGATGCTCTAACCATGGACCTAATTGCAGTCTAGCAAGGAATAATACATTGAGAGCAGGAAATATGCAAGCTGCTTTTTAGACTCTATGAATCCATAAATAAAAGGAAGACAGTGAGGCAAACAGGTAAGCAGGCAGGATACGAAAACTTTTCATTTTGAAATTAAGGGTCAATGTTAGAATGACAGAGACCTCAGAAGTTCCCAGTGAGATAACCCAAAGCATCAAGCAGAGTGCATGAGCGAGATGGCAGACTTCTTAGCACAGTGACAGAAGGGAGAGTGGGCTGTCTGCACATAGTGGGACATTTCCTACCACTCCAGAGCTCGATATTAAGCAATGCCCTCCGGGAATAAAATGATAGCCAAAACATTCTTAAACTAGACATGGTGGTACATGCCTACAATGAAGAAGAAAGGTGTGAACACAGCAGCTAAATAAAATAATAGATGAATTTCAAATTATGATGAAACTCAACAGTTAAGATATGTGAAATGGCCACAACGTCTGCACACTGGATCCAACTGTAGGGAATGAGTGCTAGAGATCTTTCTGGTGCAGTGACCCTCGTAAAATGCATGAGTTCAGAAATTTCTCTGATGTCTAGTGCTTTCAAATGCCTTAACTGTTTGCATATAATGAGATGTCTTGGGGAAAGAGATTCAAATCTAAACATGAAACTCATATATGTTTCATATTCATCTATATACATATCCTAAGAGTAATTCCAAGCAGTATTTTTGGTGTGTCTGCATTTTGACTATGAGATTGGAAGTGGAGTTTTCCAATGCTGGAACCATGTCAGTGTTCCAAAATTGTCAGATACTGAAGCTTGTTAGGTTAGAGACTTAAAGAGGCTCAATCTCCATTCCTGAAAGTTAAAATACAGGTCTTTATACAGAGTGTTAACCTGTGCAGAGGGAAGGGAAAGCAGAGTGACAATAAACTTTATGTAAAAGGGAGGTGTGCTAATTAGTCTTTGTCACCTTGACACAAACCTAGGCATACCCAGGAAGAGGGAATTTCAGGTGAGAAATTGCCTTCATCAGATGGTCTGTAGGTAAGTTAGGACATTTTCTTGATTAATGATTGATGTAGAGGGTTCAACCCACTGTGGGTAGTGCAGTCCCTGGGAAGTGGTTCTAGTTGGTATCAAAAAGCAAACTGAGTAAGACATGGGGAGCAAGCCAGCAAGTAACATTCCTCATTGGCCTCTACCTCCAGGATAGACCCTGAATTCTTTTCATGATGGACTACACGCTGAAATAAACTCTTTGCCTCTCAATTTGCTTTTGGTTATTGTATTTATGAGAGTAATCTAAAGCAAACTAATAGAGGTAAGAGGGCTAGATAATATTGTGGCAGGAGATGCAGTCTAGGCAGAAGCTCCATGTTTCATTTAGGACAGATGAGCTTAAGCAAAGGGTTCACCTGAACATTATTTTCTATAGCAATCCAATTGAGATTAAAAAAAAAAGCCAGTACAGGTAGGGATATGGCCCAGTTAGCACAATGTTTTCATGCAAACATGAAGGCCTAACATTTGATCCCCAACTCTCATGTAAGAGTTAGGCATTGCAACACATATCTACAATAGCAGCATTCTGGTAGTGAAGATAGAAGGGTTCTTAGGCCTCACTGTCCAACCATCTGAGTCAATGAATTTATCAAAAGACTGTCTCAAAATACAGAATGGAGGAGATGGAGGAAGACACCCAAAACCTCCATCTGGCCTCTGTATTCATGTATATACACATGTGCACAGCCAATATGAATATGTGCATAAACTATAACACAACTGAGAGACTGGCATCATGAGGATCTCTCAAGAAAACACAAAGTCCTTGGTGTAGGGCTCTGTACTCTGATGGACACAGAGAAACCTTACAGTGCAGATTTTATACACAGGAATTATGTGCAGATTTTATCCAGAGAAAGCACTTTAATTTAAAAAGTCATGTGAATCATGGCAGGGGACACATAAAGTATTACAAAAACCAGAGAATAGAGATCCATGCACTGAGCATAAGAGACAAAGCAACACAGATTACATGCAATTGGCCTAGACAGGACAGGGGCAGGCTGACTGTTCCTGCTTCCTTAGTATCCCATTTCCTCTTTAACCTTGACTCTCCAGGATGTCTAGCTGGAAGTCAATGGCCACCAGGAGAAAACACCTGTATCTGAAAACAGCTGTGTGTGCATTCATCACGTTAAAAATTCTTTCTTGGGGTTTGGATGTAAATGTTGTTTTCCCAGCAATGTCATGAGGAATAGGGGGTGGGATGTAGCCCATGCTTACTAACTACCTCAGGATAGCCAAAGAAAATGAGAATCCGTGTTTTAGAAGGGACATGTTTTGTGAGGCCACACTGCCATAGTTATAGATACAGCATTACCCCCGAGAGATAAAAGAACATCCTAAGGTCTAGAGACAAATAACCCAGTTAGCACCTTCTACTTTTCACCGGATGTGGCCAAATTATCTCATGCTGTGACTCTATTTCTGTATATAATATGAGAATCAAGGCCTAGTGTAAAGTCTTCATTTATACTGAGAACAGATGCAGAAAACACTTGCTCAAAGTATGACTGGGTAGATTACATAAAGTCATAACATTATCTCTGGGAAGTAGTGGTCAAAATGGCAAAATGAAACTATGAGCCCCCAGGAACACGCCTATGAACATCACTTATACTCTTAATAACGATTATGTTTCATCATCAAATGTGGCATGAAGTAAAGCTTGTATTGTTTAAATTCTGAACCCATCTAGTAGTCAGGAAGTAGGGAATCCCTTACCCTGGGTCTCAGCTTCCTCTTGTCTGCTCTATTTCTCTCAGGATTATTACATGAATGGAATAAAAATACATACTCTTATTTGTGATGGCTAATCATGGTTGTCAACTTGACTATATCTATCATCAGCTAAAACATAAGCTGCTGGTACTCCTGCAAGAGATTTTCTTGATCATTTGAAGCAGGAAGACCCACACTAAATGTGAATGGCACATTCTAGTAGCAGCCCAGATAAAAAGACACAAAAGAAGAAAACTTTGCTTTTTACCTCCTTTGCCCTCACTCTTACTACCAAGTCCATCTATCTTTCATTTCTCCACCAACACTAGAATAAACTTCTTCAGTATTCCAATGTAGTTGTCCAGCAGCCATGGAGAACTGGGTATACCTGAAAGGGAGGTTGGAAATGAAAAAGGGCAGGTGTGAGAGAGAAGGATGAAGCCAAGACAAAGGTTTCTGGTCAAGGCCAAACTTAATTTTCAGTACTATGTTTATGTAGGGAAAACCTACAGACCCATCTTTGTTTCAGCTGGATTATGTTGCAAAGCAAGCTCAGCAGACAGTTTGTTCCTCTAAGTGAGGCAAGGCTTCCACCTAGGTCAGAAGACTCCACCCAGGTAGGCAGAAGATCAACTGTGGCAAACAATTAAGGTCTATTTAGCCTGCTCAAGGCTTGGGGAAGGGCACATTCTAATATAGATTGAAAACCAATAGCTATCCAGGAATCTTCTAGGTTTGCAGTGCCAGATTGGGACTAGAGAGGCACCCTACCTTATGGATTAAGCAACTACCGAGTTCTTAGTCTCTACAATGTGAAGTCACCACTGTTAGACCACTCAAGACAAATCATATAAACCACTTCAATAAATCCACATTTAATGTCTATGTTCACTCTGCCTGTCCGTTTCCTTTTGAGAACCCTAACACATCCATTACCCAGCACCATTTACTGTGCCCAGACTGGGGCAGCACGGGAGGCACAAGCAGACCATCAGAGGCCAGAGAACAAAACACCCAAGCAGATGTCCTCCCTGCATGTAGCAGTGCCACATAAGACATACAGGATGATACTGTTGTGAGAGCTTTCATGCAGATAACAATTCCTGGGACACCATCACAAAGTGATAATAAGCAAAGACCTCAGAAAGTACTTGAAGTTCAAAATATGTTTGCTCAATACAAGGAGATCAAGGGCCTAGCCACTGACTCAGGTTTATCTGAGAAAAGGGGTCTGAAAGACTAGCTGAGTGATGGTCTTCCTCAGGGTTTCACAGCATGTGAAACCCTGAGAACTTTGGAATTTCAGAACATCTAGAAAGTTACTGTACAGGTCTTTAATACAGGTCTTTAGCCTAATGTTTTCTTTCTAAATTTGTTATGGTGCTACAACTTCAGTCATTCCTTCCAACTTTGTTCCCAGCCTTCACACATGTGACCAGATAGATCCCACAAATTTGACATACATGAATGGACAGAGGCTCAGACTTGTCCCAAACCCATGTGGACAATATTAATTTCCTCAGTGTTACTTATTTAAAGAATCTGTATTGATATAGCCACAAAACAGAAACCTCATAGGTCATTGACAATTTAATCAAATTTGATAAATAGATTTATTCCCAGAGACTACCATAAGCAAACCAATGGAGACTGAAAGGAAGCATGTTTGTTATTGATAATTTTTATCTCATTCAATTTTGCTCAGAAAAGTCTATCACTTACCATATTGGTGGATTTATCCACTCGTGAATAAACAGAATGAACTTGCTGTGGAATATTTAAAAACCCGGTCCAGAACTACTCGAAACATATTCAATGACAGAGCAGAGTTTGGTTAATCCCCCAGTTGTCAGATAACCATTAACATAGTGGGTAACTTGAGCAGAAAATCTGAGCCATCTTTGGTTCTCTCTGTTTCTCTTTTGACATGGAAATAGCAGAAAGGGGAAATAAAAGTAGATCACTTCAGCTCAAAATAGAGCTGTTCTGATTCCCACTCCCAGGACCTCCCCATTATTAATGAAGAAAAGAGTAATTTTTTTTTCTCCCTAATGATGTCTGTGGTTGCCATGAAAGACTGTAGCAGTTCAGTGCCTAGTGGAATATTCCACGGACATTTATCATAACTGGACACAGAGACCAGATGCCTGCTTAATGCCAGGGTTTAAATGTCAAATACCTGGAGAGGTAATTACTCAGCCTCAGAATCCAGCTGAGTTCCCTGCTCTGGCTCACAGAAAGTGTACTGACAGTTAACTTTAAGACGCTGTTCAGGATGGAGACGTGGAGCTGTAGCAAGAAGCGCTGTGAAGAGGTTAGCACAGTGGCCCCAGGCTTACAGGATGAAAACCCATATGCCTTGCATGGGAAGGACCCCAATTCCCTCCATGTTAACAGAATCGGAGGTGGAAGCTTTGAAAGTGTTCTTGCTCATAATAAAGGATGTTTATTTTTTTCTGTGAAGAATTTTTATGGGGCAGGAATTTTGTAAATCCATTTATACAAGATATGTTGTATGTTGAGTATATACTCCCTCTGTACCTCCCTCGCATTTTTTGTTTGTTTATTTTGGCTTTTAGGCAGGGTCTTTTTCTTTTGTATTCCAGACTATCCTCAACATTGCTGTGTAGTAAAAAAAAAATGACTTTGAGCTGATGAGATTCCTGTTTCCACCTTCCAAGTGCTAGATTATGAGAGTATGCCACTATGAAGTGCTGTGAATTGAACATGGGGCTTTGTATCTTACAAACTAAGCAAAAGCCCCACTCCATTTTATTTTGTTTTCATGGCACTAAAAATGGAACCCAGGACCACAAGTGTTAGGTAGGCAAGGTTTCTACCACTGAGATACACTCCAGCCCTAGAAGGTTCCTTTGCCTCACGTGTATGCAATAAAACCAGAAGATTAAGAGAAAAGCCATCATTGAACATATAGGCACATATATGCTAATGTATGTGTATACATACTTGAAGACAAAAATGCTTCTGAAAATAGGGTAGGTTATTCCTCCTCCTAACAACCACCTAAATTAGACTAGATCTATTTAATACCTTGCTTATGTCTAGGTGTAAGAGTAGGAAGGCTGATGAAGCTTATACTGGTTTCAGGTGCATGACCAATAAGGCAAACTGTGTCCTCTAAGAGAAAACTTTCATAAAAATTCCCTATTTTATGGCTACTTTATGATTGGACATGAATTTGCTTAAAATCAGATGCATTATGGGAAAAAGTAGAGAAATGAATATACAGCTTAAGCTGTCAATGAAAACAAAGAACCACTCAATCTATACCCCTTAGCAACTTAACTCTGCTTCTCATGAGAGGAAGCCCCAAAGATTGCTGGAGCCCTTACTCACACAACCTGCTATCAATCTTTACACTTTATTCCTTTCTAATATATGCTGCCACTTTTCTTTTTTGTAAAGTTTCTTTGCTATTTTGCAATCTGTGTGCATCTTTATTTTTTATTGAATAAAGATACAAATAATATTGAAACTAGCAGAGTTTTCAGTTACTAGTAACACTCTCCTACCTTTAATATAGTCTTCTCAAAGTCCACAATGAGTTAATGCTCAGAAAATATGATTCTCTATTCCCATAAGACATGTGGAAGAGATTCTTACCCTACTAACGCAAAAAAAAAAATCCTATCAGGAAACAGGCCCCCAGCTGTCCCAGTAACCCACAGAAGCCAGAAACTGTGTTCCTACCAAATGATGCTGTAGTACCCTGAGCCTTACCATGCAACAGACCACTGCCCTGAGTGGTTATTTCAAGAATGGGAATGTTACACATGTGAAAAACCAAACCATTCTATCCAACACCAAAAATTGCTGGATTCTGGTATTGTACACACAATGCTCATGATTACACACACACACACACACACACACACACACACACACACACACACACACAAACCAAGCATAGTGTTTTCTTTTCCTGAACATCCAGTGGAAGCCTGTCTTGAAACCGAAGTCGATCATAGGAAGAAAGAGAAGCATTTTGCTGATTCAGCAATCTGGCTGAACAGCTCTCAAAATTAAACAAGTTAAAGGAATTTTAACTAATCAAATCCCCATATGTATTTTCTGACAGTAGTCAGTGCTATATGCCCAGTTATTAGAAAATAAGGAAGCTGGGTAGGAGGCATAGGCCTGAACCTCAGCACTCAGCCAGGAGAGGGAGGGTGGAAATATAATCTCATCCCTACAACCAACCTGAATTCAATGTTTAGGTCAAGACAACAACTTTAACAACAGGCAAGTAGCTGTTTTTGATAACCACCTTCACAAAAAATGTGCCACAGCATTCTCAGCTTTTCCAGATAGCCTACAAGTTGCCAGAACATCCAACTATTTTTTTCCATGTTATAAATTGAAGAAGTTGAAAACCTTGGGTTACTAAAGGGTTTTTTTTTTAATGTTCTCAATACAAAATGTTTTTTCCATTGATCTCCATCATTGCTGATCCCCATCATATGCTTGATCATTAAACATCACATAAATGTATACAAATGTCACATCGTGCCCTGAAAGTGTACGCATGCAACTACTATTCATCATAGAAATAAAAGTGCATTTACTAATATGCTTCAAAATTGAAGACTACTGTGTGCATAGAATGTAGATGTTGTTGAACAATTTAAAGAACTATGACCTCAGACCACCATGTGTATGCAAAGAAGTAGGTTTGCAAGTTACTAATGCTAGCAAGTGTCCAAGTCCACACTCACTTCTTAAAGCCACTGTTGACAAGATCTCTGTGTATGTCACTACAACATAGGAAAGTTTCCCTTCTAGATTCTACTTTTAGATTCTTTTTCCAGGGAATGTTAAAACAAAAGGTCTGTTGGAGCAAAAAAAAAAAAAAAAGTCAGCATTTGATTGACAAGAGTGGATTTCTCAGCTTAACCATTAGGTTGACTTGAATGGTTCATCTACTAATATAGTAAAACACGTTAAAGATTACAAATTCCTTAATGACTTTTGACAAACAAGACTCCTAAATCTTGAAGTTTCTGAGAAGCAGATGGAAGAAGTAACTTCTACCCCTTCCCACTCTACTTCTCAGTTTCCCCCCACCCCATCTGTACAAAGCCACAGAGGTCTGAAGCAGGATGGGATGATGGGGGCACTGTCAGAAGATGAAGAGACACAATTGCCTCTGTTAGCACAACAATTAATTTTGTTTGCAGAGTACCAGCCAGTCTATTTGTTACCAGGAATGTGCTAATTATTCTTGCTAATTACATGCAAAACATTCATTATCACCTGTAAGTGGAGTTGAACCCCTCAGGTTTCAGTGACAAATTAATTACTGTGTTTTCCTTCTCTGTGTATTTCCAGGCAGCTTCTGGTATTATCTGAAAAAAATAAATTGTTTTTGCAGCTCTCTTGTCTCTCAGAGTCACTCATTACAATGAAACTCAGGCACACAGAACTTTGAGCTTTCCTTCTTCCTTCCATTGGGGGACTTTCCCTATTCCTAAAAGCCCCCAGTCTCTCTCCATGGTTTTACAGATACAATCCCTTGTAAAACACATGCAGCTGGATTTCACTAAGTACAGGGTTCACATGTGTACCAGAAGCTGCAGAGAAGGAGACCAGCTGTGCCAGAGTCTGGGAAGAGGTTCCACACCCAGGATGCATATTAGCTCCACCCACCTGCCCTCTCCAAAGTTATAAATTCAGTCAATCAATATATATATAATATATATTCAGTATATATGTATATATATATATATATTCAGTATACACACACTGAATTTCAAACTTATTCCTAAGGCCTTTTGTCCTGGGAATAGACAATGTTGTTTGCTCCCTGTGTGATTATGAACGGAAAGCTTTACAGATCATAAAGATTAGCCTGCAGGTATTCAGACCTGTTCAGATATGAGGTATTGCTGGCCCTCACTCAGTTCCTTGCCCATGCTGCCTTCTCACACCCTACACTGTCTTCCAAAAGAAAGCACTTTAGGTGAACAGTTGGCACCAGGAAGGGCAATGGAAAAAAGTAGCCATGACACCATCAAATGTACCATTCCCTATCCACCCTTATCCCAGTAACCCATGCTGGAAAATTCCAGCTTGATGAAAGAAAAGTTGATGGCTCCTTAATCCTTGGGACTCAGACTGGATCAGCCTGTGCTGCACAGAGCACCTTGCTCCACCTAACCCCATTCATCAACCTACCTGGCAGCACGACTTGGTTCCTTTTGCCAAGACCCAGACTCAGCTGGTTCTATGTGGCTGGACCACCTGCTCTTTCTACTTCCTGGCTCCTCCATGTGCATTATACTTCAATTCTGGGAGTGCATGCCTTTTGTCTGTCAAGATTTGCTCCATCTCTATACAGTTCAATAATGTAAATTGCTAATAGCGGTTCTTGATCATAAATAAAATAGGAAGGAAGTTTGCAGTGTCATTTAAGCCCAGTGTTCCTAGTATTTTCAATTTAAAACAATATTTAGAAACAGGAAATATGGAAGGGTAAATGTCACCAGCAAGAAGGTAGATACATGTTTTTACTTTAACAAAAGTTATATTGTGTTCTGCTGAGGGTCAAATGTAGTGGCTTATGTTATGCTAATTACGATACCCAAAAACCTGTTTGAAGTGTCCAGAATGTAGGCTAAAGGAAGCCTGTCCCAAATTGGCTCTGATTGGAAAATAAAGTTGCCAGTGGCCAATGGCTGGGCAGAAAGACAGAGGCAGAACTTTCAGGATTCCTGAAGGAGAAACATGGGAGAGGGAGGAGAAGGGTCTGCCATGAGAAGGGAAGCAGAGGACAGAGCATGCTGGGAAGGGGCCAGAGGACAAGATGGTCTAAATGTAGGTGCAAGGGGAAAGCAGCTCCAAGAAAGTCTGGCCAGAAGGGTCCATGGACAGCAAAGATTAAAATATAGATTTAGTTTTGACTCAGGAATATTGGAGGGGAGAGTATGCTAGCCATGGAGAGGTTTGGAAGTGCCCAACTGTTGAGCTAGTTAAGGCATATTAAAAATAAGTCTCTGTCTCTCTGTGTGTCTGTCTGTGTGTGTGTGTATGTGTGTGTGTGTCTGTGTGTGTGTCTGTGTGTGTGTGTCTGTGTTTGTGTTTCTGTGTGTCTTTCATTTGTGATTCCAGAGCTCTTAGGTGGGTGCAGAAGAGGCTCCGATACCCACCAGGAGCATAGAGTGGACTTAACCATTTATTGCTACAGTCATCACACAATGTTCACACTCTAAATTCGTATCTCCCCAAGGCTGCTCACCTGTGTGACATATCTTAGCTGAAGGTCAGGCCCAGTCTCTAACAAAAGTCTCTGATTCAAGGGGATCCTGGGGGAGGCTCTCCAGCCATAGGGCAGATCAAGGTAGAGTCTTTCCAGATGTGCAGAGCAGAGAAGAACATTGCTCTTGGTCTCTGCTTATATACTGTCCAGTGAGTGTCATGGGGTTCTAGGTCTTTGTCTAGTTATCTTGATTGAGTCATGTCACTGGATTCTGGTTATCAGGTACAGCCTTGGGTATAGTGGGGATCTTAACTCTGCTATCAGTGTGCTAACTCACACTGTCAGAATAATCCGTTGTTTGTATGTCTGTTTTCTCCAGAATTTGAGTTCAGGTGCTCATGGCATCTTGTTTTACAGAGGAAAAACGTCTTAGTATTTATTTGTTTTTAATAAATCACATCATACTCCTTTCTTTGGTCTCCCTGTCTTTGTAATTTTCTTGACTGAAACATGTATGCTAAGACTACTGAGGAAGCCTGTGTGTCCCAACTCCATGGAAGCAGACTGTGACTGCAACAACCAGGTCCTGGGCAGAGCTCTGCATGACTCCTATGATGAAGAGAGGGTTCTTTCTGTGTCTGGAGGCCCATGATAGAGTCTGATGGAGATTATCTACCTCACCCTGCCTTCATCCCCCTACTTGCCCCTTTCTTGTGCCCTGTTCCCTCTCTAGCTGCATATCTAACTCACCTAGATTCTCCTCTCTTGCAGTCCTGTTTTTTTATTCATTGAGCTGTGTTTGCTTTGCTGAAAAACCTAACATAGCTTTTATAACTTATCTGTTTGCAAATATTATCAAATACTATTACAGGATTCCAAATGGAATTTTCATTTCAGCCAATTTCCCACTATTTTCAAATTATTCAGTGATGCTCACAGATAATTTTTAACCAAAGATGATGAGATTTTAAGAGTGGACATGGCTCATAATATGATAGTAGAGTGATGAAATTTGTTTGAAATATATAGCCATCTATCTTCAACTATGTGATGTACATGACCACATGGCTAACAGAAAGAATAGGTCCTATCCCAAGCACTTTTTCCTCTTGGGAACTTCAGGTGACTGGATCTCCAGGACTAATTTTGAGGAAGTATTTGCACTTATTCTGAGGTTAAACATTCACCTGTCTAGCTGAGCCTCCATCCCATAGAATTCTTTTAAAGGAACATGAACCACATGTCCACTCTGAGGGTCATCACCCAGTATGGAGCCTGGAAACTCAACCTGGAGAATATTCTGGATCTTTCACAAGGCTATGTCACGGGAGAAGTGAGCTTTGACATCCAGGAGGCCTTGAGGTTCAGTCAAGTTCTGCTACTTACCAATCCCACTTGGGGTTCTTTGAATGAGAAATGTCCTTCATAATCTCAGACACTTAAATACTTGCTGCCTAATTGATGGTGCAATTTGGGGGCTCCGGGGGTATGACCTTGCAAGGCTAGAGGGTATAACCTTGTGGAACTAGAAGGTGTGACCTTACTGGAGATTGCTTGTCATTAGAGGCAGCATGGAGAGCTCAGAGACTTGTACCATTTTCAGTTCACTCTTTCTGCTTCCTGCTTAGGGTTCAAGACACCATACCTAACTGCTTCTGTACCATTGATGCACTTTGTCACTCTGGAACCGTGAGCTAAAATTAACCTTGCCTTCTATGCTTTGGTCTCAATATTTTATCATAACAGTAGGAAAGTAACTAATATGTCTTGCTTTCTATATGAGTTTAAATATGGGAACATCTCAGACTAGGTTGAGGATGAAAGAGAAAAAGATCTGGCATTTCATCACTTCTCTCTCAACTCCAAAGAATTAAAGAAGTATGAAATGTAACCTGAGTATTTTAAAAACTGGACATCTCTTTTCATGCCTTCTTGTCCAAGAAACTAGAAAGAAAAAAAAAAGAGTGAGACTTTCATATGAATCATGGCACCTTAGCATAGGCCTGGAGCTCGTAAACCTTAGAAGGTGTCAAGAAGAAGTCAGTGACCCCGCAGAAGGAACAGTTCACAAGTCACTTTGGAGGAGAGTGAGGGCAGAAATCTATCCTTGCACAGTTCCCAATTACCAAAGATAGAGACTTGACTGTACCCACAGTAGGCAAATGTGTCCCTCTACACTACTGATGCTGCAGGACGCTCCAGTCTAAACCCCTCACATGCCATTGGCAGCAGAAAAGACAGAGAGTGAGGCAGGCTGACAGGACTCTGTCCCAGGACTACGTTCTACTTGCAACACTGAGTTTGAAATGTTCAGCTTCTCTATCTTTCTGGCGCTAAGCTACCTCTGAAGTTTTTCCCCCTCCCACCTAGCCCAGCCCATCCCTACAGATTTCCCAAATCAAAATCATGAAATGTATCCTCCTTCAATTTACCAGTTTGTCACCACTTACAGATGCAGCAGTCCCCCGTGGTCATTTTTTGTCATTAGTCATCTTATCCAAGTTTTTGGTTTCTGTGTTTCCAATTGCCTACAATCAATGATAGTCTGAAAATATCACATGAAAACTTCTAGAAATAAGGTACCCATAAGTTTTTAACTGTGTGCCTTTTAAAATAGTCTGATGCCATCTCTGACAGTCTGCTTCATCCTATCTTGATACAAATTGTCCATTTGTCCAGAGTATCCACAGTGTGTGTTCTACTGTCCAGTAGCAGTCGAGCCTCCTCAGTGACTAGACATTGTGTGTTTACATTTAACTGTTATTATTTAATAATAGCCCCCATATGACAAGAATAATGGTGCTGGTAATTGTTTTTTACTTATTCACTTTACATCCTCCTCACTGCCCCTCTCCTGGTCACCTCCTCCCAGAATTTCCACCATTCCTCCCTCCCTCTGAGCAGGTGGGATCCCTCTTGGGTATCCCTGTACCCTGGCACTTAAAGTCTCTGTGAGGCTAGGCATTTCCTCTCCCACTGAGGCCAGATAAAGCAGGCTGGCTAGAAGACCATATCCCTCATACAGGCAACAGCTTGGGATAGTCCTTGCTCCAGTTTTGTGGAACCTACACGAAGAGAAAACTGCACATCTATTTCATATGTGTGGAGAGGCCTAGGTGCAGTCCATGTACATTCTTTAGTTGGTGATTCCGTCTCAAAAGCCCCAAGGGTCCAAGTGATTTGATTCTGCTGGTTTTCCTAAGGAGTTCCTATACCCTTAGGGTCTACAATCCTTCCTCCTATTCATCCATAAGAGTTCCCAAGCTCCATACACTGTTTGAATGTGGGCATATGTCTCTGTCTGAGTCAGTTAGTGTGCCAGGCCTCTCAGAGGACAGCTGTGCTAGATGCCTCTGTGCAAGCATAACAAAGTATCATTGATAGTGTCATGGACTGTTGGTTGCCCATGAGAAGGGTCTCAAGTTGGGTTGGTTTTAGTTGGCTGTTCCCCAAGTCTCTGCCTATCCTCAATCCTGCATTTCTTGTAGACAGGATAAGTTTGGGGTCAAAAGTTTTGTGGGTGGTTTTATGTCCCTATCACTCCAGTGGGGTTCCTGCCTGGCCATAGGAGATAGTCTCCCCAGGCTTCTTATCCCCAAGGTTGTAAGTCACAGGCATTGATTCTTAGGCACCTCCCCCATCCCAGGTCTCTGTCTCTTCCTGGATATTTCTCCTACCTCTATACACCCCCATCATCTGTCACAGATTTCCATTCATTCTCATGACCATCCAGTCATACCCTTTTCCCCTCCCCATACTCAGCCCTGAATCCCCCACTCCCCCACTCCTCTCTTAATCCCTTCTTCCACTCACTTCCCTTTCTCCAACTGCCTTCCATGACAATTCCATACCCCCTTCCAAATGAGGCTCAAGAAGCTTTGCCTGTGCCCCGCTTCCTGTACAGTCTCCTTGGGTCTCTGAAGTGTAGCACAAGCATCCTGTATTTTATGGCTAATATCCACTTATAAGTGAATACATAATGTGCATGTCCTTTTGGGACTGGGCTACTGTGGGCCTGTGTACTGGAGGCTTTCCACTGAGATCTCTGGCCTGGCCGGGTGCGAGGGTTCTGGGAAAAGGAGAGAGAGTGTGGTCAGGAAGGGTGAGTCAATTCTGCCACTTCCACTGCTACAGTTGGCTCCACCTCTGTCTCGGCTGTGCAGGCTCAGTTGCTTCATGTCACCCTGCACTGAGTCGGACCACTTCCCAAGTGTTACAGCTCTTACGACAGAAGCTCTCAGACAATGCACATCTTTAGTCCTCTGGATAGGATTCTTATATACAGTTTTGGGGTGGGTCAGGGTCTGACAGCAGGTATTTCTCTTTGGCTTGGTCTGAGAGCTTGGGGAAACCTTATTTGCATGTGGGAGGGCTTGGTGCTGCTCCTATATGACTGATGACCACAGACCTCTCTGCGGGGCTTGGGGAGGTGTTGTGGGAGGCTATAGCTATGTAACAGGAGCCAGGGGCCCAAGGGGTATGGCCAAACACCTGCCATCCCTTGTCTGCAATAGTGACATTCTGGGTCTCTAGAGTTTTAAGCCTGAGTTCCACCAGGGACCAGGCTGCCTATCCACAGCTCACTGTCCCACAGATTACCTCACTTCAGCATGATATTCTGAAGATGCATCCATTTGCCTGCAAAATTCATGATGTCTTTGTTTTTTATAACTGAATACTATTCCATTGTGTAGATGTACCACATTTTCTTTATCCATTCGTCAGTTGAGGAACATCTAGGTCATTTCCAGTTTCTGGCAATTTTGAATAAAGCTGTTGGTGCTAGCAATTTTACCTTAATGCATAATTTTGGTTTATTTGCTATTTTTATTATATTTATCTCTTGCTAGACTTAATTTTTAAATTAACTTTTATTATAGAAATGTGTTGATAGGAAAGCACATACTACAAATGGGGTTTGTTACTAATTTGGGTGTATCTGCTAAGGGCCTGGAGTACAGCTCCTGCTGACAAGGAGGGATCAATGACATGTTGACTGCACTCCAAAATGATAAAGCACTCACTAGACCACTGCCATGAGCTAGCAGTCAAGAATGAAGACCCTGATATGCACTTCTGTCCCGCTCCAAATATCTTCACTGTGATAATGTGCTTCCACACACTCTTTCTCTCTCTTTGTAACCTATCAATATACTGACCATCATAATGGTCCCATATTTTTTCCTTTTTTAAATTTTATTGTATTATATTTCTTTATTTTTGTGGGTGCATGAATGCATATGTGTGTGCACACACATGTAGCCCAGCCATTGGGTGGAGGTTGGAAGACAACTTTCAGGACTCAGTTCTCTCCTTCTACCAAGTAGGTACCAGGGAGCCAATTTCAGTCATCAGATTTGACAGCCAGCATCTTTACCTTCCACGCCATCTCAGTGTCCTGAAAAGACACACTTTCTATGACATATTTAATAGTTCATTCTTATAGTAAAAGATCATACAAGAGTTAACGTAAATAACAATCCTGAGAAGCACTGTCAAAATGAGAGTCCTATTCCTCTTCTCAGCCTGGATATCTCAGCAAGAAGATTATGAGTCAATCAACAGTCATTAGGTTGCTATACGAAAAAAAGAGACGATAATTGGTGTTGTCGTGGGCACTGTTGTTTTGTTTTGTTTTGTTTTTCAGATTTACAGCAGATTTAAATCTGTCAGATTCCCAGCCATATCAGCAAGTCAATTACCTCACTTCCACCCTCTGGACAGTGCTCAAGAAGTAACATGCAATAATCCTGGGAGAATTAGGATGGGCATCTGGTAGGAAGTCTCTCTAGAGCTAAAGCTCTTTCACCTGCCCTGGTGGTAATGAGAAAGACACCTGATCCAGACTATAGCACTGTAGTGATTAGTGACTCTTCTGTCTGCTGTAACAAAACACCCAAGAGAAACAACTTCAAGGAAGAAGAATTGATTGTGCTCACAAGTTCACACATTTCCGTCAGTCTTACATGTTGTGGACAGAAAGGTGGAGCAAACTAGTATACATCAAACTGATGCAAAAGCAGACACCAAAAAGGGACTACAAGAAGGGGCAACAGATACACCCACAGGGCTTAGCTCCAAGTAGACTCCACCTCCTACCTTTTCACTCCTCCCAAGAATGTTATCCTATTGTGGTATGATAATATGATATCAAAGAAGTCAGATACTTATTAGGGCAGAACCATGGACACCCAGAACTGTGGCTTACAATCAAAATTAGACACCACACAGTAAAAGCTAGCTCAGCTAAGTCTGCATTTAAATGTAGGGAGACACCTCTGCAAATAGAAGCACATACTGGCCAGTCTCCATCAGCACCTGGGAACGAAGGCAGTTCCACAGCCCTCCACACACAAATCCAGCAAGGAGAGAGATGGTTGCCCAGGAGAACTCTCACGCCTAAGCTCAGGGGTAAGATCACCACTCTCACTCCAATAACTGTCCAAAGCAGAAATGGTCAGGAACACACAGGGCACAGGAACAGTTGAGCAGATGGAGACAGGATCCATCCAGTCTCCATCTACACCCTGGAGCTAAGGCTATCCCACAGCCCTCAAGACCCAAACCCCACACAGGAGGGAACAGGTCTTGCCAGGAGTGCAGACACAGCTAAGATCACAGGTTTACAGTTCTACAGGAGGGACAAGCTCCAATCAGAGACAGCAAGATGAACTAAGACTAGAGATAACCAGATGTCAAGAGGCAAGCACAAGAAATTTACCAACAGAAACCAAGGTCATTCGGCATTATAAGAATCCAGTTCTCCCAATAAAGCAAGTCCTGGATACACCAGAACACTGGAAAAACAAGATTCAGATCTAAAATCACTTCTCATGATGATGATAGAGGACTTTAAGAAGGACATAAATAACTCCATTAAGGAATTACAGGAGAACATGGGTAAACAGGTAGAAGACCTTAAAGAGGAAACACAAAAATCCCATAAAGAATTACAGGAAAACACAACCAAACAGGTGAAGGAATTGAACCAAACCATCCAGGATCTAAAAATGGAAATTTAAACAATAAAGAAATCACAAAATGAGACAACCCTGGAGATAGAAAATCTGGGAAAGAGATCCAGAGTCATAGATGCAAGAATCACAAACAGAATGCAAGAGATAGAAGAGAGAATGTCAGGTGCAGAAGAGATCATAGAAAACATTGACAAAACAGTCAAAAAAATGCAAAATGCAAAAAGCTCCTAACCAAATACATCTGGGAAAACCAGGAAGCAATGGAAAGGCCAAACCTAAGGGTAATAGATATAAAAGAGAGCAAAGATTCCCAATTTAAAGGGCCAGTAATATCTTCAACAAAATTATAGAAGATAAATTCCCTACCCTAAAGGTAGAGATGCACATGAACATACAGGAAGTCTACAGAACTCCAAATAGACTGGGCCAGAAAAAAAAATTCTTCCTGTCACATAATAAACAAAACACCAAAAGCAAAAAACAAAGAAAGAATATTAAAAGCAGTTAGGGAAAAAGGTCAAGTAACATATAAAGGCAGACCTATCAGAATTACAGGGGACTTCTAATCAGAGACAATGAATACCAGAACATCCTGGGCAGATGTCATACAAACCCTAAGAGAACACAAATGAAATCCCAGGCTCCTTTATCCAGCAAAACTCTCAATTACCATAGATAGAGAAACCAAGATAGTTCATGATGACAGTGAATTTGCATAATAACTTTCCAAAAATCCAGCCCTACAAAGGATAATAAATGGAAAACTCCAATGCAAGAAGAGAAACCACACCCTAGAAAAAGCAAGAAAATAATCATTTTTTAACAAAACAAAATGACAACAGCCACATAAACATAATTCCATGTCTAACAACAAAAATAACAGGAAGCAAAAATCACTTTTGTAAATATCTCTTAACATTAATGAACTCAATTCCACATAAAAAGGCATATACTAACAGACTGGATACATAAACAGGACACAACCTTTTGCTGCATACAGAAAATGCACCTCTGTGACAAAGACAGACACTGCCTCAGTGTAAAAGGGGAAAAAATTTTTCCAAGAAAATGATCCCAAGAAACAAACTCAAGTAGCCATTCTAATATAAAATAAAATCAACTTTCAACCAAAAGTTATCAAAAAAGATAAGGAAGGACATTTCATAATCATCAAAGGAAAAATCTACCAAAAAGAACTCTCAATTCTGAACATCTATGCTCCAAATGCAAGGGCACCCACATTAATAAAAGAAACTTTACTAAAGCTCAAAGTACACATTACACCTTACGCAATAATAGTGGGAGACTTCAAATACCCAACTCTCAGCAATGGACAGATCGTGGAAGCAGAATCTAAACAGAGATATAGTGAAACTAACAGAAGTTATGAACCAAATGGATTTAAGAGATATCTTTAGAACATTTCATTCTAAAATAAAAGAATATTCTGTCTTCTCAGCACCTCATGGTACTTTCTAAAAATGAAATACACAATGGGTCACAAAACAGGCCTCATCAGATACAAGATGATTGAAATAATCCCATCACCCTATCAGATCACCACAGACAAAGGCTGGTCTTCAGTAACAACAAAAACAACAGAAATCTCACATACACATGGAAGCAGAAGCTAAACAATGCTTTACTCAATGATAACTTGGTCAAGGAAGAAAGGGAGAGAGAGAGACAGAGAGACAGACAGAGACACAGAGAGAGAGATAGAGAGAGACAGAGGCAGAGAGGCAGAGAAAGAAGTTAAAGACATTTTAGAATTCAGTGAAGATGAAGGCAAAACATACCCAAAGTTATGGAACCCAATGAAAGCAGTGCTAAGAGAAAAATTTATATCTCTGAGTACCTCCATAAAGAAACTGGAAAGAGCACACATTAGCAGCTTGACAGCGTGTCTGAAGGTTCTAGAAGAAAAAGAAGCAAATATATCCAAGAGGAGTAGATGGTAGGAAATAATCAAACTCAGGACTGAGATCAACCAAGTAGAAACAAATAGAATTGTATAAAAAATCAACCAAACCAGGAGGTGGTTCTTTGAGAAAATTAACAAGACAGATAAACCATTAGCCAGACTAACCAGAGGGCCCAGAGATAGTATCCATATTAGCAAAATCAGAAATGAAAGGAAGGCATAACAATAGAAGCTGAAGAAATCCAAAAAATAATCAGATCCAACTCCAAAAGCCTATACTCAACAAAACTGGAAAATCTGGGTGAAATGGACAATTTTCTAGACAGATGCCAGGTTCCAAAGTTAAATCTGGATCAGATAAACCATTGAAACAGTCCCATAACACCTAAAGAAATATAAGCAATCGATAGTCTCCCAACCAAAAAATGCCCAAGACCAAATGGGTTTCGTGCAGAATTCTACCAGAACTTCAAAGAAGATCTAATACCGATACTCTTCAAATTATTCCAACCAAATAGAAACAGAAGGAACACTACCCAATTAGTTCTATGAAGCCACAATTACCCTTATACCTAAACCACACAAAGACACAACAAAGAAATGTCCCTTATAAATATCAATGTAAAATTACTGAATAAAATGCTTGAAAACCAAATCCAAGAAAACACCAAAAAGATCATCTGTCATGATCAAGTAGACTTCATCCTAGGGATGCAAGGAAGGTTCAATATATGGTAATCCAAAAACATAATCCACTATATGAACAAACTCAAAGAAAAAAAACACATGGGCATTTCATGAGATTCTAAGAAGGCATTTGATATCATCCACATCCCTTCATGATAAACGACTTGGAAAGACCAGGAATTCAAGGCACATACCTAAATGTAGTAAAAGCAATATACAGTAAACCAGTAGCTAACAACAAACTAAATGGAGAGGAACTTGAAGCAATCCCACTAAAACCAGTGACTAGACAAGGCTGTCCACCCTCTCCCTACCTTGTCATTATAGTTCTCAAAGTCCTAGTCAGAACAATTAGACTATAAAAGGCGGTCAAAGGGATACAAATTGGAAAGGAAGAAGTCAAAATATCACTATTTGACAATGATATGATTATATACTTAAGTGACCCCAAAACTTCCACCAGAGAACTCCTAAACCTAGTAAACAACTTTGACAAAGTGGCTGGATATAAAATTAACTCAAACAAATCAGTGGCCTTCCTCTCCTCAAAGGATAAACAGGCTGAGAAAGAAATTAGGGAAATAACACCCTTCACAATAGTCACAAATAATATAAAATACCTTGGTGTAACTCTAACAAAGCAAGAGAAAAATCTGTATGACAAGAACTTAAAGTCTCTGAAGAAAGAAATGGAAGAAGACCTCAAAAGATGGAAAGATCTCTCATACTTGTGAATTGGCAGGGTTAATATAGTAAAAATGGTCATCTTTCCTAAAGCAATCTACAGATTCAATACAATCCCCATCAAAATTCCAACTCAGTTATTCATGGAGTTAAAAAGAGCAATTTGCAGACTCATTTGGAATAACAAAAAACCCAAGATAATGAAAACTATTCTCAACAATAAAAGAACTTCTGGGGGGAAAATCACCATTCCTGACCTAAAGCTGTATTACAGATCAATAGTCCTAAAAACTGCATGGTATTGGTACAGAGATAGGGAGGAAGATCAATGGAACAGAACTGAAGACTCAGAAATGAACCCACATGAGTAAGGTCACGTGATCTTCGACAAAGGAGCTAAAACCATCCAGTGAAAAAAAAGACAGCATTTTCAGCCAATGGTGCTTATTCAACTGGAGGTCAGCATGTAGAAGAATGCAAATTGATCTATTTTTATTTCCTCATACAAAGCACAAATCCAAATGGATCAAAGTCCTCTACAGGTAACCAAATGCACTCAAAACCAGATACTTGAGGGACTAATTGAAGGTCAACCTCAATGAGCTGGAAAATAAACCTCAGTTTTTGCATCGATCTGCATCTCATTGTCTCATTCAGGAGCATCTTGAAGTAAGTATCACTGACCGAGGGTCAGGGTCTTCCACTTGGGAGCTTTGTCTGGGATTCGAGGAGACCCCCAAATGACCAATGACTAGATTGATCAAAGGGAAAAAGACCTAGCTCGGCAACAGGTGCCAACTTGTGTTTGTCTCTCTTTCCTTTGCTTTCACTTTTGGCTTTTGAGCACCATATTGCCTGTAAAGTCTCTGGTCTGGTGTGGTCAATTGTGGTGGGCAGATGTGCCTTACTTCCGTGACCATAAGTCTGGAGGATGCTTCAGGCTCCCCAGAGGGAGTACAAAGGACTCTGCTGCTTTTGGAAACTGCAAGACAGGATTGGCAGGAGTTGAGTTCTGCTATAACCTGGTTTATACACCTGTGGAAAGGCCAAAGTGTCTGGAACTGTGCCTGTAGCCGGGGTGAACTGTGTGTTGATTGTCTCTCTATCTGTTCTTGGATTTGGACTGTCTGTGCCTGTGGCAGGGGTGAACTCTCTATGCGTTGATTTTCTTTCTCTGTGTTTTTTCATGTTGGTTTTCTCATTCTGTGTTCTTAGACTTGAACTGATGACATTTTTGGCCATTGGACAGACTGAATCTACCCTGTTAAACATCCTAGTTAACCACTGGAGGAGAAAACTTGTCAACAGTAGTAAAGAAGGGAAAGTTAGTTATTCTCTGCTTCTCCAAATGACCCACCTTCAGAGTAGGGTGGCCACCCATAGGGACTTTAAACTTGGAGGTGATCAAAGCAGTAGAATAAAAAGTCTTTAGATCTGATCCTTTGGGCACTCAACCAATTGGCCTATATAGTTACCTGGAAGAATCTAGAGGAGGAACCCCCCAACACCCCTTCATTGGTAAAATCCTTTCTTTCCCCAAGACCCACTTCACATGTTCTGGCTGTCAGGAAAAAGGAAACATGAGAGGAGGGATCCAGACCTGAGAAGAAGTTGATCCTCCAAGACCCTTCAACAACAGACCTATTGCTCTAAGACCCACCTCCTCCATATCCTCCTACCATTGCCCCCATGGCCCTGCCAGCTCCAGCACTGGCTCCAGGATCCTCAGCCCATATGGAACTGGGGCCATTGTACCCCTTTTACTAGAGGGATGAGCAAGAGGAGATACTCAACTTCCCTGTCCCACCATGGGGACCCAAAGTCTGAGAGCCACCTCTCCTGATATCATGGTGACTCTCTCACTGAGTGTATATTGGCCTCTACAAAAGGGCAATCAGGTTATGCAATATTGGCCCTTCTCTTCGGCCAACTTGCACAACTGGAAGCCCAACACGCCCCCACTTTCAGATAACCCCAAGGGGATAATGAATCTCTTTGGGACTGTTTTATTTACTCATCAGCTCACCTGAAATGATATCAAACATCTCATGAGAGTTCTCTTCATGGCCGAAGAGTGAGAGAGGATAATGCAGGAAGCCAGAAAGAATAACCCCTCAGACATGGGAGCACCATCTATTGACCAGGTTGTCACTGACAGTGAGTTTCCCCTGAATAGAGCTGACTGGGAATTTAATACAGCAGAAGGTAAGGGGCACCTGAAGGTCTACCAACAAGCTCCATTGGCAGGTCTCTAGGGGGCCACACTATGACCCACAAATTTCGCCAAAGTTCGTGAGGTTAGACAGGGATCAGATGAGCAGTTTCCTGCTGCCTTTCTAGAATGACTCATGCAGACATTCTGTCAGTACACACCCTATGAACCCAGCAGCAAGGAGCACAAAGCTACTTTGACTATGGCTTTTATAGACCAGGCTAGGAGAGATATCAGGAAAAAGCTTTAGAGACTAGAGGGATGACAGGATAAGACAATGAGGGACTTAGTGCAGGTTGCTGAGAAAGTCTACCATAACAGGGAGACAGAGGAGAAGAAGGAGCAGAGAAAGAGAAAAAAAGAAGATGAAAGGGAGATGACAAAAAAGAAAAGCAACAGGGAAAGAATTTACAGAGAATCTTGGCTACAGTATTTAGGGAAAGCAGAGAAGAGAGACTCCAACCAAAGAAAGACAGAAAACCCCTTGAAAAGGACTAGTGCGTATACTGCAAGGAGAGGGAACTCTGGGCCTGAGAGTGCCCTAAAAAATGGAAGCTGGGGTGGGAAATCCCAGGCCTTGGAAAAAGCAACCCCAAGTGGCAAAGGTGTTAACCCTGGGGGAAGACAGTGACTAGGGAAGACGGGGTTCAGGCCCTCTTCCCAAACCCAGGGTAACTCTGAGAGTGGAGGGTAAACTCACTCAATTCTTGGTGGACACAGGGGCTCAACACTTGGTCCTCCTCCAAGCCAATGGCCCCATTCCTAAGAAAAAATCTTGGGTCCAAGGAGCCACTAGCACCAAAATGTATTCACAGACTACCAGAAGAACTGTGGACCTAGGGATGGGCCAGGTATCCTATTCATTTATGGTCATTCCAGACTGTCCCTACCCTCTGTTGGGGTAAGACTTACTCTTCAAGATGGGGGCCCAGATACCCTTCCTGCCCAATGTGTCACAACTAACTGGCCCAAAAGGAGAGCCCACGAGTGGAGGAAAGACCTCTCTGACTGACCCCTGCCAGGAACTGAGGCTACCTGCTTTACAGACAGGAATAGTTTTCTTCATGCTTTTCAGAGATAAGCAGGTGCTGCCATGGTGGATGGCACAAATGTCATCCGGGAAGAACCTCTACCCTCGGCACATCTGTACAGAAAACTCTCACAAAAGCTTTGAAACTTGGGGCCGGCAAGAAAATTAATATCTACACAGATAGCAGGTATGACTTTGTCACAGCCCATGTCCATGGGGCTGTATACCAAGAGAGAGGACTGCTAACATCAGAGGGAAAAGAAATAAAAAACAAGCAGGAAATCTTGGATCTCTTGGATGCCCTGATGAAGCAGGCAACTGTGAGTATTACTCATTGCCCAGGACATCAGAAGGGAAGAGACTTGGTGGCAAAGGCAATAACCAGGAATATCAAGTGGCTTGAGAAATGGCTATGCAGAAGCCTATTCCAGTTATGGACCTGTCAGTGACACCTGCTGGGAAATGGGACTGGACTAAGGGATGGCCTCACTTAAAATTTACTGAAGAAGAAAGGTAGATTACTAGCCATCCTACCAACTGCTACCTAGAGAAGGAAGGGCAGTAGCACACAAAAGAAGGAAAAACTATACTCAGCAGAAAACAATCAGAGGACTTACTTGACCAAATGCATAAATGGACACATTTAGGAGATAAGAAACTCATCCAAGCAGTCAAGAGATCTAAGATATATGTAATGGACCTTGTAGAACAGTGTAAGGTATGTCAGCCAGTAAGTGCTTATGCAGTCAAGAGCAAACAGGGCAAGAGACCTAGGGGAGAGCCACCTGGGGTTTATTGGGAGGTCCATTATACAGAAGTTAAGCCAGGAAAATATGGTTACAAATACCTTCTAGTGTTTGTGGGTACTTTCTCTGCATGGGTTGAGGGTTTCCCCACCAAACAGGAAACAGCTGCCATGATAGCCAAAAAGATATTGGAGGAAAATTTTCCTGAGGTTCAGAGTGCCCAAGGGATGCCAGAGACCCCTCATTGCTTCCAAACTTGTGACTGGGTCTACATAAGGAGTTATCAGGCACAGTCACTAGAACCCTGGTGAAAGGGACCCTTCCTGGTGCTGCTAACCACTCCCATAGCCCTCAAGGTGGACTGTATTGCAGACTGGATGCACACTTCTCGTGTGAAACCTGCAGATGCCCTGCTCACCAGGGAACCCCCACTGGACAGTACAGAAGATAGATAATCCACTCAAGATCAAGATCATTTGACCTTGATCGTGACCACCTGGTGGTACCTTTGGATTCTAGTTCCTTCCCCATCCTGTGTGCCTGTCTGCCGAACCTGTTATAGCACTCACTGTTTCCCTTCAGTTGGTGTTGGGGATGTCACCAGGGCAGCCACCAGGACCTCTGGTTTGATCTTACAAGGGAAAAATTATGACAGTCTTAGGGAAGCCATTGATTTAGATATAGAAAGAACAGAAACTTCCGTCAGTCATTTTCAAGAATCATTGACTTCATTATCAGAAGTAGTATTAACAGAATAGGAGGGGATTAGACTTAGCTTTTCCTCCAGCAAGGAGGACTATGTCCTGCTTTTGTTGAGGAGTGTTGCTTTCATATAGACCAATCTAGGGCTGTTAAAGATTCAAAGGCCAAGGTGAAAGAAGGGCTGGCAAAGCAGAAGAGAGAAAGAGGTCAGGGGTGGTTCGAGTCTTGGTTTAACTCCTCCCCTTGGTTAACCACCCTCATATCCACCTTGTTAGGACCTCTAATTATTCTCCTGCTATTGTTGACCTTTGGACCCTGCATATTGGACAAGCTTGTAGACTTCATAAAAGACAGAATCGGAGCAGAATAGTGCACCTGACAAAAGTGATTTTTAAAGAGCAATTGGTTCTTTCTACCTTACCTGAGATTGAGGGTGGTAGGAAATATGAAAATGCCAGGGAATGTCTAGGGCCTTAGATAGAATTTGAGAAATTTGGTAAGCAAACTCAGGACCACTGTCTGATGGGAGGGAGGCTGGGACACCAAATCGGGGGATGATCTCTCAGAGGAGGAGATCAGAGTCTGTCTGAGCCCTTTTGTTAGTTATGGAAAATGCCTCCACTCACCCCAAGAAGATGTCCACCAAGACCAGGAGGTACTTGGAATGTCTGACAGTGGGCATGTGGGTAAAGTCACAGTCAGTTCCAGAAAGGGAACCTCTAGCCTGATAGGTAGGAAAAGGGGTGCTATGATACCTTGAGTTGGAGTCAGACATCTGACAGATTTTGCAAGAAGCAGTGATAGATTTTGAGAAACTTAAGTCTTCAGGAGTAGGCTGTGGGTGGGTCTTAACAAAATAAGAAAACACTTGGCTGTTAGGATGAAAGAGTTCAAGATAGGACAGAGTTTGGCGAGTGTCAAAGGGTGAGGGTGGAGATGTGGTTTGCAGTGTAAGGATATCCTGAGGAGGGTGAGATGAGTCTAGGCTCCTAAGGGCCACAGCTCTAGCAGCCTCATCAGCTAGATTGATTCCCCTGGAAATAATAGAGTCATCTGTCTGGTGGATCTGCAGTGGACAATCCCAATAGCTGTGGGGAGATGGGAGGCCTTTAGCACGACATTAATTTGGTTTGCATTAGTTACTACTGATCCTCCTTTACTGATAAGTAACCTGTGTTCCCTCCAGATGTGGTGAGGAACAGAAGGATATGGAAAGCATATTTGGAATCTGTGTAAATGTTGAAGGATTTTCCCTGTGCCAGCTGAAAGACACGGGTAAGGATTACTATTTCAGCCTGTTGATGGGTGGTATGAGCAGTAAGGCCCTGTGCCTCTACTACCTCTGTGTCTGGCACTGTGCCATAGCCAGCTCTCTGGCCCCTTCATGTAGAAAGGAGCTTCTATCTGTATACCAGGTATAGATGGCCTGAGGCAATGTGCTCTCCTGAGTGTGTGAAGGATAAGAAATACCTCTAAAGTTTCAGTGCAGGAGTGAGATAGGGAATGGTTAGTATTTGGTCAAGGAAGAAGATTGGAAAGATTAAGAAGCAGGCATGATTGGAAAATGAGTGTGGAGTCTTCTATTAGAGCTACCAGAAGAGACAGAACCCTGGAGGGAGGTAGAGCCTTTTTAAGTTAGGAGCTGTGACAGGTTATGAGAAGAGAAAACAATTAGAGGTGACCCATAGTTTAGTTTTGTTGACTCTCAAATAAGGAGTTCAGAGACTGCTAAGGTAAGAATATAAGGTGCCCTTCCCTCAATGGTTATATTTAGGTTTTTTGGTTTTTTTTGTTTTGTTTTGTTTTGTTTTTTGACAAGTAGGGTCCTAGTTGGTGGCCTAGGACTTGAAGGGCAAATTCCTCTTTTTCAACTATGTAGAGGGACAAAGTATGAGTCAGCTTAGGGAGATGTAAGGCTAGGGCATTAAGGAGAGCCTGTTGGAGCCTTTGAAAGGGCTTAGTAACAGGTTTGAGAAGATGTTTGTGGGCGAAGCCTAACGCTGCTTCATAAAAGGGATGAGAAAGGATGGGAAAGGAAGGAACCCAGGAACATAAAACACTAGCTATTTCTAGGAGTGATAAAATCTCTTCCTTGGTAGAAGGAACAATTCGAGACTGAACCAGATTCTTTCTATCTAAGGTAATAACCTTGTGGGTTAGGATAATTATTAGTCCCAAATAGGTGACCTGAGGAGTGGACAGTTGGATTTTAGAAGGTGAGACCCTGTAGCCCTGACTGGAAAGGAAATTTAGAAGATCGGATAAGTCAGCTTGGATAATTTTTAAAGAGGGGCTGCAGAGAAGGATATCATCTATGTAATGCACAATCTTAGATTTAGGGAGAGACAGAGACAGTAAGTCAGAAGTCAGGGCCTGGCCAAATATTTGTGGGCTGTCCTGGAATCCCTGAGGTAGAACAGTTCAGGTAAGTTGGGTAGAGAAGTGGATGTCAGGATTTGTCCAGGTAAAGGCAAATATGTTCTTTGACTGGGTGTCTAGGGGGATAGAGAAAAATGCATCCTTGAGATCTAGAACTGATAAATGGGAAGTCCCTGAGGGAATGGTGGAAAGAAGTGTATAAGGATTAGCCACAACAGGATGGAGAACCACTGGAGAATTAATGTGCCTGAGGTCTTGAACCAGGTGATTAGGTTTCTTAACTGCTAGTATAGGGGAATTAAATGGGGAAATGTGGGGCAAGGGAGTTTTTTTCTTTAAGAGGTCAGAAATGATAGGTTTAAGTTCCCTGAGGCTCTGGAGAGAGAAAGGGAATTGAGCTTGGGTTATGTACCTGGTAGAATCCAGTAATTGGGTGACAATAGGGGAATAATGTTCAACAACAGAGGGGTTCTGAATATCCTAGACTCAGGAGTCTACCTGAGAATCTGGTAAAGAAAACATGTTAGTGTTAGTAGGTTGACTGGCTAGAAGAAGGTGCAGTGGGGCTGCTAATTTAGGTGAATGGGGGGGAGCAAAGGAAATATAGGCTCCCAACTTAGCCTGAAGATCCCTTCCCAATAAGAGGACAGTATATGTCAGCACTACCAAAAAGAAATGGGTTTAGAGGTATACTCCTAAAAGTGCAACTAAGCAGTGGAGTCTGAGGAGGAAGATAAGGTAGTCTTTCTACCTCTACGATAGGAAAAATGAGGAGAAGTGGGTACCCAAAACTCCATCTGAACCGAGTAATTGGCCCCAGTGTCCAAGATGAAGGAGATGGGCTGCTCACATACCATGATGGCTATCCAGGGCTTCATGTTAGTGATGCCCGTGGTCGGGTCAAAGGAGCTCAGGACTCTTCAGTAGTTCATAGCCAAGCCTAGGAGATTGGCTGGAGGATTACCTGGGAATGATGTCCCTCTGTCATGTGTGGTGTAAGGTCAATCAACAGCCCAATGTCCCTCCTGATGGCACCTAGGACCTGGTCTCTTTGGCTTGTATGGTTAGACCTTGTTGACATCAATAGCAGGAGCCTGGTGGTCTCTGAGTCTTAGAAGACCAGAAGTCCATGGCGGTCGCTGGGGCTGGTCAGACTGCCTTTGCCAGTTTATGGTATTTTTGTTTGTGGGCTTTTTCATCTCTCTAATGGTATACCTTGAAGGCCAGCACCACAACTTCTGCTTGTGGAGTGAGGGGTCCCTTCTTCAACTACCTAAGTTTAGCTTTTATGTTGGGGTAACTCTGGGGGAAAAAAAGTAAGTCATCAAAATTTGCTTACCTTCTGGGTTTTCAGGTCTACATTAGTATACTGCAATAAAGCCTTTTTAAGGTCTTCTAAAAATTATGATTGGTTTTCCTGTTTGTCCTCAATGACCTCTTGGAATTTTTCAAAATTTACTGGTTTTAAGGCTGCCCTACAGAGACTGGCCAGGAGACAGGTTATATGAATCTATCTCTGGCTAAAATACCACCTGAAGAATTATAATTCCATCGAGGATCTTGGCCAGGTACTGCCTCAAATCTGATTGGATATATTATATCTGTTTGATGAATTTGATCTACATGTGTTCTCACCTGCTCCTAAACTCACCTTCATTTGTCAGGAAGTAAATTATTAGTAAGGATCATATATCATAGAAAGTCAAGCTATAAGATTGAGTAATGTACTGAAACTCTTTAATAAAGGCAGAGGGGTTAGAGGTATAGGAACCAGTCTGTTTTCTATTTGAGAAAATTTGTTCAGCGAGAAAGGAACATGCACTCCGACAAGGCCATCTACCCCAGCAACTTCCCTTAATGGAAGGACCAATGTTGGGTTAGGTGTCCCTGGGAGAGAAGGATTTGGGGGTTTGCCTGTGGCCTTAGAGCAGATGATGGGAGGGCAGAAGGTAGATAACAATGCAGGGCAATTGAAATGACCTGCAGCTGGCACAGGAGGAGAGGAGAGGTCTATCAAAGAGGGTCTGGGGTAGCCTGGTGAGGAGAAACTGAGGTTTGTAGCATTATCTGGTGGAGGTTTCATGGCTAAGAGAAATTGGAGTGCTTAACAAAAAGAACACAAGGAGGAGTTGGAGCATAGATAGGTAAATGCTTAGGCATAGGGAACCCCTTTCCATTTACCAGACCTCTGGCAGTATGTATAAAGATCCCGTAAAATAATTGGATCTAATGTGCCATTAAGTGGCCATTGGGGTCATTGTGTAATGGGTACTCAATCCAGACCTTATTGAAGAGGTATATGAGTTTTGATGCCCTAAAGTCAGGCGTTAACTTCAGAGATTTGAGATTTTCCAGGAAACATCCCAGTATGGAGCCTGAAGGTACATTCAAAGACAGTGAAGCACCCATTGGGTGATGGGGATGGTATTGAACTATTCATACCTGAGTCCGGAGAAGAGTTCAGTAACAAGTTACAAATGTACAGCCAGGTTAGATGTCCAGGTCATCATGTGAACATCTAGGGACTACAATGAGTCCTGGACTCACCAGAAATCGTTTCATTGAGACCTAGGAATTTCTGAACTGCTGCGAGGGCCCAAGGGTGTAGGAACTGCTTTTGAGAAGGGAAGTCACCGAAGGGTCGAAGTCCTGTCTTGTACGTCAGCTAGGAGGCTGGTCATAAGGGCCATGACCATGAAACTCCAACCCCTTAGCCCATAAAGGGTGGCCAGGTCCTATTTGGGAAGTCAGGGTCCTCCCCACCAACCAGAGGAAATACTTTACCAATATGCCAATGTTTGTGTGAGAATTTTAGTGGTCTGATAGCAGGAAATGTGAAACTTTATGGTTGGTGTAAGCCCATCTGACTGAGTAACCCACGTGGCAGAAGCTAGCCCACGTGGTGGACTGCGGTGGTGGCAGCAACTCACGTGATAGAAATCTGTGAGTCCAGCAGCAGCAAGTGGTAGTGGTCTGCAGCTGTGGCTGAAATCCACGTGGTGCAGCGGGGGCAGCAGACAGCAGTGGAGATGTCAGCGGCTGCAGTCCATGTGCTGCAGTCATGGTCTATCGGTCATGGTTACCACCAGCCTGCGGCAGTTGCCCAGTCTCCACAGCACTCCTGGGTAGCGAATCCCGGGTTTCAGCACCAATGTTGTGTTAGAATCATGGCAGGACAGTCCACACCAGACCAATACAGTTTCACGTGGAAGTTTATTGTTGGGGAAGGGGAAGAAAGGTGGTGACAAAGACAAAGCAGAACATGAGGGTCAGGAGGGCCTGCCCTTTATTTGGGTTACGATGTAGCCGCTCACAAGTAAAGGTGGGAGGTGAGCCAAGTGGATTCTGGCAATGTATGGTGATTGCCATGACAAGAGATGTGCAGATCCCTGTCACCTATGGGTGATATTACTGCCATCACTGGGTTCGGAGGCAATCTGCAATCCTGATACCAACATTCTTCTTATGAATTAAATAATGTTATCTAGTAAGACAGACACAAATACATTAAGTACATGAATCTGGAAGAATGAATCAGTTTTCCAAATACTTTGTAATGAAAGGAAATGTCCCAGACAGTAATTGTCTGCTGCCAAGGTCATCGGCCTGCAGCCTGACACAGAAATAATTTATTTGTTCAAGACAAGGTTTAGATTTTTTATGAAGTAATACTTAAAAACACTGAGAACATTTACATGAAACCTAAATTTCCAACTTCTTTTACATTACCAGAAATTTGCTGGGAGAGGATGAGTATGGAGGAGAGAAAGAGGAAGTCAGGGGTGAGAATGACGCAGTGGTATATACATAGGAAACTATCCAAACAAAGAGAATTATTTTTAAAAAAAAATAAATAAGCCTAATTAATTACAGTAGAGGTTTTGACACTATTAAGCCATTCTTAGAGAGACAGCTACAATTGTCTGGGCAGGGTGTTAGTTGCTCCTTTTAGCACTGACCCACCTTCCTCTGGATTCTCCAGCTCCCATCAGCTTCTATGGTTTTCTATTTGACCCATTTGATCTCTGTATTATCTACTTGTTTTGTATTATATACTTTTTTCAAGGTATTCAAGTAGATTACTGAATAAAGCAAGGAAGAAACTTGTATTGTCTAGTCTTACAGTATTAAAGCCAGTGTGTTACTGACATGAATGACACCCAGAGTGTGCCAATCAGGTGTCTGTTAATGTAACAAAAACTCTACAAAGTCAACTCATGATGAGGAATGTCTGTTTTGGTTCACATATTGGGAGGTTTCTCTCCATGAGTAATTGGCCCCATTATATTGGAGCAGAGGAAGCCTTTGACCCCATAACTATAAGAAAGACAAAGGAAGAACAAGAGATGGGAGTCCCATGGTCACCACAAGATCACTACATAGACTAAGGCCCTCTGAACTAGCCTCCACCCTTAAAGGTTGCACCTTTAAGTGGTGGTACCATGAGCTAGCCTTTAATGCATTAGAAGAATATGTACAGTGCAATCTATAGCATCACAGAGCAAAGTAGGAACATACATAGGCAAATAATCTGTCATTAAAAAAGACTAAGGGTATAAAAGGTTTGCCTTCCAAGTATGGGGATATGAATTCAGATCACCAGTAGTCATATGCATATGTCTGTTATCCCAATACTGTGGGTAGAAATATGAGGATTCCCCAGAGCTTACTAGAAAGCCTTTCTAGCCTACTGGGCTATCCAATACTTGTGGCTCTTTCTTTACTGAAACACAACTAGTGTGTTTCAGGTTCAGTAAGAGATCCTGCCTCAAACAACAAGGTGGAGAACAACTGAGAAAGGCACCCAGTGTCGACCCCTGGCCTTCACACAAAAGTACAAGTGTACAGAACACAGACTCTTACACAAACCAACAACAAAAATCAACACATGTACAGATCCTCAGCCACAACCAAAGTCACAGCCTCAGTCAGCCTAAATCAAGACTGTCCATGAGACCATAAGCCCCTTGAAATAACACCTGAAATCATTTCAGTGAAGGTCTGAAAGTTCACCCCATGGTGCAGCTCAAAGGAAGCTTGGTAAAGCACTTACATTAAATATCCCTCCTGTGGGACAGTGAACTTGATAAGGTTGAGTGGCTCTGAGACCTGGGTATCCAGATACCCACCTGAGAGATGGTAGAAGAGGTGCTACACTTCCCACATAGAAAATGTGACTCATGGTCACGTAGCCCAAAACAGAGTTCTCCATGCTAATGAGGTATCTAGATGCCCTGAGGGTTTAGTTAATAAGCTTCCATTCCTAGACATCCCTCCCTGCAAAAGGTATTTAGTCTCTAGTCCACCTGATGAGTTGATACGCATACATTTTCCATGATGAACAGGCAATAAATGGTATGTATAAACATGGACTTTCTCATCAAGAACTGCCGTGGGGAGCATGGAAAGAGTCTTTAACTACAGAGCCACTGCCTCAGTCTCCTGCAGAAGGTCTTTCTGCACTCCCAGACAACCATCCCTAAGCTAAGGACAATCACAAATGAGATAAGCCAGAGTTCCCCATTCCCCCTCCCACCACCACCCCAGGTTCATTGTCATCCTCAATCCATGGACCCCCAACTTTGTTCCCAACTCCTCTGTGTGGATTTTCAGCTTCAGCTGGATAGCCAGGAGCTTGGGAACCACAGCTTTAGCCTCCCACATCCTAGGTTGTGTTCTCCCGAACCCCCAGCAGTGCCTCCGTGCTTCCCCAAAGCCTAGCACCCACCAGCAGCAGAATGTAAATGCAGCCTAGCGTTCTCTGAGCAGCATTTCCCTCACCCCGGTGACAGGGCGGAGCATGGATCCACACCCCCTCAGAGAAGAAGAAACTGAGGTACAGGTTCCTTTACCTCTGTAGGCAAAACTCAGTTAGTCTGATCCATACAGTATTGAGGTTTGTAAACAGCACACCTTCCCTACCTGCTACAGAATCATGCTTTATGTTTTTGAAATAGGGTATGGCATGTTACTCAAGCAAATGAGAAATTCGGGAATGCTTCATCATCATCATCATCATCATCATCATCATCATTATTTAGAGAAAAATCTAAACAAGCCAGAAAGGAAGCAAAACAATCTGATTCCTACTAATTGATAAGATGAAATCTTCTAGAAGATATCCAATACTTGTGGCTCTTTCTTTACTCTGTGATTCTTTGCCTCAGAGTAAAAACTGTTTCAAATATTTAACAAATGAGGCGAATTATTCGAATATAGTGGAATTTCTATTATAATGTCTAAAAGAATTCCTTTCTTGAATTTTTATTTGTTTGTTTGTTTGTTTCTAATGTAAATCCCAAAAACAATAAGACAGCAGACAGGTCTGGAGAATAAAAGAAGAAGCCCACCTTTACTTTTAGACCTATACTTGACTCAGGAAATAAGTTAACTATTAAACTTGTTTCATTTTTTAAAAGCCAAAGTAATCATTCCTTCTTTGCACCAAATATGTGTTTTTCTGAGCAGTGGAGATGTCATCCCATTTGAAGCACTGTTTACTTAAGCTCAGAATTACCCCTGGGCAATGTATTATTGATAAATTAATTTTCTTGTATGTTCATTGCTCCACATTTGCACTCCACAGGACCCATAATCCAGTTTCCTAGGCAAGGGTACTCCAGTCTGTCTTGCCCAAAGAAAGCAAGATTGTTCAACTGGGCGCACTCTATGGCATTACCAGTTCCAAGGAAATTTCTCTGGACTTTCTCACAGCAAAGGCACAAATGAGGCTACTTGTAGCTTTAAGGCTTGCAACATTTTAAAATTCTTATGCTTATCTGCATACATTTGCATGTGCTTAAAGCACCTCCATTCAGAAGTAGAAAGGTCCACTCTGTGGAGATGAATTTGGAGTGTGGGAAAACACAATGGCTTATTTAAATGTTATTGGCCTCCCCAGTCTCTGCTGACAGAAGGATCTGCTAAGGACCTTTATCTAGAATTCGCCTCAGTAAATCAGTGCTGTGCTTTTCTTCTTTTTACTGGGGGAAAGGGGGTTGGCTTGTTCCTGCTTTCTTGTTGTATGTGTGTCAGGATTTATTTGCACAGCGGGGTAAAGACCTTGGCCAGCTAGTAGGTAAGAAATGTGTGGTGTACTATTGCAAGTCCTTCAGGAATCTCTCAAGTGTTTGAATAAACACATACCACTCCAATTTAAGAGGAGGAGGAGGAGAGAAAAAAGAGGAGGAGGAGGAGTAGGAGAAGGAGGAGAGAGAAAAAGAAGAGCTGTTTAGTAAAAAGGCAAACATAGACTACTGAGCAGATCCAACATGAAGGCACATCCAAATGCATTCCTGAAGGCTGAGAAGGACCTTACACTTCCCTTCAGCCTAATGGGTCCTGAGTTGATTAACTGCTCTGCTCATTGACCAAGCTACTAATTGCATGTTCCTTATAGTTACCATACAATACTGTAAGAATTAATGAGACACAATTACAGCTTCCAGAAACTTCAGACCACAGCCAAAATTGCTCAGCACTTCAAGAGAATTAGAACTATGGAGAGAAAAGAGGAGCCAACCGTTCAAAGGAAGTAGAATGGCTTATGTTTAATTTTTTTGTACTTGTCTGAAGCTGTTTCATAATTAGGCCCAAGTGAGTTAAGGTAAGAGAAAAAGAAGAACAGACTGATCCAAGAACTTGTGAACTCTGCTTTCCCCCAGACACAGTGATGGCTGAAGGGAAATGAACTCTGCAGATGTTCCAGATACTATGGAAACAATGAACACACCCCACTGCTGCCAATATCCCATGAAGCAAATAACTAGTTGCCTTTTCTGAGGGGAACCACCCAGAAGCAGCTTTCTTTCTGGTCGTTGTCTGGAGATGAGCTTGACCAGCTGAAGTCAAATTCCAGATAATACAGACATGCTTTGACTATGGGATCTGATATGCATGGAGAGTCAGAGCATGTTTGTCACAATTGGCGGATGAATTGCAAATGGCCAAAAGGGCGTTGCTCTTTGAGTAGGCACAAAGAGAGTATGGAATTTTTCCTGCACCAGCTTTTTTAGGATTGAAAACTATTTTCTTCTAAACTTGTAAGTGTGGAAAAGCAATAGGAAAGTGTGTGTGTGTGTGTACACACACACACTTATTAAAAAAGTAAGTCTCACTTTGTAGTTGAGGCTAGCCTAGACCATGTTATGTATCTCAGACTGGCTTTTAACTTGGAAAACTTTTGCATTAGACTCCCAGGGATTACAGGTATGCATGACTGTGCCTAATTCTCCAGGACACGTTAACTTGTAGGGTTTTTTTTTTTCATCAGATTTATTAATCTAGAAAAATTCCTCAGAGTCATAGGAAAGTATGTACATGTGTTGTAGTTTTTCCATATTTACCATAAGGCAGGAGAGAAAGTTTCTGTCTCCACAGATAAGCAGCTTGTAGTTGAACATTTGTTTAATATATGTGGAGACCTGGGCTTCATTGCAAGTACTGAAAACAAAATAAACATGACATAACAATAATAAATATTAAACAGTTTTGCTATAGAAGCAAAAAATGGGGGTTCCACCGAACCATGGCCAGGCACTTCTGAGCATACTCTGTTAGGGTCCAGGTTCAGAGAATCTCCATATGCCATCCATCTCCTCTAGTATGAACACCTACTTTATCTCCTTCCTCCCTTGAGGAATTCCCTTCTTCCCTTCCCCTGCTGTCTCCTCTATCCCATACCTCAAGTCTGGTTTCTTCACATACCTACCACCTAACCCTTCCTCTTATTAAAGGGATTTTTTTTTCTTTCCCCTGATGTCTAAGACACATGTTGCTTGTACCAATTTGTACCAAACATTCATCGACTGATCAATCACATACCAAATGGACTTTTCTGAGAATAAGTTCCTGGGTCTCAGCCTAGACTAGAAATTCCTTGTGGAATGATGAGATGATTTTATTCCCTCCCTTAAAAGCCCTGCACCTAACCACCCCCCCCCCAACCTTAAGGTCTTATGTACCCAGTGGAAGTTTAATAAAGATCATAGGGATAAAAGAAGGTAAGAACAAATGAATGAGAACTGAAAAGAGGAAATGGAATGCAAGCATAGGTAAGGCCTGACAGCAGGTGAGTCAAACTTGACCCCTGGATTTTGTTACAAGTGGCATACACTTACAATCCCTCATCTTGGGAAAGGGGCAAAGACTAATGGATGACAAGTTCAAAGTCAACCACATCATTTTCCACTATAACACAAGTTTGAGGCCATCCCTCAAAGATCATGAGATCTTGCCAAAAAAAAAAAAAAAAACCAAACAAAATAATACCTACTTTTTTATACTTTATACTACTTATTTCTATACTTATACTCCCTAGTAACAACTACTAATATAGGATTTGCCTGGCTTAGGGTATCATGAGTTATCCAAAGATGAATGAAGGTATTAAAAAGATGCACACAAATTAGATACAAATGCTGTACTCCCATCTTGTAAGTACCTCACCCATCATGAGTTCTGATATCTGATGGAAGCCTGGCTCCAACTCCCTGTGGATACTAACAGATAAGGTCATTTGCTTGCTCCTAAAATATGCATGGCCTGAAAGAAAATGATACTGTGGCTACAGAGAACTCAAAGGACCTCACAAAAGTGATCAGAGTGCCCCCTCCACATCTCATTGACAGTGACTCATAGAACCCTGCAGAATCTTGGATCTTCCCACATTCAGCTAGTTTCCACAGCAGTGGCTCATGGTTAAGCAACACCAGAATGTTGCTAAGAAATTCATGTACAGGCAAGAATGCAACCCACCTCAATTATCCTTCACAGTGTAATGTATAAATACTCAATCTGGGCAAGAGGCAATCAAGTCATTTAAGCCTGAAATCCAATGAGGTTTCAGGAAAACCCAAATTGTATGTATCCTTCCATGCCAAACACATAGAAAAGTGCAGCAGTTAGGGACTGGTAGATACAGAAAGAAGAAAAAAGAATTTTTGGACAAGGGAATTTTTGGTGCTCTATCAATTGTTATGATGAATTTCCAGTGTCTATCCAGATGTTCAGCATCTTGTGAGCATCATCAGAATCTTCCATATTATAACCATGGGGGGTCACCTGCATCTCATTAGCTGTAGGTATTCATGGAGAGGTGACAGCCCATACCAGAACAATTATCTGCTGACTTTTAAAAATCAACACAGGGCTAGAGAAATGGCTCGGTGAGTGAATTGCTTGCCCCACAAGCACGAAGACTGAAGTTGGGTCCCCAGAATTCACATAAAATGTCGAGTTATGTGTCATGTACTTGTAATCTCCGGGTAGGTGAGTCAGGGCCAGGCAGATCTCTAGATCTCACTGTTTAGCCACTCTAGCCTGATCACTGACATCCAGGTCAGTGAGAGACCCTCTCTCAAAAAACAAAATGAAGGACAGCTCCTAGGGAATGACACTTGCGGTTGACTTCTGCCCACTGCCTTCCACATACACACATAGTAGTACACACACACAGAGAGAGTCAATTGACGTTACTTTTTTAAGTTTGATTAAAAAAGAAAAATGGCAAATATACCATCACTTTTGAAGTAGTAGGATGGTAAAATACATAACAACAAATCACAATATTAAACATTTTTACTAAAACAGGAATCCCACAAATGTTCCATGGTATTATTATTTTAAATTTCTATAATACAGTGTTAGGAAACAAGTAAACCTTAAAAGTAAGGTTGATTTGTATCAAATTGCTGTAAGCATATAGACAACAGACAACTCGACAAATGAACAGATGCATAGAAGTTTGTACTGGCCTGTAGAGGTTAATTTGTAACTGCTATTAACTCTGAAAATATACATATCTTTTAAGTTAGCAGTTCAACTTAGAGAGTTGTTTTTTTTTTCTTGAGGAAATAATGGTCTAAGTGCAAAAAGATGTTCTTTTCAACCTTGGTTCTGGAAGTGAAAAAGTCATATCTCACACAGATATCCATCAATAAGAATGGTACACTGATTAGCACTAAAAAGGAGTGAACAGTTTCTGAAATATATGAACAAATGTAATGTGTATTTTCAAGTGAAAGAAGGCAACCTGGAAAGGCTCTGTTCTGTCTGATTCCAATCACACATTGCGGTTAGTTGGTAAAATAAGCAATGACATAGTATAAAACTCGTTTTCACGAACAAGGGTCTATATAGATTAACTGGAAGTATACAGTATATCATTAGTGGGAAAGATGGTCCAGAATATTTATGATGTATTAATATATGTCAATAATAATTGCAAGGCGACTAGTAGAGCATGTGACAAGTCTGAAGGAACACACAACAGTAGCTGCTCTGAAGAGATGGAAGCAAAAGAACCTAACAGAACCTCCTGATTCTTATACCACATATTTTTATGCTTCGTTTAGATTTCAGTAGCAAGCTTATGTTATTTATGAAATAGGGACTGGGAGTGGGGTAAAGACTAACTTCCTTGAAGTTCCTTCCCAGTAAGATCAGGAGTTCTCCTTCTAGGGAACGATAACACATTCCCCTTGGACAGTATGCTAAACCACGTCACAGCCCCCAGTCATGACTGGACAGACACTAAACTCTCCAGGTTTCAATTACCTAAGTCCACTAAGTCTTGCCAGTCTACTCCTTCATACTTCATTTTAAACTGTTGCAGGGGAGGTTTGTTAACAGACAAAGAAAGAAGATGGCCATCAATTGTAGAAACAGCAGTCATGGAGAAGGCTCTAGAAAAACACTGTATCAGTTAGCTTCCCCTTACTCTAGCGAAATTTCGGAGGAAAGGGAAGCACCTTATGGAGCAGGGTTTACTTTTGCTCATAGTTTAAGAGTGCAGTCCAACAATGGTGGTAGGCATTTGAGGCAGCTGGTCACATGACACCAGCAGTGCGGAAGCAGGATGAAATGGATATCAGTGCTCATCTCAGGTTCTCCTTTTCATTTAGTTCAGAGATACTAAACTATAGATACTGTCTCCCACATTTGCAGTGAGTCTTCCTTCCTCAGCTACAGCTCTCTAGAAAAACCTCAGAAATACACAGAGCTGTGTGTCACCATGGTGATTGGGAAGTCCTGTCAAGTCGGCAAATGAACCTTCACTATCACTAAAGGTAAACAATCCATTCAAGAATTTTGTGATAAGCTGGCCTACATACCCTGCTGTGTGAGCGGCAAGCTGAAGAGAATGAGAAGATGGACAGCCTGGGAGAAAACATTTGTAAAAGACACATGTGATAAAGGGCATTTATCCAAGGTATGCAGAGAATTCTTGAAAATCAAGAAGAAAAGGGAAAGCCCAAATTAAGATGAAGCAAAAACATGAACAGATAACTCACCACACAGGTGCACTCCAGGCATGCAGGAGAAGGTTCAGCCACGCTAGCTGTCAGAAACAGTAAAGCAAACAGTGCTGATACCATCACTCACTTAGTGAGTACCACAGAGAGCAGTGAATGCTGGTGTGGATGTGGAGCAAGATAAACTCCCAACCTCTGCTGGGGAAGCTTCAAAATAGTGCAGCCCCTGGAAAACAGCCAGTAATATCCTACAAAACCACCCAACCATACACCCCAGCATTCATCCAAATGAAGCAGAAGTTCAAGTTCATATGAACCCAGGACTCAGGCCTCTATAGTCATTTCTTTTTCATAAACTGCCCAAACTTAAACATAACCAAGATGCCCTGTGGTATAATAAGAAATAAACTTAAAAAAAAAAAAGAGAGTGGGTAAATGTTAGAGGAGACCCGGGAAAAGTAGAAGACAGAGGAGTGGTATATAACGTCAAGATACACTGTATGAAATATATATGAAATTTCCAAAGAATAAAATTATTTTTAAAATCAAAATAGCTAAACCTTGGTATGTTCAGACAGTGGAAAACTGATTAGCACTAAAAAGGAGTGAACAGTTTCTGAAATATATGAACAAATGTTATGTGTATTTTCAAGTGAAAGAAGGCAACCTGGAAAGGCTCAGTTCTGTCTGATTCCAATCACAACATTCTGAAAAGGGCAAAACTATGTGGAAAGGGAGGATGTTAGTGGTTGTCAGGACAGGAGGCAGCAGAGTGATGAGACAGGGCACAGAAGAGATCAGGACAGTCACTCTCTGCTGTATAAAATAGTGGCAGCAGATACATGCCATTCCATACATCTGCAAATTCACACACTACTCCTCATGAGCTCTAATATGAGCTACAGACTTTAGCTAATGACTTCAAGTGGCTGCAGGTGTATAGTGTCTAAAGCACAAAATCTGAGGTTGCTGTGTGACCCTCATATACTCAAAATTATGCACACACAGACACCCACACAAACACACACACACTATTGATTGAGTAAAAGTTTTAAAAACTCATGAAAGTTTGACCCAGGCAAGATTTCAACAAGAGAAAAGAGAGGCATCTAAGTACCAAATCATTAAATTATTGAAAGTGCCATTATATACCTAAGTGGAATCATTAATGCTATTGAAGAAAAATACTTGTGCTTGTATATAATTCTCTATCCAGTGCAGTGTTCTTTGGTGTCTGTGTGGACAGCACAGCCAGCTTCCTTCAAGCTTCCTAAAACTCCATCAGCACACATGAGGTCATTGCCATAATTGATCCATTTCCAAAACTCACTTTCCAGTTCTTACAGTCATCTTCCCTCTGAGCATATCTCCTATTTTTACTACACATCTCTCATAATTTCTTTCACTATCAATTTTGAATATTCTTACAATATTTCCATCTCCAAAACCAATTTATATACCAGTGGATAAATAAAGGTGTTTCTACCAAAGTCTGATGATCAGATTTTAATCTTCAAAAACCACGTGGTGGAAGGAGAGAAGCAAATCTCATAGGTTGTCATCTGACCTCTCCATGTACACATAAAATAAGTAAATAAATGTAATATTTAACTTGGAAAAAATTAAAGCATAGTTGATCTTGACCTTCCTAGATATTATCACTTCTAGCCATGTCTCAAGACCAAGACTTTCCAAAAGATAGTCAGCTTGTATAGTGTTTATTGCCAGTAAATTGATGTCTTCCCCACACCATGGTAACTCCCTTAGCAAAGATCAGCAATGGCATGTGACCAAGTCAAATCACCATCTCCAGTGTTCTCCTAGATTCCAGCACTACTTAACCCTGCTGACAGTTCTTTTTTGGGAATATATTCCTCACTATGGCTGTCTCTTCTGACTCTCCTCTTTCATGTCTAAATTCAGGTTCAGTTTCATTTATAATATTTTTCCCTCCTTATCTTCTTATATGTCTGATAGAATGACCTGCCTGTTACTATGCTACCTGAACCAGAAGGTAAATGCTTTTAAATAGTGATATTGCAGTGAGAATATAGCAAATCCCATTCAGCATGGTCATACACAATGTGATCCCAAAATTAAGGAATAAGAAGGAGAAGATCCAGGATTTCAAGGACTGCCTGAGCTACATAGAGAAGCCCTGTCTTATAAGATATAGATAGATAGATAGATAGATAGATAGATAGATAGATAGATAGATAGATAGATAGATAGATAGATAGATAATAGATGAGAGAGAGAGAGAGAGAGAAGGAATAACATACTAAATCCATTGCAATATCATTGATTTGGTAAGTCATATGCAATAATGAGGTAACTCACTTTTAAAAGAGTGATTCCCTAGGATTTGGAGAGATGACTCAGTGGTTAAGAAAACTTGCTTCTTTTACAGAGAACCTGAATTCAATACTCAGCACTAAGTTAGGAGCTCTCAACTCCCTATAGCTAATATTTCAGTAGACCTGATACACTCTTCTAGCATCCACAGACTCGTAGTGCACATTGACTCACACACACACACACACACACACACACACACACACACACACACACACACACACTCAAACACACATGCATGCACACACACATACATACACACAGAGCCACGCAAGAAAAAAAAAAAAACCAAACAACTAAAACTTAAAAAGCATGAAGTCCCTAAAATCCAAAAAAAAGAAAATCATGTAATTTTAATTCTTTGGGTTTTTTTGGTTTATATTTGTATTTTTTTAAAGTGGATATTTTATTTATTTACATTTCAGATGTTATCTGCCTTCCTGGTTTCCCCTCTGTAAACACCCTATCCCATCTACCCTTATCCTGCTCCTATGACAGTGTTTCCCCCACCCACCTACCCACTCCTGCCTCACTACCCTAGCATTCCTCTACACTGGGGAATCAAGCCTTCCTAGGACCAAGGGTCTCCCCTCCCATTGATGGTAGATGAGACCCCTTCAGCACCTTAAAACCTTCCCCTATCTCCTCCAATGGGGTCCCTGTGCTCAATCCAATTATTGGCTGCAAGCATCCACGTATGTATTGGTCAGGATCTGATAGAGCCTCTCAGGAGACAGCTGTATCAGCCTCCTGTCAGCAAGCACTTTTTGGCATTCACAATTGAGTCTGGGTTTGGTGTCTGCTTGTGGGATGGATCCCCAGGTGGGGCAGTCTCTGGATGTCCTTTCCTTCAGTCTCTGTTCCATTCTTTGTCCCTGTACTTCCTTTGGATAGGAGCAATTCTGGGTTAAAATTTTGGTGATGGTTGGGTGACCCTATCCCTCAAACAGGGGGCCATGCCTAACCTCTGGATATGGTCTCCACAGGTCCTCCCTCCCCTTTGTGGGGTATTTCAGCTAATGCCATCCCCACGGGGTCCTGGGAGGCTCTTGCTTTCCTGCTATGTGGAACTTTCTGGTTGCTGTCCACAGTTCCCATCCCCCATTGCTACACAACTCTATACAATTTCATGACCCTGGGTACATCTCCTCCCATACCTGATTCTTCCCCTCTTTTTCCCATTCCCCTCTTCTCTTCCTCCTAGTCCCTCCCGGACTCTACTTCCCTTGATTGTTTTGTTTCCCTTTCTATGGAGGACTGAAATATCCACTGTTTGGTCTTCCTTCCTCTTGAGCTTTCATGTGGTCCATGAGTTGTATTGTGGATATTTCATGCTCATTGCCTAATATTCACTTATCAGTGAGTACATACCATGTGCAGTCTTTTGTGACTGAGATATCTCACTCAGGATGATATTTTCTAGATCCAACCATTTGCCTTAAAGTTTCATGAAGTCATTGTTTTTAATAGCTGAGTAGAATTCCATTGTGTAAATGGATTCATTTACTGTATCCAATCTTCTGTTAAGAGACATCTGGGCTGTTTCCAGCTTCTGGCTATTATAAATAAGGCTGCTATGGACATAGTGGAGCATGTGTCCTTATTACATGTTAGAGCATCTTCTGGATATATGCCCAGGAGTGGTATAGCTGGGTCCTCCTGTAGTACTATGTCCAGTTTTCTGAGGAACCACCAGACTGCTTTTCAGAGTGGTTGTACAAGCTTACAATCCCACCAGCAATGAAGGAGTGTTCCTCTTTCTCCACATCCTCACCAACATCTGCTGTCACCTGAGTTTTTGATCTTAGCCATTCTGACAGGTGTGAGGTGGAATCTCAGGGTAGTTTTGATTTGCATTTCCCTGATGACTAAGGATGTTGAAGATTTCTTTAGGTGCTTCTCAGCAATTCAAGTTTCCACAGTTGAGAATTCTCTGTTTAGCTCTGTTCCCATTTTTTAAAAATTAATTTATTTATTTATATTTCACACTCCATATTTTATTCCCCCCACTCCCATCCACCCCCCAAATGTTCCACATCCCATACCTCCTCCCCACCACCCTGTATCCATGTGGATGTCCCCAACCCCCACCCCACCTGACCTCTAAACTCCCTGGGATGTTCCCCCATTTTAAATAGGGTTATTTGTTTCTCTGGAGTCTAATTTCGTAAGTTCTTCATATATATTGAATATTAGCCCTCTGTCAGATATAGGATTGGTAAAGATCTTTTGCTAGTCTGTTGGTTGCCATTTTGTCCTATTGACAATTTCATTTGCCTTAAAGAAGCTTTGCAGTTTTATGAGGTCCCATTTGTTGATTCTCAGTCTTAGAACATAAGCCATTGGTGTTTTGTTCACAAACTTTTCCCATGTGCCCATGTGTTCAAGACTTTTCTCCACTTTCGCTTCTATTAGATTCAGTGTACTTGGTTGTATGTGGAGGTCTTTGATCCACTTGACAAAGTCCTCTTGGACTTGAGCTTTGTACAGGAAGATAAGAATGGATCAGTTTGCATTCTTTTAAATGTTATCCACCAGTTGAACCACCACCATTTATTGAAAATATTGTCTTTTTTCCACTGGATGGTTTCAGCTTCTTTGTCAAAAAAAACCATAGGTATGTGGGTTCATTTCTGGGTCTTCAATTATATTCCATTGATCTACCTGCCTGTCACTATGCCAATACCATGCAGTTTTTATTCCTATTGCTCTGTAGTACAGCTTGAGGTCGGGGATGGTAATTCCCCCAGATGTTTTTTTATTGTTGAGAATAGTTTTCACTACCCTTGAATTTTGGTATTCCAAATGAATTTGAGAGTTGCTTTTTCTAACTCTATGAAGAATTGAGTTGAAATTTTGATAGAGATTGCATTGAATCTGTAGATTGCTTTTGACAAGATGGCCTTTTTTTACTATATTAATCCTGACAATCCATGAGCATGGGAGATCTTTCCATCTTCTGAGATCTTCTTCGATTTCTTTCTTCAGAGACTTGAAGTTCTTGTCCTACAGATTATTCACTTGTTTGGTTAGAGTCACACCAAGATATTTTATATTGTTTGTGTCTTTTGTGAAGGGTGTCGTTTCCCTAATTTCTTTCTCAGCCTGTTTATCCTTTGAGTATAGGAAGGCTACTGATTTGTTTGAATTAATTTTATACCTAACCACTTTGCTGAAGTAATCAGCTGGAGGAGTTCTCTGATGGAATTTTTGGGGTCACTTAAATATACTATCATATCACTTGGAAACACTGATACTTTGAATTCTTCCTTTCAAAATTGTATCCCTTTCACCTCCTTTTGTTGTCTAATTGCTCTATCTAGAACTTCAAGTACTATATTGAATAGATATGGAGAGAGTGGGCTGCCTTGTCTAGTCTCTGATTTTAGTGGGATTACTTGAAATATCTCTCCATTTAGTTTGATGCTACCTACTGGTTTGCTGTATATTGCTCTTACTATGTTTAGGTATGGGCCTTGAATTCCTAATTTTTCCAAGACATTTAACATGAATGGACGTTGAATTTTGTCAAATGATTTTCAGCATCTAATGAAATGAACACGTGGTTTTTTTCCTTTGAGTTTGTTTATGTAGTGGATTGTATTGATGAATTTGCATATATTGAACTATTCCTGCATCCCTGGTATGAAGCCTACTTGATCATGGTGAGTGATCATTTTGATGTGTTCATGAATTTGGTTTGCAAGAATTTTATTGAGTATTTTTGCATCGATATTCACAAGAGAAATAGGTCTGAAGTTCTCTTTCTTTGTTGGGTCTTTGTGTAGTTTTGCTATCAGCATAAGGGTGACTTCATGGAATGCATAGGATAGTGTTCCTTCTGTTTCTATTTTGTGGAATAGTTTGAAGAGTATTGGTATTTGGTCTTCTTTGAAGGTCTAATAGAATTCTGCACTAAACCCATATGGTCCTGGGCTCTTTTTGGTTGGGAAACTAAATGACTACTTCTATTTCTTTAGCAGTTATGGAACTGTTTCAATGGTTTATCTGATTCTGATTTAATTTGGGTTCCTGGTATCTGTCCAGAAAACTGTCCATTTCGTCCAGATTTTCCAGTTTTGTTGAGTATAGACTTTTGTAGTAGGAACTGATGATTTTTTGGATTTCTTCAGTTCCTGTTGTTATGTAACCCTTTTGATTTCTGATCTTGTTAATTTGGTTACTGTCTCTGGGCCCTCTGGTTAGACTCACTAATGGTTTATCTACTTTGATGATTTTCTCAAAGGACCATCTCCTGATTTTGTTGATTCTTTGTATAGTTCTCTTTGTTTGTATTTGGTTAATTTTAGTCCTAGTTTAATTATTTCCTGTCATCTACTCCTCTCTGGTGTGTTTGCTTCTTTTTCTTCTAGAGCTTTCAGGTGTTCTGCAAACCTGCTAGTGTATGTTCTCTCCAGTTTCGTCTTGGAGACACTTAGGGCTATTGATTCTCCTCTTAGCACTGCTTCAATTTTGTCCCATAAGTTTATGTAGTCTGTGCCATCATTTTCATTAAATTCTAAAAGGCCTTTAATTTCTTTCTTTATTTCTTCCTTGACCAAGTTATCATTGAGTAGAGCCTTGCTCAGCTTCCATGTATATGTGGCCTTTCTATTGTTTTTGTTGTTAGTGAAGATCAGCCTTAGTCTGTGGTAATCTGATAGGATGCATGGGATTATTTCAATCCTTTTTATCTGTTGAGGCCTGATTTGTGACCAAATATGCGGTCAATTTTGGAGAAGCTACCATGGGGTTCCGAGAAGATGGTATATTGTTTTGTTTTAGGATGAAATATTCTATAGATATCTGATAAATCCATTTGGCCCATAACTTCTGTTAGTTTCACTGTGTCTCTGTTTAGTTTGTTTCCATGATCTGTTCATTGATGAGAGTGGGGTGTTGAAGTCTCCCACAATTATTGTGTGGGGTGCAATGTGTTCTTTGAGCTTTAGTAAAGTTTCTTTTATGAATGTGGGTGCCCTTGTATTTGGAACACAGATAATCAGCATTGAGAGTTCATCTCGGTTATTTTTCCTTTGATGAGTATGAAGTGCCTTTCCTTATCTTTTTTGATAACTTTAGGTTGAAAGTTGCTTTTATTTGATATTAGATGGGTACTCAAGTTTATTTCTTGGGACAATTTTCTTGGAAAAAAAATTTCCAGCTTTTTACTCTAGGCTAGTGTCATTTTTTGTCACTGAGGTACATTTCTTGTATGCAGCAAAATGCTGGGTCCTGTTTATGTATCCAGTCTGTTAGTCAAGATCTTTTTATTGGAAAATTGAGTTCATGATGTTAAGAGATATTAAGGAATAGTAATTGTTGCTTCCTGTTATTTTTGTTGCTAGAAATGGAATCATATTTGTATGGCTATTTTCTTGTGAGTTTGTTGAAAGAAGATAAGTTTTTTGGTTTTTCTACGGTATAGTTTCCTTCTTTGTTTTTGAGTTTTCCATCTATTATCCTTTCTAGGGCTGGATTTTTGGAAAGATATTGTGTAAATTTGGTTTTTCATGGAATATCTTGGTTTCTCCATCTATGATAATTGAGATTTTTGCTGGGTATAGCAGCCTGGACTAGCATTTATTTTCTCTCAGGGTCTGTATGACATCTGCCCAGGATCTTCTAGCTTTCATGGTCTCTGGTGAGAAGTCTAGTGTAATTCTGATAAGTCTCCCTTTATATGTTACTTGACCTTTTCCCTTCTTTTAATATTATTTCTTTGTTTTGTGCTTTCAGTGTTTTGACTATTATGTGATGGAATGAATTTCTTTTCTGGTCCAATCTATTTGGAGTTCTGTAGACTTCTTGTATATTTATGGGCATCTCTTTCCTTAGGTTAGGAAAATCTTCTTCTATAATTTTATTGGAGATATTTACTGGCCCTTTAAGTATCTTCTGCACTGGAGCTTCTCTCTTCTATCTCTTGTATTCTGTTGATGATGCTTGCATCTATGACTCCTGATCTCTTTCCTAGGTTTTTGGTCTCCAGGGTTGTCCCCCTTTGTGATTTCTTTGTTGTTTCTATTTCCATTTTTATATCCAAGATTATTTTGTTCAATTCCTTCACTCGTTTGGTTTTGTTTTCCTATAATTCTTTAAGGGATTTTTGTGTTTCCTATTTAAGGGCTTCTACCTGATTACCTGTGCTTGCCTGTATTTCTTTAAGGGAGTTATTTATGTCATTTGTTGTTGTTGTTGTTTTTGTTTTATTTTATTTTTATTTTTTTTATTTTCTAAGTTTTTTTATTTACATTCCAAATCATTTCCCCTTTCCCGTTTCCTCCCTCCCCAAAAGTCCCATAAGCCCCCTTCCCTCCCTCTTTTCCCCATTCAACCCCCTCTCCCTTCTCTGTCCTGGCATTTCACTATATCCAGTCTTTCCAGGACCAGGGGTCTCTCCTTTCATATTCTTGGAAATCTATTGATATGCGAATTGTGTCTAGGGTATTCCGAGATTCTGGGTTAATATCCCCTTATCAGTGACTGCATACCATGTGTGTTCTTTTGTGAATGGGTTACCTCACTAGGGATGATATTTTCAAGTTCTGACCATTTGCCTAGGAATTTCGTGAATTCATTGTTTTTAATTGCAGAGTAGTATTCCATTGTGTAAATATACCACATCCTCTGAATCCATTCCTCCGTTGAGGGACATCTGGCTAAACAAAGAGTTCTCACCTGAAGAATATCTAATTAACCTAAAGAAATGTTCATCATCCTTAGTCATTAGGGAAGTGCAAATCAAAACAACCCTGAGATTCCATCTCACACCAGTCAGGATGGCTAAGATCAAAAACACAGGAGACAGCAGTTGTTGGCGAGGATGTGGAGAAAGAGGAACACTCCTCCACTGCTGGTGGGATTGCAAGCTGGTACAATCACTCTGGAAAGCTGCCTGGCGGTTCCTCAGAAAACTGGGCATGACACTCCCGGAGGATCTGGCTATACCACTCCTGGGCATATACCCAGAGGCTTTCCCTGCATGCAATAAGGACACATGCTCCACTATGTTCATAGCAGCCTTATTTATAATAGCCAGAAGCTGGAAAGAACCCAGATGTCCCTCAACGGAGGAATGGATTCAGAAGATGTGGTATATTTACAAAATGGAATTTATGTCCTTCTTAAAGTCCTCTATTATCATTATGAGATATGATTTTAAATCAGAGTCTTGCTTTTCTGTTGTCTTCAGGTATTCAGGGCTTGCTGTGTTGGGAGAACTGGGTTCTGATGAGGTCAAGTTGCCTTTTTTTCTGTTGCTTATGTTCTTGTCCTTGCCTCTTGCCATCTGGTTTTCTCTGTTAGCAACTCTTGCTGTCTCTGACTGTAGCTGTTCCCTCCTGTAAGCCTGTGTGTCAGCACTCCTGGGAGACCAGTTCTTTCTGGGAGAAATTAGGGTATGGAGAGCTGTGGCACAGGTTCAGCTCTGGGGCACAGATGGAAACTGGTTTTGCTCCTTTCCCTGGCTGTTCCTTGGTTCCCATGTCCTGATGGCTCTGGGTGGGTCCTTCTTGGACCAGGAATTTGAGTAGAGGTGCTGGTCTCACCTGTGCTCTCAGGTGTGTCAGCATTCCTGGGAGACCTACTCTCTCCTGGTGGGATTTGGGCATGAAGAACTGTTGCACAGGGTCAGTTCCAGGCACAGGTGGATACCGGAAGCATCTTTGCTTTTTCAATAACTATAATATGGACATCTTTTTTTCTACTTTTTCTACTAGTTTCTACACTTGTTCTAGAGTCTACAGGAGAATCAGAATTCACTGAAATTTTGCTGTGGCTGCTAATTTACTTTATTAATGTGGGCATCAGGATTGTGTTACTACTTATAGGTTGCATTCCACTTTCTGTGTTTTGTTACTTTATCCATGATAATCATATCATCACCTGTACCTGTGTACAGATGTGGTTTAGTTACACTACTGCATAGTGATCATCTTGGACAGGTGTATAGTTCGGTGTCAGAGGCATGTACACAATCATACAACCACATAACCACAAAACACAGAGGGGCTAGAAGAGGCATTGTCTTTTATATAGAGAAGCCTGACACTTGGTTAAATGCTCTGATGCCTGGCTTGCTCTCAAGGACACCTCTGAGAGTTTCTGTGACTGGCTTAACTGAGATGGTCTTAACAAGGACAGTGTTCCTTTCCAAGGCAGCTCTCCTTCTCCACAACCTGACTAAGGGTAGAAAGAGACCAAGCAGACCAGAAGAGTTCCCCAGGCTCAGGCCAGGAGTGAGTCCTGTTAACTCTGCCTCTGCTTGTCAGAAGTCACAAAGTCAGACTAAGTCTAAAGATGCAGAGATCTCACACTTAGAGTAGCTGCTAGACCACCGTGCCAATGTCTTGCAGACAGGGGAAGGTAGTACTGAGGTCACTTATGGAATCAATTTAATCGCTATTTAAGCTAATTTTTATACTCTCATTACAGGTACTCACCGAGTGTTTTAAATATGTAAATCTTTAAGTTTGCAAATATAAACCAGTAAATATGTTATATTGTTTTCACCACAGACACACACAGATATCCATTACATGCATAAAATCATATAGATGTAAATATATGAAAATGGGACTAAGCACATAAGATTTTACTATTTTGAGAAGAGACCATTTCTGCATGCCCTGCCAAACCAGTGACACATGGTAGTGATTCAGTGTTTTTCTATTTATTCACTTTTAAGTTACTCTTGACGAATATATGACAATGTATCTGTTTTATTTGTTTTTTGTTTATTTGTTTCAGAAACAAACTCATAATGTATTCTGTCACTAATTCATCTACGATCAGGGTCTGGGTTTACAGTAAGCTGTGTAAGTAGTTAAACACCATTTTAACATTTTTTAATAATCTAAGTTATTTAAACATTTTAAATTATCTTAACATGTATATGTTCCTCTCTCCCTCTTCTCTCTCTCTCTCTCTCTCTCTCTCTCTCTCTCTCTCTCTCTCTCTCTCTCTCTCTTTCTGTATGCATTCATGTAAGAATGTGTGTTTTGTATGTTCCACAGAAGGATCAACTTCAGGTACCATTTCTTACCTTCCACCTTTCATGACACAGCATCTTTTTGTCGTTCATTTCTATGTAAGCCACAACCTTCTAGAGAGTCTCCTGTATCTGTCTATCATGCTGAAGGAGCTGTCAAATTACAAACATGCACTAACACATCTAGCTTTACAAGAATGCTGAAAATCCAAACTTATGTTTCTTAATGCTGTCACAGCAAACACTTTGCCCATTGAATCATCTACACAAATGACTGCATTTTGAACGGATTAAAAATATAATTTAATACAAGAAAAATAGGCAGAGCTAAAACTTTATCTCAAATGTATTTATTAAAGTACAACACACATTAGGGGTGTGATTTGCACATGCATTTAAAACACACTAACACAGTAACTTTGAGAACACAAGGAACAGCAACAACAATGAAGAGTAAGCAAACACTCAACAGTCCTGGCTCAATAAGTTGTGTGTGTTTGAAAACCACCATCTTATAAAAACAATATAAGGTGGGAAGACTAGCATCATACAATAATTGAATAAGCAAAGATTATTAAAACAGATTCTGTGGAGGCTAGTATTTGGTGATGAATAGCTAGGCTCATGTGAGCTGCCTGTGCAAGCAGTTTAGTGGTTTAGTGAAATGTTAAAATAGGAGACCTCTGTTTACCTCTGAGTATGTGAATTGTATGTGATACTCTGTGTCTGTGCATACATAAATAAATATAGTTATATGTATCCAAATTTTATGGATGTTATGTCTCACTGCACATAAGTGTTCTAAAAAATAGATTTTGGGGGGCCTGAAGAGATGGCTCCATGGTTAAGAACACACACTACTCTTACAGAGGAATTGAGTTTGGTTCCCAGCACACAACAACCTGTAACTCCAGCTTCAGGGGATCCAATACCTTAATTGGGCTTTGTGAGCACTGCACTCATTTGTATAAACCTGAACACACACACACACACACACACACACACACAACTAAAAATAAAAACCCAAATATTTAGAAAAAAAGAATAGCTCCCCGACATGGGAATAAAATTGAAAGCTTTGCTTGAACTATATTATTGCCTTACTCCAGATTATATATAATAGAAGTACATTCATGACATACATATTCATTAACAAATACAAAGTTACACAAAAACATGAGGACAAAGCCCTGGGTTGAAGGCTTTTGCAACAAATCATAAAAGCTATCTTTTATCTAGAAAATTAAAAAAATCTGTCTAAACAGCACTGAACTCCCACTTCAGTCAAGGCTCCTTTGTATAACTCAAATGACACAGAGACATGCTAAAAGCTTTTCCTCCTGTCAGAGTAGCACAAATGTAAACAATCGGAAAGGCCCATCAGTTCATTTAATCTAAACAAACAAAAAAAAATATAAGAATTCAGCCTTGTTTTACTTTTCCCCTGAAGATAGAGTCATAATTAAACTTTTCACCTTCCCAAATTACTCAGTCTGTTTCCTGCATGGTGGGTGGTTTTGACTAGACATTTTGACTAGAACAATGTAAGAAAAAGTCTCTTTCTGAGTAGAATTTACAACTAAATTTAACCAGGCATACATTAATAAGATTAGCATATCTTTTTCTTTCACTACCAAGTACCTTACAATTAACTGAATTTAGACAGCATATTGTTTAATCAGATATGAGATTTAAAGTTTTCCTTTCCATATTTGTTGATGTCATATGCAAGAGTAAGTCTGAGTAAACCTATGTCCACCTGGACAGATCTCAAGTACAAGGCTGTCCTGACATAACTAGGAATCTTCAGCCCACTCAGCAGCTTTAAGCAAAGGCACCACAGCTTTTTCTGGGGACAGATGAAGGTAGGAATGTCTTTGCACAACTGTGGGTAGTCCATCAGTTACTATCAACATTTAAAAGAACCATGGAAGCTCCTCCTCAAAATGTCTAGAATGAAAAGATACTTCGGAGCCCAATAACCAGATAAAAACTGTCAAAGTGAGCAAATCAATGGATCTTGTTTTCAAAGAGTTTAAAATTAGCCCCAAATCCTTAAGGGCATCTCAGAAATGAGTTTTTACTTTGTTTTGTCTGTATGTAAGTGTGCATGTATCGCCATCCACCACATAAATTCCAGGAACTGAACCTGGGTAGCAGGCTCCTTTACACATAAAGCCATCCACTGGACCCAAGAACAGGTTTTAATAGATCACAAAACTCAATCCCGGAAGACCAGAAAGATGACCCTTTTTTCATCATGGAAAGAAGTCATTCAATGACTGAGTGGAGTGGAGAAAACTAACTTGTCAAACTGGTCAGTTCCTCACAAGCTGTGAATGCAACCGTGGGTAGCTGAATGGATAGACAGTGTTTGCTAAAGGAAATGAAAGGCAAAGCCCCATGCAGGGACTTCTCTTTATTGGGCTAACACTACGAAGACACATAAATATCTTCTCCCCTTTTTTTCCTGAAGCTACTTAGCAGTGTGCTACTCCTAAATAAGCTCACAAAGAGGTAAATGGAAATGAAGCTATTAGGACCTGAAAGCTCTCACCCAAAACTAGTTATGACAACAACACGGTGTATAAGACAATGAAAGGAGATCAGAGAAGTCAAAATCAGTGTTTCTTATAGTCCTTCAATGTCATATTATGAGATGAAATGGCCATACAGATGTGGAACCAGAGTCTACCAAAATAAAGTAGAAAATCATCTATGCTGAATAAAAATCCACACCCATTTACAGCAAGAAACCTCTCAGAAACAAGTCAATATTTATTGAAACTTCCGGTGACAGAGTGGCTTGAATCATTAAATCATGTTCATTTACTTGAAATAAAAATGTAGTTATGAAATAAATTCCATTCACTTTGAAAAAACTGATACTTATAAATCAGGAATGGTGTGTGTGTGTGTGTGTGTGTGTGTGTGTGTGTGTGTGTGTGTGTGTGTGTGTGTGTGTGTATTAATCTAGAAGAAATTCTACTGTCTGGACCTTACATACCTAGAATGTTCTGTCAGAAAAAATTCTTTGTTTTATGCTCCTGTCACAACTACCTATGTGAAGATCATACTGAGTCCCATGCATCTCCCCCATTTAGCACTACCTAGGTACCACCTTGGCCCCAGCCCTGCCCATTCAGTACCACTGTAGGACCCTGTGACCTTGCACAGATTTCTGAGAATTTTCAGCTAGAACCAGTTCTAAAGAAAGCATGGTGGTTTGGCCCTAGTAGACTCATGTGGTTGAATTCTTGGTCCATGAAGAGTGGCAGCGTTAGGGAATGTGGTCTTCTTAGGGTAGGTGTGGACTTGTTGAAGGAAGTGTATCACTGTGAGAGTAGGCTCTGAGGTCTTTCTGCTCAGTCTCTGCCAAGTGGGAAAGAGACTCTCTCCCTGGCTACCTACAGAATCCAGTCATTCTGAGTGCCTTTGGATCAAGAAGTAAAACTCTCAGCTCCTTCTCCAGTACTATGTCTGCCTACAGGATGTAATGCTTCCCACCATGATGATAGACTGAACCTCTGAAAGTGTAAGTCAGCCTCAATTAAATGTTGTCTTTTAAAAGAGATGACTTGGTCATGGTGTCTCTTTACAGCAATAAAACCCTAATTAAGACAGAATTGGGACAGGCTTGACCATGGTTTTGTTTGGAGAAATGTATATTTTAGAATTTGGATTAGTGCCGGGCAGTGATGGTGCACGCCTTTAATCCCAGCACTCAGGAGGCAGAGGCAGGCGGATTTCTGAGTTCAAGGCTAGCTTGGTCTACAGAGTGAGTTCCAGGACAGCCAGGGCTATACAGAGAAACACTGTCTCAAAAAAAAAAAAAGAATTTGGATTAGTAAAGCAGTGGAATGCTTTAAGTGGAGTCTAGTAGGCTGTAATGGTTTGTATATTCTAGTCCCAGGGAGTGACACTATTAGAAGGTGTGACCTTTTTAAAGGAAGTGTGGCACCATGGGGGTGGGCTAGGAGATCTTCCTCCTAGTTGTCTGAGGATGCCCAGTCTGTTCCTGGCTTCCTTGGATAAAGATGTAGAACCATCAGCTCCTTCTGCACCAGGCCTGCCTGGATGCTGCCATGCTCCTACCTTGATGACAATGGACTAAACCTCTGAACCTGTAAGCTTGCCCCAATTTAATGTTGTCATTTATAAGACTTGCCTTGATCATGATTTCTGTTCACAGCAGTAAAACCCTAACTAATACAGGAAGTTGGTACCAGGGACTGGGGTATCTCTGTTATAGGCCTGACCATGCTTTTGTTTGGAAGAATATGGATTTTGGGACTTTGGATTTGGAAAGCCATGGAATGCTTTAAGTGGGGCCTAATGGGCCAGCCTAGTAGGAATATGGAAGACAGTGGTGCTGAGGGTCATTTGAACTATGGAGGCCTGACGGCCCAAGAGGTTTCAGTGGAGAAGGACTTTAGTATGTGGCCAAGAGACTGTTTTTGTGATGTTTTGGTGAAGAACATGGCTACTATTTGCCATTGTCTTAAGAGACTGTCTAACACTAAGGTAAAGATATTTATATTAATTGCATCAACAAAGGAAGTCTCAAAAAAGCCCAACAGAGACTTTGTTCTCTGGTTAAGTCTGAAGAGCATTTTGAACAAACATAGCAAGCTGAGAAAGGAAAAATGCAAAATATATAGCTTGAATATTAAAGGGATGCCAAGAAGTGAAATGGAACTGAATTCAAGGATATTAAATTGAATCAAGGGAGCGATGACCTTGGGGCAAGATTCTACCCAACTAAATTTAAATCCAGGCATGGTAGAACAAGCCTTTAATCCCAGGAGGCAAAGATAAACAGATCTCTGAGTTCAAGGACAGCCTAGAACAGAGCAAATTCTAGGTGAAGAAAAACTTAAATCCAGGCTTGGTGGATCACATCTTTAATCCCAGCGCTTAGGAGACAGGCATGCAGATCTCTGAGTTCAAAGTCAGTCAATGAAGCAAGATCCAGGACAGCAAGTTTAGGCAGTGAAGGAGTTGGAAAAAAGGAAGCTACTGATAATGTAATAAAACAAGGGGGCCAATATTCCAGTTCCTGCAAGCAGCAGAACTCAGCAACTTTGGCCATGTGTCTCTGGCTTTATATTCAAGAGGAGGAGGAGACTACTGGGACAATTGATGCTGGTTAGCTGGAGCTAAGAAATTAGTGGTGATTAAGAAGAGACCAGCATCACTTAGGTGAAATCTTCTGGGAAGAGTTTTCTGAGAGCACAAAGAAGCTGTATTCCAGAGATAGCCAAGGTTGTACCTTGGGCTGCAGCTATACATGGTAATGTGTAAGAGTCACCCAGATGGTACTGATTTTGAAGTTATGAAGGCATCATGAAGAAAAGCTGAGGCTTGGTACTGTGAGAGGCCATGGAAGGCCATTGGTGAAAGTGCAACCTCAGTTGTAGTTGACAGCCCAGGACTAATGGGATCATGCAAAAGAGTTGAGGCTTGTTACCATGAAGAGAGCCTAAGAGAAGCTATTGGTGATGTCTAGTTGCAGTGGAAGACTCCAGCATATTGGAGATGGCAGTACCATGGGATATCCACCAAGAACAGCAGTGGCAGTGGAGTGGATCAATCTGAACTTAGAGTGCTACAGAGGGCAGAGTTGGAGAAATGACACCAGCCCTTTGGAGATATACGGAAGATCATGTGTGGATCTCAGACACTGCAACAAGAAGCTGTAAAGCTGAAGTTGACTTGGGGACCCCAAGATGTTAAAGATGCCAGAGACACAGGATACTTGCCAAGAAAAGCTGCTAACGGGGAGTAGAACCAGCCCAGGAGAAAGAACTTGGTTGCAGTCAGCAAAGATAAAAAAAGAGTTGAAGATCTGAAGACTGCTTTGCCATCAGATATGGAGATGCAGAGTTTGGAGTTTGCTCAGCTGGTTTCCTGTCTTGCTTTGGGGATTACAGTTAAGTGATTGGAGGAATCTTAGAAGAGACCTTGAACTTCGGACTTTTAACACTGTTGAGACTGCTATAGACTATGGGGACTTTTGAAGTTGGACTAAATGTATTTTTCATTATGTTATGTATAGGTATGGCCCCCATAGACTCATGTTTGAACAAGCCTATAGGGGCCAGAAAGTAGAATGTGATGGCTTGTATATGCTCACCCCAGGGAGTGGCACTATTAGAAGATGTGGCCTTTTTGGAGAAAGTGTGTCACTGTGGGGATGGGCTTAGAGATCTTCCTCCTAGATGCTTGAGGATTCCCAGTCTGTTCCTGTCTTCCATTGGATAAAGCTGTAGACCCCTCAGTTCCTTGTGCATCATGCCTGCCTGGATGCTTTCATGTTTTTTGCCTTGATGACAATGAACTGAACCTCTGAACCTATAAGCTTGCCCCAATTTAATGTTGTCATTTATAAGACTTTCCTTGGTCATAGTTTCTGTTTATAGGAGTAAAACCCTAAGACATAGACCATATTAGTAGGCAGAAGACAGTGGTACTGAGATTGATTTGAAGTTTGGGGTTCTGGCTCAAGAGATTTCTGGGGAGATTTTTAGTATGTTGCCTAGAGATTATTTTTGTGATATTTGGAGGGAAGAGATCAGCTTTTTTTTTTCTTTTTTTTTTTTTTTTTTTTTTTTGCCCTTGTCTGAAGAGCCTGTGGCTAAAGAGATTTAGACTAATTACACTGGCCAAATAGTCTCCAAAGTCTGTTCTGTGGTTCACTCTTAGATGAGCAGTTGGATTTGGTATAGGAAACTGAGAAAAGAAAAATACAAAAGGTGTGCTTCAAAGATTAAAGGGGCATCAGGAAGTAGAATGGAGCTAAATCTTGTGTTCAAGGATATTAAAATGAATTAAGGGACTTGTGACCTCAAGACAAGATCCCACCCAGATAAGCTTATTATTTATGGGTTTGCACTTGAACAAGTGTAGTTATATCATGTTAGGTGATAATATGACCTGGCCATTGTTTTCATTTGGACATAAGGTGATATGATTATATGTCAAATTCATAAGAGATGTATTGTGATGGCTATTCTTGGTTGTCAGTTTCACTATATCTGGAATGAACTATAATACAGAATTTATAAAGATCTTGTGAAAAGGAATTTTTAAAAATGTGGTCTGAGTGCACTCAAGATACAGAGGCATGCGTCTCTGAGTTCTATGTCAGACTGATCTATAGACCAAGTTCTAGAATGGCCAAGCTTAGGCATTGAAGGAAATGGTTGAAAAAGAAAGCTGGTGAAGATGTAATAAAACAAGTGTGCCATGTTCCAGCTCCAGTAAATAGAAGTCAGCAGCTTTGTCCACATGGCTCTGGATTAGGATCATGAATAGAAGGGGTTGCTGGGACAACTGATGCCGGTTGGCTGGAGCTAAGAAATGAGTGGTGATTGAGAAAAGATTTCGCACAGGTGAAACCTTCTGAGAAATGTTTTCTGAGAGAACATAGAAGCTGTGTTCCAAAGACAGACGTTATGCTAGCAACCAGACTTGGTAATGTGTAAGAATCACCTGAATGGTACTGGTTTTGAAGACATGAAGGGGTCATGGATAGCAACTGATGCTTGACACTGTGAGACTAGTGAAAGTGAAGCCTCACTGTCAGTTGAAGGCCCAGTACTGGAGAGGTCATACAAAGAAGTTGAGGCTTGGCACCTTGAAGACAACCTGTGAGAGGCTATTTGTGAAAGTGTAGCCTAGTTGCACCAGAAGACCTCAGTGAATTGGAAATGCTTGAACCATGGGATGACCTCCAAGAACAGTAGCAACCGTGGAATGGAGTCAGCCAAAGCCTATAGTACTATAGAGGGTAGAGTTGGAAAAGTGACCCAAACCCTTTGGAGAAGCCCAGAAGATCATGTATGGATCCCAAACATTGGAACAAGAAGCTGCAAAATTGAAGTTGTCTTGGAGACCCCAAGATGTAAGAAATGCCAGGGCCATGGGATATCTGCTGAGGAAAGCTGCTAATAGGGAGTGGAACCAGACCAAGAGAAAGAACTGTGTTGCAGTCAACAAAGTTGAAAGAGATTGGACATCAGATATGGAGATGCATAGTTTATAGTTTTTGCACCTTATTTTCCATCTTGCTTTGGTCCAGTATGACATTTTGGAATGGTAATATACATCCTGTGATGTTGGAAGTATGTGATCTGCTTTTTTATTTTGATTTTATAAAGAATTACAGTTAAAAGACATCATGAATCTTAACAGATGTTGAACTTTGAACTTTTAAACATATAAAGACTGTAATAAACTTTGGGAACTTTTGAAGTTGGACTAAATGCACTTTGTATTATATTATGGCTACAAGCCTATGAGGGCCGTGTAATGAGACATGGTGGATTGAATAGATTTGGCCCCATAGACTCATGTGTTTGAATGCTTGGCCAATAGGAAGTGGCACTGTTGGAGTAGGTATGACCTTTTTAAAGTGAGGGTATCATTGTAGGGGTGGACTTTGAGTTCTATATACTCAAACGCTGCCCAATGTGGAAAAATACTCTCTTCCTGGCAGCCTGCAGAAGATAGTCTCCTGGCTTCCTTTGGATCAAGGAATAGAACTCTCAGTTCCTTCTCTAGTAACATGTCTTCATGAATTCTCTCATGCTTCCCACCATGATGATAATGGACTGAACCTCTGAAACTGCTAGCCAGCCCCAAAACAATTTTGTCCTTTATAAGAGTTTCTTTGGTCTTGGTGTCTCCTTATATGAAACCCTAACTAAGACAGAAGGTTGGTACTATGCTCTGAAATTGCAACTAACCCTTGCTGAGCTGCAACCAATTCTGATACCTAATTCACACATTAATACTAAGTGGTGTCAATATTGAACCCTCAGCACTATGTAGCTGATCCCAAAAACCATGTCTATGAAAGCACAGACAAACTGCTAAATGGAACAAGGAAATTAATTGAAAACATGAAAATAAAATTTAATAAAGAGAGAAAATTTCTGGAGAAAAACTCAAGAGGAAATAAAATCTGAAATGAAAAACTGAATAAGTCAAATGAAAAATTCAGTGAAAATCCCCACCAACAAAATGGATCAAGTGAAAGAGAAAAATTTAGGACTTGGAGTCAGGTAGAGATATTGAATCATACAATCAAAGAAAATGATAAATCTAACAAACCCCAGGAATAGGCCAATATATAAAAAGAACAAACCTATGAATCACAGATATGAAAGAAGGAGAAGAAATATGGGTAAAAGGCACAGAAAATATTTCCAATAAAAGTATAGAAGGTTCCCCAAAACTAAGGAATAATATACCTATCATTGTTCAAGAGACATACACAACACCAAATAGACAGGACCAAAAAAGAACTTTGCATATCACACAGTAGTCAAAACACTAAAAAGAACAAAGAAACAATGTTGAAAGCACCAAGAGAAAATGAACTAATTACATATAAGGATAAGACCTTGAGAATAACAGCTGAGTTTTCAATGGAGACTTTAAAGGTAAGAAAGTTTTTGATAGATGTTCTATGAGTCCTGAAAGAATACAGATCCCAGCTCAGACTACTATAATCAATAAAACTATCAGTCTTGTTAAGGAAAAAGAAAAAATGTTCATAATAAAGGTGGGTTAAAGAAATTTATGACAACCAAGCCAGACTTATAGGATCATGGAAGGAATACATCAGACTAAAGAAAGGGGTGAGCATACGCAAGATGTAACAGTGAAAGATAAATAACAATGTTAGGACCATGAGTAAACAGAGGAGGACCAAGAAAGGAAATGCCATAAAAATCAACAAAATGACAGGAATTAGTATATACCTTTTAATAATAACTCTGAACATCAATTGTCTAACTCACCAACCAAAAGGAACAAGCACAGCAATTTTTTTTTAAAAAAGATTTGTCTCCTTATTGCCTCTAAAAAACACACCTCAACTCCAAAGATGGAAACTATCTCAGAGGAAAAGGATGGGGAAAGGTATTTCAAGACAACTGAACCAGGAAACAGAAGTTGGTATTTTAACAACACCCAAAAACAGTATTAATCATGATCAGAGCAGAAAATAATGAATCTATGAAACAAGGAATTGGTTCTTTATGAAGATTAATAAGATTGGTAAATTCCTGGACTAGTGAAAAGAGAGAAGACTAAATCACTAAAATTAGAGATGAAAAAGAAGGCAGCAGGGAACCAGGCAGTTCCAAAGCCTTCTGTGCTTAGCCCGCCAGCAGAGAATGATCTCCAAGCAGTGATTTAACTTCTGAGTGCAGAGGTGAGATCTCTACCTTCTCTCTGGAGGGGTACAGCTAGGAGCATACTGGGCATGCGATCAATGGAGCTGCTGGGACAGGAGTCTTCCCTTCCAGATGCCATTTGCAGCAGGAAACCAGGCAGCTCCATAGCCTTCTGTGCTTAGCCCACCAGGAGAAAATGATCTCCCAGCAGCGATTTCACTTCTGAGTGCTGAGGTGAGATCTCCACCTTCTCGCTGGAGGGGTGTACAGGCATATGATAGGAGTACACAAGGCATATGATCAGTGGAGCAGCTGGAACAGGAGTCTTCCCTTCTGGGTGCCATTTGCAGCAGGGAACCAGACAGCTCCACAGCCTTCTGTGTACAGACCCTGCCAGAAGAGAGTTGGTCTCCCAGGAGTACAGACACAGGTTTACAGGCCCATAGGAGGGGCAAGCTGCAACCAGAAACAACAAGACCAACTAACACCAGAGACAACCAGATGGCAAAAGGCAAGCACAAGAACCCTACCAACAGAAACCAAGGCTACTTGGCAACATCAGAGCCCAGTTCTCCCACCACAGCCAATCCCGGATACCCCAACACACCGGAAAAGGAAGAGTTAGATTTAAAGTCTCAACTCACGATGCTGTTAGAGGACATTAAGAAGGGCATAAATAACTCCCTCAAATAAATACAGGAGAACATGGGTCAAATGGTAAAGGCCCTTAAAGAGGAAACACAAAAATCCCTGAAAGAAATACAGGGGAGCATGGGTGAACAGGTAGAGGCCCTTAAAGAGGAAACACAAAAATCCCTTAAAAAATTACAGGAGAACACAAACAAACAAGTGAAGGGATTGAACAAAACCATCCAGGTTCTAAAAATGGAAGTAGAAACAATAAAGAAATCACAAAGTGAGACATCTCTGGAGATAGAAAATCTTGGAAAGAATTCAGGAGTCAACAACAGAATACAAGAGATAGAAGAAAGAATCTCAGGGGCTGAAGATACCATAGAAAATATTGACTCAACAGTTAAAGAAAATGCAAAATGCAAAAAGTTCCTGAGCCAAAACATCCAGGAAATCCAGGACACAATGAGAAGACCAAACCTAAAGATTATAGGTATAGAAGAGAGTGAAGATTTCCAACTTAAAGGGCCAGTAAATATCTTCAACAAAAGTATAGAAGAAAACTTCCCTAACCTAAAGAAAGAGATGTCCATGAACATACAAGAAGCTTACAGAACTCCAAACAGACTGGACCAGACCAGAAAGTCCTCCTGGCATATAATAATCAAAACACCAAATGCACTAAACAAAGAAAGAATATTAAAAGCAGTAAGAGAAAAAGGTCAAGTAACCTATAAAGGCAGGCCTATCAGAATTACACCAGACTTCTCACCTGAGATGATGAAAGCCAGAAGATCCTGGGCAGATCTCATACAGACCCTAAGTGAACACAAATGCCAGCCCAAACTACTATACCCAGCAAAACTCTCAATTACCATTGATGGAGAAAACAAGATATTCCATGATAAAACCAAATTTACACAATATCATTCCACAAATCCAGCCCTACAAAGGATAATAGATGGAAAACGCCAACATGAGGAGGGAAACTACAACCTAGAAAAATCAAGAAAGTAATCTTTTTCCAACAAACCCAAAAGAAAGTAACTACACAAACATAAACACTATTCCTTAATATCTTATAACGTCAATAGACTCAATTCCCCAACAAAAAATAGAGTCTAACAGAGATGTTTTTCATGGGGATCTTCGATTTTATCAGAAAATGTTTGTGACTCCTCTTTCAATTCAGTAATGCTTTTTGCATCTACCATTTTGACTGTATTATTTTCCATGATAATCTTCAATTTTAACATTTGTTCTGTGTATTTCTTCGATTTTGTTGGAGGTATTTTTCATGTAGATCTTTGGTTTCGTCTGGGGGGGTGTTTGTAGTTCCACTTTTAATCAATTTAGGAATGCTTTTGTGCCTACCATTTTGTCAGTATAATTGTCCAGGATAATCTTCAATTTTAACATTTCTCTGTATTTTTCTTCAATTTTATCAGAAGTATTTTCCATGTGGATCTTCAGTTGTATCAGACAATGTCTATAATTTTACTTTCAATCAACTTAGGAACATTTTTATACCATCCATGCTATCTGTATAATTTTCCATGTAATAGTCAGTTTAACATGTTTCTCTATATATTTCTTGAATTTTTTCAGGAATATTTTCCTTGTAGATCTTCAATTTTATCAGAAAGTGTTTATAAATCCACTTTCAAAAAACATAGGAATATTTTTATGCCTACCATTTTATCTGTATAATTTTCCATGATAATCTTCAATTTTAATGTTTTTCCATATATTTTTTTTCAATTTTATCAGAAATATTTTCCATGTAAATCTTCAATTTTATAGAAAATGTTTATAATTCTACTTTCAATAAACTTAGGAATATTTTTATTCCTACCAATTTAACTGTATAAATTTCTTCAATTTTATCAGAGATATTTTCCATGTAAATCTTCAATTTTATCAGAAAATGTTTTTACTTCTACTTTCAATCTATTTAGGAATATTTTTTATGCCTACCATCTTATCTGTATAATTTCTTATGAAATAGTTAAGTTTTAACGTGTTTTTCTATATATTTCTTGAGTTTTATCAGAAATATTTTCCTTGCAGATTTTCAATTTTATCAGAAAATGTTTATAATTCCACTTTCAATCAACTTAGGAGTATTTTATGCCTACCATTTTATCTGTATAATTTTTCCATGAAATAGTCATCTTAATGTGTTTTTCTATATATTTCTTCAATTTTATCAGAGATATTTTCCATGTATATTTACACAATGGAATACTACTCAACAATTAAAAACAATGAATTCATGAAATTCTAAGGCAAATGGGGAACAGGGTGGGGGGGAAGAGGGCTTATAGGACTTTCAGGGTGGGGGGAACCAGGAAAGGAGAAATCATTTGGAATGTAAATAAAGAATATAGAAAATAAAAATAATAATATATATATATTTAACAGAAAAAAGAAAAAAAAAGAAGCAACAGATTTCAGTGGAATCCAAAGGATGATAATTGTATACTTCCAAACCCTTCATTCCACTACATTGGAAAAATATAAAAGAAGTGGATGAATTTCTTTAATGCGTATCATTTCAAAGTTAAACTAAGAAGAACAAGAAAAAAAATGTTAAGCAGATCCAATACCATCATAAGAAACTAAACTGAATCAACTATGAAAAAAAAGGCCTCCAAAGTGGAGGTGGGGAGGGAATATATATGTATACCTGAATTATATATATACCTAAATTTAAAAATCTGTAAGATCCTTAAAGGTGAACTAAAACCAATGTAGTATGAAGGGGAAATGAGGGATAATGGAGCAAGAAGGGTTAAGTGGGATGTGAGTGGAAGTACAAAGTAGAGGAAATATGGGGAGAAATAGATAATAGTAAAGATTTATGAAATAACCATAAAACCTCCTATTATGGGAGCTTCCTAAAATATATATACATATAAAAAGACTTTAAATGGGGTTATTCTAGAAGGGGGGGGCAATGCCTCTACCAGACACCATATGCTACCAAACAAAAGCTCCAGTACCATGTTCATTACTCCTTTTGCTGGTCAGTGAGGATCAATAGATCTTTGAAACGTTACCATTGTACTTTTTTGTCCTGCAGAATTTGATGATAAAATCCTATTCCTAAAGATATCACTTAGCATACTTGAATCATAAAACATCGAGGAAAAAAAACTAGTACTGACCTGTAAACTCCACCCCTACTGGCTAGTTTTCACAATGCTGAAAGTGCATGGTACTACAGGAGTATTGTCTTAGTTAGGATTTTACTACTGTGAACAGACATCATGACCAAGGCAACTCTTAATTGGGAAAGTTTAATTAAGGACAACATTTAATTGGAGATGACTTACAGGTTCAGAGGTTCAGTCCAGTATCATCAAGGTGGGAGCATGGAAGGCATGGTGCAGAAGGAGCTGAGAGTTCTACATCTTCATCTGAAAGTCACTAGAAGACTGACTTCTAGGCAGCTAGGACATGTGCCTTAATGCCCAGACCCACAGTGACACACCTAATCCAACAAGACCACACTTCCTAATAGTGTTACTCCCTGGGTCAAGCATGTACAAACCATCTCAAGTATAGATCCACAAACATAGTCATATCCAGCTATGAACTGTGTGAGCTATAATAGTGAATGGCCTGACAGGATGTATCCAGCAGGGAAGCAGTGGTACAAACGGTATGGGAATAATGAGCCATTATTTTTTATTGCTTTTCAGGCCAACTCCAAAAGATAGAACTCATATATGGTACCTTTAATGATGATAAGGACCCATGGCTTGGTAGATCATAAGTTCCAAGCAAGAGGGCATTATTATTCTGCTAAATGAACATAGCAGAACATATTCTGCTAAATTAAACTACCTCCAAGATACTTATATTTACAACCATAGAGTACCACATCTTTCAGCCTTCACAAAAGAAATTGTTATTGTTTTGTTTTAATTATTTTTTACATTAGCTAGTGATTAGCACAGATACTCAATACTCACAACCAATCAAAATGCCCAGAATTTGAGTTTATAGAGTACCCAGCCCTAAATGGAACATCTACATTATACCTCCTTATTCCAAGGCTCAGGGATCATCATAGAACAGTGGATGGAAATATTAAGACCCAGGGGTAGTAAACAACCACAACAAAGAAGTTTTGCCCATACAGCCCAGAGATGCTACACATACAAATTCACAGTGGCTATGACTGCTTGCAAAGACATGTACAAATTCAAGCTAGCTAAAATTCTACCATGGATGGGACAAGGGATCACATAGTCCCAACCCTAACTGAGGAGCTATTGAAAATTAATGGCTTCAGTTTTCTCCAGAGATGTGACCCCTGAGATGACACCTACGCCCCTAATAAATAGCTTTACCCCCATGCATATATAAGCAGCACCAAGTAGGCACTGTAGGAATGGGAAGAGGGAATGGGTGATGGATTTAATCAAAACACATTATATACATTGTCTCAGTGTTCCATTGCTGTGAAGAGACACCATGATCATGGCAACTCTTATAAAAGAAAGCTTAAGTATACTATCATATCATCTGCAAATAGTGATAGTTTGACTTCTTCCTTTCCAATTTGTATCCCTTTGACCTCCTTTTGTTGTCTAATTGCTCTAGCTAGAACTTCAAGTACTATATTGAAAAGATATGGAGAGAGAGGGCAGCCTTGTCTAGTCCCTGATTTTAGTGGGATTGCTTCAAGTTTCTCTCCATTTAGTTTGATGTTGGCTACTGGTTTGCTGTAAATTGCTTTTACTATGTTTAGATATGGGCCTCAAATTCCTGATCTTTCCAAGACCTTTAACATGAAAGGATGCTGAATTTTGTCAAAGGCTTTTTCAGTATCTAAGGAAATGACCATGTGGTTTTTTTTCTTTGAGATTGTTTATGTAGTGGATTATATTGATGGACTTCCTTATATTGAACCATGCCTGCATCCCTGGGATGAAGCCTACTTGATCGTGGTGAATGATCATTTTGATGTGTTCTTGGATTCAGTTGGCAAGAATTTTATTGAGTATTTTTGCATCGATATTCATAAGAGAAATTGGCCTGAGATTCTCTTTCTTTGTCAGATCTTTGTGTGATTTTGGTATATATTAACCCAGAATCTCGGAATACCCTAGACACAATTTGCATATCAATAGATTTCCAAGAAGATGGAAGGAGAGACCCCCTGGTCCTGGAAAGACCGGATGTAGGGGAATACCAGGACAGAGAAGCAAGAGGGGGTTGAATGGGGAACAGAGGGAGGGAAGGGGGCTTATGGGACTTTCGGGGAGGGAGGAAACGAGAAAGGGGAAATGATTTGGAATGTAAATAAAAAATATAGAAAATAATAATAATAAAAAAATAAAAGAAAGCATTTCATTAGGGTTTGTTTACATTCAGAGGTTCAGTTCATTATTGTCATGATGGTAAGCATGCTGGCATACAAGCAGACATGGTGCTGGAGAGGTAGCTGAGAGTTCTACACCCAGATCAGCAGGCAAGAGGAAGAGAGAGAGAGACTGGGCCTGGCTTGAACATTTGAAATCCTAAAGTCCCTACTTCCTCCAACAAGGTCACAGCTACTCTAACAAGGCCACATCACCTAGTGGTCAAATAGCACCACTACCTAATGACCAAGCACTCAAATCTGTGAATCTATGGGGGCCTTTCTTATTCAAACAATTACATACGCATATAAAATTCTCAAACAATAAAAATAAAAAACCAGTAAGAAAGGATAAAGCAAAATTTTTGTTTTTTTTTAAAGGAAAGTGTTTTGTTTGTTTGTTTTTAGAATATATGGAATTTTTCAAAGAAAGGAAGGAAGGAAGGAAGGAAGGAAGGAAGGAAGGAAGGAAGGAAAGAAAGAAGGAAGGAAGGAAGGAAGGAAGGAAGGAAGGAAGGAAGGAAGGAAGGAAAGGAGGAAGGGAGGGAGGGAGGGAGGGAGGGAGGGAGGGAGGGAGGGAGGGAGGGAGGGAGGGAGGAAGGGAAGGGAAGGGAAGGGAAGGGAAGGGAAGGGAAGAGAAGAGAAGAGAAGAGAAGAGAAGAGAAGAGAAGAGAAGAGAAGAGAAGAGAAGAGAAGAGAAGAGAAGAGAAGAGAAGAGAAAAAAAGAAAAGAAAAAAAGAAAAGAGCTATCTATATGGTAATCGCAACCCTAATTTACCATGGAAAGTCACATGATGCAGTAAACCATCTAAATACATTTTGGCTTTTTTTTAATATTCTTTTTCCAGGCTCTTTGATAGATTGTGTGGGTACTATGTGTGTATTTTTAAATTAACTTATTTAGTGTTTTTCACTCCATATTTTATTCCCCCACCCGTCTACCCTCTGACTCTTCCATATCTCATACCTCATCCCCAACCCCTTTTCTCAACATGGATGTTCCCATCCCCACCCCACCTGATCTGTAAACTCCCTGGAGCCTCCAGTCTCTTGAGGGTTAGGTGCATCATCTCTGAATGAACACAGACCCAGCAGTTCTCTGTTGTATGTGTGTTGGGGCCTCATATCAGCTGGTTTATGCTACCTGTTTGGTGGTCCATTGTTTGAGAGATCTCAGGGGTCCAGATTAATTGAGACTACTGGTCCTCTACAGGATTGCCCTTCTCCTCAGCTTCTTTCAGCCTTCCCTAATTCAATAACGGGGGTCAGCTGCTTCTGCCCATTGGTTGGGTACAAACACCTGCATCTGACTCTTTCATCTGCTTGTTGGGTCTTCCAGAGTGTTGTCGTGCTAGGTCCCTTTTTGTGAGCCCTTCATAGCCTCAGTAATAGTGTCAGGCCTTGGGACCTACCCTTGAGCTGGATTCCACTTTGGGCCTGTCTCTGGACCTTCTTTTCCTCAGGCTCCTCTCCATTTCCATCCCTGTAATTCTTTCAGACTGGAACAATTACAGGTCAGAGTTGAGACTGTGGGTTGCCCCCCCCCATTTGATACCCTGTCTTCCTACTAGAGGTAGGCTCTATAAGTTCCCTCTCCCTACTGTTGAGTATTTCATCTAAGGTCCTTCCCTTTGAGTCATGAGAGTCTCTCACCTCCCAGGTCTCTGGTGCATTCCGGAGGGTCCCCTAACCTCCTATCTCCAGAGGTTGCTTGTTTCCATCTCTCTGCTAGCTATCAGGGCATCAGTCCTTTTCCCTCACCTAATACCAGATCAGATTCCCCTACTCCCTCTCCACCCCATCCACTTTCCCTCCCAGTTCACCCTTCCCTCCCCACTTGTGATTGCTTTCTTCTCTCTCCCAAGTGGGACTGAGGTGTCCTCACTTGGGCACTTCAGCTTGTTGACCTTTTTGAGTTCTGTGGACTGTATCTTGGGTACTCTGTACTTTTGCTTTCTAAACATCAACTTATTAGTGAGTACATTTGTGTTACCTCACTCAAAATGATATTTTCTATATCCATCCATTTGCCTGCAAAACTCAGGATGGCCTCATTCTTAATAGCTAAGTAATATTCCATTGTGTGAATGAACCACATTTTCAGTATCCATTCTTCTGTTATGGGACATCTGGGTTCTTTCCAGCTTCTAACTATCACAAATAAGGCTGCTGAGAACATAGTGGACATGGCCCTGTGGCATGGAGGGTATATTTCCAAGAGTGGTCTTGCTGTGTCTTCAGGTAAATCTATTTCCAATTTATGGAGGAAATTCCAGATTGATTTCCAGAGTGGTGTACCAGTTTTCAATCCCACCAGCAATGGAGAAGTGTTCCTCTTTCTCCACATCTTCTCCAACATGTGTTGTCACCTGTGGTTTTGATCTTAGCCATTTTGATTGGTGAAGGGTGGAATCTCAGGGTCATTTTGATTGCATTTCTCTAATCACTAAGGACTTTGAACATTTCTTTAGGTGCTTCTCAGCCATTCAATATTCCTCAGTTGTGAAATATCGGTTTAGTTTTATACCCCATTTTTTGATTGGGTTGTTTGGTTTTTTGGTGATTAGTTTCTTGAGTTCTTCATATATTTTGGATATTAGCCCTTTGTCTGATGTGGGGTTAGTGAAGATTTTTCCCAATCTGTAGGTTGCCGATTTGTTTCATTGACTACGTCCTTTGCCTTACAGAAGCTTTCCAGTTTCATTAGGTTCCATTTACCAATTCTTGATCTTAGAGCATGAACCATTGGAGTTCTATTTGGTAAATTTCCCCTGTGCCAATGAGTTCAAGGCTCTTTCCCACTTTCTTTTCTATTAGATTCAGTGTATCTGGTTTTATGTTGAGGTCCTTGATTCACTTGGACTTCAGCGTTGTGCAAGGTGACAAATATGGGTCTATTTTCATTTGTCTACATACAGATAGCCAGTTAGACCAGCACCATTTATTGAAGATGCTTTCTTTTTTCCATTGTATATTTTTGGCATCTTTGTCAAAGATCAAGTGTCTGTAAGTGTGTGGTTTTATTTCTGGGTCTTCAGTTCTATTCCATTGATCAGCATGTCTTTCTCTGTACCAATACCACACAGTTTTTATCACTATTGTTCTGTAGTACAGCCTGAGGTCAGGGATGGTGATTCCCCTCAAATTTCTTTTATTGTTAAGAACTGTTTTTGCTATTCTGGATTTTTTGCCTTTCCAGATAAATTTGAGAATTGCTCTTTCCATGTCTTTGAACAATTGTTCTGGGATTTTGATGGGTATGGCATTGAATCTATAGATTGCCCTTGGTAGGATGGCCATATATATTGTGTTAATTCTGTCAATCCATGAGCATGGGAGATCTCTCCATTTTATGAGATCTTCGATTTCTTTCTTGAGAGATTTGAAGTTATTGTCATACAGGTCTTTCACTTGTTTGGTTAGAGTTACCCCAAGATATTTTATATTATTTGTGGCTATTGTGAAGGGAGTTGTTTCCCTAATTTCTTTCTCAACCTGTTTATCATTTGTATAAAGGAAGTCTATGAATTTATTGGAGCTGATTTTATATCTGGCTACTTTGCTGAAGTTGTTTATCAGCTGGAGAAGTTCTCTGGTAGTATTTTTGAGGTTGCTTATGTATACTATCATATCATCTGCAAATAGTGATACCTTTATTTCTTCTTTGCGAATTTGTATCCTCTTGATCTGTTTATGTTGTCTTATTGTGCTAGCTAGCACTTCGAATACTGTACTGAATAGATATTGAGAGAGTGGGCAGCCTTGTCTTGTCCCCAATTTCAGTGGGATTGCTTCAAGTATGTCTCCATTTAATTTGATATTGGCTGCTGGTTTGCAGTAAATTGCTTTTATTATGTTTAGGTATGGGCCTTGAGTTCCTGATCTCTCCAATACTTTTAACATGAAGGGGCATTGTATTTTGTCAAATGCTATTTCTGCATCTAAGGAGATGATTATGTGATTTTTCTTTGAGTTTGTTTATTTAGTGGATTATATTAATCAATTTTTGTATATTAAACCGACCTTGCATCCATGGGATGAAGTCTGCTTAATCGTGGTGAATGGTGATTTTGATATGTTCTTGGATTCAGTTCAAGAATTTTATTGACTATTTTTGCACTGATATTCATAAGCGAGATTAGCCTGAAGTTCTTTTTGGTTGGGTCCTTGTGTGGTTTAGGTATCAAACTAATTGTGGCTTCATAGAATGAGTTAGGTAGTGTTCCTTCTCTTTCTATTTTATGGAAAAGTTTGAGGAAAATTGGTATCAGGTCTTCTTTGAAGGTCTGGTAGAATTCTGCACTAAATACATCTGGCCCTGGGCTTTTTTTGGTTGGGAGGCTTTTAATGACTACCATTTCTTTATGCATTATGGGCCTGTTTAGATAGTTTTCCTGCTCTTGATTTAACTTTGGTATGTGGTATCTGTCTAGAAAACCACCCATTTCATCTAGATTTTCCAGGTTTGTTGAGTATAGTCTTTTATAGTTGGATCTAATGATTTTTTTAATTACCTGTTTCTGTTTTTATGTCTCCCTTTCTGTTTCTGTTGTTATGTCTCCCTTTTCATTTCTGATTTTCTTAATATGGATACTGCTTCTCGGTCCTTCAGTTAGTTTGGCTAGGGGTTTATCTATCTTGTTGATTCTGTCAAAGAAGTAACTCCTGGTTTTGTTGATTCTTTGTATTGTTTTATTTGTTTCTATTTGGTTGATTTTGGTCCTGAGTTTAACTACTTCCTGCCTTCTACTCCTCTTGGGTAAGTTTGCTTCTTTCTATTCTAGAGCTCTCAGATGTGCTGTTAAGTTGTTAGTGTAAGATCTCTCCGGTTTCCTTACCAGGGCACTTAGGGCTATGAAATTTCTTAGCACTGCTTTCATTGTGTCCCATAAGTTTGGGTATGATGTGTCACCATTATCATTAAATTCCAGGAAGTCTTTAATTTCCTTCTTTATTTCTTCTCTGACCAAGTTATCACTGAGTAATGAGTTGTTCAGTTTCCACAAGTATGTGGGCTTTCTGTAGTTTTTGATGTTATTGAAGACCAGCCTTAGGCATGTTAATCTGATAGGATACATGGTATTATTTCCAATCTTCTTTATCAGTTGAGGGTTGTTTTGTGACCAATTATATAGTCGATTTTGGAGAAGGTACCATGAGGTGCTGAGAAGGTGTATTCTTTTGTTACAGGGTGAAATGTTCTGAAGATATCTGTGAAATACATTTAGTTCATAACCTCTGTTAGTTTTAATGTGTCTCTGTTTAATTTCTATTTCAATGACTACTCCATTGGTGAGAGTGGGGTATTGAAGTCTCCCACTATTATTGTGTGGGATTCAATGTGTGTTTTGAGTTGTAGTAAAGTTTCTTTTGTGAATGTGGGTGCTCTTGTATTTTGGAGCACAGATTTGAGACTTTCTCCTGGTGAATTTCCCTATGATTAATATAAAGTGTCCTTCTTCATCACACTTGATAACTTTTGGTTGAAAGTCTATTTTATTTGATATTAGGATGGCAACTCCTGCTTGTTTTCTGGGACCATTTGCTTGGAAGATCTTTTTTTTCATCCTTTTACCAAATCTGAGATAGTGCCTGTCTTTGTGTTTCTTGTATGCAGCAAAATACTGGCTTTTATTTGTGTATCCAGTCTGTTAGCTTATGTCTTTTTATAGGTGAGTTGAGTCCATTAATATTCAGAAATATAAAGAGAGATAACTGTTGGTTCCTGATATGTTTATTTTTGTGGGTGGCTGTATGTGCTTGTGGTTCTCTCCTTTTGGCTTTGTTGTGAGATGCTTAATATCTTGTCCTTTCTTTGGTGCAGGTACCTTCCTTTTGTTGGAGTTTTCCTTCTAGGATCCTCTGTAGGGCTGGCCTGGTATATATATATACTGTTTGATTTTGGTTTTGTCCTGGAATATTTTGGTTTCTCCATGTATGTTGATTGAGACTTTTGCTAGGTATTTGCTAGGTATTTTGCTAGGTATTTGCCTGAGCTGGCATTTGTGTTCTCTTAGAGTCTATATGACCTCTGATCAGGATCTTCTGGCTTTCATAGTCTCTGTTAAGAAGTCTGGTATACTTCTTATAGTTCTACCTTTGTATGTTACTTGACCCTTTTCCCTCACAGCTTTCAATATTCTTTCTTCTGTGCATTTAGCGTTTTGATTATTATGTGAAGAGAGGATTTTCTTTTCTGGTCCCATGTGTTTGGTGTTCTATAGACCTCTTGTACCTTTATGGCCATCTCTTTCTTTAGGTTGAGGAAGTTTTCTTCTATAATTTTGTTAAAGACATTCCAGGTCCTTTGAGCTGGGCATCTTCATTCTCCTCTATTCTGATTATTCTTAGATTCAGTCTTTTCATTGGGTCCTGAATTTCTTGGATGTTTTGAGTTAGGAATTTTTTGTATTTTGAATTTTCTTTGACATTGTGTAAATCTCTTCTATGGTATCTTCTACACCTGATACTTTGTGATAATTATATCTGTAATTCCTGATTCTTTCCTAGGTTTTCTTCTATTAACAGGTTTGCCTCCATTTGTCTTGTCTTTATTATTTCTGCTTTCACTTTTAGGTCTTGGATGGCTTTATTCAATTCCTTCACCTATTTACCTGTGTTTTCCTGTATTACATTCAGTGAGTTATTGATATCCTCTTTTATTATCTTCATGAGATAGGATTTTAGGTCAACTTCTGATTTCCAGGTGTGTTTTATTCAGGACTTGCTGTGATGGGAGAACTGGGTTCTGATGATGCTGACATATATTGGCTTCTGTTGTTTATGGTCTTGTGCTTGCCTTTAGCCATCTGGATACCCCTGGTGTTTATTTGTCTGGGTGACTGTCTGGAGTCTGCTTCTTTTGTCCCTGGGTTGCTTCAGGTCTCCTGGTAGACCTGCATCCCTGACTGTAGCAGACCTTCTGTGGGGTCTTCCAACTGGGGGCTGTTCACAGGGGCAGAGAAGTTGCTGATATGTTACCCTGGCTGCAGTAGATCTCCTGGGAGTTTTTCAGACTGTTGGGTCTTCAGTGGAGCAGTCAAGATGGTATCCAACTGCTCTGAGTACAGCTGATCTTCAACTACTCTGAGTGCAGAGTGTCCTCAACTGCTCTGAGTGCAGGATGGGTCAGGATATGGTGTCTTCACTGTAGCAGACCAGCTAAGAGTCTTCCCCAGCAGAAAGGACCAGGCAGCCGAAGGAGTGAAAGGGACAGAAGGGGAGTGGTATTTGGGAGTGCAGGGGTTTTGGTGGCTGATGGGTCCTGAGTCTACTGGGCTCCCAGCAGCAGCTCTTGGACTCTGGAGGAGGGAGTCTTCTTACCAACTGCTCTGAGTACAGCGGGTTCTCTAGGATATGGTATCTTCACTTAAGCAGACCAGCCAAGAGTCTGCCCCAGCAGAAAGGACTGGGCAGAAGCAAAACAAAAATTTTAAACCTGCAGGTTTGCACATGATGTACAAACCTGCAGATTTAAAATTTTTTTGTGTGTTGTATTTGTATATTGTGTTTCAAAAGCTTTTACGTTGAACTTTACTTTGCCATAGCAGTTTTAGATTTTTCCCTTTGAAGTAGCACACTAACTTGGTGCAGATATCAATCATCGACAAGACAAACCATTCGGTCATCTTCAGCTGGCATCAGTGATTTCCGCCAAAATGCACAGCTCTGTTAAAGCTTTTACTGTGCATGCCTGTATTTATTTTGATTAATACTGAAGTGCCTTTCTGTAAATGGCATGGACATAGCAAAGAGATATCTTTAGTATTTTTCCTGGCCTTATTCCTTTCCCATGAACCACAAAATATTGGGACAAACAGAAAAAATAGTTATTAAACTGTCAGTCAGTTCCCATATTGAAAATTTTGAAAGATAATGATTTGTGCTGGAATGAATAGCAATGATTTTATCTTCATTGGTCTCAACCATAAATTACAGAGACTGAGTTTTCACAAAAGAGAGAGTGCAAAAAAAAAAACAAAAACAAAAACAAAAAAAACCTCAAACTGTATTAAAACTATTATAGAGGGAGGATACCACACTTTTAAACTATTGAGGAAGGAGGGTACCACACCTTTAAATTATTGTGGAGGAAGGGTATCACACCTTTAAACTCTTGTAAAGGGAGGGTACAACACCTTTAAACTCTGGTTCATAGAGAGTACCACACTTTTAAAGTCTTGTGGAGGGAGGGCATCAGACCTTTAAACTATTGTAGAAGAAGGATACCACACCTTTAAAGTCTTGTGGAGGAAGGGTACCACACCTTTAAGCTATGGTGGAGGAGGATACCATACCTTTAAACTATTGTAGAAGTAGTGTGCTGCACCTTTGGGCATAGTGCTTACAGGCAGGGCACTGATGCTGATGTTTGAATTCTGCTGGTTGGTCTTTTGGGCCCCTTCCTGTCTGAACTAAATGATGTGTTTTTATGAGTATAAACTCCACAAGCCTACCCTTATTTGGACCTAATTTACTAAGCTTTGAAAATTCTTTCAAGCAGTACATTTAACTGCAAGCTCGTGTCTTATTACTGTATATCTCAGGCTAATCTCCAACATGATAAGTATTTAAGAGTGACCTTCCGATTCTCTTGTATCTACCACCAAAATAGTTGGATTACAAGCATGAGCCACTGCACTGAGTTTATGCAGTGCTGGGAACTGAACCCAGGGGTTTGTGTGTGCTAGGCAAATTTTCTACTAATTAACTACATCCCCAGCCCATCTTCTTGCCTATGTCTATCATACATAAGTGCAAGGAAGGAGCCACTAATACAGACATCAAGAATGTATATTTTATGCCATAGTACATGAGAACAATGCAAGGAATGTTCTCTGTAGCAGTGCATACATTCATCAACATAGCTTTCTAGTGTTCCATCCAGTCAGCCTCCTGGGTTTACCCTTGCCTCACAGGTTCTAACAACACAAATGAAAAAGTGCACCCTGACTACAGACATGTAGAAATGTGCTCTCTCTTTTTTCTCCATATTGCTGAACTGTTCCCTTCTCTTGGGGACATCTTTTTATCCTTATCCTCTCTCTAGATAGAGACCACCAGTAGCTGACAAGTGCATTTGCCACAGCTACCCTGGAAGAAGAACTTGAGGTCAGCAATGGAGAATAACTTTTGATATCTCAGCTATGCACCTGTATTAGAATACACGCTTTCATAGGAAACTTCTAACCAGGCTACCTACTCATACTTGGCATGGGATCTCAGACCAGAGCAGTCACTAAGCAGGAACTTCAAGGCCTATGTTAGAACATGGATTTGACAACCACATTTTATAGGTATCAAGGATTTTATGAAAAGAGAATTTGAAAAAGATCACTAGAATTTTACTTTTCATATGGTCCTAATTATTTTAAATATTTATAAAATACTTTATGAAGAGAAAACTGCAGCATTCTTAGGGAGTTCACAGAGAGACAGAACAAGACAACACAAAAGCATTCATAGAATCCATCCAACACCTTAACGGTCAAGATGGAAATGCAAGGCAGACCTAAACTCAGAGAAATTCCAAGCAGCTAAGGAGAAGCTGGAATCCAAAGAGACTAACAGAAAGGGAGGCGCGCGCGCGCGCGTGTGTGTGTGTGTGTGTGTGTGTGTGTGTGTGTGTGTGTGTAAAAAGGTCACAATGAAGGTTATCTCATTGTATCATAATAAAAAGACACTAATTTTAAAATTTTAAAAATCTCTGGGGCTGAAGCTATAGTTCAGTTAGTAGAGATATATAGCATGAACAAATGTCTAGGTTCATAACCAGGACCACACAAAAGTAAAATGATAGCACACAGCTATTATTCCAGCATTCAGGAGGCAGAGACTAGAGAACCAGAAATTCAAGTAATCATCCAACACACAGTGAGTTTAAAACCAGCTTGAGATACATGCCACCTGTCTCAAATAAAACCAAGATAACAGAAACACATTTCTTAAACTTGCTGTTAACCTGAACAGATGGCAATGATAATGGCTTATTTTTAATTAGTTTTGTTATTTGACAATTTCATATACATGATTTATTCTGATTATCCCCTTTCATCTCCTTCCCTCCCTGTCAATTCCCCTCTTCATCCATTTTCATCTAGCTCCTCCCAGATTCATGACTTTTGATTTTGTTTTGTTTAACCAGAGCCATTAGTGTGACCATCAGAAACTGCTCACTAGATTATGGCAGGGTCACCAGTAGGTACTCAACTGAACCAAGTGACTCCGCATGTCCTTGAATATATCAGCAGCAAATAGTTCAGAGTGTGAGGTAGGGCCTCCTGAATCTTCTCTACTCAAGCCCTACTGTTGACAGGTCTATTTTTGTACAGACCCAGTACACATTCTTTCCATTTTCTCTTCTGCAACATTTCCTGAGCCTTAAGGGAATAACATAAATGCCTTGTTTAAGACAGCACTTGCCAATTATTCTCAGCACCTTGTGGCTCCATGAGTCTCTGCACTGACTACTATTCACAGAAAAGAAAGGCTCTTCTGATTAAAATTGAGTATAGCATCTGTCTATAGGTATAAATGTAGATATTAAGAAGGCAGTTTGATGCTATCAGTTTAGCTGAATAACATTATTTAATTCCTACATACATAGGATCTATGACTGTTGATTTTGAGTGGATTATACTACCACTCATGGTTTTTCTCCTCTGTATTAGGCCTCAAATCCAGTAAGAGAATGATTGGTGTCTTAGTTACTTTTCTAAAGCTTGATAAAACTCCATGACCAAGGAAATGAAAGAGGACAAATGACTTACTTAATTAGGCTTATAACTGAGTTAGAGTTCATAACAGCATAGCAAAGGCATGAAAATAGGAACAGCTGAGAACATCACAAACTGCAAGTTGGAGGCAGAGAAAACTAACTCAAATAAGGCCTTTGGAAACCTCAAAATTCACTCTCATCTCATGGGCTGAAGGGATGGCTCAGGAGTTAAGAGCATTTGTTGCTCTTGCATAGGACCTAGGTCTGATTCCCAGCACCTATGTGGTAGTTCACAAGCATACTTAGCCCCAGTTCCAGTTTCTACTTTTATTCTCTATGGACACCATGCACATGCTGCATATACATACATGCAGACAAAACATACACACAAAAATGATCAAATCCAATGATTTGTTTTTTAAATAACCTGCTCTTAGTGACACACTTCTTCCAACAAGGCCATACCATTTGATCTTTCCCAATCAGTTCCACTCACCAGGGACCAAGTATTTAAACATATAAGCCTATGAGGTTCTCATTCAAACCACTACAGTTGGCTAATCCTATAACCAGTAGGCCACTATTTTACAATGGATGCATGTTTCTTGGCAGTTTGGTCTCATAGCTCATAGGCTTCACAGTTGGTAAGATCATTGATAAATTTTCTCTTCCAGCAACTTTCTATCACTGTAAAATCTAGCAAACAGGAAAGTTCATTCGTATTTTAATTTCTCTCCATTATGCAGTCAAGGTATGTGATGTCTTTGTAAAAGTTGTTTAATCTAGTTCTTGAGGGAAATCAAGAAAAATGGCAAAATCTTATATTGTTTTGGAGGCCTCTGGAGTCTTTCTAAGCAACAACTCATAAAGAGGAAGTCTACTCCTGGTGCTAGAGTTTTTGATTTGAATAATCCACAATTTCTAGGAGCAGATTTTTTGTTTTGTGGGGGTATGGGGTTGTTTTGGGTTTTGTTTGTTTAAATCCTACAAGCTATTGTCCTTCAAACCTTTTTAAAAAATATGTGTAATTTTTTTAATTTGTAAACAAAAGAGTGAGTTTCCATATCTTTTTTATTCTCTTTCATTCTGGTCATCTCTTCCTTCTATCCTTTCTCCTTACCCTTCTCCCTTAAACCATTCCTATCCCTTCACATTACTTATATTCTACTTACATCCAACCCCTGATGTACTGCCCCTCATGATCTCTTTGTAGTTTCTTGGCCTCTACAGGCACACTAAGTAGAATATCCAAAATTAGAGATTCAAAGTTAAGATACACATATAAAGGAAAACATATGGTATTTGTTTTTCTTGGCTTTGGTTATTTCATTCAGTATATTTTTTTCAAGTTCCATTCATTTACCTACAAATGTCATGATTTCATTCATTCTTTAATACAGAATAAAATTACTTATGTACACATACTATATTTTCTTTATCTGTTGATTAGATGAGAGACATCTGGGCTTATTTCTATTCGCTGGCTATTGTGAATAGAGCAGCAAAGAACATGGATGATAATATGCAGTAGGATACAGACTTTTGTGTATCTGCACTAGGGTACAGGTGAATCATGTGCCAGTTCAATTTTGAGCTTTCTGAGTTCCATAATGATTTCCATAGTTGCTACAATCAATAAAGATTCCCTTACCCCAAATCCCTAGAACCATTTGATTTCTTGATGATCACCAGTCTAAATTGCATGACTGAGATAGAATCTTAAAATCATTTTAACTTCCCTTCCCTCATAGCTTTCAATTTGTCTTTTTGTCTTGCTTCTCTAAGTAAGATTTTTAACATTATAATGAATAGGAGTAGAAAGAATAAATAGCCTATCTTGCTCCTGAATTAATGGGATTGTGTCTAGTTTCAGTATGTTAGGATGATGGCTATGGGTTTTTCATATATAGCCTCATGATGAAATGCATTCCTTCTACGTAGTATGTAGGTTTTGCTATCCCACTTTAAGCTCCAGGCAGCCCATGCTACCAGCCCCACCCAGGTTTCCTCAGATCTGCAGATGAAAGACACATATACAGTAGCTTATTTTTTTTTAACCTGTCTTATTGGCTCAATTGTTGAGTGTTTCTAGACTCTTCCATGGCTAGCATGCCCTTGCCAATACTCTTAGCTTAGCACCCTAAATCTGCCCTCAACCTTAGGTGCTCAGTTATCTTTTCCCTGTTCAGCAACCCAAAACTGCCCTCAGCTTTAGTTGTATTTCTAATCTCCCACCTGGAGAAGCGGCCTACGGTTGCTCTGCCTGAGATCTCACATGGCTGGTCATCTTTTCTCCCTCTGAAGCCTGGTGAAATCTCTCTTCCTCTCCCTGCATCTCTTAGCCTGCCTGCGGGGACCCAGAAGGTCTGCCTCTTTCCTTCCACCCAGCAATTAGCTCCTAGCATCTTTATTGATCAATCAAGAACCAATTAGGAAATAGGACCTTAGCATCAGAACCACCCTCCTACAATTCTAACTCCTCTCTCTCTACAACTTTTGTCATGAAAGGATATTAGATTTTATCAAAGGCCTCTTCTGCATCTGTTGAAAATTATCATGTGATCTTTGTTATTTAGCTCAATAATGGCTTATTTCTGAAATTCATGTCATAGGTAGATTTAGATTCAATTTATGTTGTAGACTGTTATCAGAAATCATGAAGCCTTCCCTTCCCTTCTTTCCTAAGGCAAGCACTTCATATCTACTTCTCCTACTACTTATAAATGAGAGCTTAAAGAAGACATTTTTTAGCTAAATTATTTATCTTGAGATAAAAGGAACCAAACCCAGAAAAAAGAAGTGAGATATAAAGAACAAATTTAAGGAAAGATATTGATAGGTATGTGATTAAATTTGGGCAAATGTTGATCATAAAAAATATTATGACTATAATGACCAATTTATGTGACATAAAAGAAGCAATGAATATAAAATATGGAAACAACAGTAGAAGAAAAAAGAGAACAATGTCTGTGCGTTAGCTTGGTGAATAATAGAGACACGCAAGAAAGTGGTCAAGTGGAACACATATGCTAACACATGAATTCCATATAGGAATAAAATATGCAGCTTCATTAAGCCCAGCAATGAAGACTAAAAAAATAATAATAATTGATATTAATCAAAAATAATAAAAACAGAAAAAACCAGAATGTAATCCAAAATAAAATGTTTACCAAAGTAAATGAAAGGAAAGCATAAAAATAACTTGGAAGCAGGGAATGGTATACAAGCTAGTCATCCCAGCACTTCAGGCGGGAGAAGCAGAAACATAAGGAGTTTATGGCTACCCTGGGCTACATGAGATCCTGTCTCAGAAAAGCAAAAATTTCTTTAGAAATTAATTACTTAAGGCTTCTATTTTATATATAAACAAACCATGAAAGTATTTTATGGATTATAAAGGGCATATTTATTCATGTCTCAACACCCCTGAAGTCACGATACACGTTTTCAGTGGCAGGGTCATGAAAGTTTGCCTTGCAGTGGTTGTGATATAGATGCCAATGACCGTACATCTTCTTCATCAGTTTCAATGTGTCAGTTTAAAACTTACCTGACAAGGGTTTGCATCTCTGAAGGAAATCTTGAAACAATATTAGCGCAGTCTTTTAATTCGCATGAGGCATGCGGTTAAGAAGGCTGCACGAGACCCCGCGCAGGGAGGGAGCCTGCCAGCTTCCCTTCCGCGACCTCTGTTCCTGCGGACTGCGCTGGAGAGACCGGTACCCAGGCTCTCCCCCCAATATAACATCACTTGGGACACGGCCTGTTGGGGCTTCCGTCTGTGCCCGAGGGCGGGTTGGCGCTGTGGTCGTCTGGGTGCCAGATCGGCGGGACATCGTGACCACAGGGTGAGCAGCGCCACGGAGAGTGCCCTCCGCCATCTTTGCTCCAGTGACCAGGTAGTTGGGACCGCCAGGCTCAGAGACAGACAGGCATAATATCGCTTCGGGTTCAGGCAGCTTGTGTGTAACCTGCTCCCAGGTGCTGGGCTGATCTGCAGTGACCAGCGCGCCAGATCTGCTGTGGGACTTCTGCCTGGCAGAGGGACGCCCCCTCCCCCCCCAGGAGAGATCACACACCCCTGCACAGGGCAGGAGCCTGCCAGCCTCCCTTTGGCGACCTCTGCTCCAGGAATCCACTAGGCTGAGCCTTTAGATGTGCAAGGCCTCCCCAATATAAGATCACTTGGGGCAAAGCACATTAGGGCTCCAAAGTCACTCAGGAGCAGGCAGGCCCCAGAAATCGGTGCCAGGGGAATCCTGGTAATCCAGGGGGGGCAGAAATAGCTTTGCAGGCTCACAGGAGGTCCAACCAACAGCCAGTGGCAGCAGGACCAACTAACACCAGAGGTATCCAGATGGCAAAAGGCAAACGTAGGAATGTTACTAACAGTAATCAAAGTAATGTGGGACCATCCGAACCCAACTCTCCAACAGCAGCAAGTCCTGGATACCCCACCACACCCAAAAGACAAGATCTGGATTTAAAATCACTTCTCATGATGCTATTAGAGGATCACAAGAAGGACACAAATAAATCTCATAAAGAGTTACAGGAGACCATGAATCAACGGTTAGAAGCCCTTACAAAGGAAACACAAAAATCGCTTAGAGAAATGCGGGAGAACATGGATCAAAAGATGGAGGCGCACAAGGAGACAACACAAAAATCGCTTAACGAGATGAATCAACGGGTAGATGCACTCACAAAGGAATCACGAAATTTGCATAAAGAAATGCAGAAGAATATGGGTCAACAGACGGATGCCCATAAGGAGGCAACACAAAAATTGCTTAAAGAAATGAATCAACGGTTAGATGCCCTTACAAAGGAAACACGAGAACTGCTTAAAGAAATGCAGGAGACGATGGATCAACAGATGGAATCCCATGAGGAGGAAACACAAAAATCGCTCAGAGAAATGCAGGAGAACGTGGGTCATCAGGAAGAAATCCTGAAAGAGGTAATGCAAAAATACCTTAAAGAAATACAGGAAAATACAAACAAACAAGTGAAGGATCTCAGCAAATCCATCCAGGAACTAAAAAAGGAAGTAGAAACAACTAAGAAATCACAAAGGGAGACAACTTTGGAGATAGAAAACCTTGGGAAGAAATCAGGAGTCATAGATGCAAACATCAACAATAGAATACAAGAGATGGAAGAAAGAATCTCAGGTGCTGAAGATTCCATAGAAAGCATCGACTCAACAGTCAAAGAAAATGCAAAATGCAAAAAACGCGTAACCCAAAACATCCAGGAAATCCAGGACACAATGAGAAGACCAAACCTAAGGATTATAGGTATAGATGAGAGTGAAGATTTGCAACTTAAAGGGCCAGTAAACATCTTCAACAAAATTATGGAGGAAAACTTCCCTAACTTAAAGAGAGAGATGCCGATGAACGTACAAGAAGCGTACAGAACTCCAAACAGACTGGACCAGAACAGAAATACCTCCCGTCACATAATAATCAAAACACCGAATGTTCTAAACAAAGAAAGAATACTAAATGCAGTAAGAGAAAAGGGCCAAGTAACATACAAAGGAAGACCTATCCGAATCACATCAGACTTCTCACCAGAGACTATGAAAGCCAGAAGATCCTGGGCAGATCTCATGCAGACACTAAGACAGCACAAATGCCAGCCTAGACTACTCTACCCAGCAAAACTCTCAATCACCATAGATGGAGAGACCAAGATATTCCATGATAAAACCAAATTTTCACAATATCTTTCCACAAATCCAGCCCTGCAACGGATAATAGGTGGAAACCTCCAATACAGGGAGAGAAACAACACCCTGGAAAATATGAGATAATAACCTTCTTGAATCAAACCCAAAAGTAGATAACCACTCAAACATAAAGATAGCGTCAAGAATGGCAGATGGCAATAATCACTATGCCTTAATCTCTCTTAATATCAATGGTCTCAATTCCCCAATTAAAAGACATAGACTAGCAGACTGGATACGTAAACAGGACCCAGCATTTTGCTGCATGCAGGAAACGCACCTCAGTGTCAAAGACAAACACTACCTCAGAGTAAAAGGCTGGAAAACAATTTTACAAGCAAATGGCCCCAAGAAACGAGGTGGAGTAGCCATCCTAATATCGGATAAAATTGATTTTCAACCTAAAGTCATCAAAAAAGACACAGAAGGACACTACATACTGATCAAGGGAAAAATCCACCATCAAGAACTCTCAATCCTGAATATCTATGCTCCAAATGCAAGGGCACCCTCATTCGTAAAAGAAACTTTACTAAAACTCAAAGCACACATCGCACCGCACACAATAATAGTGGGTGACTTCAACACCCCGCTCTCTGAAATGGATCGGTCAGGAAAGCAGAAACTAAACAGGGACACAGTGAATCTAATTGAAGCCTTGGACCAAATGGAACTAACTGATATATATAGAACATTTCATCCTAGAGCTAAAGAATACACCTTCTTCTCAGCTCCTCATGGTACCTTCTCCAAAATTGACCATATAATTGGTCACAAATCAGACCTCAACAGATACAAGAAGATAGAAATAATCCCATGCCTCCTATCAGATCACTATGGAATAAGGGTGGTCTTCAATGGCAACAAAAACAAAAGAAAACCCACGTACACATGGAGGCTGAACAATGCTCTACTCAATGATAACTTGGTCAAGGTGGAAATAAAGAAAGAAATCAAAGACTTTTTGAAAGTTAATGAAAATGAAGGCACAACATACCCTAACTTATGGGACACAATGAACGCAGTGCTAAGAGGAAAATTCATAGCCCTGAGTGCCGCCAAAAAGAAACGGGAGACAGCATACACTAACAGCTTAATGGCACACCTGAAAGCCCTGGAACAAAAAGAAGCAAATACACCAAAGAGGAGTAGAAGGCAGGAAATCATCAAACTCAGGGCTGAAATCATTCAAGTAGAAACAAATAAAACCATACAAAGAATCAACAAAACGAGGAGTTGGTTCTTTGAGAAAATCAACAAGATAGATAAGCCCTTAGCCAGACTAACCAGAGGGCACAGAGATAGTATCCAAATTAATAAAATCAGAAACGAAAAGGGAGAGATAACAACAGAAACTGAGGAAATTCAAAAAATCATCAGATCCTACTACAAAAACCTGTATTCAACACAACTAGAAAATCTTGAGGAAATGGACAATTTCCTTGACAGATACCAAGTACCAAAATTAAATCAGGATCAAATAGACCATCTAAACCGTCCTATAACCCCTGAAGAAATAGAAGTTGTCATTGGAAGTCTTCCAACCAAAAAAAGCACAGGTCCAGATGGTTTTAGTGCAGAATTCTATCAGACCTTCAAAGAAGACCTAACACCAATACTCTTCAAACTGTTCCACAAAATAGAAACAGAAGGAACACTACCCAACTCGTTCTATGAAGCCACAATTACACTAATACCAAAAGCACACAAAGATCCGACAAAGAAAGAGAATCTCAGGCCAATCTCTCTTATGAATATCGATGCAAAAATACTCAATAAAATTCTTGCCAACCGAATCCAAGAACACATCAAAACGATCATTCACCACGATCAAGTAGGCTTCATCCCAGGGATGCAGGGATGGTTCAATATAAGGAAATCCATCAATGTAATCCACTACATAAACAATCTCAAAGAAAAAAACCACATGGTCATCTCATTAGATGCTGAGAAAGCATTTGACAAAATTCAGCATCCTTTCATGCTAAAGGTCTTGGAAAGATCAGGAATTCAAGGCCCATATCTAAACATAGTAAAAGCAATTTACAGCAAACCAGTAGCCAGCATCAATCTAAACGGAGAGAAACTTGAAGCAATCCCACTAAAATCAGGGACTAGACAAGGCTGCCCTCTCTCTCCATATCTTTTCAATATAGTACTTGAAGTTCTAGCTAGAGCAATTAGACAACAAAAAGAGGTCAAAGGGATACAAATTGGAAAGGAAGAAGTCAAACTATCACTATTTGCAGACGATATGATAGTATACATAAGCGACCCAAAGAACTCCACCAGAGAACTCCTACAGCTGATAAACGACTTCAGCAAAGTGGCCGGATATAAAATCAACTCAAGCAAGTCAGAAGCCTTCCTATACTCAAAGGATAAGCAGGCTGAGAAAGAAGTAAGAGAAATAATACCCTTCACGAGAGCCACAAACCATATTAAGTATCTTGGCGTGACGCTAACCAAACAAGTGAAAGATCTGTATGACAAGAACTTCAAGTCTCTGAAGAAAGAAATTGAAGAAGACCTCAGAAGATGGAAAAATCTGCCATGCTCATGGATTGGCAGGATTAATATAGTAAAAATGAGCATCTTACCAAAAGTAATACACAGATTCAATGCAATCCCCATCAAAATCCCAACTCAATTCTTCATAGAGTTAGAAAGAGCAATTCAAAAATTCATCTGGAATAACAGAAAACCCAGAATAGCTAAAACTATTCTCAAGAGTAAAAGAACCTCTGGGGGAATCAGTATCCCGGACCTCAAGCTGTACTACAGAGCAATAGTGTTAAAAACTGCATGGTATTGGTACAGTAACAGACATGTAGATCAATGGAACAGAATTGAAGACCCAGAAATGAATCCACACTCCTATGGTCACTTGATCTTTGACAAAGGAGCTAAAACCATCCAGTGGAAAAAAGATAGCCTTTTCAACAAATGGTGCTGGCTCAGCTGGAGGTCAACATGCAGAAGAATGCAAATTGACCCATCCTTATCTCCTTGCACTAAGCTCAATTCTAAGTGGATCAAAGATCTCCACATAAAACCAGACACACTGAAACTAATAGAAGGGAAACTAGGGAAGAACCTTGAACATATGGGCACAGGGGAGAATTTCCTGAACAGAACTCCAATAGCTTATACTCTAAGATCAAGAATAGACAAATGGGACCTCATTAAATTACAAAGTTTTTGCAAGGCAAAAGACACCGTCAAAAAGACAAAGCGGCAACCAACTAACTGGGAAATGATCTTTACCAACCTTACATCCGACAGAGGGCTAATATCCAAGATATACAAAGAACTCAAGAAGTTAAACTCCAGAGAGGCAAGTAACCCTATTAAAAAATGGGGTACAGAGCTCCACAAAGAGTTCTCACCTGAAGAATATCTAATGGCTGAGAAGCACCTAAAGAGATGTTCATCATCCTTAGTCATTAGGGAAATGCAAATCAAAACAACCCTGAGATTCCATCTCACACCAGTCAGGATGGCTAAGATCAAAAACACAGGAGACAGCAGTTGTTGGCGAGGATGTGGAGAAAGAGGAACACTCCTCCACTGCTGGTGGAATTGCAGGCTGGTACAACCACTCTGGAAAGCAGTCTGGCGGCTCCTCAGAAAACTGGGCATGACACTTCCGGAGGATCCGGCTATACCACTCCTGGGCATATACCCAGAGACTTTACCTGCATGCAATAAGGACACATGCTCCACTATATTCATAGCAGCCTTATTTATAATAGCCAGAAGCTGGAAAGAACCCAGATGTCCCTCAACGGAGGAATGGATTCAGAAGATGTGGTATATTTACACAATGGAATACTACTCTGCAATTAAAAACAATGAATTCACGAAATTCCTAGGCAAATGGTCAGAACTTGAAAATATCATCCTTAGTGAGGTAACCCAATCACAAAAGATCACACATGGTATGAAGTCACTGATAAGGGGATATTGACCCAGAATCTCAGAATACCCTAGACACAATCAGCATATCAATAGATTTCTAAAAAGATGGAAGGAGAGACCCCTGGTCCTGGAAAGACTGGATGTAGGGGAACGCCAGGACAGAGTAATGAGAGGGGGTTGAACGGAGAAAAGAGGGAGGGAAGGGGGCTTATGGGACTTTCGGGGAGGGAGGAAACGGGAAAGGGGAAGTGATTTGGAATGTAAATTAAAAAAATAAAATAAAATAAAATTAAAAAAAAAAATTAAAGAACTCAAAAAAAAAAAAAAAAAAAAGAAGGCTGCACGATAAGGTGATGCTCCCGATCATGTTTGGCAATGTTCTGGAAGCTGGATTCGGACAATTGCCCACTTAGCAAATTCGAGGCTTCCAGCTCTTCTGAGAAGTGCTATGTCACCAGCTCTGCTCATTTTGTAGTGTGGAAACTGATGAGGCAAGGGCAGGCACTGACGCCGATGACACCAAGTCAAAGGCTAGCTCACAACAGGCTCTGAATCCAGCTATTTTACAAGCAAACTCTATTTATTTTGCTAATCTGTGTGTAGAAAGTCAATATAGAGTCCTCAAATGTTGGGTTATTTTTGTTGTTGTTGTTTATTTTGTTTGCTTGCTTGAAACATGGTCTCAGTTAATCCAGGCTGGCCCCCATGCTCTCTGTAATCAACAAAGATGACCTTGAACTCACAATGTAGCCAAGGTGGCCTCAAACTCCTATTCATTCCAGATATATCGTAAACTTTCCCAAATCAGAAAAAAATAAAAAAATAAGGAGGAAGAAGCTGGGCAAAGAATAGGAAATAATATGGGTGAAAGTAGCTCAATTAGTCAAGGGCACATAGAAATCTGAGTAATGCCTTCAGTATTCAAAAATGTAGACTGAGGAGTTGGGATATGACTCAGTTGATAGAGTGCCTGCTGTGCACGAAACACTGGGGTTTGCCAAACTAGCATGGCGGACATACCTATAATCCTAGCACATCTGAAGGTAGATGCAGGATGTTCAAGAGTTTAAAGTCATTCTCAGTTATCAGTTATATAGCACATTTGAGGTCAGCCTGGGCTATAGGAGACTGCCTCAAAAAGAAAAGAAAAAAAAAGAAAAAGAAGTAGAAGGAAAGGATTGAAAAACAGATAGAGAGAGAGAGAGAGAGAGAGAGAGAGAGATGGACAGAGGAAAGGAGGGAGGGCAACTTGCAATGGTGAGCTTGGGTTTTATGACTATCAGGAACTGTTGGGATAGTTTCCTAGGCTCTGATGAGGTTTTAGGAAACCTTGGGATTTGATTTAGCCACTTTGAAGAGAAGCCTGGCAGTGTCAAGGTGAGTTTCAGGGTAAAGATGCACTAAACAACAGTCATTCATTTTCTGGATACTACTTCAGAAAAAACTACTGAAGTTCAGGATGATGGGCTATTCAGAGTTTCCCCTGCAGCCCTCTCTACTGGAAGGGTGAGGAAACACTTCATCTTTTCCTCAGTTGTGGAGCAAATGACAAAGTGTAGAATACCATGACAGTTTTAACCAAATTAATATTGAGTTAATAAAGCTGTCTATAAGATGATAGGTATTAATTGTAAGCATTTAAAAATCTAAACAGTAGGACAGAAAGTATATCTCAGTGAGAAAGCACTTGCCTAGCCTAGCATGCCTTAGGTTCTGGGCTCCATTTCCAATACCACAAAAGAACCAAGAGGTTGATGAGATGGCTCAGCAGTTAAGAGATCTTGTTGCTCTTACAGTGGACACAATAGGTCCCCAACACCCAGGAAAGGTAGCTTACAATCACTTTTACCTACAGCTCTGGAGGATGCAGTGCCCTCTTCTGGCCACTATGAGCATTTGCTCATATGTGGACATACACATAAACCTACACATAATTTTTAAATGTTTTTTAAAAGTCAAACAAGTATAGAGTTTATGTGTACATATACATATATATGCAAATTATACATAGGTCCAATTCACACTGTATTTAAAATAGAATGTATATCTGAAGATGGAGGAGAAAGGAGAGCAGGATTCCAGGATATTGACCATACTTGTGAAGTTTTATGTAAAAGAAAATAAATGTTAAACAATTATGTAAAAATATTTACATCTTAAATAGGGCTTGTGTTATTTTTTATAATTTCTATATGTTTGAAATTTTTCAGTTTTTGTGTTCTGCACTCTATGTATGTTTTTCTTTGAAGGGGGCACTTGTGTGAGCATGTATGTGACCAGAGATCAACCTAGAATATGATTCCTCCTTAGATGCCATCAATCTTGTGGGTTTTTTTTTTTGAAACTGTGTCAGAGTAGGGAGAGAATAAACAGGAACTTTATAAACTCTAGGTTGTAAAACAAAATACAAGGCATCTGGTAGACTTTCTGTTAAAATAAAAAACTTTTTGAACCAATGAAGCTAATATTAGAAAATGTGGCTTTTATTTGTGGTTTGTGCAGCTCCTCACACTGACTGCAAAACCGAGCAGTACTATCCTTGGCTGCTGGCAGTGCTGCATCTGGCTTTGAGGGAACAGAACTCCCACAAGAAGAGCAGAGAGGGCCAACGTACTACCAAGGGCTCCTCCTTAAACCACAGCCTATAATACCAGCAGAGCTGGGAGCTGCCAGGAGCTCAGGCCAGTGAGGCTGGTTCTTCTAAAAGATAGGTGGAGACACTCCAAAATTATGTACCCTGTGCTAAACCAAAACCTTCAGCAGTGGTTTGTGGTGAGAGATCAGCATTTATGAGGATTCCTCCAAATAAAGCAGCCATGTCATACCTGTGCATAGCTGAGTGCTTTCTGAGACTCATGTTATGGAACATACAGAGTAACAACAGTCTTTTGAACCCAAAAAAGCACATCAGATGCTATCCCAGCTAAAGTTTTCAAAAGTCTGTTTCATCAGAATAGCTCCTCTGAGTCTTCTGAGATTCATTTCCTAATACTGAACTCAAACTTTGCTACTTTGTGTGTCTATGGGTCCTTTAGGCTTTAGGATTTCATTAAAAGATGGAGTCTTTCTGTATTCAAGCACTATGATCTAAAGACAGCTTCCTAAAGTGTGGGTGGTGTCCCTCATACTGGGTCCTATACCTGAATGTAAGAATTGCCAAAATAAGATTTCTGGTCACACAATCATAAAACTAATTCAAAATCTAACACAGAAGGAATCTGGGCTGTTTCAGCAACCCTGGCCTATAACATATCTACACGAGAGGAGTTCAGCCTTGGTTGTAAATACACAATCTTTGTGCTTAACATTGTGCATGTCTCACATCATAAAATATCCACAAATGCCATCTGAAACAACGTTGATAAGTGTGAGACTACTGTAGTCTATGGATTTCAGAGTATTTACTGTGTCAAGGGAAACAGAGCCATCTAACATTTTCTTAAAGAATTCCTCAGCACATAAATATCAAATCAATCAAATTTGAGTGTGTGGTGTTACACAAAGCAGCAAATCCATCTCCTTAGCATGAAAGTTTTCTTCCATCTTTAATAAAAGAAAATATTATTGTGAGTGTGTGTGTGTATGTGTGTGTGTGTGTGTTACTTATATCTCAATTTACAAGTCAGAGGCAGAGAGCACAATAGGAATAGAATGGGCTTTTGAAACCTCAAAATCTACAGTGACACATCTTCAAAAGGCCATGCCTCTTAATTCTTCCCAAACAGTCCCACCAGCTAAGGAGCAAGAGTTAAAACATACCAGCCTATGTGGGCCATTCTCATTCTAACAACCACAATATTTATAGCAAAAAAAAAGTTTTAAAATAGATTTCTTTGTGATCTGTTATCAGTAGTGTTTGTTGTGTGTACTGGTTTTATACTCTTATATACACTCTTGTATGCATGAAAATCTCTCCAGCAAAAAGAGTTTGCATGTGAAGAAAGTTTTCGAAGCTCTGTGTTGGTATACTGTTTCACTTGTAACCTTGACTTTTGTACTTTTGTGTGTTTGCATGTGTGCAGGTATGTGCAGGTACTTGTGTATATGTGTGCATGGGTGTGGAGGCCAGAGGATAGTCTTGGGTGTTGTTTCTCGTCAATTTTGTTTTTTGAAACAGGCTCTCTTGCTGGCCTGTAACTTACTAAGAGGATAAGGCTGTCTATCCAGGAATGGCCAGGGTTCTTCCCATCTCTGCTTTCCCAGCACTACGATTATAACAGTATACCACTATACTTAACTTTTTTAAATGTGGGTTCTGGGATTGAATTTAAGCCCTCATGTTTGTAAAACAAACACTTTCCCAAGTATGCTGTCTCCCAACCCTGGCTTCCATATTAATGTACATGCATATATTCTATGAGGATTAGGCTATATACATATGCCAAACTGGAGATGGGTAGAGATAGATATAGACCAGCAATACAATATTAGCTGCCAACCCAAAATGAATCTTATATCTGTTATTTCTTATTTACTTTAACTCTATTCCAGTGTTCAACCTTCTCTACCTAGCCATGACAATTGTATGATGAATTAATTACCACTCCATGGATAAGATAACCTCTGTCTTTTAGACAATAGTGATAATCCCATTTATGTTGAGTAATGTTATGTCAACTTTTCACTGGCTACAGTCATCTGAGCAGAGAGAACCACAGTTGAGAAAATACCCCATGAGAACAGGCTGTAGGCAAGTCTGTAGGGCATGTTTTTAATTAGTGATTGATGAGGGTGGGGGCACAGTCCATTTGAGTGTGGTGCTATCCCTAGGCTGGTGATCCCAGCTTGTGAGTAAGATATGAGTAGCAATCCAGGAAGCAACATCCCTCTCTGACCTCTGAAGCAACTGCTACATCCAGGCTTCTGTCCTGTCTGAGTTCCTACAATAACTGCTTTCAATGATGAACATATGGAAATGTGAGTGAAATAAACTTTTCCTTCCCAGGCTGTTTTGGTCACAGTGCTTTATCACAGCAATACTAACCCTAAAACGCCATCCCACTCGCCTGTGGTTGAATTCCAGATGCAGTTTTGGAGTAACTCAAGCTGCAAAACCCACTAAGAGACTTCTAGGAAGATGCTTAAGAATGCTGCAATCTCCTTATAACCCTAAGGTCATCCCTAAAGACGCCTTGGAGAGGGTCCTGGCAAAGAAATATGAATCTTAGTCCTTGGTCCTTGATGATAGTTTGGAAACTCTGTATCCATCAACCCTGAAGTCTGTCCTATTTCTAAACTTCTTGTTGCATAGGCAGTAATTTACATCTTCACAAACCAGTGTGAACTTGAACTAGCTCTGAAATAAGGTTAGAAAGATTAATAGGGTGAAGCCCAAAGCATCGTACCAAATAGGCATGTCATAAATGGAAGTACATCACACTCTCTTCCAGCCCTGCTCAACAGGTCTCCTCTACACTGTCCTCCAGAATGTTAACAATGGAACATAGATCACAGCATTTCCTTCCTTATTCTGGTCATTCTTGTTCTTAAGCAAAGTGTTTATTCCCTACAGGAACAGCAGAGAACTCAGACATAGCAGGATGCTCTATATACAGGTTTCTGTGCTCACATGGGGATTCAGGAACTAGGCTCATGCTCATCATTTAGCTACTGTGAATACATGCTACCACTATTTCACTCTATATATTCACTCTATTTAATTATTCCTGTATTTTTCCTCTTATCAAAAAACTCTGGATGTATAATTTCAACAGTTTAACTTCCCAGAGAAGCCTTCTACCACAAGGTAACCAAACCTTAACAGAATCCTAATAGAAATAAATATTTTCAGATTTTTACAGATAAGGTATAAAAGGAGTCTTTCTGTCCTGTATGTTTTAAAACTGAAGAACAAAACCCAAAAAGATCAGAATGAAGACCATGTCACAGTAAGTATAAGAATAAGCATATTTTGGTAGGGGTATGTATCACATGTGTATGCACCTACGGAAGCCACAGATCAACCTTATACGACACTCCTCAGATGCCATACACCATGTTTTTGAGGTCTCTTACTGAACAGAAGCTCATCAATTAGTTTAGGCTGGCCATGTAGCTCCACCTCACAAACTCTGAAGTTACAAGTATGAACCACATGCCTACCTAGTACATGTGTATAGGTATGGGGGGGTAGATTAGTGGATAGAACTTAGGGCTTCATGCTTGCATGGCAAGCACTTTATAGACTGATCTGTCTCCAGCCACGGAAGAGCCATACTTCCTGACAGGAGCCTAGCAATTACAAGGATTCCAATGAGAAACAAAATGGCTAATAATCAATAAGGTGACAAAAAGAAGTGACAAGTTGCATCCTTTGTTTATAGCTCTTAAAGCAACAGGTCCTCCAAAAACCACATTCCTGAGACAAGGATGCCTTCCCATGGGAGGCAGCTGCTCACTGAGGCAGAGACCCTAAAATGGGGATGGGAACAAATGCATGACTGTGAAAATCCACATAGTGTGGGTCGTTTACTCTGTAGGAAAAGGAAAGCTGGGGCTGGGGGGGGGAGGGGAACCTATCCTAGCAAGCCCTCAAGCACATTCTCTAAAATGCTTAGAAACAACTACTTAATAGGAAGTAGTCTCCCAAACTAGTGAAACAGAAGAAAGGCAGCCAAGTGCAGGGGGCAGACCCTGTGCCCAAACATTTCTGAGACCAGGAAGTAATGTTAAACAAGTATGGTGGGCTGGGGAGGGGAGTATGATAGACCTTGCTTGGTAAAACACTTGCCACATACTCGTGATGGCCTGATTTTGATACCTAGCACCCAGAGAAATCTTGCAGTGGTGGCACATGCCTCCACTCTCAGCACTGGGGAAGAAGATATACAAGGATTCCTGGAGTTCACTGGTCAGATAGAATAATCACTAAGCCCCAAGTCCCAGGACAAGACCCCATCTCATGAAGCAAGTTGATGCTCCTGAGGAACAACATCTATGGTTGACCTCTGGCCCCCACACACATACGCACACGCATGCACGCGCGCACACACACACACACACACACAGAGAGAGAGAGAGAGAGAGAGAGAGAGAGAGACAGAGACAGAGACAGAGAGACAGAGACAGAGAGAGAGACAGAGACAGAAAAAAACAGAGACGAGGAGGTGCAGAAAGTAAAATGCATAGAAAAGACAGAGTGTCAGAGAACAAATTAAGAATAAGTGAACCCCAGTTCTTTCCTGGAGAATGGTTCTGTAGAAATTGGTTTGCTTGTGAGACACAAACTGCAGGTGTTGGCTCTAGCCTCAGCCTGAAACACCCACATGTTTTTTTTTAGTTCTGCACATTGTAGTAGATTAGAAGTTATTTATTCCTCAGCCCTTGAGTTTCTGGAAAACATGGGTGTGAGATAACCTTTCATCTCTGGCAATGTCTCGGCCCTGTGATGCATCTTGACTGAGGGAGAAGATGTTACTCGGGTCACTACCCTACATGGGGAGTAGGTAGTAAGGTGAGAAGAGCACTTCACTCACCCAGGTCCCTCTACTCCGCTGGCCTTCTTGTGCCTGTCCAGCCTCACCACCCTATAAACAGTCATATTCCTAAAGCAGGGCTATATTTTTATACAAACATCATGTTAATAAGATAAACAACAGAACTTTATTAATATAGTGCACCTGCACATAGTTATGGAGGAAAAAAAAGAGAAAGAATTTGAATATTGCTGAAAAACTAACATCCCAGGGGCATAAAAACCTTCAAAGACTTCTGGGATACAAGACATTTGGCCCTGGATGGCAAAGTTAGACCCAAAGAGGTGTTGACCATGGTTACTACTTGGAGTAAATCCACCACCCTTCCGTCATAACAAATTCATGTCATTGAAATGCTTCATGTCAAACCAGAGCTTGTCATCCCATTCTGGCCCATTCCATTTGTTTACATCTCAAATGATAACCCACTTCCCTGCTACCCCTCCACAAACCCCCATCTAACATCCACCCTCTCCCCCTCCCATTTGCCTCTATGAGGCAAATCCCCCATCTAATACCCACCCTCTCTTGTCCTACCACTCCATCATCCCCCTACACTGAGGCACCAAGCCTCCACAGAACCAAGGGCCTCCCGTCCCACTGATGTCAGACAAGGCCATCCTCTGCTACGTATGTAGCTGGAGCCATGGATCCCTCACTCTACACTCTTTGACTGGTGGTCTAGTCCCTGGGAGTACTGGGTGGTCTGGCCATCCAACATTGTTCTTCCTATGGAGTTACAAACCTCTTCTGCTCCTCTAGTCCTTCCACCAGCTCCCCCACTGGGGTTCCCGAGCTCAGTCTGATAGTTGGATTCAAGCATCCATATCTGCATTGGTCAGTTGCTGCCATAACCTCCCAAGGAACAGTCAAACCAGATTCATGTCAGCAAGTGCCTCTTCGCAACAGTAACAGTGCTAGGGTTTGGTGTATGCAGAAAAGATGGATACCCAAGTGGGACAGCCCCTGATGGTACTTCCTTCAGTCTCTGCTTCCTTTTTTGTACCTGTCTTTCCTTTGGACAGGAACATTTCTGGGTTAGAAACTTTGAGATGGGTAGGTGGCCCCATCCCTCAACTGGGGGTCATGCCTATCTACTGGAGGTGATCTCTTCTTTCTCTCCCCTTCTCTGCACATTTCTGCTAAAGTCATCCTCTTTAAGTCCTGGGAGCCTCCCACTCCCCTGGTGTCTGGGACCCTCCAATGACTATCCCATTTCCTCATTCCCTACTGCTACATATCTTCTTTTCAATTTCCTGACCCTCTGTACCTCTCTTCTGTCCCCTCCAGTACAAGATACTGCCCCCCCCATATTTCCTCCCTCTCCAGTTTCTCTCCCAGATACCCCCTACCTACACCTCCCCTGTTCATCCAGTTCACCCCTCAATGCAGGACTGAAGCATCCACACCCTGGTTTTCCTTCATCCTAAGCTACATATGGTATGCGGATTGTGTCTTTAGCTTCTTTGTCAAAAATCAAGTGACCATAGGTGTGTGGTTTCATCTCTGGATCTTCAATTCTATTCCATTGATCTTCCTGTCTGTCACTGTACCAATACCATGAGGTTTTTATCACGATTACTCTGTAGTACAGCTTGAGGTCAGGGATGGTGGATCCCCCAGATGTTCTTTTATTGTAGAGAATAGTTTTCACTAACCTGGGTTTTTTGTTATTCCAAAGGAATTTGAGAATTGCTCTTTCTAACTCTATGAAGAATTGAGTTGGAATTTTGATGGGGATTGCATAGAATCTGTAGTTTGCTTTCAGTAAAATGACCATTTTTACTATATTAATCTTGCCAATCCATAAGCATGAGATCTTTCCATCTTCTGAGGTCTTCTCTGATTTCTTTCTTCAGAGACTTGAAGTTCTTATCATACAGATCTTTCACTTGCTTGGATAGAGTCACACAAGATCTTTTATATTATTGTGTAGGCTATTATTTCCCTAATTTTTTTTCAGCCCATTTGTCCTTTGAGTAGAAGAAGGCTACTAGTATGTTAATTTTATGTCCAGCCACTTTGCTAAAGTTGTTTATCAGCTGTAGGCGCTCTCTGGTAGAATTTTTGGAGTCGCTTATGTGTACTACCATATCATCTGCAAATAGTGATATCTTGACTTCCTCCTTCCTAGTTTATATCCCTTTGATCTCTTTTTGATGTCTAATGGTTCTGGCTAGAGCTTCAAGTACTATATTGAATAGATAGAGAGAGAGTGGGCAGCCTTGTCTTCTCCCTGAATTTAATGGGATTGCTTGATTTTTCTCTCCATTTAGATTGATGTTGGCTATTGGTTTGCTGTATATTGCTTTTATGCTATGCTTTTATGTACCTTGAATTCCTGATATCTCCAATACTTTTAACATGAAGGGGCATTGTATTCATGTGTTTTTTTCTTGGAGTTTGTTTATATAGTGGACTACATTGATGAATTTCTTTATATTGAACCATCCCTGTATTCTGCGATGAAGTCTACTTGATCATGATGAGTGATCATCTTCATGTGTTCTTGGATTTGGTTTGTGACAATTTTATTGAGTATTTTGCATTGATTTTTATAAGGAAAATTGGTCTGAAGTTCTCTTTCTTTGTTGATTCTTTTTGTGGTGCAGGTATCAGAGTAACTAAGCTTAATAGAAAGAATTGGGTAGTATTCCTTCTGTTTCTATTTTGTGGAATAGTTGGAATTAAGTCTTCTTTGAAGGTCTGATAGCATTCTGAACTAAAACCATCTGACCCTGGCCTTTTTTTTTTTGGCAGGGGGGCGGGGAGTTGGGAGACTTCTAATGACTGCTTCTATTTCCTTAGGGGTTATGGAACTATTTAGTTTATCTGATCCTGATTTAACTTTGGTACCTGGTATCTAACTAGAAAATCATCCATTTTATCTAGATGTTCCAGTTTTGTTGAATATAGACTTTTGTAATAGGATCTGATTATTTTTTGAATATCCTCAGTTTCTGTTTTATGTTTCCCTTTTCATTCCTGATTTTGTTAATTTGGATACTATCTCTGTGCCCTCTAGTTAGTTTGGCTAAGGGTTAATCTACCTTGTTGATTTTCTCAAAGAACCAGCTCCCAAGTTTGGCTGATTCTTTGTATTGTTCTCTTTGTTTCTACTTGATTGATTTCAACCCTGAGTTTGATTATTTCCTTCTTTTCGTTCTAGAGCCTTCAGTTGTGTTGTTAAGCTGCTAGTGTATGCTCTCTCAAGTTTCTTTATGGAGGCACCCAGAGCTATGAGATTTCCTCTTAGCACTGCTCTCATTGTGTCCTATCAGTTTAGGTATGTTATAACTTCATTTTCATTAAATTCTAAAAAGTCTTCAATTTCTTTATTTCTTCCTTGACCAAGGTATCATTGAGTAGAGCATTGTTCAGCTTCCATGTATATGTGGGCTTTCTGTTGTCTTTTGTTGTTATGGAAGACCAGCCTTAGTTTGTGGTGATCTGATAGAATACAGGGGATTAATTCAATGTTTTTGTATCTGTATGGTTGATATTTGAGAAGGTACCATGAGGTGCTGAGAAGAAGGTATATTCTTGGGTTTTAGGGTATAATGTTCTGTAGATATCTGTTAAATCCATTTAGCTCATAATTTTTATTAGTTTCACTGTGTCTCTGTTTGGTTTCTGTTTCCATGATCTGTCCATTGGGGAGAGTAGGATATTGAAATCTCCTACTATTATTGTGTGAGGTTCAATGTGTGCTTTGAGCTTCAGTAATATTTCTTTTACAAATGTAGGTGCCTTTGCATTTGTGGTATAGATGTTCAAAATTGAGAGTTCATCTTGGTAGATTTTTCCTATGAGCATGTAGTGTCCTTCCCCATCTTTTTTGATAACTTTTGGATGAAAGACTATTTTATTGGATATTAGAATGACTTGTTTCTTGGGAACATTTGCTTGGAAAAAAAAAATTCCAGCTTTTTACTTTGAGGTAGTGTCTGTCTTTGTCACTGAGGTGTATTTCCTACATGCAGCAAAATGCTAGATTCTGTTTACATATCCAGTCTGTTAGACTATGTTAACTTTATTTTTATTGGGGAATTGAGTCTATTGATGATGAGAGATATTAGGGACCAATGATTGTTGCTTCCTGTTATTTTTGTTGTTAGAGGTGTTGTTTATGTGTTTCTTTTTTTATATGTTACTTGGCCTTTTCTCCTCACAGCTTTTAATATTCTTTCTTTGTTCTGTGCATTTGGTGTTTTAAGTATTAAGTGACTGGTGGAATTGCTTTTCTGGTCCAGTCTATTTGGAATTCTGTAGGCTTCTTGTATGTTTATGGGCTTCTCTTTCTTTAGGTTAGGAAAGTTTTCTTCTATAATTTTGTTGAAGATTTTTGCTGGCCCTTTGAGTTGGGAATCTTTACTCTCTTCTATACCTATTATTCTTAAGTTTGATCTTTTTATTGTGCCCTGGATTTCTTGAATGTTCTCAGTTAGAAGCTTTTTGCTTTTTGTATTTTCTTTGACTGTTGTGTCAATATTTTCTATGATATCTTCTGTAACTGAGATTCTCTCTTCTATCTCTTATGTTCTGTTGGTGATGCTTGCATCTATGACTCCTGCTCTCTTTCATAAGTTTTCCTTCTTTAGGGTTGTCTTCCTTTGTGTTTTCTCTAATATTTCTATTTCCATTTTTAGATCCTGGACAGTTTTATTCAATTCCTTCACCTGTTTTATTGTGTTTTCCTGACTTTCTTTGTGGGATTTATGTGTTTCCTCTTTATGTGTTTCTACGTTTACTTGTGTTCTCCTGATTAAGGGAATTAATTATGTCTTTCTTAAAGTCCTCTATCATCTTCCTGAGGTGAGAATTTAGATCTGAATATTGCTTTCATATGTATTGGGGTATCCAAAACTTGCTGTGTTGGGAGAACTAGGTTCTGATGTTGCTAAGTAGCATTGGTTTCAGTTGCTTATATTCTTGTTCTTGCCTCACACCATCTGGTTATCTCTGGTGTTAATGGCCTTGCTGTCTCTGACTGCAACCTGTTCTACCTGCAAGCTTGTGATCCTATGATTCTGTGATCGTGTGATTCTGGGTGTGTTAGAACTCCTGAGGGATCATACTGAATCTGTGTGTGGGATGAGTGGGTGGGGATCCAGAGCAGAAGCTCCACTCCAGGTACATGTGCAAACCAGAAGGAGCATGGGTCTCTGACTGGGCAGGTTACCTATGTCCCTGTGTCCCAGGGGTCCCAGTTATGCCAGTTATTGGAGCAGGGTTTTGGGGTCTCAGCTGTGTCAGAATACGTGGGAGCTCAAGCTGCAACTGGGGTGTGGGCTGAGTAGTGGGTATCCAGAGCAGATGCTCCACTCCGAAAAACCAATTTTTCACTTTTAAAAGAGGCTAAGGGATAACAAGAGCCTCTTCCTGCATCTGAACATTGACATGGGATAAAATGAGCCTTGACTTTCAGCCACAGTGGAACTATAAGGGATACAAACCAAACTCACAGAGGCAGACAGTGAAAAATATGAAGAGAAAGTAATCTCAATAACTCAGAACCATGGAATTGAAAGTTCTTCAGCCATGGCCAGTCAGGTTGGTGTGCTCTAGGAGCTTTAGCCTTCTTGTTACAAATGTTGAGCTGCACAGTCACCAGAGGCAACCCAGTCCAGGGCACAAACTCAGCTGGGTGCAAACACAAATGTTTCTGTCCAGGGAGAAGCACTGGAATCACATGTACACACTAGATAAAGGCCAGTTTATCGCTAGCTATTCCCTATATACCTGAGACACTCCTTCTCTCTAAACTCAGCACTCAGGCTATCTTTGAAGCCTCTCCAAATATTTACTTCCTTCCTAATATCTTTCCTATGTGAATGACTATCGAACAGCATTACAGTTTTGTGTCTGTGACTATTCCCCATGTGTTCCATATAAAAGAGAAAGTTATATCCACTTAACACATAGCACAGGATGACACTGAGTTGGTATGGCAGTTTTAAAACACAGCTTCTACTTCCACACATCCTGGCATGGTAGCATGTACTTGACATATTGCCATTCAGGAAACTGAGGCAGGAAGACTATGTGTTTGAAGCCAGCATGTGCTACAAAGTGCAACCCTGTTTCAAAAAATCATAACAATCTAGCCCCTCCTAAGTTTGAACATTCTTTTCAAACTTGGGCACATTCACAGCCCTGCTTTTGATTCTAAGAAGGCTCAGGTAGCTTCAGTTAACAAAAGTTAAATCATAGAAAGTGTGTTTCCAGGGCTAGGGAGATAGATTAGCCAGTGAAGGGTTTACCATTCAGACACTCGGGCATGAGCTTAATCCACAGTATCCATTTAAACTGGGCATGGGAGCACATACTTGTGACCTCAATGCTGGGGAAATAGTCAGGAAGATCCTTGGGGTTCACTGGCCATCCAGCCTTGCCTAAAATAAGATCCCCAAGTTTCAGTGAGGGAATTTTTTTAAAAACAGGATGAATTACTTGAAGAATGACAACCAAGATTGTTCTCTGTCCTCCACATACACCCACACATATACACCTGCATACACATGCACCTACAGACACAAAAACATGCATACTTATACACAAAAGTCCTATAAACTAACCCAGGACCCCAACTTTTATACATTCCTTTCAATGTTGAGAGATATCCATATGCCTGCCATTGAGTCTGAGTAGACTCAGATGGCTTCAACCAACAGAGTGTAATTCATAAAAAGAATCGTGTCATTTCACCAATCCATGGTAAACAAAATGGTTTGAACTAAATACTGAATTTATGAAGGAGTAACAAAAAAGACCCTCTTGCCATTGTAAAGGAGGAAGGTGAAGATAACTTCACCTATTGGCCATTTCTAAGATCATGGATACATTGTCTACAATTCTGTATATTAATTCTAAATTCTTAGAAGTGTCAACAGTCTGAGGCAATCCTGGGATATATGGTGAGACATGCTCAAAAAAGAAATTCTAAGACTAATGAAACTCTACTTAGCAATGAACAACAGCTTATGTTGCACTCAGGGCCCACAAGAAACTTGTACACTCAGTCACTTCCCATGAAGAAGACAACACTCAGATGGTGTGGTGGTTTGAATGAGATGCCTTCCATAGTCTTGGGTATTTGAATACATGTCCCCAGTTGATGGTACCATATGGGTGTGTTAGGAGGTGTGCTTCTACCGGAAGAAGCATATCACTGAGAGTAGTTTACTGTTTCCCACTTGGGGCTCATCAGCCTTTGCTCCAGCTATCGTGGCTGATGCTTGCAGCCATATTTCCCTGCCACGATAGAAACCCTCCAAAACCATAAATCAAATAAACCCTTATCTTAGCCATGGTGTTTTATCTCAGCAACATAAAAATAACTAACGCAAATAAATTAGGCCACATGTCCAGGCAGGAAGCACGGACTCCTCTGGGACTGTCTGACCCACATGCTGTTTTCTCTACACCACATATAGTCTTCTTCAGTTACTTTTACTTAGCTTTTAACTAGCTTCATAGTTTTGTGTCAACATGCAATATCAGGGAATGACCTCATGTCATGGGCAGTAGACAGGAAGCCTTAAAAAAAAAAAAGATGGATGTTCTATCAAGGATACTCCATGCTTGAATCACTGAGAGTTTTACGGTCATTTCTGTGGCCTCCCAACTGCAAAAGCAAAACCTCTTCATCCTTTCCTAGTTCCTAGTTTTGTCAAGAGCCACGGGAGCTTAATCAGAAGGACACTCTTCGACAGTGGGCTTGGGTACTCTTTTCAAAGCCATAGCCTGCCCTTTGGCTATTTGTTTTTTCAATAAGAAAAATAAAAAGGTACAAAATAATACATATTAGATGCTAAGTACAAGATAATTTTTTCTTTATGTCTCTCTGTGTATGTGTACGTATGTGTGTGTGTGGTATGAATGTATATGTGTAGTGTAAATGTGTGTTTGTGTGATGAATGAATGTGCGTGTGTGGTATAATTGTGTGTTTGTGTGGTATATGAAAGTGTGTATGTGGTATGTGAATGTGTGTGTATATGTAATGTGAATGTGTGCATATGTGGTGTTTGAATGTGTGTGTATATGGTGTGTGAATGTGTATGTGTATATGTAGTATGAATATGTGTGTATATGGTGGGTGAAACTGTGTGTATGTGTGTGGTGTCTGTCAATGTGTTTACATATGTGTGCAGCTGGTGCCCATGTATGCACTGTGGAGGTCAGGGGCTGATATCAAGATGTGTTCTTCTTTTCCTTTTATTTGATGAACTAAAAATCTTTTCACTGAACTAAAAGCTCAAGATTTTGGCTAGACTAGCTAATCAATAAGTCCCTATGAGCCGGGCAGTGGTGGTGCACGCCTTTAATCCCAGCACTTGGGAGGCAGAGGCAGGTGGATTTCTGAGTTCGAGGCCAGCCTGGTCTACAGAGTTCCAGGACAGCCAGGGCTACACAGAGAAACCCTGTCTCAAAAAAAAAAAGTCCCTATGATCTACCTGTCTCTGTCTCCAAACATTGGGGTTAGAGGTCTGTGGAAACACCCAACATTAGATTTTTTTTTCCAAGCGTTAAAATTTATATATTTTTTTAACTTTCAAAATGTATTGTTTTAGAACTTCATATATCAATCTGGTGTGTTTTGATCAAATATGCTTCCTACTCTCTACCCTTCAGCTTGTCTGATGTCTCCATATATCTGTATATCAGCACATACTCTTTCTGAAACTAAGTGCTGTCAGTACATATATAGGCTATAGAGCTGTCCACAGAAACATGGGCAACAGACTGTTGAAGGCACATTCCTAAATAAATTTGACTCTTTCTGTTTCTTAGCAAGTAGCCAATAACTCCTTAACTATAGGTAAGATTTTATCCACCCCTGCCCAACCACTGAACCTGGAATTCATCAGTTTACCTAGACTGGTTAGTCAATGAACTTCAGGGATCCACCCACCTCTGCTCTCTGGCTGCCCCTACCTAGCTTTTATATGGGAGCTTTCAGACATGTACTAAAGTTTTTATGCTTTTACAAGAGACATTTTGCCAACTGAGACATCTCCCCACCCTTCAAAACTCAAATTTTGATATAGAGATATATAGAATATTAGCTTTCCCTTTTCCCCTTCCTTGTCACCAGATCCCAATGTCATGAGCCACTTGTAAGACGTTTCACTTTCATTCCTCTTGCAGCTAAAACTGGCACTGTCACTGAGAGAACAGTACTCTAAGGAGGATGTTCTGGTTTCAGAGGAGGGTTTTCCTTCTAAGGAGGTGCGCCTTCCCATATCAAGAGCCTGTCCTGGCTGTTGTCATTTGAAGTTTAACAATAAGCTCCATGGGAAGCCAACAAGAGGGATATCAGGCCTGACATCTATGAATGACTTAAGGAACCAATGGTGAGATTCTTCTGTCCATGTTTACTGAAATCTGAACTGCCTTTCTTGCCCAAGTCAGTTTTTATTAGGTCTGTATGGCACCTCAAATCCTCCAAACTAATGCACGGCACTTTCATGAGATGTACCCGGCCACTCTACTATCAGTGACAAAAAGAATCATGCATTGTCTCTTGAGACACATCCTAGAGGGGTTATAAAGCTACTCAGTGACAGTGTCATCCCCATTTCCAAAATGGGGATGTACATGTAAAGTGAGCACTACAACTGTACATGTCCCACCCAGAAGGTGACACATTCTTCACATGGACCTTGTCACAGCAGACACTCTGAGAGCACTTCCTCTTACAGGGCTCTCTCTAGAGGTGGAGAAAATAGAGGGCAAGAAGCCTTAGGAGAGTTTGTGAATATGGAAGAAAAATAAATAATAAAAGCAATCCTTATATATTGTCCAGCTCCCTATTACAGTATCACGCATCTAAGATCAACCAGCTTTAGAAAAAGGAAATATTTACTTTGACTAGAGCCAGAGATTCTAGTCCATAACTGGTTGGTTCTGATGCTTGGGCCTATATGGCAAGGTTACACAGAACAGCATGAAGTATGGAGTGTGAGCTAGAAGAAAGCACCTCACAGTAGTACAGAAGAAGAGAAGAGAAGAGAAGAGAAGAGAGAGAGAGAGAGAGAGAGAGAGAGAGAGAGAGAGAGAGAGAGAAAGAGAGAGACTGGGCTCTCAATATCTTCTTCAAGACCACACCTCCCCAAAGACCTAACTTGCTTTACCAGGCCCAATCTCCTAAAGCTTCCATGTCTAACAATAATATTATGGTAGTGTCCAAATTTTTAATGTGCAGGTTTTTGGGTACACTGGGGACCAGCAACGCTCCTGTTGATTTAACCATAGATTGAGGTAAGACCAGCTCATCCCAATTGTTCCTCTATTCATGGAGGAATGAAGATAGTGTCCTTAGCAGGACATAATTTAAACATACCAAGATATCTCCCTATTTATACGTTCTAGCAAACTAATGTTTGATCACTTTTTCTGAAGGAAAGTCAGTTTTCAAAAGAAACAATTGGTGTTAACATAACTGAGAAATTTCATTAGCTATAATATAGTTTAGCATATACTCTTGGAACAAATCATTTTATTCATATATTTTAGGCCCTCTCTTACGTCAAGATTTGTTTGTGGTTTGTTTTATTTTTTAAGACTCATGTGCCCAGGCCTGGGCTCCAACTTGCTATATAGTTAAGAATGATCTTGAATGTCTGACCCCCTGAGTCCTCCTCACCATGCTAAGATTACAGGAATGAGCATGGCGAGTAGCATTCAGTGGCAGGTGTAATATAGAGCACATGCATGCTAAGCAAATTATATACATCCAGTCCCTTGTTTAATGGCATTAGGTGTTAAACCTGGCATGATGAGGATGCTAGGCAGTTGCTCCACCATGAAGCAGCATCCTCATATCATTTTCCCAGAAATGCTTATATCAGTACAAAACTCTTGGGAATCTTAAGTGTATTCCATATTTTCTAAACCTTTCTTCTCCAGATGCAAATGTATGCCTTTTACTTTTGCTGTCCTTGGGATATAGAATGTGCCACAAATGGGCATACTTAAAAGGTTTCAGATCAATGGGAACACATGGTTAAAGGGAATTGTGGAGGCCCCTTCTTTTCTGTCTTTTGAGGTTTTGCCACATACTTCCTACAGTGTTATGTGGATTTACCATAAACCATGGGACAAGAGAACCCTTTCCTTTGTAAGTGGGTTGTCTACAGTGTCCAGTATGCATTAAGTGGAAACATTCTTTGCTTTGTTTTGAAGTGCTGGAAATTGACCCCAGGAACTTAGGGACTTGTCCCCAGACTACAACCACAGCAATAGTGACAGAAAGCTAATGTTTTGTTACTGTGCTGGAAGACAAGTAACTTTAACTATTTCCTCTCCTAAAACTATTTCCTAAGCCTAAAAGCTAGCTTGTTTGCTTTTTATAAGAAAGGAAGGAAGGAAGGAAGGAAGGAAGGAAGAAAGAAAAAAAGAAAATCAGTTTTCTTACACTTATGTGTGTAATGATTTTGGTTTCTTATACCTGAAATAGTAAGTAGCCCTTTAACAGTAGTATTAAATGCTATTATTGTATTTTCTCAAAAGTAAGTTTCAGTTAATTTTTACATGTGGCTTGATGTCTCAAATCAGTCATCTCCAAATACCCCATGGTTTTTGGAAAGTCTGAACTTCTGTCTGCTTGTTATTTCATGTGAATTTAATATTCTTACCCAAACTTTCCACATTCCACGTCCTCAAGATTCATTTTCTCTCTAAAAATTTTTAATGTCAATTAAAAGCCAAAATCAACTAATTTCAGCCTCAGTTTTCAAATGTCAGTTTGTTTAACCTAACTCTTCAATTTATAAACTGTAATTCTAAACGTTAATATCTGACATTTCCTTCTGAAGAAAAAACAGTAGAAACTTTGCCATTAAAGTAGCTTTTGGAAAGTTGGCTCCTCCCACCTGCGGTTTTGGGGGAGGTTGGGGGTGGAAGGCGTCTGACTTCCCGCGCCTGCGCCCAAATACCCCAGGATCAGTGTAGGGCCTGCGCCGCCCTGTAAGGTGGGGGGACAGCCCTGTGTGTACCCAGGAAAGGCAGAGATAGGGTGACTTTACACGTTCAAACTAACACATAGGAACTCAAATGGAGGGAAGAATCGACTGAAAAGCAAACAACAAAGTGAAGACCAACTTGGCTTATTCTCCTGGCCCGTTTTCTGCTGAATCAGCTAACTTCACGGAAGCGTTGAATTCCAGAGTCTAAAGAGTTTTATTTTAGTTCTCGTTTCCAAGAGTAAGAAGTATTGCTTTCACTATAAGAGACTGCTAAGTAGATTTCAACTTTAAAATAAGTAAACAAAAAAGATGGTGGGTGTATCTATTAATCCAGCAGACTTGGTTGGAAGGGCAAAAGCCTGCGTGGGGCGGGGGAGGGACTGAAGGGGCGATGTCTTGTGGATCTACAGAAGGCACTATTCCTAGGAGGCTGTTGCATTGAACTGCAGCGAACAGGAGGAAGACAGATTGCTATAACTCACGATACACCAGTGTGGCTTATTTTATTTAGCCACAAGGTTGTTTTAATGAAGGTAACTACTAGCTTGCACACCACCACCACCACCCCTCCACCGCCAAAGATCCTGCACAGCCTAGAATGGACCTGCATTCCCCTCTTTCTCTACTCCATACCCAACTTTTGTTCTCCAGTTCTGACAAAGAGCAAAAATCTTGAAACAAAAAGAAAGGGTGGAAGGGGGAAAGGGCGGAGAAGGAGAGGGAGGAAGGGTGAGGGGGGGTGAGGAGGGGGAGGGAGAGAGGGAAAGGAGGGTGTGAGAGAAGGAGAGAGGAAGAGGGAGGGAGAGAGGGAGCGAGGGATTGGGAGGGAGGGGGGAGTAAGGGGGGGAAGGCTGGCCGCTGAAGTGCCTGCCACCCTCTTAGCTATCTGAAATGCTTATTCCTGAGATTACAGTAATTACAGCCGCAGCATGAGTTCCATACAAGCGCTAAATGAAACGGCACATCAATTAAAAAAATAAACACTCCATTCCAGGAGAAAGACAACCCCCTGGGACGCCCTAACAAGCGTAAATGAACCTGCCAGGCCCTGGCCCCTCACACCCTCCTCCCTACTTAAGGTGGACGCGGAAAGGGCCGGCAGCAGCTGACGACTCCTCTGGTTCTCGGTGTTGAGTACACCACGCAGCAGAAAAGGAGGCACAGGACAAAAATCACAAGTTTTTATGTAGATGAGTTTATATATGTCTTAAAAGTAACACGTGGCTAGGGAATGCAGTGGTAGTTGTCAGTGTGTCTTATTGGTAAACTTATGCTTGTGTCTGAAAGGGAAAACTGAGTCTACCTGTTTCATATATTTATATATTTTATCCCATCCAAAGATCAACCTCCTCAGTGTCATCTGGCTTGATCACTCCCACTTTCTAGGTAAGGAATTGAAGTTCCACAGGTCACGCAGCAATGGATACTTATGTACCGCACTCCCAGTACACAGAAAGAGCTCCCAAGCATAGCCAAACCTGGTCGGTCATCTAGCCGTAATAGAAGTCTCACTACATCACTAAATCGCCAAGTCTGAAAAGCCCTCGTTATGAGAATACCAAAAGGAAATCTCTCCCTGAATTCCCCTTGTGAACCAGCTTTGGAGCCCTGACTGTGCTTCCAAGACCATCTAGAACCAGCAGGTATTGTCTATAGAGCAAATGAGACTGATTCCGAGAGCCCTGGAAGGTGCATTCACTACAGCAATACTGTCCTAGATCCCAGAAGCAGACTCGGAGAAATGCGACCAAGATCTCTGAAGTGCTAAGCTCTTTGGGTCCCCAAAGTCTGAGTAAATGCTCAATCCGTGCGGTCAACCCCATAGTGACCAAAAACAAACTCTCCATCCGCCCAAAGCTAAGAAAGCAGTCCCAAAACTACGGACTTCCTTAAGGAAGGCTGAGCCTTGAGAACGCAGATACTCCGCCCTGTGGCGCAGGGATTGGTGAACCCAGAAGAGGGAGGAGACCAAGTTCAGGCTGTATAAATATTCATGAGCCGGCCGGAGGCGCTAGCTCACTAAAGCCGGGAAGTTGGGCGAAGGGCGCTGCTCCTGCGGAGGAGGCGGAGGCTGGGACCACAGTGCTCAGGTGTCTTCTCTATCTTTTGCTCTGGATTTGTTTGTCGGTCTAGCAAGAAAGCACGTCCTGCACCCCGCCCGACTGTGGCCAGAACGCGGCGCGGACTTTTGGTGGCGGCAGATGCAAGAGGACCGACGCAGGAGTGAGAAGGCAGCGGCCTGACCAGCGGAGGGCCCGGAACTCTGGCAGTGGCGGCGCGGCCTGGAACGGACATGAACCCTCAGGGCCCGAAGAGGGGCCGCTAGGTCTGACCCGAGAGTCTAGAGGCCAGACACAGCCATCTTGACTGAGGCCAGAAAGGAAACTTGAGGCGCGTCGCCCTCTGAGCCTTCGCTGCTGGGAGCCACAAGAAGTATCTGAGCGTGCAGAACGACCTACACGAGCTCAGGAAGATGAGCCCGGGGGCCACCACTCCGCTCCGGGAGGGCTGAGTGCGGCTCAGAGGGCGCGGGACAGACCCTTTGGAATTGTGGCGCGTCTGCGGTCACCCCAGGAGAGACGTGGGGGAGGGCCGGACGACTCCTGCCTAGGTTTCCGACCCTGCTGCCACGGTCGCTGTCTGAAAAGGAGATAGATTGTTGGCATTCTCCTCTCCGCAGAGAAAAGTGGGACAAGACCTGATCTCCCTTTTCTCAGATTCCTCACTGTAGAGCCCTTCTGCGCGCCACCTAGAGAAGGAGGACGTGGGGGTCCCGGAGCGCAGCATGGAGTGGGGTTACCTGTTGGAAGTGACCTCCCTGCTAGCCGCCTTGGCGGTGCTACAGCGCTCTAGCGGCGCTGCCGCGGCTTCGGCCAAGGAGCTGGCGTGCCAAGAGATCACAGTGCCGCTGTGCAAAGGCATCGGTTACAACTACACCTACATGCCCAACCAGTTCAACCACGACACGCAAGATGAGGCGGGCCTAGAGGTGCACCAGTTCTGGCCGCTAGTGGAGATCCAGTGCTCCCCCGACCTCAAGTTCTTTCTGTGTAGCATGTACACGCCCATCTGCCTGGAGGACTACAAGAAGCCTCTGCCGCCTTGTCGCTCTGTATGTGAACGCGCCAAGGCCGGTTGCGCGCCGCTCATGCGCCAGTACGGCTTTGCCTGGCCTGACCGCATGCGCTGCGATCGGCTGCCGGAGCAGGGCAACCCCGACACTCTGTGCATGGACTACAACCGCACCGACCTCACCACGGCCGCGCCCAGCCCACCGCGCCGCCTGCCTCCGCCGCCTCCGCCCGGCGAGCAGCCGCCCTCCGGCAGCGGCCACAGCCGCCCGCCAGGGGCCAGGCCCCCACATCGTGGCGGTAGCAGTAGGGGCAGCGGTGACGCGGTGGCTGCGCCCCCCTCGCGCGGCGGGAAGGCGAGGCCCCCTGGTGGCGGCGCTGCTCCCTGCGAGCCCGGGTGCCAGTGCCGCGCGCCCATGGTGAGTGTGTCCAGCGAACGCCACCCGCTCTACAACCGCGTCAAGACCGGCCAGATCGCCAACTGTGCGTTGCCCTGCCACAACCCATTCTTTAGCCAGGATGAGCGCGCCTTCACCGTCTTCTGGATCGGCCTGTGGTCGGTGCTCTGCTTCGTCTCCACCTTCGCCACTGTCTCTACCTTCCTCATCGATATGGAGCGCTTTAAGTACCCGGAACGGCCCATCATATTCCTCTCCGCCTGCTACCTCTTCGTGTCTGTCGGGTACCTGGTGCGCCTGGTGGCAGGACATGAGAAAGTGGCCTGCAGCGGCGGCGCGCCGGGTGCGGGCGGAGCTGGGGGTGCGGGCGGCGCGGCCGCGGCTGGCGCGGGGGCGGCTGGCGCGGGGGCGAGCAGCCCGGGCGCGCGCGGCGAGTACGAGGAGCTGGGCGCAGTGGAACAGCACGTGCGCTATGAGACCACTGGCCCCGCGCTGTGCACGGTGGTCTTCCTCCTTGTCTACTTTTTTGGCATGGCCAGCTCCATCTGGTGGGTAATCCTGTCGCTCACGTGGTTCTTGGCGGCTGGCATGAAGTGGGGCAACGAGGCCATAGCAGGCTACTCGCAGTACTTCCACCTGGCCGCGTGGCTCGTGCCCAGCGTCAAGTCCATCGCGGTGCTGGCGCTCAGCTCCGTGGACGGCGACCCAGTGGCAGGCATCTGCTACGTGGGCAACCAGAGCCTTGACAACCTACGCGGCTTTGTGCTAGCGCCACTGGTCATCTACCTCTTCATTGGGACTATGTTTCTGTTAGCTGGCTTCGTGTCGCTGTTCCGAATCCGCTCAGTCATCAAGCAGCAAGGAGGCCCAACTAAGACACACAAGCTAGAAAAGCTCATGATCCGCTTGGGCCTCTTCACCGTGCTCTACACGGTGCCCGCTGCCGTCGTTGTCGCCTGCCTTTTCTATGAGCAGCACAACCGACCGCGCTGGGAAGCCACGCACAACTGCCCATGCCTTCGGGACCTGCAACCGGACCAGGCTCGCAGGCCCGATTACGCGGTCTTCATGCTCAAGTACTTCATGTGCCTAGTGGTGGGCATCACATCGGGCGTGTGGGTCTGGTCCGGCAAGACTCTGGAGTCCTGGCGAGCGTTGTGCACTCGCTGCTGCTGGGCCAGCAAGGGCGCTGCAGTAGGCGCGGGAGCTGGAGGCAGCGGCACTGGAGGCGGTGGCCCGGGCCCCGGCGGGGGTGGGGGACATGGCGGAGGCGGGGGATCCCTCTACAGCGACGTCAGCACTGGCCTGACGTGGCGGTCTGGCACGGCCAGCTCTGTATCTTACCCTAAGCAAATGCCATTGTCCCAGGTCTGAACCCTGAACGGACGCCCAGACGGGGCGGAGAGGGTGGGGGATGGAGAACCCGAGGGCGGCGAAGGGACCCCAGACCGGCCAGGGTTCCCACCCCTTCACCGTGTTGACTGCTATTAGCATGATAATGAACTCTTAATGGTATCCATTAGCCGCAGGGACTTAAATGACTCCCTTAGAACAAAGTACCTGGCATTGAAGCCTCCCAGACCTAGCCCCTCCTCTCCGATGCCCCAGCGCCTATCCCAGACAATGGTTTCAGTGGTTTAAGATAGTTGGAACCCTCCTGGTTGTCCTGGATGAGTCTTGAGGTAATAACACTACAGATTTCACCCAAGGGACTGCTTCAAGGTCAACTTCATCAGCATAAATTCAACCCCTCATACACCCTAGAGGAGGGACAACTGCTACCTTGTGGGACTGCACAGTTTGGGTATTCTTAATGACCAGGCAGATGCCTTAAATAAACAAGAAATGTCTTAATTATACACCCCAAGTAAATACGGGTTTCTTACATTAAAGGATGTATTTATATAATTATTTGTTAGGTTGTAAAAAAAAGTGTAAAATATGTATATATCCAAAGATATACAATGTGTACATTATCTGTAAAAAGTTTAGAGACTACCCTGTAAGAACAAATATAAGTATTCTATTTTGTCAATAAAATGACTTTTGATAAATGATTTAAGTACCACCCTGTCCCCCATCTCTTCTGAACTGTTCCCCTTATGCTTGCTGAGGACATGTGAGGAAATGTACATTTTCTGGCTCGCCATTTTGTACTGACTTTAGGCATGGAGACAATTACCTGTTAACCTCTAATTCTTAAACTGTTAGCAAAGTAAATGTCATTGTTGAATTGAAATCGCGTGTTTGCACTCCCCCCCCCCAAAAAATGGTGTTTTTCATGGTCTCACCTTGCTGACATGTGGGTTACAGCTCTTCATAGTGTGTGTGGATGGACAGTTTGCAAAGGTGGCCATTCCACTTGGCCTGTTTGTCTGGTATAATGCCACTTAAACTGAAACAGCAGCCCTACGCGAGTATCTTCAGTCTGTGATTTTTGAAAGCACTGGCCTTTTACAGACCTGGCCACACTCAGAAATGAGGAGGTTAGTATTTGAGGCCACAGGTCACCTCTATACTGTAAGTCACTTGAAAATCTGGTGTAGCAGAGCAGATGCTTGCTAACAGATTAAATGAATGGGTTAACTTCTTAATAGCATTCCCTGCTTGTGTATTCCAAGTGTGCTGCTTTTCCTGGAGAAAAAAGCTATTGTTCCTCTGTCAAGACTAAGCTAATTTATTTGAACAGAAGGCTGTTGAATCAGCAGAAGAATGTGCTGGCAATTGTTGAACTTTTTACCTGTCTGCCCAGTGGCTCTGCACATCATTCCTTTAAGAGGAGCTAAATGAATAGGGTTAATCTGTAGGGAACTTGGTCTTTTGAGTTTGGAAAACTTTGATCTTTTCTCCTCTGTGAATGTGCTGTATAGCCTGAAGTTTCTTTCCCTGCTGCCTGGCTTCTCTTGGTGCAGACCAATTGGCCACTGTGGAGCCTTAACGCTCTTCCATTAAAGGGATGTGGGACTTTTACTTTAAAAAGAAGAAGCAGAGAGGGAGAGGAAGACTTGTAACAGTGAAGACCAGAGGCGCAAGTGCGCTCAGCCTTTTCAACAGCTTTCCACGGCTTTGTTAGCCAGCCTGCAGGCAGCTAGGCCTGGGCTGTGCATTATAGAAAAGGCTCTGAATGCCCCACAGGTGGTCTCTGCACATAATCCCCCAATTTAAAGCGGTTTCCTTTGCTGGACAATTGCATTACAAAACTCCCTTCTTTTACACTCCTAATTGAAGCAATGAACTATTATAAACTACAAGTTTTTCTTTAAAAAAAAAATCCTCACTGCCTAAACTCTATTGACTAAATGCTGGCAAATTTTCTGAACTGGACCTTTTAAACCACTTGTAGGAAATGCTTCTTCAGCAGATATTTTTTCAGATATTTTTATTCCTTAGGCTTTTTAATTTCTGGAAGATTAGCAATAATTTAAAAGTAATTGGCAAGGTTGTATATTCATACTGAAAAGAGAGCCCCAGGTCCCTTATTAACCTGTCAATCAAAATAAGAAACTGGCAGGTTCCCTGCTAATAACTGGAGTCCAGCGTTGTGGATGGGGAGGTATCCTGGGTGCCCTTCTTAGATGTTTGTTTCTCTTTGGTTTTCCTTTAGTGACGAAATTCTGAATTAATAAGATGAAAGCTACTTATTTTATAGATCTTCGTGAGGAGGCATGTTTTAAAATTTTTCTATTCCCTTTCAGAGTTCCTGTTTGTGTTAACTAAAATTTCAAAATTAGATATATAATGAGAATATATGCTTTAGTTGTCATGCCCATTTTACCTTCAAAAATTGGGCACCTTGCCAGCAGTTTTATTCGTTAAATAATTACTGGTTTGTGACCTCGGCACATACATGCACTCCCACCTAACCCACACTGTGAGTGGGATGCTGAGTGGGTATAAACTGGCCATGAACTCTGTGTATTCAGTAATAAGGTCAAAGTTAGAGGCAGGGCTTTATCACATGTGTGGAAAAGAGCTGAAAGTTGCTGTTTTATGACACTTTTTGGTAGCAATTTTTAACTATGATAACTTTGGGGAGTTGTTATTTTGAAGCTTTTACCTCATTAGTGTTTCATGCATCCTTGCAAAATGTCATATTTAATAACTTTTACAGGCTGGCTGTAATGGCTTACAGCTAAACAAACTTAAGAGTCAAGAAAGCCCTGTTTCCACTCTGAAGACTTTCAGTGAAAACTGCCTGCTGCTGCTGTAATCAACAGAGACTCACTGGTTCAGGACTGGCACTCAACCACAATGCTCTTAGCTTTAGAACCTGAAATGTAAATCAAAAGTTGTCAACACCCAAATGAGACCCACAGTTGATTGTATGGGTAGGAAAAGGAAAGACGAACCCATGTGCATTAGACAAGCAATGGCAGGGTGATTGCCCAGATACCAGTTTAACCTATGTAGGTGTGTTCTTGACTACTACATGAAAACAAAATGTTAAGAATTCTCAAGTATTTGAGGGTAGGCAATGTGGTTGTTATATATCCAGAGGATTGAGGTAAATATAATCTAATGTGATTAAAACAAACAGGGAACAAAAACTTGTTGAAGTCACTTGTGGGAAGAATCGTGCTGAATACTTTCTTTTTGCTTTGTAATAAAGGCAACCTGGAAGTACCATAAACAGAAGGTGAGAAGGTTAGTAGAAAAGCAAACTTTGTCTCATCCTCATTTCTTAATCTCCTCATTGACTGTGCTGAGGGTACCTGTAATACTTCAAAGATTGGGGGAAGGAAATCTGATTGTTTTCTTAAAAGGAAAGCGCTCAGAGCTCAAGCTCATCATTGAAGAACAGGATCAATTTAAAGAGCCCTGCAAACATTTTGCTGAGGCTCAAAACAGGGGCCAGGAACCAGGTATCAGTTTCAAAAGGATGATACTATACTACCATCTTGTGGTAGAACAAGGTTCCAGAACCTGCCCGGAACAGCAGTTTCTTCATTTGGTTCATTGATTGAAAACCTGTGCTGGAGCTAGGGAAAGTGCTCAGTCATTCCAGGGCTCTCAGAAGGTGCAAAGTCCTGGGTTTAATCCCCAAAATCTCAAAATCTAGGTATGGTGGTACATATCTTTGACCTTATCACTCAGTAGAAAGGTCATCAGTCACAAAGTTTGAAATCAAACCTGGGCTAGAGACTAAGAAAATAAAATTTTTAGAGTGTTGGCTCTGTTTCTCAGCAGATCTCACATATTTGTACTCTTAATTCTGTAGCCATGTTAGGGCAAACACCCTAGAGCTGCCTCAGTCTTAGATGCCACAAACATCCCTTCCACACAGTTATAATTTTATTAACTTCGACTGAACTAGAGTCTCCTATGTTGAAGTCCAAAAAAATTATCCTCAAAAATATTATTTATACTTGTAAAATTTTTTGAGGAATGCCAATGTATCAGATATGTAATGCCCCGATATTATGGCAAAGGGATATAGTTGACTTGCTTTATGAATGTATTATTTTATACTTTCCTTGGAAATAAGTGGATCTGCTGGTCCACAGGATGTCCCTCAGAGCCACAGAAGATGCACTCAGTTTCATTCAACAGTAAACACACCAAGGGGAAGACACTATCCTGGAAAAAGAGGCTAGCCAAGGGTAAGCAATTGCTTTGGCTTGCTCTAACTCTCCAGGAAGAGAGGATGTATGGATGACCAGGCCTGTATAGGATGAGATAGAAGAGCGCTGCCTCAAAACCTACGTATGATAATTTATTTTCTGAGAAGTGGAATAGCTTCTGAGGATGGGAGGAGACATGGCCCAAGACTATTCCTGAATCACAGAATGAGAGTTAAGAGATTGGGGGGGGGCGGTGCTCAAGAATCCCCGTGTGTGCTGTGCGGGGAAATCTTGATTTCAGTTTCCCAATGATAGCAGCAGAAGGGGTACTAAACATTATCACGGACCCACATAACTCTGTCTATACCTGATTCCAAAGAAGCTGGAATGGAAGCAGCCACTCAAGTATCAGTGTACATCAAGGGCTGGGAAGGTATCTTAGCTGCTTTTCTATTAAATGACAAAACATCAGAACCAGGGCGACTTATAAAGAAAGTATTTAATTGGGGGCTCACAATGCCAGAGGGTTAGAACCCATGACCATTGTGGTGGATGCATGGCGGCAGGCAAGTAGGCATGACACTAGAGCAGTAGCTGAGTGGTTCCATCTAATCCACAAACACCAGACAGAGAGAGAGAAAGCTGAGAATAGCCAAGGCATTCAAAACCTCAAAATCCACCTCCAATGACATACCTTCTCCAACAGGGCCACATGCTCCCAACCCTTTCCAAATATTTTCACCAGCGGGGACCAAGCATTCAAACAAATGAGCCTATGAGATTGGGGGTGGCCCTACTTGTTCAAACTACCACAGAAGGTCTGCCACAGTCCTTGCTTCAGGTTAGCAAACAGTAACTGCTACACATGTGGAAGATCACTCCATCCAGAGCAGAATTGGGCCTAGAATTCACTAGGACTGCTTAACTTTTCTATTACCACTGTTCCACTCTTCTGTATAAAGCTCACTTCTGTGGGCGGTCCTATCTAAAGAGTCACCCCTCCTGTTCCCAGTAGATCTCATTAGAGTCACACACTTTACACTTGGTTTACAAGAACTTATCAGAAAGGCTTGACTCTTGGGTCCTTGGGTGACTGAGAACACTCTCTGAGTCCTCATAACTCATGTTCACAATCATCTTGTCATTGTCAGTGAAGGCCTCAATGGGGAGAGAAGTCAGATGTGGAAAAGACTGCCCTACCCATCAGAGCCCTGGGCCCTTCAGAAAGTGCCTCAGTTGGCCAAGGAAGACAATGAAGACCAACCCCTCTTCTTTGGTACAGAGGGTCTGGGATGTAAGTTATAAGGGCCTCTGCAAAGCCAGGAACCCAACATACTGTACCCTTCCCCCAGCCTTGAGGGGCTAATCAGACCATGTTTGCCACAGTTACCTAGCCCACCTGGGGTGGAGTCTTCTGACCAGATGGAAGTCTTCTGTTTACCACATCCACAAGACTGCCTGCTGAGCTTGTTTTGAAACAAGAATTCAGCTGAAATGGAGAGGTCTTTACCTATGTAAAAGCAGAAATGAAAATTAAACTTTGAGCCTTGATCAGAACTTTTGTCTTGGCTTCATTCTTCTCTTGTCCCCCCCCACCTTAATTTCAGCCTCCCTTTCAGATAAACCCAGTTTGCCCATGGCTGCTAGACAACTACAACATACGGGGAAAAAGCTAAAGCTTGAGACCACGCAGTAGTCCTCCACAAGCTGTAGTTCAGAAAGATTGGTGGTATCTGGAAAGCACAAATACTAGCCAGAGAAACATGGAAAGCAAATGAGTGAAGAGAAAATGCCCAGGCTCAGCACGAGACAGGTAGAATGAGTTAACTGCATTGGTTCTCAAGCGTTTAGGACAGCCACTAATTACATTAGTTTATTTAACCCTCTAGGGAATTATACACGAAATTAGAAAACCATTGTCTGCTGTTTCTCTCCTGTAAACCCTGTTCCTAATTGCCCCATGCCCCAGTGGTAGTTCCTACTTGTTCTCACTTATCAAAAGCCCTTGGAGTATTTTTTTAACTGCTGAAGCCAAAGCCCAGGGTGGTGGCACACTGCCTGCTGGGAAGCAGAATACTTGAGTCTGAAGGAGCACAAAGTTGAGGATAGCCTAAGATGCTCAAAAGACTAAAAACATTCCTATTGATATAGTTGAGTTTATATAGTATAAGTCTAGCATACACATGTGCTGAGGGGGTTTGACCTCAGCATATGTGTATAACACCAGCACTCAGGAGGTAGAGTCAGGAGAATCAAAAGTTCAAAGATATCCTTTCTCAAAACAAAAAACCAAATAGTTCAAAACAAACAAACAAATCCCACTACTGTTCAAGCTATATCCTAGACCAAAAACTTAGAGATTAATTTTAGGAATTCCATCTGAGAACTAAACTTATTTTAAATAAACTACTGCCAGAATCTCTGATGAAAATCAGTAGTTAAACAGATTATCAGCTGGGTGTAGTAGTGCGTATCTTCAGATCAGCACTCAAGAGGTAAAGACACGGGTCTCCATCTGCCCCTAGGAGCTAAGGGTTCTTTCTCCACAGTCCTCCACACTCAAATCCCACCAGGAGAGAGCTGGTTCCACAAGAGTGCTCTCACTCCTAAGCTCAGAGATGAGATCACCACTTTCTCTTCAATAACCATCCAAAGCAGAACTGGCCTGGAGTGCCCAGGGCACAGGAAGAAAGGAGCATCGGGAGACAGGATCCTTCCAGTCCCCATCTGCACCCAAAAGCTAAGGCTGTCCTTCAACCATCTGCACCCAAACGCTGACCAAGAGAAAGTTGGTCTCCCCAGGAGTGCTGACACACCTAAGATCACAAGCTTACAGGCAGACAGAAGGGACAAACTCCAGTCAGAAACAGCAAGACCAACTAACACCAGAGATAACCAGATGATGAGGGGCAAGTTCAAGAACCTTACCAACAGAAACCAAGGCTACTTGGAATCATCAGAGCCCAGTTCTCCCACCACAGTAAGTCCTGGATACCCCAATACACGAAAAAGCAAGATTCGGATTTAAAATCACTTCTCCTGAGGTTAATAGAGGAATTTAAGAAGGACATTAAGGAGTTGGTACGCCGAGGTCAAGGTCTGAAGCAAAAGGTGAAATGACAAGTTAGTACCATTTATGAGGGGTGATGTTAAAGAGGTAAGGACTTCAGAGTAGTGTTTGATTACTTTTCTTACTTACTTTATTAATATCTAGAGCTTGGACAATTGAGACATATTTTCTCTGGATGCAGATAGTACTTACTAGGGACCCAGGATGATTTTTACGGTAGAGCTTACCAACAACTCCTGTCAACTCCTGTCTCCCACATGGAATCCCATGGGTCTTGTATGTAAAAAAAAAAAAAAAAAGAGTGTCTTGCTGTGTTGATAGAAGAAATGATTGGTCCGTGATCATAGTATATGTATCTGACAAGACCAATATGGTCAGCCACCATATCTGTCTGCTATTTTCTACAATATCATTTTGTCTGGTCAAAGAGAAAGCAAATATAGAGATCATAATATATAGATGGGATAACATACAGAGATAATAGCAATATGAATTAGTTCCAGGCATACAGCTATGGAACAGTTTCCTAACCCTATTTAGAAAGACTGTTATCTGTGGGGTGGGGGTGGGGGGTCTTGAACCTTGAATCTCCAGATGTAAGGACTGCCCTGGATGGAAACAAACAGCAGGGGGAAGACAGAAACCCATGTCTAATCAAGTGAGGTCAAGCTCAGCTGCCAGAGTGGAGTCTCATTTTCTAGGATTGGGGACAAGGCGGGTGGGCTTGAGGTCCTCAGGAGCTTAACAGAGCACGGTTCTGTTAGGGTTGACCTGTATGAAGAATTTTTAGGTGGAGTGATGGAAGTTTTGAGGTGAAACAGGCGAGTTTAGCAGCTGTAGGGGTCACGAGAATTACATTAAAAGGGTCCTACCATTTGGGAGAGAGGGGGTGAGGGTCAATGATCTGGAGGAGATAGGACTTGGTTTCCAAGGTTGACAGGCAGTGGACAGGAGACAGTGTGTGGCCATGATAAATGGTGGTCAGCAAAGTTCCATAGGAAAGAGCAGAGGTGGCAAAGTGAAGGGGTGAGTAGATGATCTGGGAGGGGAGAGCATTTAGGTGAAACATGGGGAGTTAAGACTGGACGTCCATACACAAGTTCAAAGGGTGACATGAGGAGAGGTCGCTTGGGGAGAGCTCATAGCCTGAAAAGAGCCAAAGGTGGGAGTTTTACCCAATCAAGGTGAAGTTCCTGTGACAGCTTAGCAAGACAGGTTTTTAAAAAGTGGTTTGTTCTTTCTACCTCACCTGAGATTGAGGGTAGTAGGGAATATGAAAATGCCAGGGGATGTCTAGGGCCTTAGATGGAATTTGAGAAATTTGGGAAGTAAATTCAGGACCATTGTCTGATGGGAGGGAGGCTGGGACACCAAATCAGGGGATGATCTCTCAGAAAAGGGGATCAGAGATTGTCCGAAGCTTTTTGTTAGTTATGGGAAATGCCTCCACCCATCCCAAGAAGGTGTCCACCAAGACTAGGAGGTACTTGGCACATCTGACAGTGGGCATATGGGTAAAGACAAGTTGCGAGTCAGTTCCAGGAAGGGAACCTCTAGCCTGATGGGTAGGAAAATGGATGCTATAATACCTTGAGTTTGAGTCAGACATCTGACAGATTTTGCAAGAAGCAGTGATCGATTTTGAGAAACTTAAGTCTTCAGGAGTAGGCTGGGGGTAGGTCTTAACAAAATAAGAAAACACTTGGCTGTTAGGATGAAGGAGTTGATGAACATAGGACAGAGTGTCAAAGGGTGAAGGTGAAGATGTGGTTTGCAGTATAAGGATGTCCTGAGAAGGGTGAGATGAGTCTAGGCTCCTAAGGGCCGCAGCTCTAGCTGCCTCATCAGCTGGGTTGTTTCCCTTGGAGACAATAGAATCATCTGTCTGGTGGATCTGAAGTGGACACTCTCAATAGCTGTGGGGAGATGGGAGGCCTTTATCATGGCGATAATTTGGTTTGCATTAGTTGCTAATCCTCCTTTACTGGTAAGTAACCTGTGTGTCCCTCCAGATTGTGGCGAGGAACAGGAGGATATGGAAAGCATATTTAGAATCTGTGTAAATGTTTAAGGATTTTCCCTGTGCCAGTTGAAAGGCATGGGTAAGAGCTATTAGTTCAGCCTGTTGATGGGTGGTATGAGCAGTAAGGCCCTGTGCCTCTATTACCACTGTGTCTGACACTATGCCATAGCTAGCTCTTCTGGCCCCTTCATGTAGAAAGGGAGCTGCCATCTGTATATCAGGTATAGATGGCCTGAGGCAATATGCCCTCCTGTATGTGTGAGGGATGAGGTAATAATTCCTCTAAAATTTCATTGCAGGAGTGAGATAGGGAGTGGTCAGTATTTGGTTGAGGAAGAAGATTGTAAATATTAAAAGGCGGGCATGATTGGATGGTGAGTGTGGGGTCTTCTATTAGTGCTACCTGAAGAGACAGAACCTTGGATGGAGGTAGAGTCTGTAAGCCTTTGTAAATTAGGAGCTGTGACAGATTATGAGAAGAGAAGACAATTATAGGTGACCCAAAGGTTAGTTTTGTTGACTCTCGAATAAGGAGTTCAGTGGCTGCTAAGGTAAGAATACAAGGTGCCCATCCCTCGATGGTTAGGTCTAGTTTTTTGACAAGTATTCTACAGGTGAAAAGAGGGTCCTAGTTGGCGATCTAGGACTCCAAGGGTAAATCCCTCTGTTTCAGTTATGTAGAGGGAAAAAAGATGAGTCATGTCAGGGAGATATAAGGCTGGAGAGCCTTTGAAAGGGCTTGGTAACTGGTTTGAAGTGAGGTTCGTGGGTGGGGCCTAATTCTGCTTCATATAAGGGGTGAGAAAGGAGGGAATAAGAAGAAACCCAGGAACATAAAAGACTAGCTATTCCTAGGAATGATAAGATCCTTTCCTTTGTAGAAGGAACAGTTAGAGACTGAATCAGATTCTATCCATCTTGTGGGTTGGGGTAATTATTAGTCCCAAATAGGTGACCTAAGAAGTGGACAGTTGGACTTTAGAAGGTGAGGCCCTGTAGCCCTGACTGGAAAGGAAATTTAGGGAATTAGGGGTATCTGGGAGTGATGTCCCTCTGTTCTGTGCAACATGAGGGCAATCAACAACACAGTGTCCCTCTTGATGGCACCTAAGGCATGGCCCCCTTTGCTTGCAGAAGTTAGAGCAAGCTCTCGCCCAATGACCTTGTTGACCACATTTATAGAAAGAGTCTGGTGATCTCTGGGTCTTAGAAGACAAGGAGGCTGGGGCAGTGGCTGGAGCTGATCGAATAGCCTTTGCCAGCATATGGTATTTTTGTTTGCAGACTTTCTCATCTCTCTCATGGCACAATGAAGGCACAACATTCCAAACTTATGGGACAAAATGAAAGCAGTGATAAGAGGAAAACTCATAGCTCTGAGTGCCTCCAAAAAGAAACTGGAGAGAACATACACTAGCAGCTCAACAGCACACCTGAAAGCTCTAGAACAAAAAGAAGCAAATACACCCAAGAAGAGCAGATGGCAAGAAAAAATAAAACTCAAGGCTGAAACCAACCAAGTAGAAACAAAAAGAACTATACAAAGAATCAACAAAAACAGAAGCTGATTCTTTGAGAATATCAACAAGATAGATAAACCCTTAGCCAGACTAACCATAGGGCAAAGAGACAGAATCCAAAATAACAAAATCAGAAATGACAAAGGAGATATAACAATAGAAACTGAGGAAATTCAAAAAATCATCAGAGCTTATGACAAAAGCCTATACTCAACAAAACTGAAGAAAGAAATCAAAGAAGATCTCAAAAGATAGAAAGGTCTTCCATGCTCCTGGATTGGCAGGATTAATATAGTAAATTGGTCATCTGGCTGAAAGCAATCTACAGATACAATGCAATCCCCATCAAAATTCCAACTCAATTCTTCATAGAGTTAGAAAGAGAAATTTGCAAATTCATCTGGAATAACAAAAAACCCAGGATAGCAGAAACTATTCTCAACAACAATAGAACTTGTACGGGAATCACTATCCCTGAACTCAAGCTGTATTACAGAGTAATAGTGATTAAAAACCTGCCTGGTATTGGTACAGTGACAGGCAGGCAGATCAATGGAACCGAATTGAAGAAAGAGAAATGAACTCACACATCTATGCTCACTTGATCCTTGACAAAGGTGCTAAAACCACCCATTGGAAAAAAAACAGCACTTTCAACAAATGGTGCTGGTCAGCATGTAGAAAAATGCAAATTGATTCATTCTTATCTCCTTGTACAAAGCTCCAGTCCAAGTGGATCAAGGACCTCCACGTAAAACCAGATACACTGAACTAATAGAAAAGAAAGTAAGGAAGAGTCTCGAACCCTTGGGCACAGGGGAAATTTTCCTGAACAGAATAACAATGGCCTATGCTCTAAGATCAAGAATTGACAAATGGGACCTCATAAAATTGCAAAGCTTTTGTAAGGCAAAGCACACACCTATTTGTTAATAGGACAAAACGACAACCAAGAAATTGGGAAAAGATCTTTACCAATCCTACAACTGATAGAGGGCCAATATCCAATACATACAAAGAACTCAAGAAGTTAGACTCCAGAGAACGAAATAACCTTATTAAAAATGGGGTATAGAGCTAAACAAAGAATTCTCAATGGAGGAATACCAAATGACTGAGAAGCACCTAAAGAAATGTTTAACATCCTTAGCCATCAGGGAAATGCAAATCAAAACAACATTGAGATTCTACCTCACACCAGTCAGTATGACTAAGATCAAAAACTCAGGTGACAGCATGTTGGTGAGGATGTGGAGAAAGAGGAACACTCCTCCATTGCTGGTGGGATTGCAAGCTGGTAAAACCACTCTGGAAATCAGTCTGGTGGTTCCTCAGAACATAGGTCATAGTATTACCTGAGGACCCAGCTGTACCACTCCTTGCATATACCCAAAAGATGCTCCAACATATAACAAGGACACATGCTCCATTATGTTCATAGCAGCCTTATTTATAATAGCCCAAAGTTGGAAAGAACTTAAATGTCCTTCAACAGAGAAATGGATACAGAAAACATAGTACATTTACACAATGGAGTACTACTCAGCTATTAAAAAATTGAATTCGTGAAATTCTTAGGCAAATGGATGGAACTAGAATATATCAACCTGAGTAAGGTAGCCCAATCACAAAAGAACACACATAGTATGCACTCACTGATGAGTGGATATTAGTCCAAAATATCAGAATACCCAAGATACAATTCACAGACCACACGAAGCTCAAGAAGAAGGAAGACCAAAGTGCAGATGCTTCAGTCCTTTTTAGAAGGGGGAACAAAATAACCATGGGAGAAGATACAGAGAAAAAGTGTGGAGCAGAGACTGAAGGAAACACCATCCAGAGACTGCCCCACCTGGAGATTCATCCTGCATACAGTTATCAAACCCAAACACTTTTATGGATGCCAACAAGTCCTTGCTGACAGAAACCTGATATAGATGTCTCCTGAGAAGCTCTTCCAGAATCTGACAAATACAGAGGTAGATGCTCTCAGTCAATCATGGGAGTGAGAATATAGTTCTCAATGGAGGAGTTAGAGAAAGGACTGAATGAGCTGAAGTCTTTTGCAGTTCCATAAGAGGAACAACAATATCAACCAACCAGAACCCCCAGAGCTCCCAGAGACTAAACCACCAACCAAAGAGTACATATTGAGGGACCCATGACTCCACCCACATATGTAGCAGAGAATGGCCTTATTGGACATCAATGGGAGGAGAGGGCCTTGGTCCTGTGAAGGCTTGATACCCCAGTGTAGGAAAATGCGTGGACAGGGAAGCAGTAATGGATAGCTGATTTGGAGAACACCCTCATAAAAGCAGGGAGATGAGAGATAGGGGGTTTTTGGAGGGGATACCAGGAAAGGGGATAACATTTGAAATGTAAATAAAGAAAATATTTAATAAAATAGAAAGGAAAAAAAAGAGGTAAAGGCAGGTAGATCTATCTGGAGTCAAGGCCAGCCTGGTCTACATAATGAGTTCCAGGCAACCCAGAGCTATACACTGAGAACCAGTCTCCAGAAAGAAGAAAAAGACAAAGAAGTTATCCATCACTTTCTTTTATGTTTGTTTGTTTTTTGGTTTTTTGAGACAGGGTTTCTCTGTGTAGCCCTGGCTGTCCTGGAACTCACTCTGTAGACCAGGCTGGCCTCGAACTCAGAAATCCGCCTGCCTCTGCCTCCCAAGTGTTGGGATTAAAGGCGTGCGCCACCACTGCCCGGCCATCACTTTCTTTTAAACTGGCTACTTAGTATTTATCTAATTTTACTAGTATTCTTCCTGTCACCAAGAAGTTATTAGTAAAATTTATTAGCATATGTTAATTATATAGTTTCATTATATATTTTCATAAATGTAAATGATATGTTTTGATTATGTTTCTTATAAACATAATTTTGTGTCTCTCACTTCTGAGGGGAAATTTGGGAGAAAACAGGAGTGCCCCCATCTGGTACAAAGGTGGAATGTCAAGCCCTGCTGTTTTATATTCACTACTGCAGAGCAACCATGTATTAAGGTATTTCCCACCTGTAATAAAACAAACAATTATATACACAGCACACATGATTTGTAACTTTTGTTAAACTTGTGAGCCTATGAGTCACAAGCAACTTAAATATAGTAATTAGCAAAAGTAAGAAGTATCCCTTTTTATTTAGTAATTTTTTTTTTTTTTACTGAGACCAGATCAGATCAGATCAGGCAGAAGTGACAAGCAGGGCTGTGGTAAAAGCTTGGTATCCACTATAGTACTACTGGGAAGCATTAGTTGCTACTGAAAGGTTTTGAGGTCAATTTTATTCCCCCTTCTAAGTAAGAATCAAGCATCCTTTCTTGGGCTTTCCTTCTCGTTTAGCTTCTTTGGGTCTGTGGAATGTAGAGTGGCTATCCTGTATTTTATGGCTAATAGGTAAGACCATTGTATGCCCCTCTAGGTCTTGGTTACCTCATTCAGTATTATAAATAAAAGCTGCTATGAACATAGTTGAGCAAGTATATTTGTGTAATGGTGGAGCATCTTTTGAGTACATTCCCAGGAATAGTATAGCTGGATCTTGAGGTAGAACTATAACCAGTTTTCTGGAGAGAGGGAACTGGGTAAGAGAGGGGATTAAGAGGGGAATGGGGTATGGGTTTAGGATCAAGTGTAGGCAAGGCCAGGAGAGATGGCCAAATACCCCTAAGCATGAATGGAAATCTGCAACTGATGGGGTTGGAGAGGTGAGGGGCATCTCAAGGACTTGACAAAGACCTGGGATAGTGGAGGCATCCAAGAATCAATGGGAGTGACTTTAGCTGTGACTCACAGCATCAAGGATATGGAACCTGAAGAGGCCATCTGTTGCAGTAAATATTAAAAAGCAACCCAAGCTAATGCCAACTGCACTCTAGTAACATGGTCCTCCTCCCCCGTGGTCCTCATGAGGTGGCCACCCAATTCACAGTTCACTTGCTGAGGAACCTGCTCACATTCCTAGTAATCTGCCCCCTCCAGGTAGCTGTCACAAATCCCCATAACCCAGTAAAATCAAAATTCCAGAGGCTTGTAACATATCAGTCAGATTTATATCAGTAAATTCTCAACCCACAAAGCACATACACAATGAACTCAGAGCCAATTGATATTGATACAAGCTGCCCACATCGATTGGACAAATTGTCCTGTATTATTCTATTTCTTCAATGATATTCATAGCTACCTGTGGCTATTTAAAGCCAGGTGGGTTGAGTTCGTCCTCTCCTTCCTCCATCTTCTCTGTCTGTCTGTCTTTTCTGTCCCTCTCTGTCCCATCTCTAAAACTCTTAGATTGCCTTTTTTTTCCCACTGCCCAATCACAGGCTCTAGCCTTATCTTGTGCCTGTCCTCACCTGCATATAGACAGTAATTCACAGCACCTCCTGTAGTCAGGCAGGAACCCCAGTGGAGCCATAGGGACACCAACACTTCCACAGGTCTACAAAAGCAGGTATGAGGGAATGGAGCAAAGACTGAAGTCAACCAATAACCAGGCCAACTTGAGAGCTTTCCCATGGGCAAGCACCAATCCCTCACACTATTGATGATACTCTGTTATGCTTGCAGACAGGAGTCTATCATAGCTATCATCTGAGAGGATCCACCCAGCAGCTGATAAATATGGATACAGAGTCCCATAGCCAAACAGTGGATGGACACTTATGGAAGAGCTGGGAGAAGTATTATGGACCCAAAGGGGATAGGAATTACACAGGAAGCCCAACCGTGTCAACTAACCTGGACCCTTAGGACTGAACCATCAATCAAAAAGCATATATTGGGTGGAACCACCCCCATCCTCACCCTCATCTTCCCACTAGGATGCACCTAGCACTGCAGAGATTTGATGTGACAGGGTCCAGGTATACTCAGGAGTTGGCCTCCACCCTCTCAGAGGAGAAGAGGATAGGGGAAATGGGGAAGAGGATTGTGAGAGAGGGTGAGGGGAGGGGGCAGTGAACAGGATATAAAGTAATTAAATTAATTAAATTAAATTAGATTAAATTTTTAAAAAAAGGTCTTGAGGTTTTGGGGTGCCCCTTCATGGCACCATGATACCTAGCTTGTACTTCTCTTTTGTTTCCCCACTAAAGGTGAGTGACTGTTCAGCCACAAGCCTCACCACAGGCCCAATGCAACAAAGAAAGTTAACGTCAGGCTGACCTCTTCAAAACTGGGAATAAAACAAATCTTTCTATACATAGGTTTGTATCAGGTACTTATTATAGCAATGGAAATAAGACTCAGACAGCAATAACCCTGATCTTATCATCATATATTGTGTATCACATTGTACCCCATAAATGTTTTATTACTATGCATCAAATAAGAATAGTTTAATAAAAAATAAATATCTTTGACCATCCATTTATTTTGTATGTGCAGGTGGGTGTGGAGAATAAAAGCCTCAGGAATGCTCAGGGATATGTGCGTTTAGGGAATGCTTTTCTGTTTTGTTTTGTTTTTGTGTTTGTTTTTGTTTTTTTGTTTTTTGGGGGTTCTTTTTTGTGACCAGGTTTCTTATTGATCTGAAATTCACCAAGTATTTCACCAAGTAGGTTAATTTGTACAGCAAGCCCAAGGGATCTGAGCATCTGTCTCCACCTTCCTCCACCTCCCTAGTGCTGGGATTAGAAGGGAGTAAGTTGTAGTTGTTGTTGTTGTTGTTGCTGCTGCTGCTGCTGCTGTTGCTGTTGCTGTTGTCGTTGTTTTAAATTCTGGGGACTAAATTCAAAACTAGCCTCATAACTTTAAGGCAAGCACTTTACCAACTGAACCATCTCCCCAGACCTTTTGAACTGAAAAGAAACAACATTCTGACCATTCTAATTGTTGAATGGCAGTTTCTTTTGAATAAAAACTTCCATGAGTGGAAGGGAGGAAAAGATGCTCACTGGTTCAGAGAAGAATAGGGCCCATCCACAGCACATAAAAAAAGGTGAACAACTTCAGAGGAGCTCTGACAGCTCAACTACTAGGTAGAGATTCTGGGACTCCAGAGATGCCTGCAAACTGTGCAAAGAACCCACCCCATGGTTGACCATGTTGGGGTGGGCTTTTGTGTCATCCCTGCTTATTTTATGTAACCTTTCACCCATGCTCCTTTTAATAATCCCAATAAACATTCATGGTTCAATAAGTTAAACTTGGGCACAATGCTACCTTGGTCTGTCCTGGGTTCCTTTTCTTGAGTAAATAGACCTGTGTGCTACTTGTCTCCAGGATAAATCTGACATGCAACTTTCATCCTGGAAATTTTCTCACGAACATCATTTTCACTGGATTATTTTTAATAATCTTTAGTAAACTGCAGAAAGGCTCTGATATGAAGGTGTAGGTACTGGAATTTTCTGCCTATTGTCAAGTCTGTTCTCCCACATTTTCTTCTCCTCTCTGAAAGAAGAACAAAGCAGTCCCTGCTTTACAGGGCAACTGTGGGGACTGAAGTCTAATAGAAGTCAAACCTACAGAACAGAGTCTTCTTGGAGCTCCTAATTTTCATCCTAGAGAACTCTTTGCCTGGGGATTTACAGTCACAACCCAGAACTCTCTAGCATGCTCAAGGCCTTGGGTTCAATCCCCAAATAACAACAACAAAATTAAATTAAAAGAATTCTTCTTAGACCTCACGTTGTTCTAAATTAGGCACTCCATCAATTTGCTTTTCAGACTCACCAGCAACAGTTTATATCATCACTCTTTCCTGCCAGATAGAACAGATCTCTCTCTCTTGTCTTTCTTTCACCTTAATAATTTTCAAAGACCTCCAAAAAGTGACATTTAAATTTTTTAGAAGCATAAAACTGCAGGGTTGGTGTAGATTTTATTGTTTAATAACAATCATTGAATCAAACAGTTGAAACTGATAAGGCTGACCTATCTCTCTCTCTCTCTCTCTCTCTCTCTCTCTGCCATTTCTCTCATTTTCTCTATCTCTTGTTTGTTCTTTCTGTCTCTCAGTCTGTCTGTCTGTCTTCTATCTTTCTCATGTCCCTACTCCTTGATGGCCTGTCACTCACCCCCAATAAACCTCTTACCTTAGATCAATTGTATGGTGTGACTTTATAGCATTCCATGGTTTCATCCTGGAAAACTGCCTTTTCACAAGTGGGGCACATATTATAATTGTAGCACCTCACAAGGTAGAGACAAAAGGATTGAAAGTTAAATTGCAGCTTAAGTAACTGGGTAAATTCTACTTGTCCTGGGTGGCATAGGTGACAAGGCAGGATTAGGAGTGCTGCCACTCTGTGATTCCAGAGTATATGAAGTTGAGAAAGGGGGATAGAGAGTGAAAAGTTAGCTTTAGTCCCATAGTGAGGCTATACTGGATTACATGTATAAGACACAGTTTCAAAACCATCAAACAAACATTAGCAAAAACTCTTACTGTTGTGTTTTATAAAAAAAGAAAGAGAAGCCAGGGATATGTTTAGTAGGGTGAGGTATGGTGCAGGAAGAAGTGGTTGACTCTGTGGGCCCAGGCTAAGACATCCCTTCCCTCCCCCTCTAGGCACCAGCCACACAATGGGTATAGCATAGAGTTTATTTAGGGCCTGGAGAGGGGAGTTGAGGGGGCAGTAGAGACAGAGAAAGGGAGAGAGAGAGAGAGAGAGAGAGAGAGAGAGAGAGAGAGAGAGAGAGAGAGAAGGAGAAGGAGAAGAAGGGTAGAGGCCAGCCATGAAAGTGAAAGAGATGGGAGAGGTGAATGTGGAGAGAAAGAACAGAGGGAGAATATGGTAAGAGAGCAAGAGAGTGAGGAGGAGACAAACAGCCCCTTTTTTTTTTTTTTTTTTTTTTTTTTTTTTTAATTTAATTTTATTTTATTTTTTTAATTTACATTCCAAATCACTTCCCCTTTCCCGTTTCCTCCCTCCCCGAAAGTCCCATAAGCCCCCTTCCCTCCCTCTTTTCTCCGTTCAACCCCCTCTCATTACTCTGTCCTGGCGTTCCCCTACATCCAGTCTTTCCAGGACCAGGGGTCTCTCCTTCCAAACAGCCCCTTTTATAGTGAGTCAGGCATACCTGGCTCTTGCCAGGTAACTGTGGAGCAGATCCTAGAAGAAATGCTAACATTCCCCTATTTTGGTTTAATTAAAGAAGGAAAAATTAGAAAGAGGCGATAGGGAAGCAGGAATAGGCTCCTCATGATATTTAGCTACTTCCTGCTAACTTTAGGGCCATTTATCTCTGGGAAAACTAAGAAAATGGGTATGGGGACGTTGGTCCAGTCTTAGGAGAATTGGCTGTTTCCTTGCTGTCCAGGGTCTGTGGAACCATCTGTGGATGGATAGATAGGTAGGAGCAGGTTCAGTAGAAGCATCTGTGTCTGTGAGAGAAGACTGGAGCACATGTGGGTTGCTTCTCTGGAATAAAACAGTAAAATTAAGTACATTTGGGAGAAAAAAAAATTCTTAGATGTACATTTGAAATGAAACTGTTAGGTCTTGGTGATTAGGGATGAGGAGAGTCCCAATCCCAGGGCACATGAGAGGAATCCCACCCTCTGGAATAGGTAGTAAGTGGGAACTTAGGCTATTGGTTGGCAGGTGTACTTATCTGGATGGAGTCTATTTGGTCCATGAGAGGTAGATCTTAGTGGGTTTCCTGTAACCTATAAGTTTACAAAAGAGATAAACATATTAACAATATCAATGGTCTTTAAGATGAGCGTAGAGAAGATGAAAACCTTTTGTGGAACAGAAAGAGCAAGAAGTATTTTTTCCTTTCTGTCTAGGAGACTGCATATACACAAATGAGAAACAAATTTAAGTTTACGTTTAAAAGACAAAGGAAATTCAAAACCTTGACCTCGTGAATACGACAGTTGATCATATAGTTTTAGCAAGAAAAATACCTTAAGTCTATAGTTAAAAGACAAACAAAAGAAACTTATATTTGAGTATAATAGCCGATAGTGTATATTCAGCATGAGAAACACTTTAAGTTTACCTTAAAAGACAAGCAAAGGAAAATTAAAATTTGAACTTGTGATTACACAGTTGGATCGTATAGTAGAATGTTTTATTAGTGTTAGGCTAGTATATAAGAACTATATTGGTTAATGTTTGGATAATGGCATAAGGAGGGAAGAAATATGAAGCATTCAGTCACTGGAAACTGAGTTTAGTTAAGGTAGTAACAGAAGATTACATCTGTGAAAGCTTACATACTGTACTGACTGGTTTTGTGGTCAATTTGACACAGGCTGGAGTTATCACAGAGAAAGGAGCTTCAGTTGAGGAAATGCCTCCAAGAGATATAGCTGAAAGGCATTTTCTCAATTAGTGATGGGGGGCATTGTGGGTGGTGCCATCTCTCAGCAGGTAGTTTTGGGTTCTCAAAGAAAGCAAGCTGAGCAAGGCAGAGAAAGAAAGCCATCTCTCCATGGGCTCTGCATCAGCTCCTGCTTCCTGCTGTGTGAGGTCCTGTCCTGACTTCCTTTGGCTTTGGCGATGAACAGCAATGTGAATGTGTAAGCTAAATAAAGCCTTTCCTCCTTGCTTCTTGGTCATGATGTTTGTGCAGGAAAAGAAACCCTAACTAAGACACATATGAGCTTGTGTATCCTTTATTGTGAAGTCTGTGAGCAAGGCAAACCTGTCTGTCTTTGATAAAAAAATATGGCAGTCTTAGGTAGTTAACAAATTGACTAATGAGATAATATAGTGGTAGATTACCATTAAGGAGCTAGGTCTGATTTGTAGCTGTTAAGCTACAGTTACCTTAGCTGTCAATGTAGCCAGAAATCTGGGAAAAATAAATTACAATCTAAGAGTCATGCATTAATTAAAATATCACAGGTTGATCTATAGCTCACTACCTAAACAGTTTCCAGGTCTCTTTGGTCTCCATAGCAACTTGGGCAGAGTCAGTCAGTCTGGCCATCAGGCCAAGAAGATGAAAAACATTCTCCTGTGTAGTAGGTACTTGAGAAAGAAATGACCCACTTGACTTAGGCAATATGAGGCATTTAACTCTCTGGATATCCTCTGTCCATAGTGTAGGCCAAGCTCTGTCAGCAGGCAAGGCAATGGAGCAGTGTTTCTCAGTGGTCATTCATTATATCACAATTCAGGTAGAATCTTGTCGCTGTGCTCATATCATCTTGGAGACCTTGGGTGGGGGGAAACAATATCTGTTAGTCTTTGGGAGTCTGTCTGTCATAAACTTTAACATTTAGCAGATTTCTGACAAGATTGAGAGCACTATCTGAGTTAGACAACCTGCATTTGTTTAATTACTTGTTCAAGAATGTATCTAGCAAATAAAGAGAGCACACTCAATCTTAATGGCAGTAGCAAAAAGCAAGGTTAAATATTTATTTAAGGCAGTGACCTTTAACCTTTTACTGTTTAGAAATCATTATTTACCCAAGCAGGATAGAACGAAAACCTTTTCTTAATTGACAGGCTGTCTTCTAAAGGCAGTGAACTGGAATCTGCCTGTAACAATGGCAGATGGTCCTGGGACCGTCTTTAGTAAAGATGATGCTGAAATGGCCGTCAGCAATGTGACCACCCTTAGCTAAGATGGCACTGAAGGTATAGCCCTGCCTGGAGGAAAGTCATCTAGCAACAGAAGCATAGCAGAGACAAACATTCAGTCGAATCTAAGTGGCACAGTGTGAAGGGTGTGCAACTTGACTTGGTGGCCTCAGCTGAGAAAAGTCCCTGAAAGGGGGTGGGATGTACAGCTTTGGGAATTCAATGGCAACATGGCAGAGTAAGCAAGTTGGGAGAGGTGAGAGCTAGTACCTGAAGTAGCATTCTCCTGGTCTCCTAGCAACTCTGCTCCCATGAGAGCAAGTGCAGAAAGAGCAAGTCTGGGGCTGCTGTCAGCCAGCAACTCCACAGGGAGTGGCTTGGCAGAGCAGAGTCCCAGTCAGAGCGTGAGAGTGTGGGGAGTGGGACGGATGACCATGGGAATGTTGCAGTGTCAGAATCAAGGGGGCAGCAGGGAACTGGAAGCAGAGAGGAAGCCACAAGAGAATGAGAAGGTAGGGGAAAAGCCTAGTGAGAAAGTTGTAAAAGTTTGTAAAAAGAGTCATAAATGTTGTGACAGTTAAGTGGCCATGGCTTGGTGGGTCCCAAATTAGACCGGGAGATGGTGGCAGTGAAGACTTTCCCTTTGGGTGAGGGGCATTGTTAAAATATCCCTACCAGCATCCTGAGAACAAAATTAGTAACAGCATACAGGCAGCCAAGTCTAGACATACGGGGTTGACTCAGAAGCTAGCAGTTGAGTGGGCCCTGGGTTCACGGGAGAACAGTTTACCTAAGCTTAGGATTTTTCTACAGCAGCAACAGAAAACTTCTGATGAGGGGAGGGAGTCACCCAAGGGTTAGAGGTCCTAGAATGAGGGTCAGTGAGAAGACCAGTCATAAAGACTGAATGTCTCCATCCTCAAGGATACTACATGGGGTGACTGCGAGCTCAACACCCCTCCCTTGGGACCAGAGGACATTTATGCTGACCAGTAGGGGGAGGGATCTTACCAGTTCTCTGAAGTTTGGGTAGATAGGTCTAGCAATCAATTCAGTGGCTGTCCATGTAGCATCTGAAGATATGAACCTGCAAGTTTCTAAAACAGAAAATCTCGTCGCCAATGTTGTGTTTTAAGAAAGAGAGAGAGAGAGAGAGAGAGAGAGAGAGAGAGAGAGAGAGAGAGAGAGAGAGAAGCCAGTGATACGTTTGGTAGGGCAAGGTATGGTATAGGGGAAGGGGGTGACTCTGTGGGCCCATGCTGAGGCATCCCATCCCCTGAGGTACCATTCACATGACAGGTATAGTATAGAATAGAGTTTATTTAGGGCATGGGGAGGGAGTAGTATAGACAGAGAAAGGCAGACAGACAGGCAGACAGAGTAGAGGCTGGCCACCATAACATGGTGGAAGAGAGAAGGGACAGGAATGGGGAGATAAGGGACAGAGGGGGAAGAGGTTAAGAACAAGAGAGCAAGAGAGTGAGGAAGGGCAAGCAGCCCCTTTTATAGTGAGTCAGGCATACCTGGCTGTTGCCAGGTAACTATTGGGCAAAGCCTAGAAGGAATGCTAACGCTTACTGCAAAGACATGTCCAGATGTTTGTTTCTTTGTTTGTGTTTCTTTTTGTGACAGGGTCTCGGTGTGTAGCCATATGTGGCCTTGGCTGGCTATTTGATTTCTGACTGGGATCACAGGTGTGTACCGCTCCTGGCTGCTTTACTTTTATTGTATGATAATTTTTAGGTATAACATAAACTTGTACATCTCAACACTCCTGCTTCCTTTGTGAGGCAGGAGCTCATTGGGTAGCACAGTCTAGCCTTGAGATTTGAATGGTCTTGCATTCACCTGAGTGTGGGAGTTGCAGGTGTATACTATGACACTTCGACAGAGCCACTTTTAAGATCTAAATTCTGTGGTGTTCACATCTTTGAGGATGGGCTCACCAAAATACTCCTTCTTATAAATTGAGTATTCCACACTCCAGAATTTGGTTCCATCTGCTTAGTGGCCAGTCCTCAGCAGTCATTCCAAACTCTGTTTCTATGAATTTGACCTCAGATGTTTCATATAAGTGAGATTGTTATTTGTCTTTGTGCGACTGGCTTGCTTAACTTAGCATGATGCCCTCAAGTTCATCTACATCTAGTACAAATCTTAGTCCTTTCTGTGTACATATGTGTGTATTCATATTAATGTACATGTATGTGCAGGTACATAAGCAAATATACATGTGTGTGAGCACACTGAACAAAGGTCATCCTCAAGTATCAGTCCTTGGTCTGCATATATATATATACCATTAACTTTATCCTGTTGTCTTTGAGTGAGTATTTGGACTTACCTTAACTTTGGGTTGTTGTGAATACGGCCAAATACTTGCCTTTTTTTGTCAGTGACTCAGGGACGAGCAGCTTATTATCGTTATTCCCTGTCCATCTGTTCATGCACACACCCACCCATCCACTAGCCTGCAGATTCTCTACCCATCTGTGTTCCTTAGTTCCTATTAAAGAGATGTTTTGCTACCATAGCCATTCTAAAATCTTATGCAACCTTACATAAAAATCATCATGTATCTGTCCAACAAGATGCTTCTGTTTACTGTGCTGTGTAAAGACCAAGGATGACAAGGATTTTATCTTACCTGTCCATGTCAGTGGGAAAGGGATGTATCTATTTTCCTAATCTTAACACGTCTGCATCTAAAGGAGACAACATACATACATACTTATGTCACTGGCAAGTCTTCTATCCACATAATTCCCAAAAGATATGGGAAGCAGTGCTACTACTTGCCCAGAAAATGAAAACCTGCACATGTTTGTGGAACATCCCACACAAGTATGCTCACGTGTCTCTCTGCTTTCTACTGAGAGTGGTTCAGGGAAACAAAATGAGCTGAACTCCAATCAATCTGTGCATATTGCCTGCCCTAGTCTTTTGTTAGCTTGTTAGCCTGAAGAATATGCTCATGCCCTAGTTGTCTGTCAACCCATATAGTATTCTTTTCCAAACCCAAATTTCCTTTTTAAAAAATGAGAATAGTAAACATTGTCTTACTCTTCTCACATGTTCTTCTACAAGTGATTTGATTGTAAGCAAAGCTATCTAGAAGCACTATTACAAGAAAAGAATTAGCGACATTGCTTGGCAGGGTGGTATACTTTGGAAATAGCACCCTGAGAGTGAGACAGAACTTTATTGACCTTTATTAATTTACAGGCAGCCTGGGACATATAGTTAAAAAAAAGTTAAAAGAAAAAAAATCTCAAAATATTCTCATTTTTAGTTTTTTCAAAGATTCAATATAGAGTATTGTTTAACATTTGAACTATTCTAAATACAGACATCCTCATTGTGTACCTTTGTGCAGAAGAAAGCAAAACAGCTATGCCTAGTGTAGCTATCAACTTCAGGACCCTGCAAGATACAGAAGGTATCAGCAACCCTACCATGGCTGAAAACATTGCTTCATGGGAAACTGACCTTGAGGGACAAAACAAGAACAAAACAACACAAAACAAAACAACACAAACTGTGAGAACAGAAGAACAGGAAGAGCAGAGGCAATGATTACAATCAGGAAAGCATAGAGACAGGCCTAGTGGCTCTATTTTAGCAAACATCAGAAAGCAGCCGAGAACACAGATAAGTACAGCCTTTATATACAATGACCCAAGTTCAATTCTTGGGGGCACTGAAAAGAAGAATAAAGCATCTTAGATAAAGCAAATTTTCTAAAACTTAGAGAGGTACAGCAAAATGCTGTGACCCTACCCTGGACCTGGTATTCCACATGTTGGAAAATTCTACAATGTTCATGCAGGTAAGTTAGATTTCATATGAAGGAAAGGACTAAGTTTGTAGTATTTTAGGTTTAAAATCACTCATATACTCTTAGGATTAACAGGTCAATATTCTGTATTATGATTTTTTCTTATATTTGCACTTCAAAATTCTCAAAGGATTTAGCAAGTCTGAGACCAAAGACTAGATTCTTGCAAATTACTCAAAACCTTTTAAGTCTGATTTTAGTTTAATTAAAGGACGAATGTGGCATATTCTGTGAAACTTTCCAACATAATGTCATGCCAGTTGAAGAAGCCTTAGTGAAGGACTAACAGAGATGGTTCTGAATTCAATAAAGGTGGACTAGAGATTTATCAATACCCCTACTATAAACTGTTCATTAGCTCCAGTGAAAAGAATCAAGGCAGAAATAAAAGGTTCTAATCCCACCTGGACTGTCATCTATTTCCCTCATAAAACCAAGGCTTTGCCAGAGACAACAGGCCGATGCTGCTGCATCCACTGCCTTGCCTGCTTCTTGAGACACATATGTGTCTGCACCACCATCAGACTGGGATACCCACCATATTTGAAGTGAGAACCAATTTGAGAAGTGAGTATAGTATGTCCTTGGTATCTCCCCTGTCTACTTCCTGTGTTTGTCCTTCATGGGACCTCTGCCTTCTGCATATCTTTTCTCAGATATTATGCTCCATCTGCATTTGTTTGTTCTATATTTTTTGCTGTTTGTTTTCGGGGTTTTGGGGGTTTGTTTGTTTTTGAGACAAAATCCCATGTTTCTCAGACTATCTTCAAAACCACTGTATAGCCAATAATGACCTTAAATATTTTGTATTTGGGAGTGTCAGTGGTTTATAACCATATGTATATGTGTGCATGTATGCATGTAGAGGCCAGAAGTCAACTTAGGAACCTTCCTATATCCCTTTCTTTTGTCTGAAACAAGTCTATACTGGCTTCCTAAGAAGCCTCAGGGATCCTTCTGTAATGTCAGGCCCATACCATCATACCTAGTCCTCAAACTTGAATGACAAACATATTACTGACTAATCCACCTTTACTGTCATGACCTTGAACTTTGAATCTTTCTGCCTCTACCTCCCACAAGCTAGGATTACAGAATGTGCTCATATACCTGGTATCCAGTGCTGGGGACAGAACCTGGGGCTTTCCTTATGCTAGGCAAACACTCTACCAGCTAACCCATATTACCAGGCCTGCATCCTTTTATTAGAAAGAAGTTCCTTATGACTATTTACTCACCAAACCTGACTCATGTTTGTGATAAAAACTCAGAAATCTGGGACAAAATATGTGGCTTGATTTCAACCAGAAAGACTGTGAGATGTAAAGATAGTAGGCAATGTACTTTCTGATCCAACAGTGCCTAGTGAACACAAGTCCTTAGGAAATATTGGTGTTAAAAAAAATACCCAGTGTTATCAGCAAGGTCATGGGGAGATGATACTCTGCAGAGGTTCCTGATACCCCATCATTTTCCACATCAGATCCCCTGTAATCCTTTATCCTGTTGAACTTAGATGGTACCATCACCAGATATAAAGTTAGCAGTATCTCAGCTTATTCTCTTAGGCATCTGTAAGCCATAGACAAAGAAAATCATTCCTCATCCACTGCCCTCAGTGTCCAAATCTGCCTGTACCTCATACTGTTGCCTTTTCTGCCATAGTCCCCAAGTCAGATCGCTCATACTCTGTTTTTTGCCCTGGCACCTGATATTCAATTCATCTCCAACACTGATTTGGCCTACCCTGGCACTCCCTACCTGACAGCCATGTCTTTGCAGGAGTCTCTGTTTCTCCATTGCCTTCCGTTGCCATCTCCAGTTTCACCCTTTTTCTTCTTTGCTACATGCTACTTCTTTCTTCAGCTTCCAGTTGGAACATTCCTCTAATTCCCCTGTTCTCTTCATTGCTCTAGTCCATCATTATCAGTACAGTATTAAATGACTGATAGAGGAGCTATTTGCTCTTTCTGGTGCATTTAACTATAAAGAGAAACCAGGTTTGAAGATTTAACTCAAGAGCTAAGTCTTTAGTAAGTAACCTTAACTTCCGGTCCCAGGCAGTCACTGTGGACAAAAGGAAACATTCCAAGAATTAAATGAGTAACATTACTTGCTTCTTTCTATAACTTAGGTGAGGCTTTCTATCACTTTTGATATCCAAGTCATTTAAAATGACATTAGGGCTAGAGAGATAACTCAGTGAGTAGAGGTGCTTGCTGCCAAGTCTGATGACCTAAGTTCAATGCTTAGAACCCACATAGTGAAAGAAAAGAGCTACAGGTTGTCCTCTGACCTCCACACATGTGCCATGCCACACACATACACATACACAGACCCAAGACACTCCAAATACATAAATGTAAAAATAAAGGTAAATTAAAAACAGATATGGTTGGGCTGAGGACATGGTTCAATCAGCAAAGACTTGAGTTTGATCCCCAGAACAAAGAAGTCATATGTGGTGTTATGTAGATATAATAGGAGTGCTGGTGAGACAGATGCAGAGACAGGAGGCTCCTGGAGGCATGCTAACCAGTCAGCCTAGCCTAACCAGCAAGGTTCAGGTCAGGAAGAGATTCTGTCTCCAAAAAAAAGGGGGGGGCAGTTCCTGAGAAATGACACCTGAAGTTGTCCTTTGGTCACTACAAACATGACTGTGCACTCACATGTGCACCTATGACCATGTACACACTTACACACATATACACAAAGACATGTTTGAAGTCAGACCAGAGCAGACCCATGTGTTGTGGATATTTGATAAAGAGGCAAGTGCAAAGCTTTCTATTCCCAGTCAGAAGAAAGCTAGGTTAGCAAAGTCAATCAAGGAGCTAGGAATCCTCGTTAGATTAAAACTGTTGTTGGGAAGTGTGCTGGCTAGTTCTTTGTCAACTTTATGCAGACCAGGCACACTTTGGAAAAAGAGACCTCAGTTAAGAAAATTCCCCACCAAGTTGCCTTGAGGGCAAACCTTGCTTCCCACAGTTTGTGGTCATTGCTAATGGCTAAGAAAGCCATGAGAAGCAAGCTAATAAATAGCAGTCCCTTCATGGGCTTTACAGCAGTTCCAACCTCCAGGTTCCTGCCTTGAGTTTCTGCCCTGACTTCCTAGAAGTGTAAGATGAAGTAATTCCTTTTCACCCCAAGTTGCTTGGTATTTTATCAGAACAGTAGAAAGGTAACTAAGACAGAAAGGTAGATCTTCTGCAACAGAATAATTTCTTCTCTTTTCCCAGACCAGAGATGACTCATAGCAAAGCCTTGCCCCAGCTACAACTTGACTAGAGTATGAGGAAAGGGCTTTTTCCTGCCATGGGATCCCTGGAACTAGTGAGATGTAAAAAGAAACAAGAGTTTTATAGGCAGATCTAGATTCCTATCCCAACTTACTCCACTCTGGCTGTGAGAAAATGCCACTGTCCATCAGTTTCCTTATCTGGAAAAGGGTGCCCAGGAGTCCACTGAGGAGTTTAAATGCTTTTGGCATGTTGCAGCCATTCATCGATGCCTTCTTCTAGCAAGGGATAACAACAGGTGCTCTTCTCTGTGTCTGTGCTCAACTCCCTCCCATTCCTTAGACAAGTAGTTCTAAACCTTCCTAGTACTGTGACCTTTCTCATGTTGTGGTGACCACTAATCATAAAAATTTTTGTTGCTAAGTCATAACTAATTTTGCTGCTGTTATGAATCATAATATAAATATGTAATAAACAAGATATCTGATATGCAACCCCCAACGGGTCGCAATGCACAGATTAAAATCCTTGCCTATAATTATGGAATCTTAACCATTGATAGAGTTATTATTGAAAGGTACATACTAACTCTTATCATTTTGTTGATTTTTGTAGTGTTTGGCATTTTTCTATGCTGCATTCACTTACCTGCTGTTCTAATAGAAAGGAGTGAAAGGCAGCAGTGAGAGGAAGCATGGATGTATATTAGCAGGGTTATTTTAAGAAAGTTGCATCACTTCCCTGGACTTTTGTTTCCATAGGAGTTTAGAGAACTGCTTAGAGTCAAGCTATTATATTTGTGGTAGATTCCATGGTCTTTAATCTAGTTCTATGGGGGTGTTGCGTGGAGGTCTCCTGAAATATACAATTTCAGTCATCTTCCCATTCCTGTAGCAAAATACCTGACATGGCCTTCTTATAAAGTAAAGAGGTCCATTTTGGCTCACAATTCTGGAGGTTTAGTGTAAGAACTTCACATAAGAACTTCCATGATAGTCATGGGAGTAACTCAGCATGAGCTCTCAGTCCCAGAACCAATAAGGAGAGGGAGTCAAAGGCCAATGCCCTATAATCCCTTCAGAGAGCATGCCTCTGAGGTTTACCCATAAGGTTCCATCTTTTAAATGACCACATGCCCCCTTTACCACCTCACTGGGAACCAAGTCTTTATAGCCTTGATAGACTTTGGGATGACTAGGTCAAATGTCATCCAGGCCATGGTTGCTATATGGAGTAGTTTGCTTTGAGAGGGGCATGGACAGGGAGCTGAAGGTTACAAATGGTGTTAGAGAACACCAAGGACCTATCTCCCTGTTAATTCCCTAAGTAAATAAGAGACATAGCATAGTTCCTTTATGAACACAGGAAGGAAGACCCAACCCTCCCAATTCCCCAGCTACGTGAGGGAAGTAGCACAGTTCCTTTATTGTATCCAGGAGGTGTTATTATTTAGTTCAGTATGGCTTATTTACTGAATATTGAAAGTCTATGCTGAAATGTTCAAATATAAACCGTGAGATTCATTTTTTTTATTACATTCTGGGTTTCTTGTTTGTTTTTGGTTTGGTTTGGTTTGGTTTTTGGGTTCCCAATTGTGCCATCAGAGAAAATTCTGAACCAGAAGATGATTTTGCCCTGTAAGCCATTTAATGCTCTGCATGCAAAAGATGACCAATAAACACAGGAATAAGAATAACCTTGGCCATTTTCAGGTATCTTACTTCCCAAAGCATAAAAAGCCTCTCATCATTTACACACACACACACACACACACACACACACACACACACACACACACACACACACGAGTGAGCACTCTATCTCTAAGGTACTTCTTCAGGAACTGTTCACCTTGTTTTTTGAGACATGATCTCTCCTTTGTCTGTGACTTACTGGTTAAGCTATGCTGTCTGGCAATTGAGCCCCAAGGTTCCAACTGTCTCCAACTCCCTCTGTCCTGGCATGCATCACAGTTCTAATCTCTCTGTGCTTGTGAAGCAGTCTTTAATAACGGAGACATCTCCTTAAACCTGGTATCTTATTTCTTAGAATAGTGATGTATTTTATTTTTTTTAGATGAGGAAATGAAGACATATGAGGACAGCTGATACTCTAGGAGAGGATCGAAGTCCCTTGACCTGAAGTCTCAATTTTCTTCTGACCCTCCTTTTGAAGATTCATGCAACAAAATTTAATGAACATTTATGAATTACTGTAAGACTAAAATTTCCTCTGATGATCTAATGTTCATTCCCATGGTAACCTCTACAAAATTGCTGAGATTTTGTCCGAAGGAAATAATGACAGACATGACCAGTGAAAACTAGGAGTCTCGTCTCTATCAACCTAACTAACCAGGCACCACAATGTAAACATGAAGCTGTTTTCAGATCAAATGGCTCAGTTGAAGAAGATCAATTCATACATATTTCCTTGCTTTTTAAATATATGTCTGAGATGAATGAAACTTTAACTTTCTAAAGCATCACAATAGAGGGATTCTTAACTATAAAACAACATATTTCATAAGCCAATGGAAGAGCATTATGCATCTGTGCAGATAGAGCTTTCAAGTGGTTACAGCTAAAGGGGTTCTTGTTGCTGCTTAGTGAATAGCCGTAAGGGAAAGAGGAAGAGTCCATTGCTATATCTCCTTGAAAGCTTTCTGAACAGCCAATTGCAGGATTCTAACACCTAGATAACTTCCTACTATGTGTCTTGGTGGTCAGTTATATTCTAATTCCAGATCTCAAGCCAAACCTTCTCAGTTTATGTGGAAAGGTGGGGAGGAGGGGAGAGTAGATGCATGTAGGCAAAATCAAAGGAAGAAAGTCAAAACTAGGAGCTGCATCTAAGCCTCACGAGGGTGATCTCTTGTTTTGTTCAATGTGAAGTTTCCTATGAGATTATATTGTTCAATTTCCCATTATCCCCTAAGTTCTCACTCCCAAGACACCACCGTATTGGTGTCCAATATTATTGTCCAATATCCAGACTGATAATAGAATTCCCAAATAAACTCCTGAGAATTCTTAAATCCTGCTTTTTATGAGCTAAACCAGAAAAAAACAATGAAAATAAATGGGCAGTGATGTATCAATACAGTGAAGAGAAGTTTCACATTTTGCTTTGGCGCCTTTTAACTATTGGATCTTAACTGTGATCCAAGAGAGGCCCCTGCTGGTAAGACTTGGTACAACAAAAAACCAGAAAACCTTGTACAGTTAACATCTTCTCTACCACCAAATGTAATTTCAGTTCACAGTATTCTGTCAAATATCTGTAATCTCAACCCTAGAGACATCTTATGGGAATACATGACCAAGTCCTTGCCTTGAGGTTTCCATGGTTAGACCTGTGGGCTACCCACATTCACTTGGTAAAGCAGGTGTCTCCTGTTCCTGTTCTGTGAGGCCTGTGAAGACAGGGAGCCGTTTGCTAGAGTTGGAGGATTTAAGAGGCTCTGGACAGGTGAGGCTAACCCACCTCAGTTTTTTGACTGCTGGTGGCATATGGCGAACTTTAAAGTCTTACACCACAGAAATTGAGATTCATTTACATGCAGAATCAGTGTTTCATAAATGCTGCCTTATTAACTTGACTCCACAGATTTTAAAATCTTGTTAGCCTAATGTGTGTGAGTCTGTGTGGAAAACAAGCTGTCAGAATGACTGAAGAAAGACCTGTCCAGTGACACATGGATCACTCACTAAGACCTTTCTACCAAAGAAGCAGATGATAGGGATATGACAATGGGCAACCTCTGAAGTCTTTGCTCCTCCACTTGGGGAAGAAGGAGACCCTTTCTGGTAAAATCTAGGTTTTATTCAGTGCTTGAAATCAAATATATATATATTCCTGAACTCTAGACAAATACTAGACACTGAAGCAAACCCGTCCTGCATTTGACTTTTATTTCCTCAATTCTCAATGAAAATAAATTTCAACTTACAAGACTATGGAATCCTAGCATCTCATCTCTCTCTGGAACCAACTACAGAGCTAGAAGTCAATTTGAAAGCTTCTCAAGGAACACACTCACATAAACACTTCAAATACAAGGAGGATGGTGTCTGACATCCACCTCGTCTCTAGAGAAACAAATTTATCTCCTGCACAGTTAGCCAAATTTGCCAGCACCCTTCTAAACTGGCCTGGAGCTAGCATAAAATGAGAGGCACGGGGTTTACACTACAGCCCTCCAGTAATTCTCCCTTTCGTCTTTCCTAACTGCTTAAATTAAATTTGCACCCAGACAGTTTGAAAGAGGTTTCTAGTGTAGATTGCTGCATTTGAGAAGCAAGGCACTGACTTGAATAACACTTTCCTTGCTAAACTCAGACTACTTTCCATGCATAATGGCACTGACACTCAGGATCTCTTTTACTCTCATCTCCACAGGCATTGAGAACTACTTGTTGGCTCAGAGATCAGAACCACCAGTGGGTTCATGATCACATTCATGTCTCAGAAGCTATCTTTACCTCAGCCTAGGGAGAACTTGCTGAGCTAAATTCCACAGAAAAAGTCTTATCTAATGAACTTTTTACAGTTCAAAACACAAACAACTGAGCAACTCTAGCTTCTCTCACTCTCGCCCTCCCTTTGTTTTCTTCTTTCCAATGAAAACAATTTAGATGGCTTCAAGTGCCAGAGATTTTAGTTGCAGATCTAATTAAGGGAAGTTTTATTATCTTTTCTTCTTTCCTTAAGTCACCCAAACTGCCAAAAAACAATCTAGTCTAGGTCCCTCATCACTCAGGAAAAACCTGAAGTCCAGGCAAATAAAGAGAGCTAAAAGCAAGGAAGCAGTGGGAAGAGACCCATGATCTTTTGCTTAGAATATTGCCTTTTCTTGCAGCCAAAGGGCATGTTGGTTTTGTGCACGAATCCCAGACTCTGATCTCTCAATGTAGGATTTTGGACAGTAGCAGAAATGTCAAAGCCGCCCCTTCCAGTGCTGGTCATATCAAATTGCATGTTTGTGAGCCAAGCTTGGGCACAGACTCCAGAGGCAGGAGGCAAATGCCATGTTTAACCCAGTTCTGCAGTGACCATGTCCTCTGCCTGAATACCTCTCTTTCCAGCTGTTCCAAGGCACCCAGCATAGACATATGCTGTTGATTTCTGGCAATTTGAATTTTCCATTGCTCATCCAGGCTTGAGCACAATGTCGAGCTTGAACTTGAAATAACACTAGGTTTCAAGGACTTCCCATATGCATAAATCTATACCTAGCCTTGGAAAGTCCACCAGTATAACATATTGCAAGGAACCCAATGAGATTTGCTTCTTAGTATTTCAGGAATATCAAACTCAGGTGAATTAAATAGCCATTGTGCCAGACATGGACCTAAATATTGAAGAAAGAGGTGAGAAGCAGAGATCACAACTTTAAGTGAGTTCAAGAACAGAAAGAACAGAGAAGGAGAAGGGGGTATGTGGAAGGTACAGTCTTTCAATATTCTGGGAATGTCAAGATCTATTTAGTTTGTGTTTGACCATTTGGATGAGCACTCCATAGATGTATCTAGCTTGTGGTTAGTCTTCATTGTGGCCAACATGTCATCACCAAGCTTTCCTTTAGAAGTCTGTCTTTTTATGGGTGCATGAGGTATTATTATTATTATTATCTGTTGGAAGGATGGATGTCTCTTTCTCATATCCTCCACAAGTAGGAACCAGATGTTACTGCTCAGTTTAATTATTCTGAGATGGTTTATACTGTCCCATTGTAGTCATGTTCCTTTTTGTCCAATATAAACCTTTAGCACAGATAGGTTGTAGCTGATGCAGGCTGCAGTCACAACTAGAATGACCCCAAGAAGTGCATGGAACACCTCTATGGGACACATCCAGATCTGAAATAATTGTGCTTCTTGTATATGTGAAAGCTCAGGGAGGTGGGGCTGTGCCTGCCATTGCATGCAGCTTTCTTGTTCATGCTGCTGGAACACTCCCTGTAGAGAAATTTTAATCCAGCCACACGGCTGCTCTGGCAAGGGATCATATCCAGGTCTATATGATCTGACCCAAATGCCCTGAATTTCAGTTCGATCTGGCTGGGATACAGACACATCCTTAGCACACATCTTTAATGCAAAATAATGACATATAATTGGAGGGTAGTTCAACTGAGTTCAGGCAATGCTGCTCTGTTCAGTTATTTGATTTCAGTTAAGTGGAGTTAAATTCAGTGAATCATTTGGGAGTCAGTGCAGTGAGTGCAGCACGGTGGAGTTGAGTTCATGCGGTTTTGGGGCAGATCCACAGAGGCAGTTGAAGCCAGAGAATAAGGAGTCAGAAGATATGGAACAAATTGGCAGAGTGAGTTTGAGCAATTCAGTGAGAAGCTGAGAAAAGCCAGATTGAGTCATCTTGGGGAGGAGTTTGAGCCAGAACTACTAAGTTGAACTAGCCAGCCAGAGTTCAGAAAGAACTAGAAAGCATGAGATTATTCAGCAATAAGCCTCCAAGATGACAATTACACCTGGAGTAACTGTGAATAAAAGGTACTTTAGAACTCCCAGTACAATCTGAATCTCAAACTCATTCACAGGCAGAAGACCCTGAACCGAGAGCCTGGGAGTGTTGCTGTGGACAGCACTTGCCTGGGATGAACAAGACCCTGAGTTCAATCTTATATTGAAAAAAGCAGAAGACTAACAACAAAAATACTACCCTGGAATAAAAACTGTGAAGAATCCAGATATTCACAACAGCAGCACTTCTTCCTCCCTCTCTGGGTAAAAGTAACCATTCAACAAAGACAGAAGAGATGACTAAGCAAACATTGAGATATAACTCAGCAAACAGAGATGGATGGAAACAGAAGAGGGATGACTCAGTAGGCAGAGGAGAGATAACTCAACAAATATAGAAAGTTGACTCATCAAATAAAAGGAGACGATTAGCAAAAATGAAAAGAACAAGGGCACAGAAAAGATGTTTCAGAAAGCATAGGAGAAATAACTCAGTAAGTACAATAGATATGAGGTATGAGCCATGGGCATTGCTTTATTAAAGATGGTAAGCCAATGATTCTCCATGGAAAGAATTAGTCTAAGCAAAAGAACAGACAACAGCCAAGTAACTCATAATGTTTCACCAGAAAACATTAAACTACTGAGGAGTTATATAATTACAATATCATGCTTTAGGGAGAGTTAGACACCAAACCAAAAGTGGCTGCCAACCCAGCAGGGGAAACAAACACATACCAGCTATCAGCCTGGTTACGTGACTTCTTAGGCCTGTTGTGGGCATTTGAGTGAGTGTCATGGCCTTTTTCAGTGGAAACTGTTGTTTCTCTGGTTGCGCCAACGTCCATTTGCCCTGTAAGGGCAAGTCCTTCAGCCTGCTTTGTTTCTGCTTGTTTACTAATAGGCTCCGCGAAGCTCTGACCCTGTGGCTTTGTGGGCACAGTCGGTTGCTGTTATGGGAAGCCCGCCAGAGATGTTCACTCAGTTTCTAGGTAATTGAAAGTCTTTATTACAGCTGACTGGAACTGCGTTCAGGTATTGAGAACCCAAGTGTAGCTCTGAGATTTTAGGGTAAGGATTTTTTTCCCCCAAAACCAGCCTCGGCTTGGAGAGAGAAGGGGTATTTGAGAGCATTGAAACAAACTGAAGTCAAATCATGGATCCAAGGTGACAACTTAGATTCTGCTTCCAAGACTTTTTCTCTGATCTGCTTTCTCTGGAGATCTCCAGACAGTTATCTTTTTATTTTCTGCTCTAGCCAGTTCTCCAAGCAGTTCTCTCTTGTTATTCTAAAAAATTCTCTGTAGATCATAAGCCCCTGTCAATCCAGTCATTTACTCCAGGTTCTCTTTTGATTATCCTGTCAATCAGCATCCCATGACACCAGCTGCTTGGTTCTTAGGAGACAGCAAGCACATATTTTTTTTTTAAACATTGCAAAGGAATTCAGAGATCTGCCTGCCTCTGTTAGCTAGGTGGGACCATGCCTGGGCCTAACCTTGCCCTATCCCAGGCAGATCTTGAACTCAGGAATCTATCTGCCTTTGTAAGCACAAATAAAAATCTTAGCTAGGTGACATCTCCTGAGATCGCCACTCCCCAATCTCTCCACCTCTCTCTTTAGTATCTTTCTGACAAGTTGGCTCACAGTACAGCTGCTTTTGTTCCTTTCAGTTTGTGAAGTCCCTCATATAATATATATTGCATCCTTATATTTTGCATAGTTGAGAAATTATATATTTTTTAACTCATGTTTCCAGAGACCCTTCCCATTTACAAGTCTGCTGAGACTTGAGCTACGTCTTTTTCTCCCAGACTCATGTTATCTCTGATTAGCATGGAGTCATTAACATTAACAGGGAGGAAATTCCTTGAAAGAGGAATGTAAAAATAGGTACAGTATTATACAAACAAGCCTTACAACAGCCATTGACACCCGTGGAGGCCCATGCCCTGTTGGCCCTGTTCCAGGGGTGGTAACCATGTCATTCCATGCCAACCAAGGCCATACCAGACCCTGCAGGGTCTTTTTTTGAAGGCATCTTGGTGTCTTGCTCTGAAGCTACAGCAGGAGCTTTTGCTTACTCAAGCAGTTCAATAAAAGCTAAAATAAGTGATTAGATAGAGGAGGAGCAAGCAGTTTGACAGAAAGTAAGTTAGCTGGACCATCTAGACCTCCAGTTCTTAGAATAGTGTCGGATAATTTTCCATGGGATTCTACACCATGGAAATAAAATTTCTAGTTAAATATAAAATGATCTCAGTGAGAATCCAAGATGAAGAAACCTCTTACCCTGTCAGAGTGCAAAGGGCAGTACGGTGCTGGAAAAAGGGCTTTTGGACTCTGCGTGGCTGCCTTCACACCCACTCAGACTTTTTGATTCTCAGATGGGGGGCACTACCTGAGGTGGCCAGCCGACCAGGAGCTTGAGGCTGGCTGGCTGAACAGTGTCTGGCCAGGTGGCTCTGGGTAGCCAAGGAGAGCTCATCTGAAGTCTCTCTGTGGGATCTGAACTCATGCACTGCGTGAGCCACTGTCAGTCTGTCACCAGCTGAGGAAGTGGCCTCACTAACATCTTGGTCTGAATGCTCCAGCAGCCCCGACACACTGGCCTGAGGAACATTGCTATTGTCACCCCGCCCTTCTTTGCCCTCGGGCACAACTTGCTCCTCCTGTCTGTCCTCCTGGTCCACCTGACCTTGGCTAAGATAGCCTTGAGGGTCTTGTAAGAGGCAAGAGGGAGGGGCAGGTACTTCGCAGACTGGTCTAGCCTCTCCCTTCACCCACTGCCTGGTCCTCAGTGTCCTCCTCGGCAGACTCCAAAGCAGGTCGGCCAAGCTGAGCAGGAAGGATAGCGCACTCACTGCCCAAAAGAATAGCATCAGGAGGGACTTCTCTGTGGGCCGTGACACGTAGCAATCCACAGCCCCTGAGCAGGGTACTTGCGAGCAAGACACGCTGGCAGGCACAGAAAAGCCAAACAGAAAGTAGTGCAGGGAAGCCAGCCCGGCCTCCAGCAGCATGCGCAGCAGTAGGTGCACCAGGTAGGCAGCTGACATGTCGGGCACCTGGGGCCTGCAGGCTCCCCCTGCAACCAGCTTCGCGCCACGGTGCAGGGTGTAGGTGCCAAAGACCACCGAAGGCAGGAGCAGGGCCAGGCTCTGCACTAGCGAGAACCGCAGCGGTGACACTGGGGAAAAGAGGTCGTAGCAAACGTTGGCACAGCCTGGTTGCAGTGTGTTGCAAATAAACCTCTCTTGTTCGTCCTCATAGATAGGTGACCCTGCCAAGACCACCACTAGCATCCTCAGCAAGACCGTCACGATCAGCCAGATCATGCCTAAGGCCAGAACAAGCAAAAGGATCAGTGTCTAAGGTTCAGAAGGCTGCCTCCACACAGCAGCTTAGCTTCTACACCCTGAGATATCAGCAATATCACAGCAATAGGGGCAGCTATAACACACACACACACACACACACACACACACACACACACACACACTGTCAATAGCAAAGATCAAAACCAGAACATATTGTGTGCTATGCTAGAAAAGTACTCTACCACTGAACCCCACCACCAACTCTTTAGGGCAATTACTTGCTAAGCCTTTGCTGTACCAGGAACAGCCCTGAAATTATTTGTAAGATGTTTCAAGTGAGCAGATCTGTAAAATATGTCATGCACTTTACCTAGCCTTTGCATGGCCTTAACTGAAAGATCCAGAGAGCATTTTGGCTGAGCAAATCCATGATGTAATTTGATCTCACCCTTCTTAGGAATTAAACTTTTTAAAGGACCTTAGCATATTCTCTCCACTGTGTTTAGCAAACAGAAGATGACAATTTCAGCATTATTTTTTTTTTATGTTACCAGCCTACATGGCCTGTAGCTCTGAGTTCTTGAAATAGAATTTCTTTAAGAATATTCCCTTTTCTAGTATTTCAAGATTCCTTTCCCCTTAGTCTAGCCATTATATTAATAAAATTAACAAAAACTGTGAGCAAACAAAAGAAAAAAGGAAACAACTCTCATTCACAAAGGCAGTCAAACTCAGAGAATAGCATCACTGGATGATGAAATCATGGATTTAGCCTTTCAATACTAGGCTTATTTATTCAAATTCTACAAAATAGAGTAAAAAACTATCAACCTCATACCAGGCACATGTTTTCTCCATCCTCTTTTCAAGCTCTCTGAATCTGACTCATTTGTATCAATCTCAAGAATCTTTATTATTCTTTTGTTAACAGAATAGCTAGGGCTGTAGAAGGTTATATAAGACTGCAGCCCAGTACTTGGGAAGCTTAGGCGGGAGGGTCAGAAGTTCAAGGACAGCCTGAGCAATACAGCAAACTTGGGGGAGAATGAATATGTAACCAGGGGCTGGGAAAATAACTCAGTGTCTGAGCACCTTCCCTTCATGCCTCAGGCTCCGAGTTCTATCCCCCAACACTATAAACAACTAAATTAAACTTGGTATCTGTGTTAAAGCACATAAGAGCAATTAATAATCTTTATAACTTAATCTTCAGAGATGAAATCTATAAGGATAGCTAAGGAGACACAACCGAAGCATAACTTTCTCATCAATTCCACCTGATTCTGCCTTCAAATTCAGAACCCAAATGTTAAGAGATGCCTAAGAGTGATGCTCCCACCACCCACACATCCTCCAGTGTTGATGAGTATAAGGTATGACCCCGTGAAACTTGCCAGAATTCTCATGCTAACAGTGATATTCTGACCTTTCTTTTGGGAGTGGGTCAGACAAACTGAAAACTGGGATAAACTTTTGAAAATAATTTAATTTGAATATGGCAACAAAAGCACAGGTTTTTGTTTTTTTCCCTCAGGACTCACCTATGATGGTCACGTTACAGTTCAAGGTAATGATGAGGAACCCCAGCAAGTTCAACTTCTCCATGCTTGAAGAAAGCCACAGGTCTGGGCTGTTGGAGGGTGTTGAGGCCCCGTGTACTCCAAGGATGTTTAAAAATCAATTAGATTTTTCTGTATCAGACTTTGAGATAAGCACCAAGTCGTGGAAAAAAAGATGTCCTCCCAGGCCTGGGAGGTCTGGTCTTCTGTTTCTACATTAAGACAGCCCTAAGCTGCTTGCCAATGAGACACAGGCACTCCTGACAACTGCAAGGCCCAGAAGCAGAAGTCATCTCTCTGTGTGACTATTCTTAACCTCACAGGACATTCCAGGCTTGTAGCCGTGCTTGCATGTCTCCATCAGGAAAGCCAAGCACTTCGGGATATAATAGAAGCAGCTACTTTTAGTCCAGGAGAGAAAACTTCTATTAATTAGCCAATGAACTTTTTCTGTACTAGAGCTGGAAGATGACTCAGTTGATAAAATGTTTGCTGCCATGCACGAGAACCTGAGCTCAAACCCCAGAAATGATATAAAAATGCCAAGCAGTGTGGTACATGCTTTTAATCTGAGTATTGGAGAGACACTCACAGATACTAAAGCTCGATGGCTGAAAGACTTACTTAATTGGGAAGCTCCAGGCCCTAAGGAGAGACGCTGTCTCAAACATGAAGGTGAGCAATACCTAAGGATAACTGATACCCAAGGTTGATATCTGTGGTTGTTTGAGTGAGAATGGCTCATTCGGTTCCTGTGTTTTAAATATTTGGTTCCCAGTTGATAGGATTGTTTGGGAAGGATTAGGAGGTGCAGTTTTGTTGGAGGAGGTGTGTCACTTGGGGTGAGCTTTGAAGATTCAAAAGCGTTTGTCATCTCAGCTTGTTCTATCGTCTCTTACTTGTAGATCAGAATGTAAGCTTTCAGCTAATGCTGCAGCGCCATACCTGCCTGCCTGCTGCTGTGTTCTTTGACATGATACTCATGGACTCTAACTCTCTGGAACTGTGAGCCTCCAATTAAATACTTTCTCTTGGTTTTGATCATGGCAATAGAAAAGACCATGTCTGACATCCACATGACTGCATTTGTATCTACATGGCACCTATGTACCTATGAACTCACAAAGCCATTTCTTCCTTGAAAACATGCCCACAGCCACTTGTGAAAGAAGTTCATTTTTTTTTACCCTTTCTACAAAGTATAATCACCCACACACAGCCTACAAGAATCCTGACCTTATTGCTAATCTCTACACCACTGAGGTAAGGACAGATCTGTACAATGTGTGTGCCAGGTCTACACTATGACTTGGACAGTCCTCACTGACAAAGCTCCACCATTTCCCTAACTGCCAGTGAAATCATTGTATCTCTCTCCCCTCAGCCTCATCTTACAATGAGAAGATGCAGCTCAGAAAACCCTCCAAGGAACAATGGTTTCTCTGTATTTTAGTCAAATTCTTTGACACAAGCTTTGGAATCTAGAGAAATTGTTGTTACTGAATAAAACTATTGAAATAGTTCCACAGTGCAAGTATCAAGTAAACAAGAATGCCTTTTTGTCCACACAAGCAGCTCTTGGTAATATTTTAAAAAATAGAAAACACAAACAAAATAATTATTGGGATTTTCTGTGGGACAAAACTGAGGTTCCAGCTCCATAGAAAGGAAAAAAAATGGCTCTAACTATGGAGAGAGAAAAAGACAATCAGGACAGAAGTGGAAAAAAAAAAGACAAAAGTAGATGAGAAGCAGGCTGATGCTTAAAAGGTGGTAGAGACAAGACTGAGAAGCAGAGAAGCCAACAAAGGTAGGTTTTCTATCACTGCAAAGCTTGATGGTTTTTGTGCCTGCATTCACATCTTCACATGATCGCCACTTTGAGAAGGTGATGCTCACACTTTTCACATCTGTGATTTGAGGACAATGATACTCAGTTAAGGGCCAAGAAAAAGAGGTAATATAAATATGTTTCTAGGGCATTATTTGACCTACATGAGGCTTTTAAAAGTGAGGGTGAATGGGTCGGTGGGTAGAGGAGCATCCTCTCAGAAGCAAAGGGGAGGCGATATAGGGTGAAGAACTCTGGGAGGGGGACCAGGAAAGGGGAAAACATTTGGAATGTAAATAAATAAAATAATTTAATTAAAAAATACAGTCATTAAATCATAATTGAATAAATCCAAATATCAACAGCCAGAAAAACTACAGAAAACATCCAAATGCATAGTAATTAAACAAACCACTTTTGAATCACCAGTGGGTTAATAGATAATGTGGGGGATGAAATTTAAAGATTCATATATTTATATTAGTTATGACCTCTAATGTCACAAACATTGACTTTATGAGTGGGGACTGCTTGAGGAACAAGCGGGGCTCTAGGTTAGCCAGCTTCTGTTTGCAATAACAAATCCCCAAGATAACAATGAAAGAAGGGCGTTTTCGGACACATGGTCACCTGGTCCTCTTACTTGGGGCTAATAGCACCCATAAGACTTCACAGTAAGAGCATGTGCTGGAGGAGACTTCCATCTTGTAGTAGCCAAGAAACAGAGAAAGTAGGCAAGAAGACTACAAGACTTGCACTATCTCCCCAAACATACCAAATGGATCTCTTTGTTAATTCTCATTTGAGAAGCATCTTCTCTGATGAGACTGTGCATGTGTGTGAATGTATGTGTGTTAAAAGAGATTCAACCCAGGGTCTTCAACTTCCCTCATATCCCCTCCAAACTTTATGTCTTTTGTTCTTTTTGAGAATGTACTTAAGTCCAATAACACTTCTCATTCATAGGTGTGGGGCCATCCACTGGATCATGGGAAACCTACCAGTGGCCATATTCTTAAAAATCGCTTAATGATGGAATGATTTCCCCAGCTCTAATGTTGGGATTTTAAAAGACAAAGTCAAGCAATTGAAAGGCAGTTGCCAAAGCAATGATTGGCCCTCAGAAAGCATCAGAGATGAAACTGGCAGGGCTTCAATGTGAGAAGGATGACCTTTGAGTCATCCACTCTCCTGTAACTAACCTCAGTAAACTCACTGGTTCACCACCCTAGATTGGATGGAATTATTTCTTGCCATCTGTGACCCATCTGGAATCAGAAGACATTTATTCATATCTCTCCAGGAAAGCTCATTCAATATTGTCTTCCACGGAGAATTGATTGGGCTTCAACTACCTAACTGTTCATGCAGACCTGATAGAAATTCCCAAAGTGTAATGAAAAATGAAGACATGACTGCTCCTAGCTATGGTTGAGGGGAAATTTTTATTGTAGATATGAGTAAGAGCTCAGCTGAAGGAAGGGTCGAGACTGAACGAGGCCATGAGAGGAGGGGATGAGAGGAGTGAGAAAGGAAAAGGAAGAAGAGAGCAGGAAGTTCATAGGAACCAAGAGAGCCTGTAACCAAAATGACTGGGTTATATAGGAATTAGAGAAGATGAGGGAAGGGAAGGGAAGGGAAGGGAAGGGAAGGGAAGGGAAGGGAAGGGAAGGGAAGGGAAGGGAAGGGAAGGGAAGAGTCTGGAGAGGTTTGGAGTAGGGGTAAGGGGTATGTCAGCAATGATGACCCTGAAACAGGTATGTGTGAGTAGGAACTGAGGGATCCTGGAGGCTAGCATAGACCTTACTATGCTAATAGGTACCCCAGGCATAGGTTAATAGCCATATGTCCAGAGATGAGGAGAATGGCCCCTTTTAGCAAGTAAGAACTATACTCTTAAATCCCCGAGGGAATGTCTAAATGGGAAAAGGAATTTTTTGAGATCTAACAAAACTTAAATTGTATCTAATACACTAAGTTTACTTAGCAACTTCTTTTTAAAAGGTCCTGGAGAATCAAGAATAATTAGTACTGTTATAGACAGTTGTGAATCACCATGTGGGTGCTGGGAATTTAACCCAGGACCTCTGGAAGAGCAGCCAGTGCTCTCTACTGCTGACCCTCTCTGAAGCTTCCACAAGAAAACAATTTTAAAAGAGAAGTTTACATTACTAAGTGTCTGCATAAAATATCTTGAGAGAGCTCATATTAGTAACTTAATGTTGCACATGGAAGTCTTAGAAAAACAAGAACAAACAACACCCACAAACAGTAGACTGGAAGAAATAATAAAAATCAGGGCTGAAATTAGTGAAATAGAAATGAAAAAAGAATCAATGAAATGAAAAGTTAGTTCTCTTAAAAGACTACCAAGATCCACAAATCGTTAGGCAAATTACCAAAGAGACCCAAAGTGCAAGATGAAAGGTAAAGTACTGTGACAGTTTAGAGAATCATTAGGAAGTACTTTTAAAAAAAATCTATATTCCACCAAACTGGAAAATCTGAAAGAAATGGATGAATTTCTAGATATACATGACCTACCAAATTTAAATCAAAATGAAGTAAATAATTTAAATGGGCCCAAAATAACCAATGAGTAGAAGTAGTAATTAAAAATCTCCCAAACAAATAAAGCCCAAGGGCAGATGGATGCAGAGTAGAATTCTATCACACCTTCAGAGAAGAAGTAATAACACTATAAAATATTCCCAAAAATACAAAAGAAACCCCTCCAAATTCTCTTTCTGGCTGTGCTGCCAGCCCATCCTAGTTCCCTCTTGGGCCACCTGGCTTAGCTCCTGGATTGGTTGCAACCAGCCCTAACCGGCTTCCTTTCTAGCTGCCTTGCTCTGGGAGAAGACTTGCCACCAGCCCACTCCTGAGGACCCTGAATACGTGGATAAAAGACACACACCTTTTAAGTAGCCTGCTAAGCACAATTGCTGGGTGCAGATACCTCCTGCCTAAAAAGGCATGCTCTTACCAATTTATTATCTCCATTTCTCCTCCTGCCCTAATGTTAGTGGTTTGTTCCACCTAGACACTGCCAAACATCTTTGGCAACCTGCCCGTAGTGGAAGCCGCAGGCCCTAGCTGTCCCTGGGGTCTTACACAGTTGCTGTGCCCATTTTTCTCTAAAACATGGCAGAAAAGCCTCTTCTCTCTTTCCCTGTGTCTCCTTTTCCTCTTTGGGATCCTGACACCTTTACCTTCTACCCAGTAATTGGCTCCCAGACTTCTTCATTGACAAATCAAGAACTGATTAGAGAATTAGACCTTAGTATCAGAACCTCTCCTTATGATAGGCTACTCTCTGGAGAGCACAGTTGAGATGGTTTCAATTGAGGAAGATGGCTCAGTGGTAAGTACTTACCTAGGCTGCCTGTGGACCTGAGCACCATGCATCACACACCACACACACACGAGACTTCATGTTCCCCATCTGTGTGACTCTGTCTGCTGTCTTCCATGAAATCTTAGAAGGTAAGGGATAGAATTGGATCTATTTTTAAACTCACAGCTGTTAAACAAAACCTTCCAAATATTTATAGCCATTTTGAACTGCTACAAGTTTTTATCCTGTGTGTCGCCACCATTGATTCATTCAGAGCACAGGGCAGGGGTGTCTTGAAGGGAGAGTAACAGTGACTTCACCCCTGAGATGTGCCATTCCAAATACTGGCAACTTGAAACCTCCTGAGGATGTCTTTTCAATTCACATTTTTCTCTTAAGCATCAGAAATGGAAGGTTGGCAAGAAGGAATCATTGTATTTACTACAGAGCACTTGGTCTAGCGTAGGCTTCCACAGACCTAACAATATGATCATCACGCTCTGTTTTTCTCATCAAAACAGACAGGTAAGAAAGAAAAAAAAAAGTTAAGAATGAGGAAAATAGGTTAGTGTGTAAAACAGATTGAGTGAAGCTGGGGATGTAGCTTAGTGGTTAAGTTGGGCATCTGCAGGTTCCACACCCAGCACCAGGAAAACAAAAGAATAAGTGTATGGTAGATCAGTGCCAGAGTAGGGGGTACCATCCCTCCTCTCCCTATCTCTGAAGAATGCTCATTACTAATAATGGTATTATTGGTGTCACATCATGGTGCTAGAAATCACACCCAGGATTCTGAACATAGTAGGCAAGCCGTATAGCACTGAGCAGCGCCCCTTGTCAACTGGATCACTTTGACATGTGCCCTGATCACTTTCTATTACTGTGATAAAGACCAAGCAGTAACTCAGAGGCAGGAACTGAAGTACAGACTGTGGAAGGATGGTACTTAATGACTTTCTGCCCAAGACTTGCTTAGGTAGCTTCTCTATACAACCCAGGACCTCCTGCCTGGAAGCAGGTGTACTGCCCACAGTGGGTTGGGCCCTCCCAAATCAATCATCAATCAATAAAATGCCCTATAGACTTGCCTACAGGGAGCCTTTTGGAAGCATTTTGGAAGCCTTTTTTTCAATTGAGTTTTCCTCTTCCCAGATGATGCTACATTGTATCAAATTGACAAAACCTGACCTGCACATGTAAGACAATGATCTGGGTAGGTGTATGTGACAGGGCATGGACTAAAAGTGTCTACATCCTTCACAGAACTTGGCATCATTATGAAAGAAATATTATATTTAAAGGGGATGGTAAAGGAGGGATGGAGAGATAAATGAAGGACAACCATCCTAGTCTTTCTCCAGATCCTGCTGTAAATCCTATAAAAAAAAAACCCTCCCACTCTCCATTTCTCTCACTTTGCCTTAACTTTTCGAAATAGAGCTTGCTGACTGCTCCTATGTGTTCATCAAAGCAAAGAATAGCTATCTCTGACTGACTTTAGGTGACCAGTGAGTATTCACTACTCGTGCCTAGGTTACACTCATCTGGCTGCTGTTCTCAAGCACTAATGTCCCTTTTATCTCAAGATGGAAAACCACCAACAGGTATTTAATTCAAAATCTGAAAACAATATAAGATATATCTTTAAGTTAATAAAAATATAAGATATATCTTTTTATATTTTAAACTTTGTATGTTTTGTAATTTATTGTAAGTTGTTTAAAGACAAGGTAAAAAAAAAAGTCAACCCTGCCTATGATAAGATATATAGCAAGCACTTATTTTTATGAAAGAAAGAAAGCTGAAATCATCCAGTCAGTAGTGGTTTTGAAGGCATGGAGGAGTCATGAAGTACAGCTGAGGCTTGGTACTGTGGGAGGCCAGGAAAGGCCATTGGTGAAGGTATAGCCTCAGTGGCAGTTGGAAGTTGAGACTTGACACAACAAAAAGAGCCGATGAGAGGCTATTGGTGAAAGTTTAGCCTAATTGGAGTAGAAGACCCCAGTGTCTTTAATAGATGTCAGTACCATGGGATGTGCACCAAGAACAGAAGCAATAGGAAAGTGGAGTCAAGCAGAACCTAGAGTGCTACAGAGGGCAGAGCTGGAGAAATGACACAAGCCCTACGGTAGAACCCAGAAGATCATGTGTGGATCCCAGACATTAGAATAAGAAGCTGTAAATTTGAAGTTGCCTGAAAGACTACAAGATGTTAGAGATGCCAGAGTTGTAGGATACCTGCCAAAAAAAGATGCTAACAGGGAATGGAAACAGCCCAAGAGAAAGAATTGTGTTTCAGTCACCAAAGCTGAAAGGAGGTGGACGTCATCCATGGAAATCCAGAACTGGACTTTGCCCAGCTTGTTTTTGGTCCTTATTGGTTCAGTATTTCCTCTCTATGACATTTTGGAATGTATATCCTGTGATTTTGGAAGTATGTGATCTGCTTTTTGAATTTTATTTTATAGGGAGTTACAGTTAAGAGATTGCATGAATCTCAAAAGAGACATTGAACCTTGAACTTTTAAACATTAAGACTATGATAGATTTGGGGGACTTTTGAAGTTAGACTAAATGCATTTTGCTTTATTTTATGGGTACAAACCTATGGGGGCCATAGAGTGGAATGTGATGGTTTGAATAGAATTGCCCCCATAGACTCATGTGTTTAAATGCTTGACCATGAGGAGTGGCTCTATTAGGAGATATGGCCCAATTGGAGGATGTGTGGCCTTGTTGGAAGAAGTCTATCACTGTGGGAGCAGGCTTTGAGGTTTCCTATGCTCAAACTCCTCCTACTATAAAATCAGAATCTTCTCTGGATGTCTTCAGATCAAGATGAAGAACTCTCAGCTCCTTCTTTATTGCTATATCTGCCTGGATGCCACCATAATTCCTGTCATGATGATGATAAACGATTGAGCCTCTGAAACTGTAAGTCAGCCCCAAATAAATGTCCTTTATAAGAGTTACCTTGGTTACAGTGTCTCTTCACAACAAAACCCTAGGACAAGAGGTGACACTATTTAGACACTGCTAACTTTTTTCTGTTGTAGTAGAGTCCTTCAAGCCTGCACTTGTACCTAATCTATCAAGCTTTATTATGGTGCTAGGAGACAGTGCTGTGCTGGTTAGCTGTTCGGTAATTTTGAAGTTTTATTTTATATGTATGGCTATTTCTACCACATGTGTGTGTGCCACATTCATGCCTCATACACACAGATACCAAAGAGAGTGCTGGATCCCTGGAACTGGAGTTAGAGGCAGTTGTTGGCTGGAAATCATGTGAGTGCTGGGAATCAGTCTGGGGTCCTCTGGAAGAGCAAACAGTGTTATTAGTTATTAAGACATACAACTCCAGCACCATGTCACCTTTGATGTGTTCATCAGTACTTAGAGTGGGTTTTCTAAAGAAAGGGTTCAAAAAGCATCAAATGTGAATTCACATTCATGAGATTTTTGTAAGAACATTTTCTGAGAGGCATCTCTTTTATTAATATATCAGGATTTCTAGGAGCAAAATGAATAGAACTAAAAAGCCAAGAAATTGCCTACTGTTGGTTTATTCCCACAATCATCTCTTCTTAAAACCACCTACCTTAGGAGGAGGTAGAGTAGAGGAATTGTAATCCCTACAATTTTTGTTCTCTCTCTCTCTCTCTCTCTCTCTCTCTCTCTCTCTCTCTCTCTCTCTCTCTCTCTCTCTCTCTCTGTGTGTGTGTGTGTGTGTGTGTGTGTGTGTGTGTTCAAGTATGGACTCATTATATAGGCTGTCCTAAAACTTATAAATCTTCTTGGTCTCCAGAGTGCTGAACATACAGACACTTACCCCAAAATTAAAGTAAGAAGTGGTTTTTATTCCTATTTTGTGAATTCTTAGGACTTGACCACGATCTTTTAGGGACTGCTGACTGAGTAGATTTCATAGGACTTCTACTCAAGCAGACTAGGGTAGATTTCATACTCAAGCAACCTGTCTCTAGCTGGTAGCATGGACAGACTGTGATGTTGGAAGTAGGCAATGGTAGCTACTTCTCAACACCAGTCTAAGTTAAGGTTACTGTTTCACACCTGGGCAACTGGAATTCTTTTTTCTTTTTTCTTTTTATTTACTTATTCACTTTACAACCCAGTATTAGCCCTTCCTCACCTCTGCGTACCCACTGACACAACTCCCCCCATTCCAATTTTCCCTTCTCTTTGAGGAGGGGAAAGCCTGTCTGGTTGTCACCCCCCCCACACACACACACACAATAATACAGCACCCCCCGTTCCTTGACCATCAAGTTGCTGTAGGAGTAGGTGCATCCTCTCCCATTAAGGCCATACAAGGCAGTCCATTTAGAGGCATGGAATCTACAGTCAGGCAGGCAACAGGTTCAGGGACAGATCCTCCTCCAGTTGCTGGGGAACCCACATGAAGACCAACTTGCTTATCTGCTAAATATTTGCAGGGGACCTAGGTCCAGCCTGTGGTTGCTGGTGATTCAGTTGGTGATTCAGTCTCTGGGAGCCCCCAAGGGCCCAGGATAATTGTCTGTTGGTCTCCCTGTGGAGTCCCTGTTCTCTCCATGCCTATTAATCCTTCTCTGAACTCTTCCATAAGAATCTCCAAGTTCCATCTAATGTTTGGATGCGAGTCTCTGCATCTATTTCCATTGACTGCTGGATGGAGCCTCTCAGAAGACAGTTATGCTAGGTTCTTGTCTGCAAGTATAAAAGAGTATCATTAAAAGTGTAGGGATTGGTTCTTGCCCATGGGATAGGTCTCAATTTGGGGCAGTCATTGGTTGGCCATTACCTCAGTATCTGCTCTGTCTTTGTCCTTGCACATCTTGTAGGCAGGACACATTTTGGGCCAAAGGTTTTGTGGGTGGGTTTCTGTCCACTGGGAGTCCTGTCTGGCTACAGTAAGTAGCAATTTCATGATTCATATCCCCTATTGTTAGGGATCTCAGCTAGAGTTACCCTCATGAAACCACTGGAGCCTCACCCTATCCCAGGTCTCTAGCACATCTTATAGATTGCCCTCCTCAGCACACTGATCCATTCTCTCTCCCCTGCTCTCCTTACAAATGATCTCCCACCACCACCACCACACGCCCCTCCCCATCCCTTCTTCTACTGGGCTCTGTCCTTCTATTGACCTCCAGTATCTATTTTGTTTACTGTTTTGAGAAAGATTTAACTATCTTCCCTCAGTCCCTCCCTGTTATTTAGCTTCTTGCCTGTGCCATAAACTATTCACTGCCCAACCCTACTTGCCCTTAGGGGTTGGAGATGAGGGGGCACAGAGTCAACGGATACAGACTCCAGGAGAAGGTGAGAAACCCCCAGCAAGCTAATCTGAACAATGCTGCAAGCTCCTTTAATACCTTCCACCTTTGCCCCATTGGTTCCAAGAAAGCATCTCTTCTAAACAGCAGTTCCCAATTAGCTGGCATCGTCTGCACCAGTAATCCTTGGTTTCCCAGGCAGTCCTCAATTAGGTCCTTCTGCTGGAGATGCTTGTGCTCCCCATGCCCCCACCCCAGCATTAACATGGAGGTGGCCCCACTGTTCCCACTACAGGGTCTGTTACTTAAAGCATTGTTAAACTTGTACTCTCTCTCTCTCTCTCTCTCTCTCTCTCTCTCTCTCTCTCTCTCTCTCTCTCTTTCTTTTATTAGATATTTTCTTTATTTACATTTCAACTGGTATCCACTTTCAAAGTTTCTCCACTTCCCAGAAAACCTCTATCCCATCCTCCTTCCCCCTGCTTCTCTGAGGGTGTTCCTCCATGCACATACATATCCTTGCTTTCCCACCCTCAATTCCCCTGCACTGGGGCATCTATCAAGCCTTCATAGGAACAAGAACCTCTCCTCCCATTGATGCCTTACAAGGCGATCCTCCGCTGCATATGCAGCTGGAGTCCTTGGTTGGTGGCTTTGTCCCTGGGAACTCTGGGGGATTTGGTTGGTTGATACTGTTCTTCCTATGGGATTGCAAACGCCTTCAGCTCTTTCAGACCTTTTTCTAACTCCTCAATTGGGGACCTTGTGTTCAGTCCAATGGATGGCTGTGAGCATCAAACTCTGTATTTGTCAGACTCTGGCAGGGCCTCTCAGGAAACAGCTATATCAGGCTCCTGTCAGCAAACATTTCTTGGATCCACAATAGTATCAGGGTTTGGTGACAGTATGGGATTAATCCCCAGGTTCGTCAGTCTCTGGATGGACTTTCCTTCAGTCTCCACTCTACACTTTGTCTCGATATTTGCTCCCATGTGTATTTTGTTTCCCTTTCTAAGAAGGACCAAAGCACCCACACTGTGGTCTTCCTTCTTCTTGAACTTCATGTGGTCAGCTTCAGATGGCACCTCAAACGTGGGACGTGGAAAAGGAGAGAACTACTGAGGAACACTGTCTTGTAGGTGGAACTCTACGGAAACGGAATGAAGGTTAAGTATCCAGGGCTCGGTAAGCAACGTAGAGTATTAATTTAGCGCTAAAAATGTCAGGTTTTGAAGGCTGTAGTTTCAAGGGGCAGAAAGAAGGGATACGATGATACTAGATGAATCAGTGTAGCCCGACGCTGAGATCAACTAGGGGTGACAGTGATGTGAAACCAGGAATTCTGTTAGGCAAGTTGTCTGTGGTCTAGAACTGTACTTCAGGTGAGAGAAAATTAGGGCATAAAATAAAATAAAAAGAGTAAAAAACAAAAACAAAAAAAAAGGAGAGAAAAGCAGATTGTAGAAACATGAGAAAGACAGAAGGAAAATGGATTTTAAAAGTCTCCTAGGCACAAGGAGAAATAAAAAGCGCGCTTCCCTCACTTTATATGTCCTTGGTGTATGTCTTTTGTTCGTCCTTGGTGCACCAATATGTCCACGTGTCAGTTTGTTTCTCATTGTTTGAATGGCTGTTCTATGTTTCATGTTGAAAAGAAAAAAATGGTAAAAACTTCATCTGCTGGTGGTCCATCTCTTAATGCAGTCTCAGTTTATGGTTATTTATCCTAGAAAAAGCTATATAATTGTGGTTATTGGGTCCAAAGTGCTTTTTCCCTTAAAATTACAGCTAGAAAAAAGAAAAAATGTTTGATTTAAATTTATAAGATTTGTGTAGTTGCTTTATTCTTGTTTCTAATTGATATTAAAGATATAAGTATGTTTAAATGTTTTGACTATAGAATATAGGCTCATAAGTTTTTTTAAAAGATGTAATGTCGGTAACAACAAATTAGTTTAAAACTGGTAATTCAGGGTTGGAGCCATCTTAAGCAACACGTGGCATGACCCAACCCAGGAAATACAGGCCTCTAAGATACGTCCAGATTGGTGTAATGTTTTATGTGGATCTGATCCTAAGAGATTAGTCTTATAAGATATAAGATTTAAAATAATGTTTTCTTAATGAGATATTATAAGTTACACTGTCATGCATTCAAACATGAGAGCTGGCAGACAAACTTTAAAGTGTGCAAGTAATGTGTTTGCCATTGATTTTAATGGGAATAGATGGTTTAAAATTGGGCTTTACTTTTCAAAGTTGTAGGTATTTTCTAATGTTACAAGAGAAAGTTAAAAATTACGTTTAAAAACTGCAGTTTTCAGTCTAATTAAAGGCTCATGATTCTCAAAGATAATTTCTAGAGTGATAAAGTTTAAAAACAGCTGTGACCAGTATAGGCCTGTTGCTACTTTTTCACAAGTTTATTAGATACAGTTGTAAAGGTAAAATTTTTCCAAGATTAAAAAGGAGATTTCAGTAAAATCTTTCTGGAAGCCCTCAAATTACCATATTGACTGGCTGCAGGCTACAGTCCTACACAGGTGGGTGTGGGTCTGGCTTTAGACAATAGGTTCAGATTAGAAGGTATTTACATTGGAAATTTATCCAGGTGTGGTTTAAAATACAGTTCAAATTTAAGATCTATGAAAGATCAATGAGGCTATGTAGAACTTATGAAGGCATTAAAATTTGGCCTGCAAAATTATTATAGATTTAAAAGGTTATTTTTGCTTTGCGAATCCAGATAATTGTAAAAGCATTTACTTCTAAAGAGTTAAGAAATGGTGATAGCCTTATCTTAGGTGAGAAAAAATGTTTTGTCTCTGCTTTAATACAAAAAGCTAAGACTTTAAATCTTTCAGTGTATATTATTCATAAAATTTTATTACAGGCCCTTGGTCTTAACAATGGGTTTTTAAAAAAAATTTTTTAAGTATTTGTTGCTTCAAGAAGATTCAAACATCATCAAAATGGTAATGGCTTGAGAATAATTTTATCCTTTTAACAGGAAAAGCGACTAAAGATGCTACATTTATTTTCTACACTTACATAGTCATTGCCTATATTATTGTCTATTCTTAGTGTTCCAACTAAAATTAAAACAAATAATGGAACTAGATATTTATTATAGTCATCAAATATTTGAGATGTTTTTAACAATTTAATGTGATATAATTCTCAAGGACTAGATATTGTGTAACTTTTAAACAATATCTTCTAAATAAAAAACAAAAAAGAGGGAAATTGTATCCCTGTGCATATTATTTAAATTATACTTTATATTTTTAATAAAATTTTAAAAATTTGGATGCTAAGGAACTCCTTGCTGAGTGTATAGCATCCAACAACTAGGCATACTCATGCCTAGGTGAGATTGAAGGATCCACTTATTGTCATATGGCATGATCCTGATCAGTTATTTAATATGGGGAAGAAGTGTATAGCATCCAACAACTAGGCATAGTCATGCCTAGGTGAGATTGAAGGATCCACTTATTGTCATGTGGCATGATCCTGATCAGTTATTTAATATGGGGAAGAAGGCATGTTGTGTTTTATCCACAGAATGCTGCAGAAGCATTCTAGCTGCTAGAGTGATGAATGTGACATGCTGAAGAAAATGCCGACCTCTGAATTTGCTGAGTGCCCTGACAATGATGACTTTACTTGCCTATGTCCCAGATTAAATACACTGCCTTGCTGTAAGCTTTAGATCTTGTGGGGCAGAGAACAGTGGAGACTGTTAAAACTGACTTAAAAAAATTAATCTAAAAGAGGAGTTATAATGACTCTTCTCCTTCCTTTAATGTGACCAGTTTACTCAATCATGAAGTGGTCTATGAAGATGGCTAATAATCTTTATCAGCCAACTGAGTTAATTTCAAATGTAGTCTCCATTCTTTCTGAGAAGTAACAGGTCTCTGTTGATTCTCAAAGCCACTTCCCCCCAACACTGGGAAGCTAAGTTTTGTGTTTTAAGAGCTGCTAATTTACAATTGAATACCTTGAACCTTCCAGAGACAAGCTAATTTGCAACTGAACATTGTTTCTTCTTAAGTCTTTATCTTATATTTTAAGCAGATTATCTCCATCCAGGCTCACCTGAATTGGAAACAGGCATGTCTGTTAAAAGACACTTGTGTGGCATTTGGCAACTATTTGACTCTGGCATCAAAGCCTATACAAGTGAATCTCCTTCATGGAGCCACATAGAACTCAGCTCTATGTGTGTCTGCTTAGGAGCTGACATGGGCATCAGGAGAGTTGCAGAGCAAAGCATTGCACGGGGAGGATTTAACAGTCCATTTCTGAGTCCCTGGGGAGCATGACTGATTTGCATAGGGGTTGGTGTTGGTCTTCAGACCACCTTACACTCTGTGAGGATGTCCCACTAATTTAAGGCTCTGCCCTTCCCCTCCAAAAGACACCAAGAGCCGTCTAAAATGTGGAAACAATTATTTGTTCTCCACGAGGGGAATTAGGCCTCTGTTCCCACTCCCTGGGTAAAGGCCCACCATCATGAATGGATTACTATCCACTTGTTTAAACTAATAAAGAAGGGGGAGATGTAGAGAGTCATATTGAAGTGCTTTATCACATGGCAGCTATCATTCTGTCCCAGACCCCAGTGAGCTACACCTCCTGGCAGAACTGGCAGAGCTCCAGGAGCAAGCCCTTTGTCACACCTCAGCCTCCCGCAGAGCAACAGACCCTATGGGGTCAACAGCCAAGGCCCTGTTGAGAAGCACTGAGAAGATTCTGCAACCCTGGGAGGGAGGGTCACGCCCACAGAGCATATATTGCCGTGCTTATTCCCCAAGAAAAGAGAGATTTTGTACAGCCATGCACTAATGTCTCTGTGTGTTCTCTTTCTCACGACCCCCGTCATTTCACTTCCCAGCTCTCCGTTCACAGAAAACCCGCTTGTGTGCAACTACTGGGAAGCTTCAGTGGTCTATGAATATTATCTTGGGCATTTGGAGCTTTTGGGCTAATAACCACTTATCAGTGGATGCATACCATGTGTGTTCTTTTGGGATTGGGTTACCTCACTCAGGATGATATTTCTAGTTCCATCCATTTGACTAAGAATTTCATAAAGTCATAGTTTTTAACACTGAGTAGTACTCCTTTATGTAAATGTACCACATTTTCTGTATCTATTCCTCTTTTGAGGGACATCTGGGTTCTTTCCAACTTCTGGCTATTATAAATAAGGCTTCTATGAACATAGTAGAGCATATGTCCTTGTTATGCATTGGAGAATCTTTTGGGTATATGCCCAGGAGTGGAATAGTTGGGTCCTCAGGTAATACTATGTCCAAATTTCTGAGGAACTACCAGACTGATTTCCAGAGTGGTTCTACCAGCTTGTAATCCCACCAACAGTGGAGGAGTGTTCCTCTCTCTCCACATCTTCATCAGCATCTGCCGCCACCTTAGTTTTTGATCTTAGCCATTCTGACTGGTGTCAGTGTTGTTTTGGTTTGAATTTCCCTGATGACTAAGAATGCTGAACATTTTGTTAGGTGTTTCTCGGCCATTCAGTATTTCTGAGTTGAAAAGTCTTTATTTAACTCTGTACTCCATTTTTAACAGAGTAATTTCATTCACTGGATTCTAACTTCTTAAGTTCTTTGCATATATTGGATATTAACCAACTTTTTCCAATCTGTTGCTTGCCATTTTGTGATATTGACAGTGTCCTTTGACTTATAGAATCTTTGCAATTTTAAGAGGTCCCATTTATCAATTCTTGATCTTAGAGCATAATCCATTGGTGTTCTGTTCAGGAACTTTTCCCCTGTGGCCATGTGTTCGAGGCTCTTCCCACTTTCCCCTCTATAAGCTTCAATGTATCTGGTTTTATTTTGAGATCCTTGATCCACTTGGACTTGAGCTTTGTTCCAGGATGTAAGAATAGGTCGATTTGCATTTTTCTATGTGCTGACCAGCAGTTGAACTAGCACCATTTGTTAAAAATGCTGTCTTTTTTCCACTGGATGTTTTTTGCTCCTTTTTAAATATCACGTGACCATAGGTATGTGGGTTCATTTCTGGGTCTTCAATTCTATTCCATTGATCTTCCTGTCTGTCTCTGTTCCAATACCATACAGTTTTTATCTCTATTGCTCTGTAATACAGTTTGATGTCAGGGAGAGTGATTCCCCAGAAGTTCTTTAATTATTGAGAATAGTTTTTGCTATCCTGGGTTTTTTATTATTGCAAATTCATTTGCAAATTGCTCTTTCTAACTCTATAAAGAATTGATTTGGAATTTTGATGGGGATTGCATTGAATATGTAGATTGCTTTTGGCAAGATGGCCATTTTTACTATATTAATCCTGCCAATCCATGAGCATAGGAGGTCTTTCCATCTTCTAAGATCTTTGATTTCTCTCTTTAGAGACTTGAAGTTCTTGTCATACAAATCTTTCACTTGCTTGTTTAGTGTCACACCAAGGTATGAAGTATTATTTGTGATTGTTGTAAATTGTGTCCTTTCACTAATTTCTTTCTCAGTCTATTTATCCTTTGAGTATAGGAAGGCTACTGATTTGTTTGAGTTAATTTTTTATCCAGCCACTTTACTGAAGTTGTTTTATCAGCTTTAGGAGTTCTCTGATGAAATTTTTTGGGTCACCTAAGTATATGATTATATCATCTGCAAATAGTGATATTTTGATTTCTTCCTTTCCAATTTGTATCCCTTTGACCTCCTTTTGTTGCCTAATTGCTCTAGCTGGAACTTCAAGTACTATATTGAATAGATAGAGAGAGGACAGCCTTGTCTAGTTCCTGATTTTAGTGGAATTGCTTCAAGTTTCTCTCCATTTAGTTTGATGTTAGCTACTGGTTTGCTGTATATTGCTCTTACTATGTTTAGGTACAGGTCTTGAATTCCTGATCTTTCGAAGACTTTTACCATAGAGGGATACTGAATTTTGTCAAATGCTTTTTCAGCATCTAATTAAATGACCATGTGGTTTTTGTCTTTGAGTTTGTTTATTTAGTGGATTACATTGATGGATTTCTGTATATTGAACCATCCCTGCATCCCTCTGATGAAGCCTACTTGATTGTGGTGAATGATTGTTTTGATGTGTTCTTGGATTTGGTTGGCAAGAATTCTATGGAGTATTTTTGCATCAATATTCATAAGGAAAATTGGTCTGAAGTTCTCTTTCTTTGTTGGATCTTTGTGTGGTTTTGGTATCAGCATAATTACGGCTTCATAGAACAAGTCGGGAAGTGTTCCTTCTGTTTCTATTTTGTGGAATCGTTTAAAGAGTTTTGGTATTAGGTCTTCTTTGAAGATTTGATAGAATTGTCTACTAAACTCATCTGCTCCTTTTTTTGGGGGGGGTTGGGAGACTATTAATGTCTGCTTCTATTTCTTTAGGGGTTATGGAACTGTTTAGATGGTTTACCTGATTCTGTTTTAATGTTGACATTGTCCATTTCATACAGATTTTCCAGTTTTGTTAGTGTAAGCTATTATAATAGAATCTGATGATTTGTTGAAATTCCACAGTTTCTTTTGTTATGTCTTCCACTTCATTTCTGATTTTATTAATTTGGATAATATCTCTTTGCCCTCTGCTTAATCTGGCCAAGGGTTTACCTGTCTTGCTAATTTTCTCAAAGTACCAGCTCCTGGTTTTGTTGAATCTTTGTAGAATTCTATTTGTTTCTATTTCCTTGATTTCAGTACTGAATTTGATTATTTCCTGCCATCTACTCCTCTTGGGTGTATTTGCTTCTTTTTGTTCTAGAACTTTCAGGTGTGCTGTTAACCTGCTAGTGTAAGCTCTCTTCAGTTTCTTTTTGGAGGCACTCAGAGAGTTTTCTTCTTAGCACTGCTTTCATTGTATCACCTATGTTTTGGTATGATGTGTCTTCATTTTCATTAAATTTTAAAACATCTTTAACTTCTTTTTTTCTTCCTTGACCAAGTTATCATTGAGTAGAATGTTGTTCAGCTTCCATGTGCATGTGTGGTTTCCATTGTTTTTGTTGCTATTGAAGACCAACCTTATTCCATCGTGATCAGATAGGATTCATGGGATTATTTCAATCTTCTTGTATCTGTTGAGGCCTGTTTTGTGACTGATCATATGGTCAGTTTTGGAGAAGGTACCATGAGGTGCTGAGAAGAAGGTCTATTCTTTTGTTTTAGGATGAAATGTTTTATAGATATCTATTAAATTCATTTGATTCATAACTTTTGTTAGTTTCATCATATCTCTCTTTAGTTTCTGTTTCTCATGATCTGTCCATTGCTGAGAGTGGGGTGTTGAAGTCTCCCACTATTGTTGTGTGGAGTGAAATGCGTCCTTTGAGCTTTAGTAAAGTTTCTTTTATGAATGTTGGTGTCCTTGCATTTGGTGCACAGTATTGAGAGTTCATCTTGATAGATTTTTCCTTTGACCAGAATGAAGTGTCCTTCTTTATCTCTTTTTATACCCTTTGGTTCAAAATTGGTTTTATTTGATATTAGAGTGGCTACTTCAGCTTGTTTCTTGGGACCATTTGCTTGGAAAATTGTTTTCCAACCTTTTACTCTGAGGTAGTGTCTGTCTTTGTCACTGAGGTGCATTTCCCTGTATGAAGCAAAAAGTTGGGTCCTGTTAATGTATCTAGTCTGTTAGTCTATGTCCTTTTATTGGGGAATTGAGTCCATTGTTGTTAAGAAATATTAACAAATAGTAATTGTTACTTCCTGTTATTTTTTGTTGTTATAATTATGTTTGTGTGGCTATCTTCTTTTAGGTTTGTTGAAGGATTACTTTCTTGCTATTTCTAGGGTGTAGTTTCCCTCCTAGTGTTGGTGTTTTCCATCTATTATCCTTTGTAGGGCTGGATTTGTGGAAAGATATTATGTAAATTTGGTTTTGTCAAGGAATATCTTGGTTTCTCCATCTATGGGAACTGAGAGTTTTGCTGGGTATAGTAGCCAAGGCTGGCATTTGTGTTCTCTTAGGGTCTGTATGACATCTGCCCAGAATCTTATAGTTTTCCTAGTTTCTGGTGAGAAGTCTGATATAATTCTCTTAGGTGTGCCTTTATATATTACTTGACATTTTTCCCTTACTGCTTTTAATATTCTTTCTTTTTTTGCTCATTTGGTATTTTGATTATTATGTGATGAAAAGAATTTCTTTTCTGGGCCAGTCTATTTGGAGTTCTGTAGGCTTCTTGTATGTTCATGGGCATCTCTTTCTTTATGTTAGGGAAGTTTTCTTCTATAATTTTGGTGAAGATATTTACTGGCCCTTTAATTTGGGAATCTTTGCTCTTGTCTATACCTATTATCCTTAGGTTTGGTCTTATTGTTTCCTGTTTTTCCTGGATGTGTTGGGTAAGGAGTATTTTGCACTTTGCATTTTCTTTGACTGCTGTGTCAATGTTTTCTACGGTATCTTCTGCACCTGAGATTCTCTCTTCTATCTCTTGTACTCTGTTGGTGACTATGACTCCTGATCTCTTTCCTAGGTTTTCTAACTCCAGAGTTTTCTCCCTTTGTCATTTCTTTATTGTTTCTATTTACATTTTTAGATTCTAGATGGCTTTGTTCATTTCCTTCGATTGTTTGATTGTGTTTTCCTGTAATTCTTTAAGGGATTTTTGTGTTTCCTCTTTAAGGGCTTCTACCTGTTTACCTGTGTTCTCCTGTATTTCTTTTAGGGAGTTATTTATGTCCTTCTTAAAGTTCTCTATCATTATCATGAGAAGTGATTTTTAGATCTGAATCTTGATTTCTTGTGTCCTGGTTGTTTCAGAACTCCTCAGAGTCTAGCGGTCTCTGTGATCCTCTGATTCTGGAGTCCTGTGATCCTGAGATCCTGGGTGTATCAGAGCTCCTGACAGTCAAGTGGCCTCTGGGACCCTGAGATCCTGGTGTGACCAAGCTCCTGTGATCCTGTGATCCTATGATCCTGGGCATGTTAGAAGGACTGGGAGTGGAGCTTCCTCTGGGTGCTAAGGTCTGCTCAGGGCCAAACTTGTACTTTCTGACTAAAACCTATTTATAAGTAAGTACATGCCATGCATTTCCGTTTGGGTCAGGATTACCTCACTCACAATGATATTTCCTAGCTCCATCCTTTTACCTGCAAAATTCATAATGTCCTTGTTTTTAATGGCTGATTAATTCCATTGCATACATGAACCACATTTTCTGTATCCATTCTTCAGTTGAAAGACACCTAGGTTGTTTTCTGCTTCTGAATATTACAAATAAAGCTGCTATGAACATAGTTGAGCAAGTGTCTTTGTGGGATGATAGAGCATCTTGGATGTATGCCCAGTACAGCTGGGTCTTGAGATAGAACTATTTCCAACTTTCTGAGAAAGTGCTAAATTGATTTCCAGAGTGGTTGTACAAGTTTTCACTCCCACCAGCAGTGAAGGAGTGTTCCCCTTGTTCCATATTCTCACCAGCATGTACTGTCCTTTGAGTTTTTTATGTTAATCAATCTGATCAGTGTAAGGTAGAATCTCAAGCCATTTTGGTTTGCATTTCTCTGATGACTAAGGACCTCTGCCTCCATAAGTGGAAGTCTGGCTGTGGCCTTCAAGGTGAACCATCAGAGAGATGAAAAATACCTAGGAAAAAATCTGATAAGGGCTAAGGCCTTCAGCTGGACATATTAAGTGCTAAGGTTCCCAAAGTTCAAAAATATCCAGGTCCCTTTGGTTAGGATGTGTGGTCTGGAGGGTCAGTGGGTCCAGGTGTGTTCAAACCTTTGCAAACCATTCTGTGTCCACCATACCATCAAGAGGGACTTTAGGTCACTAACTGTCCTCATGTCCTTCATAATGTAAGGATATCAAGCCAAAATTACATAGGTTTGTCCTATGGTTGACTGAGGGGGCCCAGGCTTCTTTTACCCAATTACTGTCATCTCTGGCAAGGAGCCTCAGACAGTCATCACTATCAGGGAGATCCATCTCCTTCCTTCTGGATACTGGGGCCACTTATTCTATCCTGATGTCTTGGAGTTTTGGTGTTACACCCCTCTTTTTTGTTCAAGTAGTGGGATAGCTTTAGCAGCCATATCTTTAACCTTGGTATATCCTCTTTCACTGAGGGCAGACAAGGTTTCCCAGTTAGGGGAACAGGATCCACAGGCTGGCAAAAGACTCAGGGATAGAGTTCCAGATTCAGTTGTTGGTCAATTCTCATGAAGACCAAGATTCATTTATGCTACATGTGTGTGGTGTGTGCCTAGGGCCAATCCATGTTTGCTCTTTCATTAGTGGTTCAGTCTCTGGAGCCCCCAAGGACCCAGGTTAGTTGACTCTGTTGGTCTTCCTGTGGACTCCCTATCTCCTTCCAGTCCTTCATTCCTTCCCTTGACTCTTCCACATGACTCATCATATTCCATTTAATTTTTAGCTGTGGTTCTCTACATCTGTTTTGGTCAGCTACTGGGTAGAGCCTCTCAGAGGACAGTCATGCTAGAATCCTGTCTGCAAACATAACAGAGTATCATTAATAGTGTCAAGGTTCTTAGGTCACTAACTGTCCTCATGTCCTTCATAATGGGTTTCAATTTGGGACAGTCATTGGTTGGCCATTTTCTCTGACTCTGCTCTATCTTTATCTTGGCACATCTTGTAGGCAGGACACATTTTATGTATAATGTTTTGTAAGTAGGATGCTGGAGTCCTGCCTGGTTATGAGAAGTGACCACTTCAGGATCCTTATCCCCCACTGTTAGGAGTTTCAGCTAAAGTCACTCCCATAGATAACCTGGGGCCTTCCACTGTCCCAGGTCTCTGGTATATTCTAGGGATGCCCCTTCCCCATGATTCCATTCTCTCTCCCCTGATCTCCCTATACTTGATCCCTTATTTTTTCCTCCACTCTCCATCCCCTCTCCCACCCAGGTGCCTCTCTCCATCTAGTTCCAATATCTTATTTCCCCCCTCTAAGAAAATTTCAACCAGCCTTCCTTGGGTTCTTTGGGTCTGTGGATTGTAGCATGGTTATCCTGTAGTTATGGCTAATATCTGCTTATAAGTGAGTTTATAATATGAATGTCCTTTTAGATCTGTGTTGCCTTATAGATATTTTCTTCCATCCATTTTTCTGCAAAATTCATGAAGTCCTTGCTTTTAATAGTGGAGTAGTATTTCATTGTATAAGTGAACCACATTTTCTTCATCTATTCTTCAGTTGAGAGACATTTAGGTTGTTTCCAGTTTCTGGCTATTATGATAAGTCTAGTATGAAGATAGTAGAGCAAAGTCCTTGTGGGATGGTGGAAAATTTTTGGATATATGCCCAGTATAGCTGGGCCTTGCAGTAGAACTATTTCCAGTTTTCTGAGAAACTACCAAATTGATTAAATGCCCAGAGTGCTTATAAAAGTTTGCACTTCCATCAGCAATGTAGGAGTTTTTCTCTTGCTCTACATCCCCAATAGCATGTGATACTCCTTGAGTTTTTGATCTTAGCCATTCTGATGGAATCTCAGAGTTGTTTGGTATGGATTTCTCTGATGACTATGGTAAGGGGGAGGTTCTGATACTAAGGTCCTGTTGCCCAATTGGTTCTTGATTGATCAATAAAGATGTCAGTGACCAATGACTGAGGACGAGGCAGGATATTTAGAGTTGCATAGGAGGATGCAGGGAGAAGGAGAGAATGGGGGAAGAAGAAGGCAGTAGCAGCAGGAAATAAAGCGAACCAGCTACATGAAGTTTTGGTTGGAGTGGTCAATGGTCATTCTATCAGATTATGTCTGGGGTGGCAGGGGAAGTTTAGGACTGCCCAGTAATTGAGTTAGCAAAGGCATTTTAAGATTAACATGTGTGTGTGTGTGTGTGTTTATTGTTGTTGTTGTTGCTGTTTTTATCTGTAAATCCAAGGGAATCTGGGTCGGGGCTGGTAGTTTGGCCTATTCCCAGAGCTTAAAGTAGAGTTACAGAAACCATTTACTACAGATGGCATGCAGCATGTAAGGTGAAAATTCACTATTAATTTAGAAGTACTTAGATGGTATACAATGAGCCTCAGTCATTGGTTAGCCAAGTCTTGTGGCTCCAGTGTGTGAAGACTAGAACAAAGGAATACAGCCAATGCGAGAAGAGATAGCCCAAGAGGCAGGAGAACTCCTGCTGTGCAGTCAAGCCACTACTAAGAGAAAGGCAGTGAGAGACAATAAAAGCTGCCTGCTTCCCACAAGCAGGTAATCAAAGGATAGATCTTTAAAAGTTGATTTAATTGTTTTTAAGAATAGAAGGGAATACACATTTTGCCTGAGGCAAGTGGGGATTTCTTCCTGTGGTTCAGAATTGATACAGAGTTCAAGATGAGAGTCAGAGAGTCAGATGATAGATGTGGCCTGCTTCCTACAAGCAAATAATCAAAGGATAGGTTAAAGTTTGATTTAATTGTTTTTGAGGTAGAAGGGAGCATAATGGTAATTGTTTAAATGTTCTCAAGTATACAGAGACATTAAGCTTCACAGAAGAGAGAAATTAAGGAGACTGAATGAAAAAAAAAATTAGAGAAGCTTTGAAAGGGTCTTGCCAGAGCAATACTCAGGATCTTTGAACACTGTCTACTCATGGGATTTCTAGGAATTCTTTGCCTGGTATGACAAATAGAGCCTGGGAATAGCCTTATACAGTAAGAAGACTTAGATAATAAATATTGAGGCATTCAATCTTAAAAAATCAAATCAAAGGCAGGGGACAGGACACCTAGCCTATCCCAGACAGTAGAAATTAAGGGCTTGAGAATTTATAGAGAGCCTGGAAATAGGCTCATACAGTAAGTAAACAGATAATAAATAAATAAATAAATAAATAAATAAATAAATAATTTAAGCCTTGATCTCATGAAGGTTGGAGCAAGAGGCAGCAGAAGCACTGTATTATGGGTTGCTTTTGTTTCTTTGCTTTATTTGCTTTGAGTTGTTTTATTTATTAAAGTGAGTGTGGTTTTGAGTTTGGTGGTTATATTAAAATTTCTCTGGGAGAGAGGTCAGGCTAAACATTTAATGATTTCTGGTTATTGGACCAAGGACTTGTTATATTGGAAGAGAGGTTCTGTATTTGTGTTGATGGGAAAGGAGAAGAGGCTTTGGACCCCATCAAGAATCATATGGATCAGATATGACAGGGGGAGACCCCCTGAAGAACTAAAAAAATTCAAGAGAATCAAAAAGGACAGGTAAAGATTGATCATGCCATCCTTCACATGGCATGAATGAAGATTTATTACAATTGGTTATTAGTAAGGTTAACTCAATAAAAAAGGTAGCTAGCTGTCTTTCCTGTATACTTTCATTCTTTATAGGTGAATAAAATGTACTATGTAGACATACATTTCTGTTGTTGTTCATTCATCTGCCAATACCTTAGCAATTGTGCATAGTGCTGTAATAAGGATATGTAAGCATGTCTGTGGGATGTTTAGTGTCCTTTTGATACATTCCCAGGAGTGGCATCTGTTTTCAGTTAAGAAACCTCCACACAGACTACACCAATTTATCTTCCCACCGGTGGTGTATAATACTCTTGCTTTCCCACATCATTGCTGGCATGCACTGCTGTTTTGCTCTAGCACACTCTTGTATTCACTCATCCCTCCTACAGATTCATGCAGTGTCTGGTGTGGGTACCTTTCTAAGTTCTGGTACAAAGAACAAGATGGACTTGATGTAACTTGAACACAGGAAATGGAAGTTCTTGCTCCTAAGAGGAGGTATTATTCCTAACAGGTTTTGTTACTTAAATGTGGCAACAAATAACCTTTAGTGCTATCTTAAAACATTCTAGTTCCCAGATTCTTCAAAGTTTGTATACTGAGACTTGGCAAAAAAAAAAAAAATCAGAAAACCATTCTATAAAATGCCAACTCCTGGCCAGCCCCACCATCTGTTTGTTTCTACTTTTAGCAACTATAAAAATAAAAGAAGCACCCAACAGCAATTACGCATTTATAGGTACATTGTTTGCTAAGTCCTTTTAAAGCTAGAAGGTTTCAGCTGTCTCTACTCCAAGACACACTCAGGGGGCCCCTGGGTGACAGGTGTGTGTTGGCTTGAAGGACAGCTGCAGAAATTGATAACTTGTGGGTAGATGGTGACATTTCCCAAGTCATGCAGCCTTTCTAGGCTTCACTAACATATTAAATAGGGCACATCTGCCTTCCGCCTTCATCAGAGAGCTGCAAAGGGACAAAGAAGAAAGCTTGCCAGATGGAAGTACCTCAAACTAGACATCAATATTGTATTTAAAAAAAAAAGTACCTATAGGTGGACTTCTAGGATCTCACATATTTGTGACCATACATCTACTGAGACCAGTTCCCCCTATTCAGCATGGCAGAAGGTGTGGAGCTAACCTGACTTTAGGTTTACTTGTTTTTTCACTTAGTATTCCTTTACTTCCTATCTACCTACATTCTAAACATCCAGCTAACTTGTTTTTTTACTTAGGCTCCATGATGGCTCAACTTTAAAAAAAAATTTACTTATTTAATTATTTATGAAGTGGTGGTATGAGACAGCCCTAGGCTGGCCTTGAACTATCTCCTCTATCTCCTGAGTTGCTATCACAAAAGTGCACCATCAGGCCTTGCTTAATTTTGTTTTGAACTAAGAAATAATAAATACATGTATATATTTATGGGGTACTTGATTATAGGATAGCTAAGTTGAACTAATTAACATGTAAATCAACTCTTAATTTATGATAAACTTCTCAAATTTGAAACATAAATGCCATATTACAGCCTCTTCAACCTAACACTAAGATCTACTCTTCCTAACTGAAATGCTCTATTATTTGCTTAATAGCTCCTCTCTTCCTCTCCTTGCAGTTACCACTTCTAACTTTCTAGAGTGCTCATGACTTGTGCCTGCCCACTATGTAGTATGCCTTGTGCAGTTGGCTGTACATACCTATGGAGGTATGCACCAGTGAATTCAATCAGCTGCAGATGATAAAGTGATTCCTGTTCTGATGTCCACAGACCTTATCTTATAAGCAACACCTTATGTGCATAGCACTTACATTACTGAAATTATACAAGAGTAGGACATTCAAACACTATATTTCATGTCATATAAGGAACTGGAGCAGTCATAGACTTGGGCATTTATGGTGTGTGTCTTCCGGGTACCAATCTTTCATGCATAACAGGTCCAGTGCATTTATTTTTGTGTCCAGTTGATTTCCTATACCATATTCTTCAGGTTTATCTATTGTCTTTTCTCTCACTGAGGTTAACAGTGGCAAAAGCAACATAAAGGAGAGAAAGTCTTATTTTGGCTCATACTTCCAGGGTAGTTTCATCATGGTATGGAAGTCATTGCAACAGGAGCTTGGGTCACAACATGTCTGCTGACAAGAAGCAGAGAATGACAGCTCATGTGCACACATATTTTTTCCTCTTCATATAGCATAAGTAATGACGCTACCCACAGAAAGCAGGTCTTACAAATTCAATTAATTCAATCAAGATAATCACCACAGGCATCTCCAAAGATGCATTTTTCCAGGTGATTGTAGATCTCAAATTGACACTTGGGATTGACTATTTCACCTATGTTTTATCACACATGGCAATTCTCTAAAGGTTGTGTGTGTGTTCATGTATATGTAAACTTGTGTGGTGCCCTGGACGAGAGTCCTGTGCATGATAGGAACACACTCTATACTGAGCTACCCACTAGTCCCCATACTTTAGGTATTCATCCAGTAGTGACACCTAGATATACATTGGCTATTATACAGTCTTATAGTGAACAGAAGAGTACAAGGATATTCTTGATAATGCATTTCCATTTCTTCAGCTATATAACCCAGAAGAGCTGAGTTATGTTATCTATATTGTGTTCTGAGGTACCTGTCCAGTTTTCCAATGGCTTCATCAATTTATATTCCAATACTGTAAAGCATCCCTTTTCTCCACGTCCTCACCAACTTTATCTTCTAACTGTGACAGGCTTGTGAGGTAGTATCTCATGTCAGTGACTTAATTTCCTTGCTTTTGTGTGTACACACACACACATTCTCCATATCCACTTGTTGGCTATTTCAGTATTTTCTGGGATACCTCTGGTTTGGCTTTGCTCACCTTCTTTGGCTGTGGTTCTACTTCTCTAGCTCTCTGAACTGTGCATCACAATATACACCCTTTGCTCACTATAGAGGTCTAGCTGGTGTGAGTCCTATACCACAGGGAATGCAGTATATGAAGACTCCACCTTATGCATTCCAGTGACAGGAAGACCATAAACAGACGGGCAAGAGAAAGAGATGCACAAAGACGGAAAGAGAGTCAAGCAAGGCAGACCAGCTTCTTTCCACAGGGTCACTAAGTGGCATTAAATGAAGTGTAAATGAAGGTGAGAAAACCTGTGAAGTGTGTAGGAATATGTCAGAAATTAATAACAGCTCCAAGACAAATCCTAAAGGTGGACTGACAACACAGTGGACAAAGGAGAGTCAGGGAAAGGCTCTTTCGAGCCAGCCTATCTTTCTATTTTAGAGTGTGGTAGTAATGTCCCTTATCTTAAAGTGTTTTTTGATGATGTCAAGTTAAATTATTTAGGCACTGTAAACATGCTAGCTTCCAAGGGCTGCTATAACAAGCTTCTTTATACTAGATGGCTCTCAATATAAGGTTGATTCTGCTTTGAGGTGATGTTTCATGTAAAGGTGTGCCAGTATGACCAACATTTTGAGAGCTGTAGGAAAAAGGTCTTCCCATCACTTGGTAGTTTCTGGTGGCCCAGTGATGCTGGAATTCCTTGGTTTGTTAATCCAACATACTTAGCTTTCATTTCCACCACTTTAAAGGGGCTAGATGCTACATTTAGGGCTGATCATGATTCAGTATGGGTTCATTTCAACTATACCCACAAAAATTTTATTTCTAAAAAAGTTCAGATTTGTAGGTTTTGGCTTGGCATAAATACAGAGCCAATACTGTGGTTCTCTACTTATGTTCTGCTTTTCTTCCCAGTGAACTGAAAGACCATATGAAAGATGGATCAAAAAGCTGTGACCTGTCTTCTAGACTTTACCATAGCACTCACTGATCAAGCATTGAACCTGCCTCAATCAAAGTGTCCCTATCCATTTCAATAACTGCTACGTCCTAAGATGACAGGGTTCAGGGACTCAGAGTTTACTATGTTGGGCACACTATAAGCACTTTCATATTCTTGTTTTTAGATTATGCTGTAATTTTGAATGGCATCTTTTCTCCATCATATATATAGGCATTGATTATTGTTAGTGAATTATAAAGTTTTTTATTGAAATCTTTCAACTGTCACCTTACTGAAAATGTATTATGTCTTTCTGGCTGTTTCTCTTGGGATTTTTTTAGTGGCAACCACATGAGTTCTAAGGTTCTCAAGTTATGGTGATATGACATTCAACAAAAGAAATCATCAAACAATGATTATCTATAGGAAGAAACAATGGAAGTAGCTTATTTACATCTCTTACCAAGAAAAGTTCAGTTATTCTTTTCATGCCTGCAGCAAAGAAGATCCAATGTCATTACTGTCACAAAGCATTGATTAGCACCTAAATGTTGCCATTCTGAAGACAAGGTCCAGCATCTTGACTGACGGTTCAGTCACAATCTACAGTAACATGACAGACATACAAAGAGCCAACTTTTCCCAGAAGTTGCACCATCATTGGCTAGTTGGTTGTTGCCAATATTTCATGTGTGAAGATAGCAGAGCTCCTCCCACTGTTGTCCTTTGTATACAAAGGCCTCTGAGTACCAGAACCACACTTGGCCATAGGGTCTGCTTCCAACAGTTCAACACTTCAGTAGCCCACCATAGTAACCCTCTTTGCCTCTCCCACAGATACCTCAATTCAAAAGGTCACTTCCACTCCACTTCCCTCTCTTATTATCACACCATCCACAGTTGTAAGGTTATTAATGAGCCCTCCTGAAAAGACCTTGTCTGTTTACACTGCACTGAGCCTAACACCAGCCTGTCTACCACTATACATGTCAATACAGCTTCTGAATGCAATATAGGAATCATTTAAAGTCTATATTAAAATTAACTTATTAAACAAATATACATTTTCCGGGTAATATTCTAGAATAGGAATGTTTCAGGTTTTGCCACCTGTAGGGAACTACCATGCAGGCTCAGCACTGCAGGGGTCTGGACAGGACTGGCAAGTATGTGGCCTACTGCTGTTTTCCCACTGCATCCCACTCCAATCTGTTTCTTCTTTCTCAAACACCAACTGGATGAGATCTTCTACTAGTAATCTCCAGAGATTCCTGGAAATTTAGAATTATCCAAAATAAAGACACGCTCAGAATTCTTGTCATGGTCAGGATATATCTTTCACTTACCTGCTGATATATGAGGTCACTAAGGTCTCCCATATTCACCACGTTTTATTCACAAATGTCAGTCTTTTTCTAGGTTTCCTCAACTTTCAGATATTCCCCCTTAAATGCAAGAATTTTTCCACGGACTGCAGTAGCTGGTGCTCAGGTGCAGATATGGAAAGCTTGGAGGTGGTCGATTATTAGTCTTCTGGACAGGTGGGGCATGCCACAAGGAAGAAGGCAAAATCCTTTTTTTTGCAAGGTTAGGCTTCCAGGATGAGTTCAGGTTTTGCAAGCCTATAAATTTCTCTTTCTAGAACACCTTCAGTTGGGGGTGAAGTCAGATATCCACCTCACTTTCCCAGACTCTAGCAACGCAGACAAAACCACAATGGCTAGATTCAGTGGAATTCTACTTGAGGACAAGGTCAATAATGACTACAAGAGAGCTGAAAAGGAGTAGAATATAGCTGACCTTGGAACAATCATGGCCTTTATATGAGAACTGCATCTACCAATGTAAGAACCACCCTCTCTTGGAGTGGACCTTAAAAAAGCCGACTAACACCCCAGGGAACTCAGGTGGGCTTATGCGTTTAAAAAATGCATTCACATTTCTTAGCATCCCACAAGAATCACTTAGTACATGTGTTTATGTACTAGCAAGAATCTCTGACAGTAACCTTCACTGTGAGGATAGAGGTGAAGGTGGTGTCATAGTTTAGACTTGGACTAGAATTCCAGGTTTCATTACAACACAGATCAATACCAACACCAATAAAGTATTACATATAAGATGAAGTCATGGTTAACATTTTTGTCAAAACTGTATTTATTTTGAGATGACAGTTTTTGATTGCACATGTGAATCTATTTATAAACAAAAGTTCTCAAAAGGAATAAAGTCCCTTGCCCCCAAACAAATCACAAAAGAATACAAGATGGTTTACTAGAACCTATAAACCTCAAATGCCAACCAGTCAGACATGTTGGAGGGCATTTCTTAGTATAAACATGTTCTTGGAGAACTCTACATGGTTTTTGGAACAAGTCCTGGCTTGCGCATAGCTCACCCTGCAGCAGTGTACACACAAAGCATCTTCTAATGACACACCATCAGTAAAAGTAGTAATTTTTGTATTGCTTACTGAAGAAGTTTCTAGTAAAAATGGCACCAGAGGATCTGTGGCCTTGACATATACGAACTCAGAAAGAAGCTCTAACAAGTAGCACGGAGTATGGCTTGGTAAAGTCATCAGCAGTGTGAGAACACACCTCACTGACTCCCTTATCTCTAATGGAGCTGTCAGGCAGCTTGCTTCTGGGAGGGCATTCTGGTGCTGCTCAGTGCTCTGCATTCAGTAGGGCTGAACTGTTATTAGTATTATGGGCTGGAGTTTCCTTTCTGTTCTTAGAGCTTAGAGGTTCTAGCCCTAATAAAGACTTCCCCCAGTTCTGCTGCAGGCTATGCTTCCTGCTTCCTCCTGTTGACAAGGATAGGCACAATCTGTGGCTTGCTTTTCAGAAGATCATTCATGTCTGTAAGAACTGCCAAGGCTCAGACTTGAGATATTTACTCCACTGAAGGCCAGGACACGGTGGTTTCTAAGGAAAGCATGTGCTCTATCTGATTCCTACTGGCTAACTCTTCACCTGGTTGAAGTCCCAGGTGGGTTTCAGTTTCTCAATCACTGAAGACACACACACTTTTTCTCACTGTTCTTAGAAATAATTTACTCGTCACCCCTAAAACCTGCTCAATTTTACCTTTTTTGAGGCAGGGTATTACTACATAGTCCAGGCAGGCCAGCCTCAAAAATCATGATCCAGTGTTACCACTCTGAAAACACTGTCCAATTTATATCAACATAACTAGAAAAATATAGCAGGAAGGCAGACAGTATTTGTTCTATGTACATATATTTTTTTAAACTTATTAAATACCTATACTGAACTAAGAATATATACATATATAAACTCAAAGTTTAAAATATGGCCCCAGGTTGCAGTCCCTAAAGCAGCAGGAATATGCAAAATCATAACTCACCAAATTCTGCCTTGAAGCTCAGCTAAGCAGCAAAATCCCCTGAAGCAAGGGGAACACCAAATTGGAGATATCCCAGGTAAAGACCATGGCAAAGGAACACAGAAGAGCTATCTTCAACAGCTGGAGGCGTGAGGCCACAGCTGGTCTCACCTGAGCATTAAGGCATAAGAGCACCTCTAGAACCCTCAGGATCTCATTATGTTTTAACTTAACTTCATTTAAACTTAACTCCTTTCTTTTCCCAGTGAAAAAGTAAAACAAAATTTACCAGAATGTGTGTTTATTCTTCAACAAATTATATTTGCTATTTAAATCACGTCTATAGTTAAGAAACTGTGGCTTTCTTCATCCTTCAACAATGACAAAGAGCTCTTTACTAGAGAGTGCACTGAGACAGCATTCCCGAACAGCATCCAGTGTTACCTGTTGGACACCGAACTAAGTAGCAAACAAGTTTCAGTCACTATAAATTATCAACACTGCTATTAGATTTGTTTTATCTCTTTTTTCTTTTGGCAACCTGAGAACAACCCAGAAAACAAAAATAAGTCTTCATTATTGTATAGAAAAATTAAATGAGCCTATACTTACATGCCTAGTAATTCAGACTAAACAGTACAACTGAAATCCTTAGTGCAAGAAATACAACCAATTAATACAGCTCAACACTCATTGATGCGAAGGGAAAACTTTCCTATTCAGAGGTAGAGTCCAGTGAACAAGGCTTGAAAGCAATACTCAACAATCTGAATGAAACCAAGCGAAGCTATAAAGAGTCACTTTTGGATGTCAGATACCAGATTGTGTGTACACACATACAACAAATACACTGTACAATCTTTTAAAGTAGTTTAATAAACTCCACAAAATAGTATCAGGTGCATTGAACTATTTACATAAGTCAATTTCCCAATCTCCCATTCAAATTAAAGGAATAAAAATAAGATTTCTGCTATCAAGTCAGCAGTTCTTTCCTGAAATGGGCTGGTAAAATAAGGTACTTTACATGAGAGGAAGGAATTCATCTAAGAGGTATTCATATTTGGCTAAGAAAATAGGTCCCTTTTAGAGTTATAGCGATGAGGGAATACAAAATGACATTTTCTACATTTTTAGACCTCTGTTTAAGGTTCGTAAGGAGAGAAGCTGATCCTGTTTCCCACTCAGAACAAATCATCAAAGATGCACAGGAGGGTAGTTAATTTTTTACTTCCTGTTGTGCAAGTTTAGGCTAGAACTTGCTACATATTGCATACAGAACCACACAAGAACAGCACTGAATCCTGACTAACATTTGTGGCTCCATTCTTTTGGGATTTTGACATTTTGTTCCTTCCATTTTCATAGTGTGCTCTATTGAGAGGGGGTCAGGCCTACAATTTTAGGGTATTCAAAAATAACACACAATTCTAAACTTTTCCAAGCTCACACAGGAGGAGTATATAACAAAGCAAATGCTAGGATTTGTCTCAAACAAGGAAAACCTTTCAAACCTCTGTCACTGCACCCTAAGAAAATGGGCAGAAGCAAAGCACTCGTGTGTGACTCAGACTCTTAGACTTCATGTCAGATTCTCTCTTTGATAGGTACCTTTAACCCTTTTATTGTACTCAATAGACGAGCTTAATCTATCCCCAAAACAAGTTAGAAACAGTCAGAAAACACAAAAGCTGGTTATAATTAAGGAAGTATGGACCTTCACAGTTTGTGTAACTTCTCCAAGCACCCACAATGAGAATGCAAGTTGAATTTTTGTTTTTATTCAATCATTCTGTGAAAAATACCTCAGGAAATAGTAACATTTTTCCCTTTAGTGATCTTCCCACTGGAATACCCACCCACCCACCCCCCATTTTCTAAATTTTAGATTTTTAAAAAAAACAGTATACAAATAGACTAAATTTGATTTAAAGGAAGCATATAAAATTCAAGGAGAATATTGCTTACAACAATGGACATGGAAGTAGAAGAATGACCAGGCAGGGAGCACATGGACACGGCTCCTCATGAGGTCAGGAAAACCTGGCTTCCCGGATGCCTCTCTATCCAAGATGCGTGTGCTGAGGACCTTTGCCTTCAGACACAAAGTCTGATTGAGTTTTGTAATTACACCTTCATGATAGCAGAAAAAAGTGAACCTGGGATGGAGAGGAGGTGACAAAACCAAAACCAAGAACAACCAATTGCAAGAAAACTGGAAGGCACAAGCACCCATGTTAATCTAGACAGGATGTTCTTAGAATTAGGCAGGACAGGGATAGTTTTGGTTCAGTACTACAGTCAAGTTAATCCTGCTATTGTTGAAAGAGAATCATATAAAACAGGTGTGTAGAAACACAACAAGCACGTCTTACTTGTGAGGAAGAAAGCTCAGAAGAAGGCTAGAGAAAATGGAGCAGAGATATGCAATCAGTACTATTTATTTGGATGTCTGTGTCATGGTGGTTACAAACTATACTCTCTGCTCTGAGGAATCAAAACCAAACCAGAATAAAAATGAACAAACATCCCCATCCCCAATCCCAAGAGAGCAGCAAGAAGGAATGCAGGAAGTCTTACAGAGCATACTGATTCCAAGGGCATAGCATGGCATTCATTCCTGATTTGGAGATGCGTTCAACTTTTCTACCTATCATCTGGCTCCATCTGGTGTCTATGACCAGACAAGGACCCAGAAACAAACAGCAAAGCTACCAAATAATCTCTGCCTCAACACAACTTCCATTTCCTTCATTTCCTTCTCCAGGATTAGAGTCTGTTTCCTCCATAAAAGAAGTGCTATTTGTGATGGCCGGGAAGGCTTGACACCGAGTTTCCTGAATACTGATTTCATGTCCCTTAAAGACTCTTTGCGTGTACCCACGCAGTGTGGAGGTGGGTGTGAAGGCAGCCTTGATGGGGCTATTGTTAAAAACAGAAGGAAAAAAGAAAACCAAACCAAGCCACCCAAGTTCATCTTTTCTTAAACAAAAGGAGAAACTGAGGACAGCATGACCTCAGGAGAGTGCCCCAGTTAGGAGATGATGGCCGGGGACCACCGTGGCAGAATCAGGTTGTCAGCACTTGCTGAACGCTTCCTCATGGGTTTTCTCAGGTCCTTGTACTTGTCCTCACAGAGACGAGAGATGGCCTGAGAGGGAGAAAGGCATAGCAGGTCAGGATATGTACCAAGGTCCCACCTCAGCCAGGGGCCCTGCAAGGCTGGCACATCTGCTGGCTCAACTGGTCTTGCTGCCTAGCACAACTCCAACCCTGTTTCGAAATGGGGTTGTGGTGAGGGGGCGCGTGTGTGTCCTCATAATCTTGAAAGCAAAAGAGAAGAAACACCCAAGGCTACTGTGAGGGACAACCATAATGAGCACTGTACTGATGAGAGACAATCATAGTAAGGATGGCAACAAATAAGGTGTCCAGAGTTTGACCTCGGAGCCAGGGTGGACCCACATGGTGGGTGTGTGTTAGTGAGACCAGACAGAGGGTTTTGAGGGATGGAGAGGCCACATAGGCCAGGATGGAAACACTTGTAGTCTGTAGCCAGTGCAAACCTGCCACTAATTCTAAGAGAACATGATAAAATTCAATGGCTGCATTTTGGGAAAATGACTTCAGTATCAGCAGAGAAGACGGACTGGAGAAGAGAAACCAGAAGGGCATCCATGTTGAAGCCAAGTGTCAGCTGGGAGAGCAGAAAGATTACCAGGCCAAGCGGTCTCACCCCAAGCACTATGTGCAGAGTTCTTGGGTCTTTTATTTAAACTTTCTGAGATTACCAATTGTTATTTCTCATGAATAGTACATGTCTGAATTCATAATAGCAACAGCTTTCTCTGACATGGAGACAGAGTCAAAACACCTTGAGCCTGGTTGAGAGTAATTTTTTAAAAGATAAACATGTAAGGTACTTTGCATGTGGTGTAGATCTGCACAGAAGGGGACAGTGGCACCTCCCTGGAGGTTTTCTTTAGTCCCAGGGCTTAGCACTCAGCCTGTCTCCTTGTCTCCTTGCTTTACTGAGTTTCCGTCTTAGAATTAATGGACTGCTGGGGGTGTTGTGGTGCACAACTTTAAACGAAGCACTTAGGAATTAGGTGCAGGAAGACTTCTGTGAGATTGAGGCCAGATTTTTGTGAATTTGAGGTCTACATAGTGAGTCCAGTCAGGGCTAGGAAAAGAGACCCTGTCTCCAAAATTTACTAAAATGAAATGAATGAATGAATGAATGAGTGAATGAATGAATGAATAAATAAATAAATAAATAAATAAGACACCTAATTGCTCCCTTAACTGCAATTTTTAAGGAAAGAACAATAACAAAAAAAAAAAAAACCAAAAAAATCCAGAACCTATGTGCCTAAACCGACAACTTCGAATACAATGAACAGGAACAGAGATAATACTGTATCACTTGAGAAAAAGAATCTCAATGAGGAATTCTCTAGAGCAGAGTGGCCTGTGGGCATGTCTATAGGGGACTGTCCTGATTACCTTAATTGATGTAGGAAGATCTGTCTACTGTGGTTAGCCCCACTCCCTGCTTTGGGTTCTTGACAGTAGAGTAAGCTAGCTGAGCACCATCTGTTCTCAGATGTCTCTAGCTGCTTTGACTTTCTTTGAAATAATGAACTGTATCTTGAAATCTTAATCCTAACCCATTTCTCCTTCATATTGCTGTCAGGGTATTTTATAACAGCAACAATAAGAAAACTACAACAGTTTTCAACAGAATGAATGTGAAGGAAATTCACACTAAAGATTATTCCTTACAAATCAAACCAAACCAACTAAACAAAAAACCTCTTTCTACCTCTGGCTTGATTTTACACAACTACTGACCTTTGCAGAGCACTAGGCCAAACAGTGGAGTAGGAACATAAGGCCTTGGAAAGTTAGGGAAAGGACTGTCTCATCTTCCACTGCAGACTAAGGCTTTGTACTGGTTAGGGTTTTGTTTTTGTCAACTTCACATAAGCTAGAGTCATCGGAGAAGACAAAACTTCAACTGAGACAATGTCTTTATCATAGTATGCCTGTCGGGGGTGCCGCCTCTGGGTAGCTGGTCCTGGGTTGTAACAAAGCACACTGGGCAAGCCATGAGAGCAAACCATTAAGCAGCATTCCTCTTTAGCCTCTGTTTCAGTTCTAGCTTCTGGGGTCCTGCCCTTGCCTTCTCTTTCAATGATGAGCTATAATATAATATAATATAATATAATATAATATAATATAATTCTTTCTTCCTCAAGCTGGTATTAGTAATGTTCTATTAAAGCATAGAAACTAAACTAGAACAGACCCTATGGCCGAGACCACATTGCCTAGGGTCTGAAGTCCAGAGGGACAGAGAATAGGGTCAGCACACAATGGAGCAGGGGTCACTAGAGTTCCTTCTTACCACGGCCTTTCACGCTACCCATTAAACCAGATCTAAAGAACTGGTGGAAGCATACATTTCCTGTGATAAACGGTCATGTTAGTAACAACAGCCTTCAACCCAGACCATATCCATTGAGGCAGGCCTTAGTTCCAACTATAAAAGAAACCTTTAGGAAAAAAAATAAGACAATAATAATAGCTTTTCTGGATTCTCAATTGCTAAGGCCACTTGGCAGCTTCTCCCCCAACCCCCATTTTTTTGTTAATGCATGGTGGAAAATACTTATTTTTGTGGACTTATAAAAACAAAGTACAACCATTAACATAAGAATGTTAAAAAGAATCATTTAGAAATAGAATTGGTGTACAATAAGGAAAAGCTGCCTTATGGTTGTTAAAAAAAAAAAAGAATACATATATATTCAGTTAATGAACTGGCCTGCAATCCATCTAGGGTCCTGTCCTTATTTCCCAACACATACTGGAGAATACTGAATGTGTGGGGCACAGAGATAGTAATGGCGCGATGTACTGCAGTGGTGTGTGAAGCCCCCTTACCTCAAGCTTGTGTGCACGCTCCCTGCTTAGGGGCTCCAGAGGAAAGCTCAGGTTGTTTGCTTCTGCCAGGGAACGAAGATCAAAATAATACTTGGCATACACACTGGAAGGAACATTGATGTTAAACTGTAGCAATTCAAGAAACTGTCGTTCCAGTTCATTCCTGAAAAACAAAAGCGACAATAGTCACACTTAGCTGCCTATGAATAGGCATGGCTGCCACCCACTGAAGACTCCAGAAAATTGTATCCTCCAGGAAGAAAATTGATCTAATTAATAACTACCTGGTTGATCACCACCTATGCAATGACCAACATATAGGTATTTGTAGTGGCTATTCCTGGTTGTCAACTTGACTAAATCTGGAATGAACTAATCAAGAATTGGAAGGCTGGGTGGCACACGCCTTTAATCTGGGCCACACCCTCTGCTGGAGACCTATATAAGGACATTGGAAGAAGGAAGATTCACTCTGGCTTTTCCTGGCCTGCCTCATGTGACTGAGCAATTGCTAGATCCTCGGACTTCCATCCACAGCTGCCTCATGGGACTGAGCAACTGCTAGATACTTGGACTTCCATCCACAAGTACTGCTGACTACTGTTGGGGAGTTGGACTACAAGCTGTAAGTCATCGACAAATTCCCTAACTATATAGAGACTACCCATATGTTCTGTGACTCTAGAGAACCCTGACTAATACAGTATTAAAAGGCAAATTCACATGAGCTGGAGCCCAGAAAGATGAAGTCTGACTTAGACAATCAACAGAAACTGCTTTAGAGAGATTCATATCACTAAGCCCTGACATAGGCAATGCCTGTCCCTCAAGGAATCCATCAAGGAACAGACCAGGGAGTCAAAGAAAATATCTAGGAGCAGCTGTCCTCTGTAGCCGAGGTCTATAGTTTCTCATTGGGAGGAAAAGCGAAGTGTTTAGGGGCTTCTTACGTGAAATGACAATTCCAGCCCCAGCTCTTAAAGGAATTCAGGGACCCTGGGCTTTGAGCTGGGTGTTTCAGAACATGCTAAAGAAGCTGACAGACTACCTCTACTCCAGCCTTAGCTTAGCTAGTCTGGAGATGAGCCTTTCTAATAGGTCCCATGTGTGGCTGGCAGCTGGACAGGTCTCCATAGTGAGAGCAGAGGTGTTTAGGTACACAGACAGCTTTTATTTTTACTTTGATAAGTAGGAAAGGCAACAGAGTGAATTTTCATATTTCAACACCAAGAATATTTCATTCATCTTTCAAAGTAGGCATACTTGGTTAATATTGTGGGAGCTGGTCCTGGTTATCTCCCCAGAAAGTAAGCACCTAGTATGTTGGGCCAACACTCTGGGGTACCTGCTTCTGCCCTTTGACACAGCACACTGTAATTGTTTGGTGTGACTTCTACATTTCTTAGCTAGGACACCTGCTTTTCATGCCAGCTGTTTTTCTAGATAAGTGAGTAGAGTCCGGAGCAAGGAGGGTCACGCTCTGGTGGGAAGGGCAGCCAGAGATGGAGGAATTTGGACACTTGGTAGGGGTCTGGCTGCTATCCCCCACTGTGAAGCTGAACATCCTATGCATCACTCTTCAGACCTAAGCCAGTACACCACTATCTTGCTCTCAGTCCCATCCAACTTGTGCCTAAGAACCACAGCGGAAGCACACACACACATAAAAATGACCTTATATTCAGTCTTATGTAGATGATAGAGGCTGGTAAAAAGGAAATGAATAAATCCCATAAAGAAATACAGAAAAATACAATCAAACAGGTGAGGAAAATAAATTAAACTATCCAAGAACTGAAAATAGTAACAGAAATAATAAAGAACACCACAAACTGAGGAATACTGGAGATGAAACAAAGTACAGATGCGAGCATCACCATCAGACTACAAGAGATAGAAGACAAAATCTCAGGTGCAGAAGATACAATAAAAGATACTGATAAATCAGCCAAAGAAATATTAAATCTAAAAAAAGTTTCTGATATAAAACAACCAGGAAATCTGGAACAATATAAAAAGATAAAAATGAAGACAGGCAGGAATAGAAGAAGAAAAGGAGGAGGAGGAAGAGGAGGAGAATCCCAGCTTAAAGGTCCAAAAATTACTTTCAACAAACTCATTGAAGAAAATTTCCCTACTCTAAAGAAAAAGATGCCCATAAATGTACAAGAAGTTTACAGAACACCAAGATAGACCAAAAAAGAACATCTTCCTACCACATAATAATCAAAACACTAAATGTACAGCACAAAGAATGAATATTAAAAACTGCAAGGGAAAAAGGCTTAGTACCACTTAAAGGCAGACCTATTAGAATTACAGCCTACTTCTCAACAGTGACTGTGAAAGTCAGAAGGGCCTGCAGATGTCTTACAGTCTAAGAGATGACAGATACCAGCCTAGACTACTATACCCAACAAAACTTTCAATCACCATAGATAGAAAACAAGATATTCCATAAAAATTTAAATAATATTAATCCATAAATCCAGTCCTACAGAATACAGTAGAAGTAAAACTGCAACTCTAGGAAGTTAACTAAAACAAAGGCAACACAGAAAATAAAAAGTGTGGACAGATAAGGTGGTGCATGGACGGATGCCAGGACACATTCAGTATCACCACCAACTTTAAAATAACAGAAATTAACAAACATTGGTCATTGATATTTCTCAACAGCAATGGACAGCATGCCCAAACTTATGGGACACAATGAAATTTGTGATAAGAGGAAAGCTCATAGCATTACATGCCTTCATAAAGAAATTAATGAGAGTTCATATTAGTGACTTAACAGCATACCTGAAATTTCTAGAACAAAAAGAAGAGTAGATGGCAGGAAAGAAAGTCAGGATGAAATCAATAAAATAGAAACAAAAATACAAAGAATCAATCAAACGAAGAATTGGCTGAAAAAAATCAACAAGAGAGACAAACCCTTAGCCAAACTAGAGATAAGGCAGAGGAGGAAATATCCAAATTAACAAAATCAGAAATGAAAATGGGACAGACACCAAAGAATATCAAAGAATAATTAGGTCTTACTTCAAAAACCTGTACTCCACACAATTGGAAAATCTAAATGAAATGCATGATTTTATTGATAAATATCACTTGCCAAAGTTAAATCAAGATATCAGGTAAGCTATATATTCCTCTAACCCCTAAGGAGATAGAAGCAAACATTAAAAGTCTCCCAACAACAACAACAAACAACAGCACCAGCAGCCACCACCATCACTGCCCTTGGCTAGATAATTTTAGTCAAGAAATTCAACCAAGACTTTCAAAGAAGAGCCAATTCCAATTCTCCTCAAATTATTTCCACAAAACAGAAACAGAAGGAACACTGCCAAATTCCTTTTATGAGGCCACATTCACCCTGATACCTAAACCACACACAGACTCAACAAAGAGAATTTCAGACACATTTCCCTTATGAAATTCAAGATAGTCAATAAAATACTTGCAAACCAAATCCAAAAACACATAAAAAAAAATCCATCCACCATGATCAAGCAGGCTTCATCCCAGAGATGCAGGAATGGTATAGCATAGGAAAATCAATCAATGTAATGCACCAAATAAACAAACTATAGATAAAACAAAACAAAATAAAAAGACAAAAAACCATAATCATCTCATTAGATGCTGAAAAAGTCTTTGACAAAATCTAACACCCCATCATGTTAAAAAGTCTTGGAGAGATCATGGATACAAGGCACATACACATACACAGTAAAAGTAACACATAGCAAGCCAATAGGAATATCAAATTAAATGAGAAAAACTGGAAGCAATTACACTAAAATCAGACACAAGACAAGGCTGCTCACTCTCGCCCTATCTATTTGATATAGTATTGAGGTAGAACAGTAAGACAAAAGCACATCAAGGGAATACAAAAAAGTACATCAAGGGAATACAAATAGGAAAGGAAGAAGTCAAAGGATTGCTACTTGAGTATGATATGATAGTATACATAAGTGACTCCAAAATCCTACCAGTGAACTTCTAAAGCTGGTTAATACCTTCAGAGCAGTGGCTGGATACAAAAATCAACTAAAAAAAATCAGCAGCTCTCTTTTACACAAATGATATATGGACTGAGAAAGAAATAAGGGAAACAACATCTATCACAATAGCCACAAATAATATAAAGTATCTTGGTGTAAATCTAACCAAGCAAGAGAAAGATCTGTATAAGAACTTCAATCCTCTGAAAAAAGAAACTGAGGAAGATATCAGAAGATGGAAAGATTACCCATGCTCATGGATTAACAGTGAAAATAGCCATCTTACCAAAAGCAATCTACAGATTCAATGCAATTCCCATCAAAATTCCAATATAATTCTTGATAGGTTGTGAAAGAGCATTTCTCGATTACATATGGAAAAAAAAAATCCAGGAGAGCTGATATAATCCTGTACAATAAAAGAACTTCTGGAGGTATCATTATCCTTGACTTTAATCTATAGTACAGAACATTAGTAATAAAACTGCATGGTACTGGCATAAAAACAAACAGGTTGATCAGTGGAACTGAATGGAAGACTAAGAAGTAAATCCATACACCTAAGGACACTTGACTTTTGACAAAGAAGCCAAAACTGTAGAATGGAAAAAGAAAAAAAGAAAGCATTTTCAACATATGGGGCTGATCAATCTGGATGTCTGCATGTAGAAGAATGCCGAGTGGATCCCTAACTATCACCTCACACAAAACTCAAGTCCAAGTGGATCAAAGCCTCAACATAAAACTGGATACACTAAACCTGATAAAAGAAAAAGTAGAGAATAGCCTTGAACCTATTGATACAGGAGATAACTTCCTGAACAGAACACCAAAAGCTCATGCACTAAGGTCAAGAACTAATAAATGGGACTTCATAAGACTGAAAAGCTTCTGTAAGGGAAAAGATATCATCAATAGGACAAAATGGCAGCCTTCAGAATGGGAAAAGATCTTCACTAATCTTAACCTCTGACAGAGGGCTGACATCCGAAATGTATAAAAAAATCTCAAGAAACTAGTTATCAACAAAGCAAATAACCCAATTTAAAAATGGGGTACAGATCTAAGTGGAGACTTCTTGACAAAGTAATCTCTAATGGCCAAAAACCACTTAAGAAATGTTCAACATCCTTAGTAATCAGGGAAATGCAACTCAAAACAACAATGACCTTCCATCTTAACACTGGTTAAAATGGCCAAAAATAAAAAATTAAACAGACAGCTTATGCTGGCGACGAGAATGTGGAACAAGGGGAACACTCATCCAATGCTGTGGGAGTACAAACTTGTACAAGTGGAAATAAATTTGGCAGTTTCTCAGAAAATTGGGAACAGATCTACATGAAGACCTGGCTATACCACTCCTGGGCAGATACCCAAAGGATGGTCCATAAACCACAAGGACACTTGCCCAACTATGTTCATACTAGCTCCAGAAGCTGGAAACAACCTAGATGTCTCAATAGAAGAAAGGATAAAAAACATGCTATTTAAAACAAGGACATTATGAAATTTGCAGGCAAACAGATGGAAATAGAAAAGATCATCTTGAGTGAGTTAACCCAGATCCTGAAAGACAAAGATGGTATGTACTCATTTATAAGTGGATATTATTCTTAAACTATAGGTTAAGCATGTTACAATTCACAGACCCAAAGAAGCTAATTAACAACGAGGGCCCAATGAGAGAACACTTGAATCTAAATGATCAGGGGAAACAGATTAGGCATTGGGGATAGGGGCTAGTGGGATCAGGTGGGTGGAGATGGGGATGGAAAGAGGAGGGATCAGATAGGTGGAGGACACAGGGAGAGAGTACTAGGAAAGACAATGGATGGGGGTGGGCATTTCTGGATGAGCTAGAAACTCAGTACAATGGAAACCCCAAGGAATCTGTAACTCTGACTCTAGTTAAGACTCTGGGCAATGGGGGAAATGGAGCCTCAATAGGCTATCTCTTGTAACCAGGCACCACTTCCAATGGAGGGACTGAGATAGCAACCCAGCCACAAAACCGTAGACCCACAATGAAACATGGAACAAAATTTGAGGGAATGGCGAACCAATGACTAACCCAACTTGAGACCAGTGCCATGAGATGGAGTTCACCCTTGAATAGCCTAGCATAACTGTCATCAGAAAGATTTCACCCAGCAACAGACTGAAACAAAAACAGACGCAGAGACCTACAGCTAGACATTAAGTGGAACTTGGGGAATCCTGAAAAAAGATTAAAGGGCCACAGGTCAAGGACACCACAAGAAAACCTACAACTAACTAAACCTAAACTAAACTAACTAAAATCTAAAAATCAACTAACCTGAGCTCATAAGAGCTCACAGAGACTGAAGCACCAACCAGAGAGCATAAATGTAAGTCCTCTACACATATGTAACAGTTATGCAGCTGGATCTTCATGTGGGACGCCTAAAGAAGCAGGGGCTGTCTCTGACTACACTGCCTGTCTCTGAACTTTCCCCTAACTGATCTGCTCCATCTAGCCGCAACAGAAGATGTGCCCAGTCTTCCTACAACTTGCTATGCCAAAGCTGGTTGATATCAGATGAGAAAGGGAGTTGGGGAGGGGAAGGAGAGAGAGGAAAGAATTGGGAGGAGAGGAGGGAGGGGAAGCTGCAAGTGGGACATAAAGTAAATAAAGAAAAAAAAAAGAGGGCACAAAGTTGGGTGGGAATGGAAAGGGGTAGATCTGGTAAGAGGAAATGACTAGGATAAAAGTACACTGCGCAAAATTCTGGAAGAATTAATAAAAATTTTAAATAAGAAACAAAGAAAGGAAGTAAATCTGTCAGTTATATAAGCTGCAGAGGAAGTTCTGAGTGACACTGTTCTCAGGACCTCTTGTCTGTTTCTGTATGTGTTTGTGAAAGGAGCTCACATGTACCAAATGCACAAACTGTGATGAATTTTATACTTTTAAGAAATTTTAATTCAAGTGTTATTTAGGATTTATTAAGATTTTTTTTTTAAAAAAAATACTTTTAAAACTAACTCTGCTTTATTTAAGTAATTTTAAGTGAGCTTGAGGCAGCAGCTTCTGGTTACAGACTGCCTTCTGGTGATGAATGGGCATCACTGCAGAATTTATTCTAAGAAAGAAAATTTCTTTTCATCATTTTGAGAGCTAGTCTGAATCCCTATGATGGCACAGTTCTAGATTCCCAACATTCTGGAACTTGACAGAGGAAGATCACAAGTTTGTAGCCAGCATAGCAAACTCAAACAAGACATTTCACTGCCTTGATTTTTTTCAATTCTCAGAATGAATTTAAGGACACATGTGAAAGTTTACTGTGTAGTAAGTTAACAGGAAACTAACAATGGTACACAAGAAATAGGCTCGATGAGATTCCTGACCTCATTTGGGTCATCCTGAGAAAATAGTTCTGGTATCGACGTCTATGATACATATCTCAGTCAATAAACAAAAGCTCCTTTTAAAAGTAACTGCTAAATTAGTTTGGTACAGTACAGAAATGAATTTGTGACATTTAGTTGAGCTGAAAACAGGACTCAAAAGTGGAGTAGAGAGTTGTTCTCATCCCATACCAGTCTTTCTAGAGCATTGAGCTCAAAGTTCAATAGCTTTTGAATGTAGCAACAGCCCAGGAGTGAAGAACTGAAGAAGTCCCAAGGTATCTTTACAGCTATGTTCATGGTACACTAACAAATGTGGAAGCACCAGGAAGTGACTCCTGGCAGGTGTCAAGTTGGTAAACAAAATGGGGCATTGAACATAAATAAAAGTGTATTCAATCTTAAAAAGAAAATGATGACAGGTCATAGATAAACAAGCTTTGACGACATTATACAAGAATAGTTACCTGCAAGAAGTAAACCTTATTCTGTTTTACTCACGTGAGGTATCGTGTAGCACCCAGACCCTACAAGAATGGTGGCTAGGCTGGAGGGAGGAATGGAAGAGAGCTAGCTGCACAATAGTGTAGCTTATTGCATTTTAAAAAAGTCAAACTGTCATGCTATGCATATTGTAACCACAAACTTTACAACAAACAATGACACCAGGCACCTACAGAGGGATTGAGGTTCTTTATGTCCTCATCTGTCTGTGATATATAGTAAGTAGCCTAGTTTCTGGTCACTGAAGATTCCCTAGAATACATATGAAAAAGGCCCATAAGGGACTACTATAAACAAAAGCAAATCATACAAATGGCAAGTGAAATTTTTAGAAATGTCTGAGTAGAAACTGGAAAGATAGCTCAGTAGGTGAAGTGCTTACCTTGAAAGTACAATGACCTGACTCAGAACCCTTCAAACTCAAGTAAGCTGGAAGCAACAGTGTATATCTATAATTCCTGTGCTCTAAATACAGTTGCAAAGTGGAAGATCCTCAGTTCACTGGAACTCACCTATCTTAGGTGGAGGGGGAGGATTGACATCCAATGTTGTCAGATCTCTACACATGCACAAACCCATACCCACACCTACACATGCATACAAGCTACTCATGCCCATAGAACTCAACACAACCAGGCCCCAGCATATGTTTTCCCATGTTCAGCAACTATCATTTGATACTTTGCTGTTCAAAAACTGCTTTGTGACTGTGTGAGAACTTAACAACTAGTCTGTCAGGTTTATATCTATCTGCACAAGATTGGCCTGGTGTGGGCGAGTATGATTGTCTAACTGGGACTAATACAAGTTTGTAAATGGAACCAACTGCTTTCCCAGACAGTTGCAGATAGGAGTGTGTAGGTCCAGTGGCTATGCGAACCTTGTACTACTACCCTAGTCAGCAGGCAGACTACAGAGAGATGTCAAGACTTAAGGACACTGGGAACACAGCCCACTGCTGAGTAGGCTGTGTTCATCTTTGTCTAGGGCCAGGCTCCTTGCATCCAAGGAGGCCTCAATCCTGTTATCCTCTATTAAGAGGTATTTTCTTTCCTCAGTCACTTGAATGATATGCCCCCTTTCACTCTAGAGGACTTACCAAGCTTTGGTGCAAAAGTATAGATCAAGGACTTCTTAAAAGAAAGTATGGTTTATGGGCTCCACTTTATCAGCCAATAACAGTGTGAAGTCTCTTTCTAAATGTGGTTCAAGGCTACAAATTCCTTGGTAACAATACTTTTCAACGGTTTACAGATTAGTCTGCCAACACTGCTGTGACAGATGCCACAGCTAACACAATCTTTCTTCTGTAGGAGGGTGGCATTTGTGGTCTGAGGTGTCCCTCCTTGTCTTAGAGGTAGTTATTCTCCTGGGTATCCAATGGTCATAACGATGTTGTTATGTCCTTGGGTTCTCTGCTTATGGTCATACTACATCAGGTTTACCCTACTGACCATAAACTTGATCTTTCTTTTAAATGGTTATAACTTCTCATATAAATTTGGGTTTGGCTTCACCACACTGACATCTGGCCTTCAAGCTTCAAGTCCTCACATACATACATAAAATATTCACTCCATCCTGCCTTGTTTCATTCACTCCAGTAATGTCTCTAAATCTAGTCTAATCTACATATGATTGAAATCAGGAATGAGGGAGAGGATCTTTCCAGATGCCAGGGAGCCAGGTGGCTCCACCTCCCTCTGTTCACTGCCTGCCAGGAAAGAGTGATCTCCTAGCAGCAATTTCACTTCTGGGCCCAAGTGGAGGTGAGATCTCCACTTTCCCTCCAATAACTGTCTCAAGCAGAACTGCTAGGAGCACACAGGGCATAAGATCAGTGGAGCAGCTGGGACAGGATCCTTCTGGCCATCATTTGCACCTGGGAGCCACGTGGCTCCAACCTCCCTCTGTGCACTGCCCTCCAGAAGAGAGTGATCTCCCAGCAGCACTTACACTTCTGAGCACAGAGGTGAGATCTCCACTTTCTCTCCAGTATCTGTCTGGAGGCGTTCAGCTACGAGCACAAAGGACACAATCAGTGGAGCAGCTAGGGCAGGAGCCTTCCTATCTCCATTTGCACCAGGGAGCCAAGCAGCTCCAAAGCCATTTGTGCACAGATCCTGCCAGAAGAGAGTTGGTCTCCCAGGAGTGCTGACACAGGCTTATAGGCCCACAGGAGAGACAAGCTCCAGCCAGAGACAGCAAGACCAATTAACCCCAGAGATAACCAGATGGCGAAAGGCAAGCACAAGAACCCTACCAAAAGAAACCAGGTCTACTTGGCAACATCAAAACTCTGTGCTCCCAACATAGCAAGTCCTGAATACCCCAACGCACCAGAAAAGCAAGAGTTGGATTTAAAATTGCATCTCACGATGCTGATAGAGAACTTTAACAAGAACATAACTAACTCCCTTAAAGAAATACAGGAGAACACAGGTAATCAGGTAGAAGCTCTTAAAGAGGAAACACAAAAATCCCTTAAAGAATTACAGGAAAACACAAAGAAACAGGTGAAGGAACTGAAAAAACCATCCAGGATCTAAAAGTGGAAGTTGAAACTATAAAGAAATCAAGAAGGAAGACAACACTGGAGATAGGAAACCTAGGAAAGAAATCAGGAGTCATAGAGGCAAGCAACAACAACAGAATACAAGAGATAGAAGAGAGAATCTCAGGTGCAGAAGATACCACAGAAAACATTGACACAACAGTCAAAGAAAATGCAAAATGCAAAGAGCTCTTGACCCAAAACATCCAGGAAATCCAGGACAGAATGAGAAGACCAAACCTAAGGATAATAGGTAGAGAGTGAAGTTTCCCAACTTAAAGGGCCAGTAAATATCTTCAACAAAATTATAGAAAATTTCCCTAACCTAAAGAAAGAGATACCCAGGGATGTATAAGAAGCCTACAGAACTCCAAATAGATTGGACCAGAAAAGAAATTCCTCCCATCACATAATAAATAAGACATCAAATACACTAAACAAAGAAAGAATACTAAAATCAGTAGGAGAAAAAGGTCAAGAAACCAAATATAAAGGCAGACCTATCAGAATTACACCAGATCCTGGACAGGTTTATACAGACTCTAAGAGAACACAAATGCCAGCCCAGGCTACTATACCAAAAACTATACCCACCAAAACTCTCAATTACTATAAATGGAGAAACCAGGATATTCCATGACAAAATCAAATTTATACAAAATTTATACAAATTTACATAAATCTGGCCCTATAAAGGATAATAGATGGAAAACACCAACACAAGGAGGGACACACAGGGGAGGAAATACAGAGACAAAGTGTGGAGCAGAGAATGAAGCAAAGACCATTCAGAGAATACCCCACCTGGGGATCCATCCCATATACAGTTACTAAACCCAGGCACTATTGTGGATGCTAACAAGTGCTTGCTGACAGAAGTCTGATATAGCTGTTTCCAGAGAGGCCCTGCCAGTGCCTGACAAATACAGAGAGGGATGCTCTTGGTCAACTACTGAACTGAGCACAGGGTCCCCAATGGAAGAGCTAGAGAAAGGATCCAAGGAGCTGAAGGGGTTTACGGCCCTATAGGAGGAACAAAAATATGAACCAACCAGTACCTCCAGAGCGACCAGGGACTTAACCACCAACCAAAGAGTTCACATGGAGGGACCCATGGCTCCAGTTGCATGGGTAGCAGAGAATGGCCTTCTCAGACATCAATGAAAGGAGGGGCCTTTGGACCTGTGAAGGCTCAAGCCTAGGGTAGGGGAATGCCAGGTCAGGGAATCAGGAGTGTGTGGGTTAGTGAACTGGGGGACAGGGGATAAGATAGGTGGGGGATGAGATAAGAGGGTTTTGGAGGAAAAAAGAGGAAAGGAGAGGATTGGGGAATGGGGAAGTGATGGCTTATGGGATTTTGGGGTGGGGGCAGGAAAGGGGACAACATTTGAAATGGAAATAAAGAATATATCTAATAAAAAAATTTCTAATAAAAAAAAAAGGTTTAAAAAAAATGAGTGAAATTCTAGGTGTGGTTTCTGAGATAAAATTCCTTCCTAGTTGTAAACCTACAAATCTGAAGTTATCTACCACCAAAATACAAGGGTAGATAGATACAGGATACATATTACCTCTGCAAAAGGCAGAAATCTTTTACCTAGGGAAAGAGGGGTTATGAATCTCAAGTAAGTTCAAAACCCAGATATCTCCACAGATACCTCTACAGGCCTGTCCTGCAGAATTCCTAAGTGTATCTGGCAATCTTATTTTGTTCTGTCCCATGTCTGTGCCTTTTAGTTGAAACCAGTAACATGGCCGATTAAACCAAGTTTAGCACCCTATCCATTCACACTGGAGTACTCTCTCTAGAGCAGTGACTCACCTTTTACAATATGAAAAGGTAAGATAAGAAGACTGTAGTGGTTCCAGATATTCAACTTGAACATTTAGTTCTTTATTAGCAATTCTGTTTGTAGCTTATTTCCTCTCCTCTTATATTTTACTCTGACAATAAAGTAAAATCAAGCACACCTTCAACACTTCACTAAAAAAATCTGCTAGGCTTCTTTTTTAAAATTTATTAATCATTCCATTTGTTTACATCAAAAATGATATCCCATTTCCCATTTAGCCCCTCCAATCCCCTATCCCATGATATCCCACTTCCCAGTTACCCCTCCACCAACCCTTCATCCCACATCAACCCTGCCCCCTCCCCTTTGCCTGTATGAGCATGCTCCCCCATCCACCCACAATCTCAAGCCCTACTACTGCAGCATCCCCCTATGGTGGGACATCAAACATATCCCCAAGACCAAGAACTCCCCTCCAATTGCTGTCAGGCAAGGCCATCCTCTGCTACATATGTATCTGGAGACAAAGATCCCTCCAGGTACACTCCTTGGTTGGTGGTCTAGACTCTGGGAGAACTGGGTGGTCAGGCAAACCCATGTTGTTCTTCCAATGGGGTTGCAATCCCCCTCCACTCCTCCAGTTCCCTGCCAGCTCCCCTATCAGGTTTCCTGAGCTTAGTGTGATGGTTGGCTCCAAGCATCCATATCTGCATTGGTCAGTTGCTGGCTAAACCTCCCCAGGAACCGTCATACTAGGTTCTTGTCAGCAAGCACCTCTTGACCATGACAAGTGTTAGGTTTGGTGACTGCAGACATGATGGATTCCCAGGTGAGACTGTCCCTGGCTGGGCATTCCTTAAGTTTCTCTTCCATTTTTTTGTCCCTGTTCTTCCCTTGGATAGGAACATTTCTGAGTTAAAATACATTGAGATGGGTGAATGGCCCCATCCTTCAACCAGGGGCCATACCTATCTACTGAAGGTGGTCTTTATAGGTTTTATCTTCTGCTTCTCTGAGCATTACTGCTAAAGTCAAGCCTGTCGGGTCCAAGGAGCCTTACGTTTCTGTGATGTCTGGGACACTCCAGTGGCTATCCCCAGTTCCTCATTCCCCCTGCTACCTGTATCTGTTTGATTCCTGACCCTCCACACCTCTCTCACATCTCTTCCAGTTTCCAATACTGCTACCCATATTTCCTCCCCCTCCTTTCTCCCTCGATTGTCCCCCTTTCTTCTCACCTCTCACAATCATACTGTTCCCACCTCAATGAAGGACTGAAGCATCCCCCTCTGGTCTTCCTTCCTTCTACTCTCCATATGGTCTGTAGGTGGTATCATGGGCATTGTGAGCCTTAGGGCTAGTATCCACTTATTGGTGAGTATATACCATGTGTGTTCTTTTGTGTCTGGGTTACCACACTAAAGATGATATTTTCTAGTTCCATCCATTTGCTTGCGAATTTCATGAAGTCATTGTTTTTAATTGCTGAATAGTACTTAATTGTGTATATGTACCACATTATCTGTATCCATTCATCTGTTCAGGGACATGTGGGTTGTTTCCAGCTTCTGGCTATTATAAATAAGGCTGCTATAAACATAGTGGAACATGTGTCCTTGTATGTTGGAGCATATGCCCAGGAGTGGTATAGCTGGGTCCTCAGGTAGAACTATTTCCAATTTTCCCAGGAACTATCCGACTGATTTCCAAAGTGGTTTTACCAGCTTGCAGTTCCACCAGCAATGGAGGATTGTTCCTCTTTCTTGGCATCCTCCCAACATCTGTCATCTGTGTTTTTGATCTTAGCCATTCTAACTGGATGTGGAATCTCAGGGTCCTCTTGATTTGTATTTCCCTAATGGCTAAGGATGTTGACCATTTTGTTAAGTGCTTCTTAGCCATTTGAAATTCCTCAATTGAGAATTCTCTTACTTTAGCTCTGTACTCCATTTCTTAATAGGGTTATTTGGTTCTCTGGAGTCTAACTTCTTGAATATTTTGTATATTTTGGATATTAGACATCTATCAAATGTAGGGTTGGTAAAGATCTTTTCCCAATCTGTAGGTTGCCATTTTTTCCTATTGACAGTGTCCTTTACTTTACAAAAGCTTTTCAATTATATGAGGTTCCATTTGTTGACTGTTGCTCTTAAGGCATAAGCCATTGGTGTTCTGTTCAGGAGGTTTTCTCCTGTGCCCAAATATTCAAGGTTCTTCCCACTTTTTCTACTATTAGATTCATTGTATCTAGTTTTATGTGGAGGTCCTTGATCCACTTGGACTTGAGCTTTGTCCAAGGAGATAAGAATGGATCAATTTGCATTCTTCCACATTTAGACTGCCAGTTGAACCAGCACCATTTGTTGAAGATACTGTCTTTTTTCCACTGGATGGTTTTAACTTCTTTGTCAAAGATCAGGAGACCACAGATGTGTGGGTTCATTTCTGGGTCTTCAATTCTATTCCACTGATCTACTTACCTGTCTCTGTACCAATACCATGCAGTTTTTAATCACTATTGCTATATAGTATAGCTTGAGGTCAGGGATGGTGATTCCCCCAGAAATTCTTTTATTGTTGAGAAAAGTTTTCACTATCCTGTTTTTTTTTTGTTATTTCAGATGAATTTGCAATTGCTTAGCTCTATGATGAATTGAGTTAGAATTTTGATGGTGGTTGCTTTGAATCTGTAGATTGCTTTTAGTAAGATGTTCATTTTTACTACATTAGTTCATGAGCATGGGAGATCTTTCAATCTTATGAGGTCTTCTTTGATTTCGTTTTTCAGGGATTTGAAGTTCTTGTCATACAGATCTTTCACTTACTTGGTTAGAGTCACACAAAGCATACTATTAGGAAGAATTCCATGGCCTTGGGTCTTTTGTTTGGGGCTGGGACAGAACTGTCATACTTGTACACCACAGATCTCCACGTATGTCACCAGTTTTCCTCTGAGAAAACAGGCTTCTCAGTACATAGATAAATAGTCTATTCAAATCAAGAACGTTGGCACTCAGAACAAATGGAGGGTTATCACACAAGAATTTCAACAGGCTGCTTGTTAATGAGTCAGGAGAGAGAGGAGGCCTGTAGTCTCCAGAGGTAGGTGAAGGGCACAAAAAGTTCATGGACAAGAGCACATTCTATTTTCCTCAGAAGGATTTTTTTATATATACTCTGGCCTTGAATTTTGTCTGGATTCTCTTGTCTCCACCTCCAAGCACTGGAAATTGCACGACACATCTGGTTATACTCTACACTCTGGAACCAAGTGGCCACTGTGTGTTTTTTTCCATTTGCTCAAAAACTGGCATAATGCCATCATCCATCAGAGGCTATTATGATCTGATGAGAATTAGCATGTGGTTTGCTTGGCAATCAATCAGCTTGGTTGCCAATAGGGTTCAGAGAAAGGACAGAAACTAGTTTAAAAACCATTATTTTTCTTTTGACAAAATATGGAACACATAGAAGTTTTGTATGAGTTCTATATTTTGCATGAATACTAGTACTACACACGTAACATAATGCTTTCAAAAAACTAGTTTTCTTCAAGAAAATCCTTACTTGAAAAAAAAAAATCCAACCTCATTATAATAGATAATTGCTTATGGTACTGAAGATCAAACAAAAGAACATATATTTAGTGTATGTTCATCAAAATAATCCCCTCTCTCTCTTTTGCAGCTACTGGGGGCCAAACCAAGAATCTCTTTGAGCTCTGTTTCCAGCCTCCAAACAATTCTTTACATTAAATTTCAGCTGAAGGAATTTTGGTCAGATTTTGTAGGTTTTTGTATAGAAAAGGACATGAAATCATTTAAAAATACAATATTATATATAGTTTAGACACTTTTGGCTTCAACTGTTCCCAAGAGAAGAAATATAAATTCTAACTATATCATTTACTAGCCAATGTGCCTCTAGCCTGGTGACTCTCCCACACAGGTTGCATAAAGATTCTCAATCTAGGGCTACTGGGCCAAGAATGTGATATACTAGTATATAGCTGGTAACCTCCTTCCTCAAAGAGGTTAGCTGAAGAGCTACGCCAAGCAAAGAGCACAAGAACTGACAAAAGAGTCCTGGTGGCTGAGAGGGTTAAGTGATTCTATGACTCAGCCTTCCTTTCTCAGTTCCCTGATACCTGGGTATAGCCCTCAGCCAATAATTCTCACAGAATCTGAGGTCTGGTCCAGCTGGAACATCATCATGTAACTCTGGGAACTAGGTAAATATCTGTCATCATGTGGAGGCTCATCCACTGGGCTTGCAGAGAGAATGGTAGAATGATGCTAGTGCAAACCAAGCCCCAGAACTGATTTTCAGTATCTGAACTTGCCAAATACTCCAAAGCATGGAATGTGTCATCTGAAGCCAAATGAAAACATTTTAATTTAGCTTCTGAACTTCTTGGGTTAGTCTTGTTGTCCATAGCGGAACAGAGACTTTATTATTAGTCTGATGTGACATAGGAACCCAAATACAAATCCCCAAAGAAATATTTACCTGTAACAGAGTTTTAGCAAATACTTTCTGAAACAAAAAAGTATTGCCAGCACCTGTTCCTGATCAAAGTGATAAGAAATACAATTCACTACATTCCCATAGCAAGGTTACCTGCTGGGCTTGCTTAAAATAGTCAGCTAAATTCACCCACTTTTTACCACCATAAATAGGCATGGTATCCCTGTCACTTAGTCCCGAAACACTTACATGTCCTCCACTGTGATATCTTTCAGGATCTGGCAGTAATCCACATTCCACACAGCCTGGTCATCCCATACCTTAGAGGCCAGCAGGATTGCCCCTAGAACAATGCGCTTCCAATTGGCTGGACAGATGTCAATCTCTGCGTATGTCAAGAGCCTTTCAAGGTATACCTGAGGAGACACGAGGAAACTAATGCTAAGCTTGCAGTTGTCTCCTCCACCCAAGTAAACTCAACAGTCTTTTAACCAGGAGTTATCTGGACACACTTATTTCTTTATATGAATAATCTGCTGTAATCAGTAAATAAGAAAAAAGTCTTGAAATGATGTCACTTATAAGAGTAATGGCAAAGGTACTGACAAAACCAAGCACACTAAACATACATAAAGAAATTTGTTGAGTACACTTAAAATATATAGCCTAAGATATTATTTTTTACCTGTTTTTCTCTTCTTATTGAAAGTAGATTTTTTTTTCTCACATACTATATTGTGACTATAGTTTTCCCTCCCTCTACTTCTCAGTTTCTGTCTACTTCCCATCCCACTCAGAACCACTCCCTTTCTGTCCCTCATTAGGAAACAAACAGGCTATGCTCGTAGCCAACTATTGGACTGAGCATGGGGTCCCCAATGGAGGAGCTGGAAAATGGACTGAAGGAGCTGAGGGGGTTTGCAGCCCCTTGGGGGGGAGCAAGTGTCAACTGGTCAGATCCCCGCACCTCCCAAGGACTGACCCACCAGCCAAAAAGTACACATGGAGGGACCCATGGCTCTGGCCGCATATGTGGCAGATAGCTGCCTTGTTGGACATCAGTGGGAGGATTGGCCCTTGGGCCTGAGGGGGTTCGATGCCCCAGTGTAGGGGAATGCCAGGGTGTGAAGATGAGAGTGGGTGGGTGGGTGGGTGAGCACCCTCATAGAGGCAGGGGGAGAGGGGATGGGATAGGGGGTTTCCAAAGGGAAGACCTAGAAAGGGGAAAAACATTTGAAATGTAAATAAAGAAAATGTCCAATAAAAAAAACATGAAAAAAAGGGGGAAAAAACCTCTTTGGTGTAAAGAAACAGAAGGCATTGAGATTGTCCAGCTAGAGGCAGATGTGAGATACGGAGCACATGGCAGTGAATGACATGGCAGGCGTGTGTTTACATTCTTCTCAATGTGTCCATGTCAGCTGATCTTTGTTGCAGCTCTATTTCCTTGATGGTTTCAGCAGTCTTCAGAAACTGCTGTTTTTACATCATCCTATGTTTAATGGTCAGATGGAGACATCATGATGCCCTGAACACTTTGAGAAATTCTACACAATGGATAATAGATTTGGTGAAAAATAAAACCTGCTTTAGGAGAGGAGAGGAGAGGAGAGGAGGGGAGGGGAGGGGAGGAGAGGAGAGGAGAGGAGAGGAGAGGAGAGGAGAGGAGAGGAGAGGAGAGGAGAGGAGAGGAGAGGAGAGGAGAGGAGAGGAGAGGAGAGGAGAGGAGAGGAGAGGAGAGGAGAGGAGAGGAGAGGAGAGGAGAGGAGAGGAGAGGAGAGGAGAGGAATCAAGAATCCCATGAGAACAATGATCTGAAGGCCATAAATGCGCCAGAACACACTAATTCTTAAAGTACTCGAGGCCAGTGAGTATGCTTAGAGATAGGCTGGAGGTTACACACTGTAATAGTGAAAATGTAGCTTGTCTTGTCAATATTGAGATTGGTATAAGTCCCAAAGCCATGGGTTAAAATACTTTCTCACACAAAGAATGCAATGGCCACAATCCTAAGCAATTTTTTTTAAACCTATAAGGTGTTTTATTCTTGATCTTAGCCAGTGATCTATAGAGTATTTTTAAAAATCATTGTTGTGTATGTATGATGTGTAAGGATATGTGCCATACTGCATAGGTGGAAGCCAGAGGATGGCTTTACAGAGCCAATTATCTCCTTTCCTTTTCTGTGAGCTATGGGGATGGAACACATGGCTCCAGGCTTGTGAAGCAAGTGCCTCTATCTCCTGAGCCATCCTGTTGCCTGTTATAGAGCTTTTGTGTATTTGTTTTTAAAGACAGGATCTTACTATATACCTCACAGAGATCCTCCTGCCTCCCTGTAGTTTTTAAAAACTGAGCTTCATTGACTATCTTTACCCATCAATATATGTAGCTTTTTTTATTGTCCCCAAATGAAATTCTACATATATCTCTAAGCAATTTTTTTCTTCTAGCCTTTGCAATTCCTTTTTTATTGCCAGCTCCTACAAGTACTAGTGTACTTTTTTATCTCTATGAACAAGTATCTTATGAGTGTTTTATACCAGTGCATCATACAATATTTATCTTCATGGTCCTGGTTTATTTTGGTCAGTATAATGTATCTCTAGGACGAAACAAGAGACCTGGAATAAGGGAGATACCCAAGAATCAATGGGGGTGTCCTTAGCTATGACTCACAGCATAGCGGATATGGAATCTGAAAAGGCCACCTTCTGTACCCAGGAAGGAACCCCAACAGAATAAGGACACCAACCCACCCACAAAAATTTTGACCGAAAAATATTTTTCTTTACTACAAGGGATCAAGCATAGACCGAGGGAATAGTCAACCAATAAGCGACCCAACTTGAGACTCATCCTATGAGCAAGCACTAATTCCTGACACTATTAATGATATTCTGTTATGCTTGCAGACAGGCGTCTAACAAGGCTGTCCTCTGAGAAGCTCTACCTAGCAGTTGACTCAGATAGATGCAGTCACTCACAGCCAAACAGCGGATGGAGCTTGGGGACTCTTATGAAAGAACAGGAAAAAGGGGATAGGAACTCCACAGAAAGACTAACAGAGTCAACTAACCTAGACCCTTGGAGCTCTCAGAGATGGAACCACCAACCAAAGAACATACACTGGCTGGACCTGGGCCTCCCTGCACATATGTAGCAGCTGTGCAGCTTGGTCTTCATGTGGGTCCTGAACAACTGGAGGGGGATTACCCTAAAATCTATTTACTGTATGTGGGATATGTTCTTCTTGCTGGGTTGCCTTGAAGAGACTAGATTTGCCAGCATGGGAGGAATATCTAGAAGGGGAGGGGAGGAAGAATTATGTGAGGGGGTGACCAGGAGGAGGGGCCTGGGAAGCACCAATGACTTGAGGTAAATTATGGATCAGGCTAAATAGAGAGAAGTAGTGTTTTCGGTGGAGACCATCTAGATATAGTCCAGATACTTGCAGGAAATGACTTTGAAGCTGCTAAACATGGGCCATTTTGGAAGTGTCCAAGGCTTATGGAATGTGCAGTTGGCTAAATCATTTATTAGAAACTGGAGGTGCCAGAGGGAAGGAAAAAGGAATAGAAGGTGACTGCAGATCTAACTGTGTGCTCTGTGTTTGAGATAAAGTGAAAGATGTCTCAATGGTTGTACGCATGAAGAAAAAAGGAACATGACTGAGCTGTAAGCCTGAGTCTGTGCAGGCAGACCCAGGCCTGAAATGAAGAGCAGCGGAGATAGGGGAGTCCCTTCCCTTGTTTGGGGCTGGAGACAGGATGATAGGGCAATAAGCTAGAGGAGAAAGTAGATATTCTCTTTGTTGGGCTCATTCCTCTGTGGAGACCTCAGAGATTTTCCACATACTTCCAAGTACCCAGGAAGGAAATGGAAATTCTGTCTCTCATAATGACCAACAAAGATTAAACTTAACATGAATGACAGAGAAGCAGTTAAGACAGTAGGCTGAGAGTGAAGATGATGTTAGAAAAGGGGAGTGGAGAAGCTTCCTTCTGGAAGTGAAACTCTGGCTTGAGGAAATCACAGGTCAGTGCAGCAGGGTACCTAGGCCAGCTACTCCCACAGCATATCATGCCCCTGAACCACATATAGGAAGTGTTCACTACTGTTCCTCCAAACTGAAGCAAACTTTGCCAGGTATGCACAAAATAAGACAGTAACAGCTGCTTGGTTCCCATAGATCACTGCTCCGTCTTCAGTGATTCGCTAATAAATACCAACTTTTAAGATCTTGAAGATTTAGATTCCTATGGCTACTCTCTAATACCATGTGATGTGCAGGATAGACCAAGACACACTCGAAATACAAAGGAAAAACTTAGAGTGGTGTGCCATCACATTCTGCAAGAACTAACATTCCAGATTTCAAAAAAGAGTCAGTAAGGGATACAAATTGGAAAGGAAGATGTCAAAATATCACTATTTGCAGATAATATGATAGTATACTTAAGTGACCCCAAAAGTTCCAGAAGAAAACTCTTAAAGCTGATAAACAACTTCAGCAAAGTGACTAGATATAAAATTAAACAAATCAGTGGCCTTCTTCTACTCAAAGGACAAACAGGCAGAAAAAGAAATTAGAGAAATAACGCCCTTCACAATAATCACAAATAATATAAAATACCTTGGTGTGACTCTAACTAACCAAGTGAAAGATCTGTATGACAAGAACTTCAGGTCTCTGAAGAAAGAAATCAAAGAAGATCTCAGGAGATGGAAAGATCTACCATGCTTATGGATTGGCAGGACTAATATAGCAAAAATGACTATCTTGCCCAAAGCAGTCTATAGATTCAATGTAATCCACATCAAAATTCCAACTCAATTCTTCATAGAGTTAGAAAGGGCATTTCTCAAATTTTGGTGGGAAATCATTCTGGTGGTTCTTTAGAAAATTGGGCATAATACTACCTAAGAACCCAGCTATACCACTCCTGGCCATATACCCAAAAGATGCCCCAACATATAACAAGGACACATGCTCTACCAAATTTCACGAACAGAACATCAATGGCTTATGCTTTAAGATTAACGACTGACAAACGGGGCCTCATAAAATTGCAAGGCAAAGGACACTGTCAATAGGACAAAACAGCAATCAAAAGATTGGGAAAAAATCTTTACCAATTCTACATTCAATAGAGGATTAATATCCAATATATACTAAGAACTCCAGAAGTTAGACTCCAGAGAAACAAATAACTCTATTAAAAAATGGAGTACAGAGCTAAAGAAAGAATTCTCAACTAAGGAATACTGGATGGCTGAAAAACACCTAAAGAACTGTTCAACATCCTTAGTCATTAGGGAAATGCAAATCAAAACAACCTTATACCAGTTAGAATGGCTAAAATCAAAAACTCAGGTGACAGCAGATGTTGGTGAGGATGTGGAGAAAGAGGAACACTCCTCCACTGCTGGTGGGTTTGCAAGCTGGTAGAACCACTCTGGAAACCAGTTTGGTGGCTCCTCAGAAGATTGGACATAGTACTACCAGAGGACCCAGCGAGACCACTCCTGGGCATAGACCCAGAAGATGCTCCAACTTGTAATAAGGACACATGCTCCACTATGTTCATAGCAGTATTATAATAGACAGACGCTGGAAAGAACCTAGATGTCCCTCAACCGAGGAATGGATACAGAAAATGTGGTACATTTACACAATGGAGTACTACTCAGATATTAAAACCAATGAATTCATGAAATTCTTAGGTAAATGATAGAACTCGAAAATATCATCCTGAATGAGGTAACCCCAACACAGAAGAACACACATGATATGCACTGACTGATAAGTGAATATTAGCCCAGAAGCTAGGAATACCCAAGATATAATTCACAGACCACATGAAGCTCAAGAAGAAGGAAGACCAAAGTGTGGATACTTCGGTCCTTCTTAGAAGGTGGAACAAAATACCCATGGGAGGGGATGCAGAGACAAAGTGTGGAGTAGAGACTGAAGGAAAGCCATTCAGAGACTATCTCACCTGGGGATCCATCCCACATATCCACCAAACTTGTGGATGCCAACAAGTGCTTGCTGACAGAAGTGTCTCTTGAGAGGCTCTGCCAGTGACTGACAAATACAGAGGTGGATGCTCTCAGCCAACCATTAGGCTGAACACAAGGTCCCCAATGGAGGAGCTAGAGAAAGGACCCAAGGAACTGAAGGGGTGTGCAGCCCCATAGGAGGAGCAACAATATGAATCGACTAGTAACTCCAGAGCTCCCATGGGCTAAACCACCAACCAAAGTGTATACATGGAGGGACCCATGGCTCTAGTCACATATGTAGTAGAGGATGGCCTTGTTGGACATCAATGAGAGGAGAGGCCCTTGGCCCTGTGAAGGTTCATTGCCCCAGTGTAGGGGAATGCCAGGCAGGGAGTCAGGAGTGGGTGGGTTAGTGAGCGGAGGAGGGGGGATGGGATGGGGGTTTTTGGAGGGAAAAGGAGAAAAGGGGATAACATTTGAAATGTAAGTAAAGAAAATATCTAATAAAAAAAAGTCAGTAAAGTGTGTTAAGAGACCCCAGAGTTACTGAAGCAGTAAGATATTTGGAAATATCTCAGTATATTTAAGTCTTTTCATTTTCTCTTCCTACAATAAATTCTAAGTTCCTGATGACAGAGGTCTGTCTCAGCCCTACTGTGTGCTACCCTGCACAAGGCTGGGACAGTGTAATGCTGTCAAAATGTCTGTTTTTTTTAATACACTCCTAATCCTACTAGAACTGTGAGCAGCCTCAGTCCAACAGGAATATTAGCAAGACTGTAAGTGCAAGGAGATGCAGAAGGAAGCTAATAGGGAAAGTGACCAAATGCCATTGGCATTCAGGAAAGAACTGGCACAGATGAAAGGGGCTGAAGCAATGAGGTTTTGAGGAACAGCTCAAAGTGGTCAAGAAGTCATTCTTCTGAATTACCCATAAGAACCAGAGGCCACCCAGGGAAGCCCAGACAAACCAGCAGTCGGAATGCATATTGCTCTATGAGAACATCTGTGGCCAGCTCTGAGGATTTGTCACAAGGATGAGAGCCTGCTGTTGACCAGAGAAATGAAAGTTACTCATTTCAGTAAAAACCTTTGTATATCTAAGTTTAAAATGGAGTTTAACATACAGGAGCATGAGCAGTGAGGAAGTGCTTTAGACCATCATTTTTATTTGTACAAAACAAATAACTGGGTGGGGCCAGGATGACTTTCAGCTGGGCATCCTAGAGAACCTCAAGTTGTACTTTCCCAAATCTTGACAATAGACTCTTGCCATTCTCTATAGGGTAAATCAGGTAAAACTATACTGAAAGCAGAAAACAGAAACTGGGATTACCTATGCCTCTCAGTTCATAGAAACTGGAGGTAGGATGCAACATCTTCCCATATCTTGGTAACAACTTCTTTACACAAGTTGGGGAAATCTTAGCAATGAAATAATTTCCATTGGCTTAGGTAGAAATGTGATTATGAAATTTTATTTTGAGCTAAAATTATCTTAGTTGATGGATACTAATAATACACTACCTGCTAAGAGAACCAACTTGATTTCTGATAGGTTATTGATATCCTCCGAGGGCTTACTGGATGACGAAGACATCGTAACATGTTACATGTGAGGAAAGCAGCTGACACACTGTGGGAGATACTTATAGTGAACACATCTTACTAGCATGTGATTCAGCAGAACGTGTTAGTAATACCATATTTTGGGGGAACTTTCCATTATTGTACTCTAATTCTATGCTAAGTAATATCCAACTGATTTTCATATTATTCCTAGACAGTGCTAATGGGACACTGTTCAATTAAGATTTCACATTATAGTCATGCAAAAGACTTCAGACAGCACAGATTAGTGCCAACTGTGGAATCACAGAGTACTCCATTGACTACAGACAAAGAAAACTTCTCAAAGGCATTTTGGAGCAAAAGATTAAATTCAAGCTCAGCAAAGGGCATACATAAAGAAAACTTCAACAGAGATGAAATTATTCCTATCTGAATTTAAAAAATTATGTAGGTCAGGTGAATGGCCTGAATTTGAACAATATACAATTTCTTTTGGATATTAATCTTGTAGTCTTACAGCTATTTGGTTTAGCTAAACAGAGATGATCCCAATAAGGCCCAGGTCAAGAATATAAGACCAAGCCAGTAATAAGAGTTGACATCTTCATTCCATCCCCAATTGTATCCTATTTCAGATGTTATTGAGTCTATTTTAGGGCATGAGAATTATTATCCAAACTCTCGGTCCACAATGACGCTCTACAGATTCAAACCTGGAGCCAAGAAACAAACTATTTTAAGGGAATAACTATAACTTCCTGCTTTTAATTCTTCTACAACTTTTCCATTGTACTTGAGGTATAGAATTTTTCAACAGACAGCTAGGATTTCAGGTTAGTGTAGGAGCTCTTGTGCTGGCATCAGCACATCTTAGATTTGATCCTGAGCACAGCAGCAACACCCCTTCCCATCTCTTTCCCTTCTTCCCCCAATCCCCACCCCTTCTCTCTCTCCCCTTTCCTTTCTAGGATTTTTGTGTTGCACAGGCTGGCCTTGAACTTCACCATACAAGTGATCCTACTGCCTCAGCCTCCCAAGTATTTAGAACTTTGAGTGCATGACATCATATCCAGATTAATTTGTTTGTTTGTATGATTTTAGTCACTTAGGTCATGGTACTTTATTATAGAACAAGTCTGAAAGTCTTGTTAGTTCCCTAAAGTGAAAATGGAAACCCTGGCTTTATTTGGCTTGACATTTCTACAGAAAACTGAGTAAGCAACCATTAACTAAGATTCCCATCAGAAAGTTTGGTTCCGTCTGCCCTTTCAACACCAGAAAACCCCTTCCTGCATTTCAAAGTAGCAAAGAGTGGCTACTAAGAAAACCTCAAGAATGATGAGGGTACAAGTGCACACATACAAACTTTTTAGTTTTATAATCAGAGCAACACTATTTTTTGTTCTTAAGAGTCTTTGTAGCCCTGGAGAATGTCCCAATCTGTGGTGTATATAGTAAAGAGTGAACACAGCAAGCCCCAGGTTTGTTCGCAGAAGGGGCCTACTACTACAGCTAGCCCTCGGATGACATGAGGGACCTGAGAAAAGGGTGAGGACAGAAGGAGAAGGATGAGGATTGAGATCATTAATTCACAATATTGATATTTTTATGTCATGAACAGAAATGTCAGTTAAACCCACTGATCTATATTAAAATATATATTATTTACATTAATAACTGTAAGTTTTCTTACAGTATAAATTTTACCATTAATCTCAATTGTCTACTGACTTTCAGCCCTTCTTTTCCAGAAACTATCAACCCTGCTGCTCATATTTTTTGTTTTTTAAGACAAATTCCTGTTAGGAAACAGCGTGCATGCACTTCCCAGTTTGATCTTAGAACCTATGGTCATCCTGGGTCAGTAAGGATTATCTGAACAAGTCTCACTCTGCAGTCAGCCAAGGAGTGACAAACCACAAGCCAACACACAAATGAGCAAATGGCTTACTACTGAGTTATCTCAGGCCATAAAAACTTAGTGTGGGGAGATGTAGCACCAAGCCTTCTGTGAGCTTTCTGTTAAACAATCTCTCCAGAAACTAGGCAGCCAGAATCTGCTCTGCAGGCATGCCCAGTCACAGGCAAAGCTCACTTCTCATCTGAGTGCTGTGCTATGTAAAGGTCAGGGATTATGAGGTTACACTCTTAAACCTACTTCCCAATAACTGATCTAGACAGTCCATGAGGTTTTAAACTGGATATCCTACACTGTTATATAAAACATATCAGAAGCTAGTCAGTCATACATCTTATATCTATGCCATGGATGCATATACTTTATCAACACTACATCTTGGAATGTTGTCATTAAGACTATAGTGGGAAGTAAACAGAAGGCAACCAGACATTGGTAGAGAATGTTCTTGGTCCATACTACCCTGCATCAGCTCTGCTGAGTGCATCTTCATTGAAAATATCAGCACTGAAAGCACGGACTGGCTTTGAGTGGGACCTCACAGATGATTTTAGAAGGGGACTATGAAATTCACTCTACACTCTCTTGAGACATTCACCTTCCATTCTCACAGAAGACATTGAAATTTCTACAAATTTCCCCAGGGTCCTCTGATAAGAATCTCTGCTGCTCACACTCACCAGGGTGACAATGGCACATTCAGCTGTCAGCTGAGCAGCACTGAACAGTGTCCGAACGAACCGGTAAATCTGCTTCTGCTCTGGGTTGTGTTTGTCATAATCAGGTGGCACTTCGGATTTCTAGGAAAAAAGAAGTTTTCAGATGACTGCCACCTAACAGAAGCAAGAAGCTGCTAACTAAACCGTCTCATGAAACATAAGGAGGCAATTACCGAAAGAGGGTGGAGGTTTTCATCAAAAATATCTAAGAGCATCCTTCCATCTGGGTCCCTGGTAAGGAAAGCAATAGAAATTAGAGTTTACTTTCTTCAGAATAAATGCCACTCAAAATAAAATAAAACACATTGCAGTTCAACTGTAGTTTAGGAGACAGAAAGTGCTAAATTTAAGAGACATTGCTAGTTTTCTCAAGTACAGCACTTAATCCATTTTTCGTTGAAGAAGCCACAAAGATTAAAACCTCTAGGTGAATTAAGTAAAAGTGTAGATTTTAATTTTCTAACACTCTCCTCTCCATTTCTTAACTTAACTAAATACAAAATAATGGTTTTCCTCTTGACATCTTCACACAGTTCTCAATTATTTTCTTTTTGTTCATTCCTCTTTCATACTCCCTTTTCCCCATGTCTTCTTTCCAACTCTGCCTGCTTCTCAGGAAGGCTGACTGCCTTACCTAATGTATTCCACAGCTTTCACAATATTTCTGTCTTCCCTCTCAAGATCCCCTATGGCTCTTTAAATGAACCAAACCTAAAATAATCTAATTCTATCAGTTTTTTTTCCTGATGGTTAAGTATATTGTGACTGACTGATGTGGGGAAAAGGGGGCACACAACAGGCAACAGAAATGTCTTAAATTGTCACAACACACACTGCTACCTCTAGTAGTGAAGCGATTCTGAGATATTTCTAGCAGCACTCATCTGTGCTGAATCATGTGACTGCACGTCAGCTTTTGTTCTGAACACACAGCATGCACACGGTAGCATATATGCCAAACAATGCCAAGGAAACTACCTGAAACTCCCCAGCTGGGACCTGATACCCCTGCATAATATGAACCACAGTGTTTCTTTATAGAATCATAATGGTCTAATCATGAAAAATAAGTAATTTTGGTATTTTTCCTATTGTCATTTCTCAGTACAGAAGCATCAAAATTAACACCTCTGAATTATGTATACTTGCCGGGCGGTGGTGGCGCACGCCTTTAATCCCAGCACTTGGGAGGCAGAGGCAGGAGGATTTCTGAGTTCGAGGCCAGCCTGGTCTACAAAGTGAGTTCCAGGCCAGCCAGGGATACACAGAGAAACCCTGTCTCGAAAAACCAAAAAATAAAAATAAAAAAATAAAAAAAAAAATAAAAAATTATAAAAGTATCAAAAAATCCAAAAAGTCTGTGTCCTGCAATATTAAATGTTCAGCTAAGATTTCTTTATGTAAAAATAAATAAGCATATCCATCTCATCACTATGCACATTTGTTTTCCTTTTTAATAAATGTGAAAATTATACTTTATACTGTAGTTAACCTCATATCAGCATGTTTGGTTTGCATATGTATTTTATAAACCAATACAGAAGGCTCATGAATGGAACAATATTTAGAAGCACTGGATCATTCAGTACGTAAGACTGCCAGCCATGGTTCTACATGTAGGAAATAGGGTTATGGCCGCAGGTTCATATACTCCTTTGGGCTACTAGGGTGTGGTCCACACAGCACCTTGGGCTGGTTTCTGATCTCATAGTGCCTTCAACTGTTGGTTTAGACATTGCTTTGGGCTATTGGCCTGTGACCCACACAGCACTTTGGATCACAGCTGGCAAGCAACTTATATAGAACCTTGAGCTGATGATTTCGGATGTATATATAGTGATTTGAGCTGCTGGTTTCTGGTGCACAAAGTGCTTTGAGTTGCTAGCTGTCGTACACATAGCATTTTGAGCTGCTTTTCATCTATACAGTGCTTTAAGTTATTGACCACTCAGAACCTTAGGCTACTGGCTTCTGGTCCACACATTGCCTTGAATTGCTAGCTTCTAGTCTACATAGAATTATGGGATATTAACAAACACTTTACACAGCAGTTTGGGCTTTGGGCCTCTGACCGACAAAGTGCTTTGAGATGTTGGACTCTAGTTTATTTGGTGCTTTGGGCTGCTGGCCTCTGGTCAACTCAGAGCCTTGAAGTTTTGGTCTCTAAAGAGAGCATGTCACCTGATCAGTGACAGATCTACTTACATTCAACTGTGTAATATAATTTGACTTTTGTCTACAAGTTTCATCTGAAAGCCATAGTGAACAAGTCCCACTTTGCTTTTCTACTAAAGTAATAAAACACTAAAATTACTTTAGAGAGAAAAGGGACCTTTGGCTTGTATGCCCTGATCACTGATGATCACTAAGAGAAGTTGAGGCAGAAATTCAAGGCAGGAACCTAGAGCTAGGAGCTGAAGGCAGAGACCATGAATACATGCTTCAATGGGCTTGCTTCTAATGGCTTGCCTAGTTTGATACTTTTTGTACAACCTAGGACGACTTCCTGCCCAGGGATGGAAATGCCCACAGTCAGATGGGACCTCCTAAGTCAACCCTCAATCAGAAAGTGCCCCCATAGACTGTCTATAGGCTACACTAATGGAGACAGTTTCTCAATTGAGGTTCTGTCTTAGCATATGACACTAGCTTATGTTAAACTGACAAAACAAGCAAAGAAACAAACAACCTCACAGTGATTTTTGGGTATTACCACATAATTTCTAGTTTGTGTAGTATGAAGTTTAGGCTCAGCTTGAGAACACCAGGCTTACTGACCTAATCCTAAATATAATTTATCACATTAAACACTCCAATTTCTGCCTTATAAATTTAGCATCTCTATAAAACAGCCCATTGTCCATTCCAGCATTGAGCATAGGAACTGATCAAAAATTCTGAGTATCCCTACCTACCTGTGCCCTGTGCCTGTTCATAAGAACCTAGCAGCAAGGGCGTAGACAAACCCAAGCAAAAGAAAGGCTCAGTCTTACCCTGTAACTTGAAAGCAAAAGATCCTCTTGTGTGCACCTGACTGCATTGTCTCTGACCATGTTCCCAGCCAGGAGTCATCAGATCCCTTCAATTTCCCTGTGGCAAACTACTCAAAAACCTGGTCAGCACAAAACTTACTTTTGACAACCAATAGTGCTGTTTAATTTTTCCTAGTGAATGGGAACCCTTAAAAACCATCTAGTATACTAGAGAAACATCTGCCACAAGTAATCTAGGAAAACAGATTAAGAATATAACTGAAAAAGGTAGGGAATATAGGTTAGTTGGTAGCATCTGCCTAGTATGAATGAAGCCAGAGGTCTGAGCCACAAAATGGAATAAGTCAGGGGTGGTGGTGTACCCCTGTAATGTCAGTATTTGAGAGTGGCTCTACGTCCAAGATCATCCTTGATTACATAGTAAGCTTGAGGCCAGCCTGGGATACAAAAGATCCATCTTGGGGAATGGGAGTCAAGGGGGCAGGGGCACAGTAAGGGAGAACAGAAAATAAAGAAAAAAGATTAAAAACTTAAGCTAAGATGACTGAGAAAATTTAATGAATCCCTTGAGAATTGACTCGTTTCCTTCCCCATCCATACCAAACTATGTGTCTCAGGTGAATAGTAATAGATCCATCAAGCTGGAGGATGAATGGCTAGCCTTGCAGGGCTGTTAGGCAGAACAACAAAGTCTGAAGACAAGTCACTTGCTCTGCGCCCCCAGAGAGGTATAGGCTTCCATCTGCAGATTAATCAGACTAACTCTATACTTTCTCCACTTCTACTCACCTTTGGCCCAGTTTATTAACATTTATCTACAAGAGCAGTGGTATTAAAACGTAGTCGGTAGACTGACTCAACTTCAAATTTCTCTACAATTTCTCAAGTTGTACAGTCTTAAGGCATTACTGAATCTCTCTGTAACATGGCTCCCATAGTTTCATATGTTTGAATGCTTGGTCATTAGGGAGAGGCACTACTTGATAGGAATTAGGAAGTGTGGCCTTGGAGGAAGTGTGTAACTTGGGGGTGGGGTGGGGTGGGGTGGGGTAGTTAGGGCTTCTAATGCTCAAGCCAGTCCCAGTACCTCTTTTTCTTCTTGCTGCCTGCCAATCCTGACATAGACCTCTCTGCTACATCTCCAGCACCATGTCTTCCTGGGTGCTGCCACGATTCTCACCCTACTGACAATGGACTAAACAGCTAAATATGAGCAAGTTGCAATTAAATGATTTCTTTTTTAAGTGTTGCCATGGTCATGGTGTCTCTTCACAGCAAGAGAGCACTGACTAAGAGACTCTCTGTGCCTCAATTTCCTTATTTGTAAATTGTGGATCATCAAAGTAGCACTTCTCAAAATCTGTTATTAAAACTAAAAATTCATGCAAAAACTGACAAGAAAAGTCTGAGCAAGCACTTAATAAAGCTGTTGGCTATCAACATTTATAGCTAAATTGACTTTGGGATGCATTTCATGGGTAGAGGGAAGGCTCAACATCCATAGAACCTTGGCCCAATTCTCAACACCAAAACAAGAACCAAGAAATCTCTTTAAATATGCTAATTAAAAGTTGGTTTAAAAGCACATCTGAGTGTCACTACAGATCTCACATGTAACTTTGGCATCAGTGTTTTCAAAGTTTACACTTGTACCACAGAAATGACAGGACAATGTTATCCTAGCTCAGATACCAAAGCTGTTCTTTAGTAGTTTTTACATCTAAAACTCTCAGGAGCCACAATGCATACAATCACAATTATAGCACTGGAAGAGACCACTCCATTGAACACCTTCCAGGTGCCTTTTATACTCAGATAGGTGTTTCCCTAGAATACTGCTCCACAGAAGCTGCCATCCACATTGCACCACATGGCCTAAAAACTCTCTCCTCACATGTAAACAGCCTGAGTTGTTATGGAGGCTGTCTTGCTATTTGGAGGCCCTTCCAATTCCTAAACTAGTTTTGCACATAACATTATGTCTATAAACACACAACATTAATCACTAAAATGTGACTGGCGAAACAGCCTTTGTAACAAAAATTAAGAGTGTGTTTTATAAAAGCCCAATAAAAGGAAATCATCGAAAAGAAGTTTGATGCACATGTGGTCAAAACTGAAAAATCCTATACTCAGTGTTCTGCAGATACCTTTCAGAGTCCTTACTATTGGGTTAAACATGTTTGAAAAAGAGGAATTACAGATATGGCTTAATGCCCCAGATCTGAAGCAAACGTTTTGGTGCACAATTAAATTAGCAAATAAATTATTAACCTTTTCTTCCCTCTTAAAGTTTGTTTTTATTATTTTTCATTATGTTTTCTGGCATGTCTCAACACATGTGTGTGCATGTGAGTGCAAGCAGCTCTGCACAAGTTGGAGGCATCAGATGCACTTTGCACTGCAATTTTGAGGTTGTGAGCTGCCAGACAGATATTGGGAACCAAATTCAGGTTCTCTACAAGAGCAGTGCATGTATACTCTTACTGCTCAGTTTTCTTTCAGGCCCAAATCCCCCTCCCCTTTTTTTAAAAATATGCCTACCTGTGCGGGAGTATGCTCACATGTGGAGGTGCCCCATGGAGGCCAGAGAAGGGTAACATATTCCTTAGATAGTATAGTCATTTTTTGAGGGGCACAATATAGATGCTAAGAGCTGACCATATTGTGACAGAGCTTTTAGTTAACTCACCTCTACAGAGCCTCCTTAAATACTTATTACTGTGTTTAAGGTAGGTTTTAAAATCTAGTTTTACCTCACTTTTCAAACTAACAGAACCACTGCAAGATGCACTTTTATCAGGGAGAGCCTCTATCCCTTGTTTTGTTCTGCATGTCAAAATTTCCAGCAACTAAATTCAAACTAAATCTAACATTTTATAAAATAAGGAATGTGTAGACAAAGAAGAATCTGAGCCTTTTCAAGAAGTCTGATCCTGTCACACATCATGTGGCTGCTTCCCTGGTCCAGAGGGTCCCTCAGTTTACCCAGTATTCTGATGCATTAACCTTCAAAAGCCCTATGAAAACATGCACTAACAATATAAATGCAAAGCACATGCAGGAAGAACGCTCGAAAACAATGTGTGATAGGTTCAGAACAGAATTAAGTGGCCACATACCTGTTTTTGATGTGGTAATATATCGCAAGAGCTACACTGTAAAATAAAACACAAGAATTCAATGTTCCATAAACACACTCATCATTTCATGTACTAGGCATTATTGGGCAAGTAAATTTAATTAAAAGCCACACAGTCCATCTGAAAAGGCCCATTTCACCCAGAGTGCAGATAAGATTATACTTATATTAGGGCACTCTGGTAGTCACTCCCAGGATTTTTAGACTATTTTTCGAAATAACATAGAAGAACAGGGGGAACTTACATATTTTCTATCAGATTTTAGGCTTTCCTCTCTTTTAAAATGCAGGTACTATATAAAAGTCCTACAAATTAAATGTACTTAAGAGTCTGCAATTCATGGCCTACTCAGCAAATTATCAGTTGTTTTCATAAGTAACAGGAAGAATAACGAGCAGCACCAACAGTGGCTGGCACTCCTCTCACACCGTCTTAGCAAGCTATCCAGCACTGCCACTCACGGCCCAAAATGGGGCTGTGACTTAACCAAAGCACTGTTTTAAAACTGTCTAAAACTTAAATACATGAATGTAATAAACATTCATTCTCCTCAACTTTTTTTTTAATATAAAATACAATATACTTACCACAGAACTTTGGAAAGTTTAGAAAGCATAAAAAAGATCTGATGTGAGATGTAGTTCAGTGCAAGAGTGCTTGCCTAGCATGTGTATGGCCCGGTATTTGATTCCCAGTCAGGGAAAAGTAACTTTAAAGTACTATTTTTTAGCCAAGAATGGTGATGAGTACTTATAACCCCATAACTTGGGAAGCAGGAGAATTAAGAGTTTGAGGCTAGCATGGGTACATAGAAAGAGTATGTCACTAAATAAAACACACACACACACCCCACAAAACAAAACACAGGAAACCAAAAACCAATCTTTTGACCCAAAAAACTACTACCAGTTTGAGATATTCGGTTATTATTTTTACTTATATATGTGTGAACAAAGACTAGATAGCCATACAATTAGATAGCCATATTGTTGCTTTGTTTTTATCCTTAGGAAATATTGCTAATAAATATGATTTTAAAAGCTACTAGCTAAATTTCATAATTTAATTGTTGACTAGTTACTGAATCATTCTCTGTGCCTGAATATTTAAATTGTATATACTGTTTGGTAATTAATTGACACCATAGTAAAAAGTCTTACGAATATCTGCACCTTGTGGCTATACTATGTCTCTAGGAGAGCACCCTATCTACACTGGGCTGACTTGGTAGGTGGGGCTCCCAACAAGTACAACTTGGTAGGTGTACTCCCAGCCGTGCCCTTCCACTGCAGAGTCACTGACACCTTAAACATTCTGATAAAAACTTTTCCTTCTGAATAGAAAATGCCATAGTTTTCATCATGATCAAGTAGACTGGGTACTTTTAAATTATTTTCTTCTTTAAAGAAAAAACTGTCTAAAATTCTTTCTACTCCTTTTGTCTTAATATATATATATATATATGGCCTCAAAGTTATTTTCTTTGCCTCTAAAAACACAGACCATTGGTAGGACTGTAATGTGCTCTGGTTCCCAAAGTATAAAAAAAGCCTTCAGGAGACTACCAGAGGTAAAGATGACAGGAGGAGTGACAACAGAGACTTAAGCCAGTCTGAGGTGTATACTGCATCTACTGAGACGGAACTAGAACAGACCCTGGCACAGGACCAAGAGACAAGTAACAGATCTCCTAAACTGCTAAGGATTTGAGCTGATGAGGGGGTCTATGACTAAGGTAAAATGGCTTCAGAGGTTAAAGTCATATTGCTTTCAGAGTATCTTCCCATGTATTCATAGCCCTATCATAGACCCTATATTCTAAATTAGATATGTCAGGTTCAGATAGCAGAACAGGATTTTTAACTAGTGCATGGTTTGTGTCCTTTTCTTCTACCTGCTACTCGGGATATACTCCATCCTCTTTTTCCTCTGGCTTGCTACTGGGAAGAAGATCTAGGGTTTAATGGAAGATGGTAGCTTTTACTTCAGGCTCTTCAGAGCTTGAGCAGCTGCCAAGAACCACATGGCACAAACATCTTCAGACCTTTTCACTTTTTTTTTTTTTTTTCGAGACAGGGTTTCTCTGTATAGCCCTGGCTGGCCTGGAACTCGCTCTGTAGACCAGGCTGGCCTCGAACTCAGAAATCCGCCTGCCTCTGCCTCCCAAGTGCTAGGATTAAAGGCATGCGCCACCACCGCCCGGCTGACCTTTTCACTTTTATCCACAAGCTCTATGTACTTCTAAAAGTTCCATACTGTTCACTTTCTAGCAGTGAGCTCCATCCTCAGAAGTGAATGGCTTTAGTGAGGTCATTCACATATTACACTATGTGCTATGTATAATGCATCTCTTCCCAGTTTCCCTAGGTCTATGCTCATGGGCCATTACCCCATGTTGGGGCAATGAGGCAAAGGAACCATATGTGATAAAGCATACATATACAAGTGGCCTCCTTTTCTCCCTTACAGGACTAAGATACTGACCATGGAAGTTATAGTCCTCAATGCCTAGATTGAGTCAGTGACTGTCACATACAATCCTATACAGTGCCTCTAACTCAGTAAACTTGGCCCTTGAAAACAAAAGTTTATAGGTGGCAATTTTAGTACTTTTTTTTTTTAATTTTCTAAGTTTTTTTTATTTACATTCCAAATCATTTCCCCTTTCCCGTTTCCTCCCTCCCCAAAAGTCCCATCAGCCCCTTTCCCTCCCTCTTTTCCCCATTCAACCCCCTCTCGCGCAATTTTAGTACTTTATGTGCTAAAACTGAGTTGTTATTAGATGTGAACTTTCTTAAGGAAACAGAGATAAAATATATGAGACTTTCAGTCAAGCTGTGAAGTTCTCTGAGACCCCTAACAAGGGTTGCTGTTGCTATCACTGTTGATGGGGGCAGGTAGGACAGTATAGGAAAACCAGTGTTCTTTGCTTCTTTAAACAAGGAAAGCGAGTCCACCAAAAGAGAGAGAGAGAGAGAGAGAGAGAGAGAGAGAGAGAGAGAGAGAGAGAGAGAGAGAGGAAGAGGAAGAGGAAGAGGAAGAGGAAGAGGAAGAAGAGGAGGAGGAGGAGGAGGAGGAGGAGGAGGAGGAGGAGGAGGAGGAGGAGGGGGGTAGGGAGAAAGGATGTGACCCAAAGCCTCCATGTTCTTCTTCCCTCTAAGTCCATTTTAAGACAAGGATCTGAGGCTCCTGGCTAGACCATCCTACTCTAGACATTAATTAGCTCGAGTCTCCATCTGGGGCTGGAGGGGAAAAGCCTCATTTCATTTACTAGTCAAAATACTGTTGGCACTGTGCAAGAATAGCTTCAGTCACAACTGAAAGGGCAAAATTGCACATGTATACCCACAAACCAATGGACATATTTTAGATCATCAATATTTAAAATAAGGTGAAATGCTAGTCTCTCAATATATATGATAAATATGCCCAAATATTCTAAATAACCCATCACTTTTAATAAACAATCTCCAAGTGTCAGTGACCTCACACTCAATAAACAGCTTGGCACAGTGACGTTGGGAAGTCTGGAAACTCTGGGGTCACAGGGAATACATCTGGACACAAGTCTCAGAGGTTATGAGCATAATTCCAAGCAATCACATAGCAGCTCACAACACTCTGTAACTCCAGTCCCACAGGGTCCTAGGCCCTCTTCTGGTCTCCAAGGGCACATAATACACAAACATGCATGCAGGCAACATACCCATAATTGATAAAACAAAAATAACCTTGAAAAATATCTTGTCAGACATTGTGGCCCATGCTTTTAATCACAGAACTTGGCAGCCAGAGGAAGGAAGACCTCTGTGAGTTCAAGGCTAGCCTGGTCTATAGGTAGTTCCAGGACAGCCAAAACTAGAGAGACCTTTTTCAAAACAACCCCCGCAAACACAAAAACGAAGAAGTCTGAATACCAACCATTTGATGGTATACTTGAGGTTTGGCTGACTGACTGTGCTGTCATCTAGGAAGATGGTGGAGCAGGAGCTGTATTTCCTTGATGTCTGCCCTGGAGGATGCTAGAAAACAAAATGACAATAGTTACACAAGGCTTAAAGTTCCACCAAGCAGCCCTTGCCAGATAGTTTTTGTGAATTTGATACAAGCTGGAGTCATTTAGAGGGAAGGAACCTCGGTTGAATAAGTGCCCCTACCAGATTGTTCTATGGGAATGTGTATGGGCATTTTATGGGTTAGTGATCAATTTGGGAGGATCCAGCAAACTGTGCACAGTGCTACCCCCAAGTACTGGTCTTGGGTACTGTAAGCACACTAAGTAAGCCATGAGGAGCAAGTCTGTAAGTAGCATTTCTCCGTGGCCTCTGGTTCCTGCCTTGAATTCCTGCCCTGAATTTCCTACAGATAGATTATGTTTGGGACATTTAAGTAAGCTGAAATAAACCCTTTCCTCCACAAATTGCTTTTGGTCATGGTATTTTATCACACCAATAGAAACCCTAACCAAGACACAACATTACCCCTTTATCAACTGGGGATGGGCCCCCCACATTTAGTAGGTTTTTGAATTTAGCAGGTCATGACCAGGTATGAATTTCTGTGATGGTCCCCACCTGCTACAAAAACAAGTTTCTTTGATGATCAACAAGAGTTACACTTATCGATATCTCATCACTGTAGGTGGAACTGGCCTCAAGTCACTGGCTGCAATTCTAAGAGTGCAAGCTATCTTTGACCTAAAACCTCATGGCATGAGGATGCTAAAAGCAGAAACCTATCAGGAGAGCCTGTGCCAGAGACTGTGCTGAGCTATTCCTTTAAGAGCACAGCAGGAGAGTAGGAATACCAAGGACCAACACCTAACTACAATGCCATTACATGGATAGTTTTAACTTCCCAAGGCTTCTGATGGAACCAAAGAACTAGTTGTGTTCACACCAGTTATAGAATATTCACTCGGGTTTCATCAACATTTTAAATGTTATTCAGTATGCGAGATAGTTCTCAGCTTCAGCCCTATGTTTTATTATTGTCCTATGATTGTGAGAACAAACAAAACAGTATGCTTATACATGTATGACAGACTCTACTCTCCCTGCAACATCCCAATCTCCTGGTAAAAAGACAGTAGTGAGAGCATATCAGACACTGGTTACAAACCTCAACAATGACCAGCACAGCAAGACATACCCAAGGGTGCAACAGGCCACTTTTATCTGAAAGGTAGTCAACAGCAACCTAATTGGACTTAAGGCCCATTCAAAAGGATAGAATTCATGCCTGGTACTATAACCTAATCAACTACCCATGGATAGTGAGACACTGAACCCAAAACTAGTATAATTCCCAACACCAGTCTAAATGTTTATCCTTATACTCCTCAAATAAGTGTGACTCTTGTACATCATCAAAGAAACTTGCTTTTGTAGCAGATGGGGACCATCACAAAAATTCATACCTGGTCAAAATTCAAAGACCTACTAAATGTAGGGTGTCCATCCCCAGTTCTCACATTGCAACACACCCCCTACACCCAAGGTTCAGGAAACATCATGGAAGATGTTCTGGGAAGAAAGACTGTACATATACAAGTCAGAGGATGAGGATATCTACTGAGAAATAGAGTTTTCTTTATATGACACAGAGTTGCACTCATGAAATCTTAACAATATAACCACCTAAAGAAGACTTTGTACAATGATCTAATTAGCTGATATCCCAAGGTAGAGGGGAGAAATCTCTCAAGGTCCTACCCATAGATAAAAAGCTACATAGGCAGTTAATGGCTGCTCCGTGAGAGAGTCTGTCTTCTCCAGGGATGAGTTCCATGACAGGCTATCTAATCCCTAAACACACATACATATGAGCCACTAAATAGATTTAGCAGGTGTGTGTTTCTCTCTGTCTCTCTCTCTGCTTCTCTATGTGTGTATGTGTCAGACAGACAGAATCAAAAAGACAAAGTTGAAGAGTAGTTGAAGGGAGAAAGAATATGATATAAATATATGGCCATGCATAAAAATCTCAAGAAATAGTAATAATATAAATGTTAAAAAATAAGAGATACACAGCAACTGCAAGATGAGTCAGATAACTGCCTGCCTGCTAGGTTACTTTGAGGTAGCTCTCAGCTGAATTTACTTATCTGTGGAGCAGTTAGAAAAGCAGACCTGGCCTCATAAGGTCACTATGAGGAATGCTAGAGTTAATCTGGAAGTGTTAGGGGAGGGATGGTGTATAGAAGGCTCTGCTTCTGTACATAGTACTATGTTTTTTAAAATGTTAGAAATGCCTTCAATGGGAGATGTCTATGACACTAAATCACAAAAGGAAATGCTCAAGACAGTGTTTTACTTGAAAAGGGGCTTAATGGGACAGACAGCTGAGAATCCCAGTAACAGCTGTCTCAGTAACAGAGAAGATAATCTCCAGCTAGTGGTATCTAGCAAAGGAGCCAGGCAAAAGACTACCAGGAAGAATGATTTCCTCAGGATGGATTATTTCCAATGCAGTAAGAGCATTTTTCTTTCAAACAATGCATATTTTACCAAGTAAATTATGAATATTAAATAAGATCATTGTAAAGGTAATACTGAAACAAGTCAAGGTTTCTACACAATGCCCATAGTACAAAATAATTTACTAATTTACTATGTCTACTGATATATAAAGCTTGTTGGACTGCATGATGAAAAGTAACTAAATGTTATTACGTTGCATTTTAGTTACTGAGGTTATCTGGTTAATAATTCCAACACTGATGACTGTCAGATGCAAGAAACAAGTGCCTATACCCTCCACAGTGACTGCAGCCTTCACTCTCTGTATCTTACCACTCACAATCAAATCAGGGGGAAGAGCAGCAGGCAGAGCCTGCTTACTCTGTAGTTCATCAGTTTAGACTGCACACATGTCCCTTTGGTTTGCCCCCAGAACTTCCTGCTACTATACCCACAGTAGACTATGTCCTCTCTATGTGTCTCCACACCCTGTACTCACCTCAATAACACTAACCATGCCTTGTTTTCACCTGCATTCACTCAGCTGGACTCTGTCTAGGACCTGGACTTGAGTCACCAAATGAGAAGCAGCTCTTAGGCTGGCCTGTTGGTAGCCCTACCACCAAGCACAGGAAGTCTGCCCCTCCCATGATAAATGCAGGGTCCTGTATAGGCCGACTGTGTGAGCCTAACATACTGGCACTTCAAATCTCATGGACAACCTATGCCATCCTGAAGGGAAGGACACGTTCGTGGTACGGGGAAGGAGCAAGCAGACCCAAGGAGCCATAGTTACTAGGCTGACATCCACAAGTTCTGGGGAAGGAGCCGAAGCTAGGCTCAGGCGTCAGTGCTCAAGGATCTGTTCTACATAGAATAGCTGTGTAAACAACTCTCTTTATCTGTTTGCAAGGGACACCTTAGCTCACTCCACTTTTTGGAATATCTGATAAAGGCAGAACATTTCACACTCAACAATGTATTTAGGGTTCTACTGCTGGGACAAAACCAGCATGACTAAAAAGCAAGTTGGGGAGCAGTTTATTTTGCTGACACTTCCAGATTATAGTCCATCACTGGCGGAAGTCAGCACAGAAACTCAAGCATAGCTGGAATCTGGAGACAAAGTTGATACATAGGCCATGGAGAGGTGCTGCTGACTGATCTGCTTTACATGGCTTGATCACGCTCTTTGTATTAGAACTCAAGACCAACAGGTGGTAGACCCAGGGATGGCACCACCCATAATGAACTGGCCCATGCCCCACTGATCACGAATTAAGAAAATGCCTTAAGAGTTGGATCTCATGGAGACATTTCCTCAACTGAGGCTCCTTTCCTCTCTGAAAACTCTAGCTTATGTCAAATAGACACACAACCAAGCAATACAGTTCTCAAGGCTGTTATCTGTCCATGGCGGGTGGCAAAGGTTGCCCCTTGTTGTTGTTACTGTGAAAATGCATGGCATTGATATGTAGGTCATACTCCATAAATAAAGTTAAGTAACTTTTCCTTATTTTGGGATCCCACTTTTGGTGACAATGAAAGGGTCTTGCATCTCAGGGCTTGACAGGATCAAATAAAGTGAGCATTAAAAGTGAGGTAATATCCAGAGACACAGATAAGGCCTGGTCTGATGTGAGGAGAGGATGGAACTGGACACAATATGCTCATGAGGATTCTCACATACCCACTGGGGTATTCTGCTACTTGACATCTCTACAGCCACTAAGAAAAGGAGGTTTGGTTTGGTTTTTCAAAATAGCTGCAGCTTTCTAATATAATGGTTATATATGTCTTAAGTTATATTTTCAGAGCAGGGCAGGGTCAGAGCCACGTTCAGTTTTAAATACTAGAGGGTAAGCCACTATGGATGTTTATTTTGGTGTAGTCAGAAGTGATACAGAGGCCACGGAGTAATGCTGTTGACTGGCTTGGTTTTCAGAGCTTGTTCAGTCTTTCTTATAGAAACCAGGACCACCAGCCCAGGGATGGCATCACTAACAATGGGCTGGGCCTTCCCCCATCAATCACCAATTAAGAAAATAAACTTACAACTGTATTTTATAGATTTTCTCAATTGAGGCTTTCTCCTTTCAGATGACTTTGGTGTGTGTCAAATTTACATAAAACTGGCTAGCACAGTCTCCCAGAGGTAAGACTTGAAAATTAACATTTTGTAGACAAAACACGGGGGGGGGGGGGGGAAGCAGGACCAAAGACAATCAAATCAATATAGTGAGGATGAAGGCTACTTAATATGGATGTGGTCTTATATACTTTCTTCCCTATTAGTCTCCACCTGGAAATTTCTCCTTAAGCAAGCCTTAAGCAAGGATGAGGCAGGAACATAAAACATGAATTGTCACTATTTAGCTGGTGAAATATTACACAGAGGCCCAATGGTCAATGTGAAGATCTGATGGCCATCCTGTGCTCTCAGCATACTCTGACTGAACACAAGTAAGGGCACTACAGCTCCCCTGTCGCAACCCAGGCACAGAGCAATGGAGAGAAGGCAGAAGGCCCAATGTTCAGGAACTACATTCCAACTCCATATAGAAGGCTGGGGCTTAAGTCATAGCACTTCTCATTAACAACACTCATGGATCTTTCTATTTTCTAGTATCTTCAGTTTCTTTTCCCAGTGTTTTAAATTTTTCGCTGTAGACATTTATTCTAAGATATTTTTTGAACTGTGAATTACTATTTTTAAAAATCAATGTTTGTTATCAGTATATAGGAAGGCTCTTGATTTTTTAACAGTAAATTTTGTAGACTACTATCCTGTTGAAAATGTTCATCTGTCTTAAGAATTTGATGATTGTCTTTAAGGTCTCTTATGTATAAATTTCAATTTGTAAGTAGGGATACTCTTACTTTGTTTATTCTTTTCATTTCTTTCTCTTGTCTCAATGTTGTAGCTAAGACCTAAAGGACTATACTAAAACAAACAAAAACCTAGAGACAGTGGACACGTGGATGTCTTTTATCTTGATCCTCATTTTACTAGATACGCTTTGCTTTTCCCCATTTAGCATAATGTTAGGCATAGATTCGTGTGTATGTTTTTTTTAATAAATCATATTAAGATAGTCTTTGTCCCATAGGACTTTTATCATGAAGGCTGTTAGGTTTTATAAAACAACCAACCAATCAATCAATCAACCAACCAACCAACCAACCAACCAACCAATCTTTCTGCAGCTACTAAGAGGACCATGTATTATCTTGAGTCTCCATCCCTGAATCTCTGGAATGAAGCCAACTTGATCATGGTGTATTTTACGTGTTTTTAAATTCAGTTTCCAAGTATTTTACTGAGAATTCTTGCAGATATATATATATATATATATATATATATATATATATATATATATATATATATATACACACATACATATATCCATCAAGAAGACTGTACAATAACTTTCCATTTTGGTTGTGTCATCTGTGGTAAGGTCTTACTGAATTTGCAAAGAGAGCTTGGTAGCATTCCATCTGTTTTTTACTTTGTAACTTTTCTCTCAACTTGAAACTACTTGGAAATCCAATTCCTCCATCTTAGCAGATTCTAAAATCTTTATATAACTGAAATTTTTTTTTACTGAGTCTTTTTTAGCATTCTCCAAGATCTGCATTGATACCAAGCATACTAGCTGTCTGACAAATTTCTCCTCTAATAAAAATAAGTCTTTAGAAGCAAAGTTCAGAATTTTAAAAAACATCAGATTCCAGACTGTCCCACTTCCTCTTTTACTTCCATTAACTTGAGATACAGACTGAAACTAGCAAAGATTCCATTTCCTAATTCTTTTTCGATAATCACTCATAGCTCACAAGAGACAATTAATTCAGAGCTGTACTACATTAAAAACAAAACAAAAACTACTGAAATGAGTGTTCTTAAAATGAGATGAACACAATATACGACCACTTGGGAATCCTGTTCTTAATAACTATATTACAAAGTTCCCTGAATTATACTGAAATACTGAAACAATGTCACTAGCTGCTAATACAGAACCTGGAAGACTAGATCACACTTACTCATGAGCAGTACTACCCTGCCTACATGTGCATCGGTCTCCAGTTCACCTTCCCTGCACTGCTTCCCAGGAGTCAGATAGGACAGCCATCATGACCCAGCTGAGAAGATAGGGAGTCTAATATTGCAAAACATTTTCAAGACTGCCAGAAGTAGGGCTCTAGGTCTGACTAGTAAAAGATTTCTGACACATGGATTTCTACTTGTATTATTTCCTTATGAAGGTTTTAGAACAATCATCTATCTCAACAGTGAGGCACCTCCTTTAATTTTTTGAAGAGCATAACACTACAGAATATTTCCTGGTCACAAAACACATATGCAGTGAAAAGAGCATGAAAAAGGCTAGTCATTCCACTCCTGATCCTGTCTTGGAATGTCTTCTTTCCACCCTCCTCAAACTTCATTAAATGTTGTAGAAAGATTCACATTAAATATGCTGTTGGTAGAAGGCAGGAGGAGGTCATAGAAAAATAAAGCAAATTCAGTTTTCCCTATATTTTGGGAAGATTCTCAACCACAATTATCTGCAACATTGTAATTAATAATCAGAGATTTTCACATTTTAGTTAAAGATATATTAAGTATCTGACTGTTAAAGACAAGAGCAAAACTTGAGCAAATTTATTTTTAAAAAAGTCAATTTTTAAATAAAGAACATTATACAAGGCTTTAAAATATTTCATAACTTATCAATTTTCTTTGTCCATTCTAGTTACATCTAAAACAGACATGATTAGAATATTAATCTAAGTCACTTGGTTTAGCTGCTGTTGGTATTCCCAGACCATTTTATTCCTATGTAAGAAATGAAGTAGTGACACTTTAATCCCTTAAACCCCTCTGGTTCCTTCTCTAGCCTGATTCATTTCTCACAAGAGACAGGTCAGGGTTTTTTTCCACCTGGTTTGTGTGCTACTGGGAGCCAGAGGAACATTTCCATCTGGAGGAAGGCACTTTCCCAGAGGCTATGGCTATTAGCACAGATTTTCAGCTGGATAAGATCTAAAATCACCTAGGAAACAAGCCTCTGGGCATGTCTGTGAGATTTTCAAGACTGAGGTAACTGAAGTAGGAAGATACACTTTAAATGAGGGTGACACAATTTCATGGGATAGAGCCCCAGGCCACATAAAAGAAGAGAAAGTGAGCTGAGTACCAACCTTCATCTCTCAGCTTCCTAACTGCACAGATAACATAACCAGCTGTTTCATGTTCCTGCTACCACGGACTTCCCACCCCTCAAACTATGAAACAAAATTAACCTTTCTTCCCTTAAGTGGTTTCTGTCAAGTATTTGGTCACTGCAACAAGAACCATAAACAAAGCAGCTATAGTTGCTATTATTTAGCTGGAAGCAGAGGGAACTCTGACGTTTCTCCTCAATGATAGCTACTGCTTTCATGTTTCTTGAATAACAGCATCCTCTTTGTAGTTTACCTGAGCAATACACACTACACAGGTTCTTCAGAATCTCAAAGGAGAAATCAAACAACAATAAAGTTATATAAAAAGTTGTATAAAGGAAACCAGTTGTTCCAAAATTTAAGAACTTGAAATTTTTAACTTAGGATCCATAGTCAGAACTGAATCCTATAGACTAGACTATCCTGTGGAAGCACAACTATAATTGTTACCTCTAAATTCAAGGGAATCCCTCTAATATGCACCCAGACAAGTGCCAATCCTGGATCTACTACTTACTTGTTTCTTTGTTGTTTTTTTTTTAATTAATTTATTTATTTTACATCCCAATATCAACCCCACTTCCCCCTTCGCCTTCTTCTCTGAGAAGAGAGAGCCCCCTACTGGTTACTTTGTCCCGCCTCCCTCCTCAGGCACATCAAGTCACTGCAGGACTAGGCACATCCTCTTCCACAGCGCTCGGACAAGGCAGCCTAGTTAGGGGAACAGGATCCATAGGCAGGAAACAACAGATGTAGGGATAGCCCTGTCTCCAGTTGTTGGGGGACCTGCACAAAGAATAAGCTGCACACCTGCTACATGTTTCTTTATGCCTCAGTTGTTCATTAGCAGAAGGGTGAGGGTTGATTGAGTGCTGAGCTGGAATGTCCAATTCAGGTGGTAAGTATATGGTCCAACTGTCAGTGTTTCCCATCCTCCCCCTACTGCTCTTTTTTTTTAAAAAAGATTTGTCTTATTATTTTCATGTACGTGTGTGCGTGTGTGCGTGTGTATCTGTACATCCCTGAAGAACCTAGAAGAAGATGTCAGATCCCCTAGATAGGAGTTTGCAAGCCTCCCTACATGGGTGCTGGGAACTGAACTCACATTCTCTGAAAACAAGTGCCCCCAACTGTGGAGCCACTTCTCCAGCTCCCCTTCTACTTCTTTTAACTTTTCTGTGAGAAGCTGTGAAACTCACAATTGGCGTCCCGACTTAGTCTGCAGATAGTGTCACTTTGACTTAGTCTGCAGATAGTGTCACTTTGACTTAGTCTGCAGATAGTGTCACTTTGACTTAGTCTGCAGATAGTGTCACTTTGACTTAGTCTGCAGATAGTGTCACTTTGACTCTGTCTTATGTAGCTGAACCGCACTGGGCTTTTTCTAGTTGAAGCAGAACTCATAGGCTCATTTGTATGCAAATCTGTGAACAGTGTGAAAGATTAGGAGTTCCAGGGTCACCTGTTACAAAGAAAGTAAGACAGCTATCTTTATCCAGAAACAAGTGCATGTAAGAAAACAACATCTGTCTGACTCCACTGTATGACAGCAGGTCTCAGGGAAGCATGAGGTAGGATGCAGAACCTAGTATCCATATCCACATGCTAGTACATGGCTACTGATTTAGTAGGAGACATATGCCAAGACTGCAATAGAATGTAGGTAAGGTCATAGTGGAGAGCATATGTGAACAAATATAGATTCTGGAACTGTGAGATCTAACCTGTCCCATTAACTCTTAATCAGGAGTAGCCTGGGACAACCAAACGCCTTTGCTTTCTACATGCCCTTAAATTGGATCAGGTGGCCATTTCAGCTCTTTGCTCATGAGCCTAAGTGTTGGGGTATGCAGCCAAGTACACACCACAGGTAAATAATTGGGAAATAGAACTTATCTTCAATCCCTGCCCTTTCTAGATTCAGGAATATACCTTCTAATACACAAAGACAGACAAGACAGACAGACAGACTCACACACACACATACACACACACACACACACACACACACTCACACACACTCCGTGGCACCCTCACATAACACAAGCAAAAAACAAAAAAGAAAAATAGCCCATAAGAATTAGAGAGCCTCTGACCTCTAGAAAATGATCTGCAAATAGTAGCTGTCATTGCTGCAGAGGGATCACCAGTTTCCTATGACCCCAGCATTCACCTTCTGATGGCCTTAAGAGTCTTCAATACACAGCTTTATCATTACACATATTAGGATCTACAAGTTCCAAAATGCAGGCTAGGAGTCCTCAGCCAAGCCTTTGTAAGGTCAGATTCATCACTGCAGTTTTCAGTGTGAGAGTTTACAGCACACTTACTTTGGCAGTTTACCTAACTTTATCATTCCTTACCTTGTGGAAGCAGTTTTCTTTCTTAAAGAACAAACATGATTAGAACGGGAGGGGTGGTTACAGCTTGTCTGTTGACAGTTTGCCATGGAGGGGTGGGGAGAGGCTGGAGAAGGTAGGTATACCTGTTCCTATCCTGTGCAGCCACCACGGGGAGATATACTGCTCAGAATGGCCAAGGCACTAGAGGAAAATTTTGAAAATGCTTTTAAAATTAAAGGGCCAAGTTCAGTCTCCTCATACATACAAACTGTTCTTGAGTACACAAATAAAAATGTGAGGAACTGTCCCACAAACAGCCATTGTGTAGAAGAGAAAGAGGAAGCAGAAAGCTGTTCTTGAAAAATAATTACATTTATTCAGAGGGAACTGTACTACAAAAACCAAACCAAACCAACCAAACAAACAAATAACAACAAAAACCCAGGAATTTGGGAAGGAGCAGAAATAAAAGGTTCAAAATAAAAAGCCTCTGCTTTGTTTGGATCTGTGTAATATTTGCTGTGTCTTTTCCACAGGCATGTCCCCTCCACAGCAGTCCTAAAGTATCTGGAGACATGCTAGTGGGAGTGAATTCCAAGTAATGCCTAGCAAATCATCATTTCATCACCCCTCACATTCTTGTAAGTACCACACAACACACAGGGCCTCTTCACCTACCACATTCTACTATATAATCATTATGAAAAACATGAGGAGGCAGTTTCACTTACATGGTTAATGAAGAGACTCTTGCGTTTTTCTCTCACTGTGAAAACAAAACATTGAACAAAAATGTTATATGCTTGCATATCAACCCCTGCAGGTGCTATGCTCATATTCTCCTATCAACCAAGGTTCCTAGTTACTCATTTACCAAATGGAAGTGTAAAGAAGCTGCACAAATGGCAGATCTAAACCTAATCAACAGAAGTCAATATACAGCCATTTAATGCCATAATAATTGTATCTGACGTCAACTGAAGACAGATTTTCATTACCTGAATGAGGTATTGGTATATTTTATGAAAATTATATGTATCCCATACTTTAAGGTAATTAAGAGAATTATTTACCTAGAACCCAAATGGATTTTTATAGATCAATATTATATGAATGAATTATTAGTAAGAATATTGATATTCCTAATAGCAGACCAAGTGATGTGGAACAAGACTGCTCTGCAGTGGAAGACACTTGGTTTCTCTGGCCAGTACTGTGAACAGGCCTGGACTGCTTTCTGTTTTAGGAGGTTCCAGGGAGCATTTGCAGTTTCTACACTCAGGGAGACAGGTGAGCCTCCCATACTGAATGCTGTTTTGTCCAGCCTTATTCCTGTATATTCTGAACTGCATTGCATGCCTTTAGCCTCAGTTTTTATCAAAACAGGCAACCTTCAGACTCAGAAACAAGAAGGTTGTCAGAGAACACAAAGAAACTTGTGATAACCTACTGTTACTAAATGTTGTGCTGTCCTTTCTAAAGACTAACTTTTATGGGCATACACTAGTCCATCAACTAACCAAGTAGTTCCTTGTATAGAATATGAAGGACAGACTTCTGCAAGGAGAAGGTACTAACTCAACAAGACACAAATTCAGCTTTTCATGTGAGCAAGCATTTACACTGTGGTTAGTACTCACAAAGCCCGCTAGTCAATAAGTGGAGGCCTTGGAGTTTTCTTCATTTACAGTTTTTGTTCTAGATTCATAAGGAAACACTCTTGATGCCTCCAATGTAGCCGAGCCAAAGTCCTGGCCCAGCAAGTGAAGGGACCTTGTTCTTAAACACTTGTAAGTGAAAACCGAAAGAAAAAAACTGAAGATACCAGACGAGAGAAAGATCTCCCATGTTCATGGATGGGTAGGGTTCAATATTAGGAAAATGGTCATCCTAATAAAAACAATTTATACACCCAATACAATCTCCTTCAAAACTCTAGTGCAGGGTCAGTCCATTCCTGTATCAAAAGCAGATGGAGTTATAGGTCAGCCAGAGCTGTATTGTGAAACCTTACCTCAAAACAAACAAACAAACACACCCAATGCAATTCTTCACAGAAATTTAAAAAGGCAAACTTAAAGTTAATATGGAAACACAAAAAAATATAGAAACTCAAAATAGCCAAAAGATTCCTGAACAATGAGAATGCCAGAGGTATCACCATCCCAGATTTCAAGTTATACTACAAAGCTATAGTAATAAAACCAGCAACTGGCATAAAAACAGTCAATAGAACTGGAGAGCCATACTTACATAGCCACCCGATTTTTGATAAACAGGCCAAAACTATACATTGGAGAAAAGACAGCATCTTCAACAGACAGTATGCTGGTAAAAACTGTTTAGCTATCTGTGGAACAAAACTTGGTCAACATTTCAGATCTAGTCTAGGACTCAACTTCAAATAGATCAGGGACCTGAACATAAGACCTGATGATACCCTGAATCTGTGAGAAGAGAAAATAGGGAATATGCTTTAACTTACACGACTAGGAAAAGATATTATAAATAGTATTCTGGTAATACTGGCTTCAAGACCTGCAACCAATAAATGGGACCTCATAAACCCAAAAAGCTTCTGTTCCACAAAGTAAACTATAACTGAAGAGAAGAGGCAGTCTACAGGATGGGAAAAAAATACCTGCTATACTTCTGACAGTGGTTAATCTACAATAAGCAAAGAACTCAAAAAACTAAATGTCAAGAAATCAATCCAATTAAAAAGTTGGGTATGTAATTAATCAGAATTCTCCAAAGATAAAATACTAATGGCTGAGAAATGCTTTTTAAATTGTTCAATACTCATACCCATCAAGGAAAAGTAAACTAAAATTTATTTGAGGTTGCACTTTACCCTGATCCAAACGGCTAAGACTAAAAGAACAAATGACACCATGTGTTGGTCTGGATATGGAAAAAGGCATATTCACTGATGGTGGAAACACAAATTAGTGCAGCCACTAAGGATATCAGTGTGGGGGCTCCTCAAAAAGCTAAAATTAGACCTACCACATGAGCTAGCTATACACTTTGTATCTCTCCAAAGGACTATCCTACTATCCAGAGACCAAATCATCCATATTCACTGAAGCGCTAGTCGCAAAAGCCAGAAAATGGAAACAATCCAGGTGTCTATCACCCAATGAACTGTTATATTTTTACAATGGAAAATCATTCAGCTAATAAGAAAACAGAAATTACAAATTTTCCTGGTAAACAGACACATCTGGAATCATTCTGATAGAGGTAACCCAGAAAGTCAAACACTGCATAATCTCTCTAATATGCAGATTCTAGTTTTAAACTTTTACATGTGCATGTTTAATATATTGGAGTGCCCCCGGAGGTCTGGAAATTAATAAAGGATCTTGGGGATAGAGGATGATTTAAAAGAAGGGAGACAGAAGACAGGTGGTATGAAGAGGAAATAAAAAATAATGGGGCCAGAAGGATTAAATGGGGTAGGAGTGGAAAGCAGGGTAGAAGAGGGGTAACTAACAATAAAGGCTTGTAAAGGAGTTACATGGAAACCTACTATTGTGGAAGCTTTCTAAAATAAATGTACATATTAAAAAGTTTAAATGGAGTCATCCAATAATGAGGGATGAGGGAAATGACACCTTAACAATACAGACAACCAGGTACCTCATGTTAGCAAATAAACCCCCAATATCAGAATGGGTTACACCTCTTTTTGAGTTATTTGCCGGTGAGGTTCCATAGACCCCCTAAACACTAAATAAACTTCGTGAGTTCAAACTAACTCACTTTGTGAGTTCAAAACCAGCCTGCTCTACACAGACATAGGACAGCACGTGAGTGAACGAACACACGAACACACACACACACACACACACACACACACACACACACACACCCCAAAATATAGCTGGTGAGCCCCAGCTTGGAGTACACACCAAACTTCCACTTTGTTGAGCTCATAACTTGACCAGAGGTCAAGAATACAATGGTCAGAATTCAAAGTGTACTGGAAAAGGATGTTAGCCCACACTTCCTAGCCCTGGGCAAGGCATCCTGGTGAGGTCATTTCCACAAGGATGCAGGAAGGGAGCTTGAACTTTATGCAGATCTTCATTTATTTCTAGATCCAGATCCTGAGGATGGGGATATTCTGTACATTTAAGAGGAAATACTAATGAGCAAGGAGGAGACAGCAGGGACAGAAAGGACCATTTCACAAATGCATACACTCAGAGGAGGATACTGCAAGACAGAAAACTTAAGGGCAGCAGGACACAGCAAAGATCTATCAATCAACTTGTTTACAGAAAATACCCATGGCCAGATGATTTCTTCAGAAACACATAAAAGTCAACTAACTATAATCAGAAATGATTTCTCATTATAAAAGACATATTTATGTCAAATTGGAAAATGTAAGCACTATGAGGAAGAAAGTTAAGAATGGTATAAATAAAAATTAAAGCTTGGAAAATAACACAAAGAAAACATACTATAGCAATCCCAACACTGTATTTTGGTGTATATTTTTAAGTCTCTTTCCTGTGTGCATTTACAGAAATGTGTAGTTTTGAAAATGGGTGCTTTTCTTCATGAATGGACTGACATGAACATATAAACACACCAATACAAACATGTCAACTGTTGTACTGGTATTAACATTTTCACTGACTATATTTTCATTTTTTTAAATATAAATGTATTTTGTCATATGTATTATATTTTTCCTACTTGATTCCATTTTTTAGGAAATTTTTTCCACTATTTCATTTTTTCAAAAAGGGTCTTATTTTACAGACCAGGCTGATCCCTACGCACAGTCCTCCTGCTGCAGCCCCTTGAGTTCAGCAATAACAGGCATGTATCATCATGCCCAATTTCTCTACTGCTTTCATAAGCTCACATGTATACTTGTCCTGCATTAGGATGCCCATGATTTCATGCATACACTGAAATGACTGAGCTAACAAAGGCACTAGAATACCATTCTGCACATGATGGAAGCGAAGCATTATTTTGATGACTCAAGGTGTTGGTTGGGTACGTTACTGTAAAGTACTGCTACCATCTTACCTGACCTATTTCTGGTTTGCTTCCAAGATGTTCAGAAGTAACTCTTAAATTTGTCCAAGACCAATTTATCTGTAGTAAGGAAAACTAGGTCTGGTCTACAGAGTGAGTGCCAGGACAGTCAGGGCTACACAGAGAAACCCTGTCTCGAAAAACCAAAAATAAAAGAATTAGAAAGAAAGGAAGGAAGGAAGGAAGGAAGGAAGGAAGGAAGGAAGGAAGGAAGGAAGGAAGGAAGGAAAGCTAGAAGTAGAAAGATAGGCAGGAGCAGTAGAGCAAAGAACTACCTTCCACTCTCAGCTGAAGTGCATCTTCTCTCCTCTTAGACCCTGTGCTCTGGTGTAAGGTGCCATGGGTAGTATAACTCTGAAACCAAGACCAGTAGAAAGGATGGCAGAGCCCTAACCAAAGGAAGAAATTCAATTTAAAAAAGCTGCAAGGCTTCAGTTATTTAGAATGTGGTGCTATTTTAGGTACTGTGCTTGGAGTTCTGACAGACTGTGCATCCTTTCCCTTCTTTCTTGTAGTCTTAGAAACAGTTACCAACTTGACTTGAAAGACAAAAAACATATTCGGGGAATGGAGAGATAGTTCATTAGTTAATTATTGTTCTTCCAGGGGACCTGTCAGGTTTTCAGCACTTATATGGGGCAGCATACAACTTCCTACAACTCCAGCTCCAGGAGGATGTAATGCCTCTGAACTCCCACCTGCAGGATATCTGCCATGTATACACACAAGACACAGACACACCCACAAACTTTTAGATGTGTGCATGCAAAAACAAAAACTTAGCAAAAAAACCAACCATACTTACAAAGAGCAGATAAATAGCTGGTTATGGTTCTGAGCTTCTAGTCACTGTGGACTTCAGAATATCCTCCTGAGATTTGTAGCTGCTCTGTTTGGTTTTGTTTATCTCCCAAATGCTGAGAATGAAGGCCTGCATCACTATGCATGGCTTCTAGCTATTCTTACAGGAAGTCTGTGACATCTGTTTTATTTCTGCAGCCTCTTAGATGTTATGGCTCAGGTAATCAAATGCATATTTAATTGAAAATAGGCAACTAAGCTATGAAATACACTGAGAGGGTTGTTTGGTATTGATAGTGAGGGAGCTGAAGGTGTTCAGAGATGAAAAATAACTGATATTACTTCTGACCAACAGACCTCAGCACAAGGCTGTCTACCAACAGTAGAATGAGACTAAGATGGCAAGGGGAGAGAATCTCACCCTGTTGGGCAAATCACCACTATCATTTTCTGTTCTGTGTCTGTATATCTTGACAAAGTCCCTTAAATACTACATCTGAGGACACCATTAGGCTATGGTAAAAGTGAAGAAAAGCTCACTTTAGTTCTAACTGACTGCATTGGAGTTTGTACTACACAAACAATTTTGTCCAGATTGAAATGCCCAATGCTCAAAGAAAGGCAATGTTCAAGAAAATACCAAACCACTGCATCTGAAGAAAGTATCCCTCATAGACCTGCCCTGACCAAGAGACTAATTTATTCCCCACTCCCAATCACATACACAGCCCTCACCTCCTACAGCTTAAGGGATAATTGCAATGAAAGAGGTGGGCAGGTCAGACATACTAAATTCAGAGTGGGAAGAAAGAACTGCACATTTACTACCTCAGCAAGAAATACCTATGTCCTCCTGCCTCTGCTTTTACCCTTTAATACAGTTCCTCATGTTGTGGTGACCCCCAATCATAAAATTATTTTCATTGCTACTTTGTAACTGTAATTTTGCTACTGTTATGAATCGTAATGTGAAAATCTAATGTGTAAGAAATCTACTAAGCAACCCCTATGAAAAGATTGGTTAACCCTCAAAGGGGTCACACCCCACAGGTTGAAACCATGACTTACGAAAGGGCTATAGCCCTTTATAATAAAACCAGAGGTTGAGGGAGAAAGTGAATTGCTACATAAAGCCATCTCATAGTGGTTCAGCTAATGAGGATGAAGTAGTAAGACTCCTGCCTTTATCCTTTTGTTCCCCTGTTTTATCAACTTTCTATACCTGGTAGCAGCATACTTAGAGCAAACTGAAGAAAACAACCTCTCTTCTTAAGCAAAACGTAATATAGATAAATAGTCTTTATAACAATCTAGACAATTTTTGAGTTGGTGGCATAAACCTGTAATCTTAGTACTGAGACTGAGGCAGGAGAAATGCTTAAGTTCCATCCAGGCCAGTATAGGATACAAAATAAGACACTGTTTCAAAAATCCAAACCAAAGAGTTCACTCTGAATAATGAGATTCAATGTGAAATAAAGTAAGTCATCATAGTACGACAAACAGTATGATCTCTTGACATATGGGATTTCAAAGGGCTATTCATAGAAGTACAGCATAAAACAACAGTTACAGGCCTGGGAACATGGGAGATGGGACACAGAGGCTGATGATAGGTAAAAAGACATAGGTGGCTAGGAATTCAAGTCTCATGTTCGGTTACATACATGGGTAAATATGGTTAGTTATAATGTACTGTGTAATTAAAAGGAGCCAGAAGAGAGGGATACTATTGTTCATAGGCCAAAGAAAAGACAGACAGGTAAGTGAGATGGTATCTAGCAGTCTACAGTTCTGAAGTTCACCAGCACACAGCACATAAAGCAAATATAAAACAATGTTGACGAATAAATAAATTAGGAAAAATTGTATTTTGTCACACAATAACTCAGGACTAGAAGAGAGTAAGGTCTTGAGCTCAGGTGTTTACAGAACTAAAATGGCTAGAGATTAGTAGTATGACAGAAGGCTGAGGAGAGGCAGCCGCTTTGAATACAGGATATATAATCTGCCAGCTCTGTACATAGGCTCTAAAGCAGTGGTTCACAACCTTCCTAATGTTGCAAAGTTCTTCATGTTGTGGTGACTCCAAGCATAAAATTATTTCATTGCTATTTCATAACTGTAAGTTTGTTACTATTATAAATCATAATATAAATATCTTACGTGCTACCCGGGGTTGTGACCCACAGGTTGGAAACCACTTCTCTAGATGGATGAGGAGAACCTGGACCCAACAAAGGCTCCCATCAGGACACCATGCACTCTGAGTCACTGAGAAATCCCATCAGAGAGGCAGGCTCCAAGGAAGAAGTATAGGAGAGGATGATGTGGAATTAAGGAGCAAACAGGTAAACACAGACACCGCAACTTGGCAGTATGTGGGGCAATTATTCTAACTGGCTATGTATGAATAGAAGAGCAATGGTAGCTTTAAGTTTTCTGTACCAAGTTGTTCAAAGTTGTTTCATAAAATAAATAACCAATTCTCTCAACTACTTCACTCAAAAATAAGTCACTAAAGTTGCAAAGATTGTTATATGTATTAAAAAAAGCCTCACTTTTTAAAATCAGTGATAAATTGACTATTCATTGAAGAGAACTGTTTTCAGCAAGTGACTCTGCCTGAAGACAGACAGAAGTTATGGCAGTGATCTTTGCTCCGGCGGCAACAGAGCTGACAGGGACTCCAGGTTCAGAGATATCCCGAGTATAACATTGCTTGGGACACAGCCAGCCAAGGTGCTGCCTGCACCCAAGAGCTGGGCAGCTCTGTGCTGATCTGTGTGCCAGCTCTGCTGTGAGACATCTGTGCTGCAGAGTAATCAGCACCTGGAGGGAGCGCAGCAGCCTCTGCCATCTTTCCTCTGGTGATAGACCAGACAAGGACTCCAGCGCACCATCTCCAAGTGGCACAGGAAGTCAGCCATCTACCCAGCTGCGGGGGAGTCAGGTAGCACAGGAGAGACCTGCATTGCAGAGGAGCAGTCTTCTGCCACTGGGTACCATACCCAAGGGATACAAGGAGGTAACTAACCACTCAGGAATGCAGAGAGGCACAGTGGTACAATAGGACTACCCCTGCTGCTAAGAGGAATCAGCCTGAAACCCTGAGGACACAAGAGGTAGGAACAGACTGGGACAGGAGTCTTCTGATTACCACCTGCACCCAGAGTTGATCTGGGCCACAGAGGTACATACCCAAATACAACGATAAGAGAGTGGGTCTTGCAGAAGTACGTACATATCAGTGTACACAGAGAGAACAGGTCTCCCAGGAGCACAGAGAAACCACAGTCAGAGACAGCAACACCAGCTAACACCAGAGATAACCAGATGGCAAAAGGCAGATGCATGAACACCACCAATAGAAACCAAGCCAACATGGCTCCATCGGAACCAAGTTCTCCAACAACAGCAAGTCCTGGATACCCCAACACACCAAAAAAGCAAGAACTGGATTTAAAAGCACTGCTCATGATGCTGATGGAGGGCTTCAAGAAGGACATAAATAACTCCCTTAAAGAAATACAGGAGACCACAAGTAAACAGGGAGAAGCCCTTGAAGAACTAAGGGAAAACACAACAAAACAGGTGAGGGAATTGAACAAAGCCATCCAAGATCTAAAGATGGAGGTAGAAACAATAAAGAAATCACAAAGTGAAACAACTCTGGACATAGAAAACCTAGAAAAGAAGTCAGCAGTCATGGATCCAAGCATCAACAACAGAATACAAGAGACAGAAGAGAGAATCTCACATGCAGAAGATACCATAGAGAGCATTGATACAACAGTCAAAAAAAAATGAAAAATGCAAAAAGCTCCTGAACCAAAACATCCAGGAAATCCAGGACAAAATGAGAAGACCAAACCAAAGGATTATGGGTATAGAAGAGAGTGAAGATTTCCAACTAAAGGGGTCAATAAATGTCTTCAACAAAATTATAGAAGAAAACGTCCCTAACCTAAAGAAAGAGATGCCCATGAACATACAGGAAGCCTACAGAACTCCAAATAGATTTGACCAGAAAACAAATTCCTCCCATCACATAATAATTAAAACACCAAATGTACTAAACAAAGAAAGAATATTAAAAGCAGTAAGGGAAAAAGGTCAAATAACATATAAAGGTAGACCTATCAGAATTACACCGGACTTCTCACCAGAGACTATGAAAGCCAGAAGAGCCTGGGCAGTTGTCATACAGACCGTAAGAGAACACAGATGCCAACCCAGACTGCTATATCCAGCAAATCTCTCAATTACTATAGATGGAGAAACCAAGGTGTTTCATAACAAAAACAAATTTACACAGTATCTTTCCACAAATCCAGCCCTTCAAAGGATAATGAATGGAAAACACCAACAAAGGGAGAGAAACTATACACTAGAAAAAGCAAGAAATTAATACTATTCCAACAAACCTAAAAAAAGATAACCATACAAACATACAAATTATATCAAAAATAGCAGGAAGTAACAATCACTTTTCCTTAATATCTCTTAACATCAATGGGCTCAATTCCCCAATAAAAAGACATAGACTAACAGACTGGATACATAAACAAGACCCAACATTTTGCTGCTTACAGGAAACGCATCTCAGTGTCAAAGACAAACACTACCTCAGAGTAAAGGGCTGGAAAACAGTTTTCCAAGCAAACGGTCCCAGGAAACAAGCTGGAGTAGCCATTCTAATATCTGATAAAACTGACTTTCAACCAAAAGTCATCAAAAAAAGACATGGAAGGACACTTTATACACATCAAAGGAAAAATCTACCAGGAAGAACTCTCAATTCTGACATCTATGCTTCAAATACAAGGGCACCATCATTCCTAAAAGAAACCTTACTAAAGATGAAAGCACACATCGCACCCCACACAATAATTGTGGGTGACTTCAACACCCCACTCTCCTTAATGGACAGATCAGGGAAACACAAACTAAACAAAGACACAGTAAAACTAACATAAGTTTTGGACCAAATGGATTTAATAGATATCTATAGAACATTTCATCCTAAATCAAAAGACTATACCTTCTTCTCAGCACCTCATGGTACCTTCTCAAAAATTGACCATATAATTGGTCACAAAACAGGCCTCAACAGATTAAAAAAAAAAAATCAAACTAATTCAATGCCTCCTATCAGATTACTATGGAGTAAGTGTGGTCTTCAACAGCAACAAAAACAACAGAAAGCCCACATACACATGGAAGCTGAACAATGCTGTACTCAATGATACCTTGGTCAAGGAAGAAATAAGGAAAGAAATCAAAACCTTTTTAGAGTTTAATGAAAATGAAGGCACAACATACCCAAATTTATGGGACACATTGAAAGCAGTGCTAAGAGGAAAATTCATAGCTCTGAGTGTCGCCAAAAAGAAACTAGAGAGAGCAGTTTAACAGCACACCTGAAAGCTTTAGAACAGAAAGAAGCTAATACACCCAAGAGGAGCAGAAGGCGGGAAATCACCAAACTCAGGGCTGAAATTAACTAGAACAAAAAGAACTATTCAAAGAATCAACAAAACCAGGAGTTGGTTCTTTGAGAAAATCAACAAGATAGATAAACCTTTAGCCAGACTAACCAGAGGGCACAGAGACGGTATCCAAACTAACAAAATCAGAAATGCAAAGGGAGAAATAACAACAGAAATTGAGGAAATTGAAAAAAATCACCAGATACTACTACAAAAGCCTATACTCAACACAACTGGAAAATCTTGAGGAAATGGACAATTTCCTAGACAGATACCAACTACCAAAGTTTAATTAGGATCAGATAGATTATCTAAATGGTCCCACAACCTCTGAAGAAATAGAAGTGGTCATTGAACGTCTTCAACCAAAAAAAATCACAGGACCAGATGGTTTTAGTGCAGAATTCTATCACACCTTCAAAGAAGACCTAACACCAGTACTCCTCAAACTATTCCACAAAATAGAAACAGAAGGAACACTATCCAGTTCATTCTATGAAGCCACAATTTCGCTGATACCAAAACCTCACAAAGATCCAACAAAGAAAGAGAACTTCAGAACAATTTCCCTTATGAATATTGATGCAAAAATACTCAATAAAAATCTTGCCAACCGAATCCAAGAACACATCAAAATGATCATTCACTACGATCAAGTAGGCTTCATCCCAGAGATGCAGGGATGGTTCAATATGAGGAAGTCCATCAATGTAATCCAACCCATAAACAATCTCAAAGAAAAAAACCACATGGTCATCTCATGAGATGCTGAGAAAGCATTTGACAAAATTCAGCATCCTTTCATTTTAAAGGTCTTGGAAAGAACAGGAATGCAAGGCCCATACCTAAACATAGTAAAAGCAATATACAGCAAACCAGTAGCCAACATCAAACTAAATGGAGAGAAACTTGAAGCAATCCCACTGAAATCAGGGACTAGACAAGGCTGCCCTCTCTCTCCATATCTTTTCAATATAGTACATGAAGTTCTAGCTAGAGTAATTAGACAACAAAAGGAGGTCAAAGGGATACAAATTGGAAAGGAAGAAGTCAAACTATCACTATTTGCAGATGATATGATAGTATACTTAAGTGACCCAAAAAACTCCACCAAAGAACTCCTACAGCTGATAAACAACTTCAGCAAAGTGGCTAGATATAAAATTAACTCAAACAAATCAGTAGCCTTCCTATACTCAAAGGATAAACAGGCTGAGAAAGAAATTAGGGAAATGACACCCTTCACAATAGGTACAAACAATATAAAGTATCTTGGTGTGACTCTAACCAAACAAGTGAAAGATCTGTATGACAAGAACTTCTAGTCTCTGAAGAAAGAAATCAAAGATGACCTCAGAAGATGGAAAGATCTTCCATGCTCATGGATTGGCAGGATTAATATAGTAAAAATGGCTATCCTGCCAAAAGCAATATACAGATTCAATGCAATCCCGATCAAAATCCCAACTCCATTCTTCATAGAGTTAGAAAAAGCAATTAGAAAATTCATCTGGAATAACAAAAAACCCAGGATAGCTAAAACTATTCTCAACAGTAAAAGAACTTCTGGGGGAATCAGTATCCCCAACCTCAAGCAGTACTACAGAGCAATAGTGTTAAAAACTGTATGGTATTGGTACAGAGACAGGCAAGTAGATCAATGGAACAGAATTGAAGACCCAGAAATGAACCCACACACCTATGGTCACTTGATCTTTGACAAGGGAGCTACAACCACCCAGTGGAAAAAAGATAGCCTTTTCAATAAATGGTGCTGATTCAACTGGAGGTCAGCATGCAGAAGAATGCAAATCGATCCATTCTTATCTCCTTGTACTAAGTTAAAGTCCAAGTGCATCAAGGACCTCCACATAAAACCAGAAACACTGAAACTAATAGAAAAGAACCTGGGGAAGAGCCTTGAGCACATGGGCACAGAGGAAAATTTCCTGAACAGAACACCAATAGCTTATGCTCTAAGATCAAGAATTGACAAATGGGACCTCATAAAATTACAAAGTTTCTGTAAGGCAAAGGACACTGTCAAAAGGACAAAACGGCAACCAAGTAATTGGGAAATGATCTTTACCAACCCTACATTCAACAGAGGGCTAATATCGAAGACATACAAAGAACTCAAGAAGGTAGATTCCAGAGAGCCAAATAACCCTATTAAAAATGGGGTACAGAGCTAAACAAAGAATTTTCACCTGAGGAATATCGAATGGCTGAGAAACACCTAAAGAAATGTTCAACATCCTTAGTCATTAGGGAAATGCAAATCAAAACAACCCTGAGATTCCATCTCACACCAGTCAGAATGGCTAAGATCAAAAACTCAGGAGACAGCTGGTGCTGAAGAGGATGTAGAGAAAGAGGAACACTCCTCCACTGCTGGTGGGATTGCACGCTGGTAAAATCACTCTGGAAAGCAGTTTGGCGCTTCCTCAGAAAACTCGGCATAATACTACCGGAGGACCCAGCTATACTACTACTGGGCATATATCCAGAGGTTTCCCCTGCATGCAATAAGGACACATGCTCTACTATGTTCATAGCAGCCTTATTTATAATAGCCAGAAGCTGGAAAGAACCCAGATGTCCCTCAACGGAGGAATGGATACAGAAAATGTGGTATATTTACACTATGGAGTACTACTCAGCTATTAAAAACAATGAATTCGTGAAATTCTTAGGCAAATGGGTGGAACTGGAGAATGTCATCCTGAGTGAGATGACCTATTCACAAAAAAATCACACATGATATGCACTCACTGATAAGCGGGTATTAGCCCAGAAGCTTGGAATACCCAAGGAACAATTCATGTATCAAAGGATACCAAGAAGAAGGAAGGAGAGGCACCTGGTTCTGGAAGGGCTCAATGTGGCAGTGTAGGGGAATACCAGGAAGGGGAGGCGGGAGTTGATTTGGGAGCAGGGGGAGGGAAGAGGGTGTATGGGTCTTTTGGGGGGGGGGGGAACCAGTAAGAGGGAAATCATTTGAAATGTAATAAAAGAATATACCTAATAAAAAAAATTTAAAAAAAAAGAAGTTATGGCAGTGAGGGCCATGGGACTGAAATGTCCCCCTGAATCCCAGGCCAGGGAAGCAATCTGAATGGAAAGAGCAGAGAAGAACACTTACTGGAAGAGGTTACTTTTCTTTTTATTTGTAATATGGAACTCAGTTATGGCTGCATGTAGAGTAGAAAGCCCTAGTAGTTAGGAGAAACTAAAGCAATATACAAAGATCTGAAGTTCTAGTAAAAAGGAAGAAAGATGGATTCTAGAAAAATGAATGGCCATAGTCTATTTCTGAAATAATCCTTCTTCTTGTTTGGTCACTTCCTTTTACCAGGACAATCACAGTGTGTCACTCACCCAGAGGCTCTGACAATCACAGGAGATAATAGAGAAGGTTCTTCGCTCAACAGAAGAACCCTATCTGCCGCCAGAGAGCTTGACACCAGTTTCTCACCTTAATGTTCTCGAGTATTTAGGGAAAATCAGTTTTGATCCTCATTTTCATATTTTTTTGCTTGTAATATGCTATACTTCTCAGCAGCTCTTCATTTGTCAAAGAGAAAAAATTGGGGTTGACATTTTTTAACCTAATAGATTGAAAGCATCCTTCACCAGTATTTGGTACTTATTGGTTTTTCTTTTCTTACTCTTCGAGACTTTTTCAAGTACTCTGCTTGACAATCATCCTTGTTGTGTCGAAGTTGACACCTACCCACTACTGAGGCGTTCTCCCTCCATTCTTATACATAAACTACTGTTTTAGGCATGTTTGTCTTCTTTGTAGTCTCTGTAAACCTAAAGTGAATTAGAATCATCAATCTGTCCAGAGTCAAGGGTAGAATTGGCAGGTTTTCCCCTTCACCAGACATACCCGGGTCACCTTGCCATTATGCCCTACTTCTCTACTGGTGTCCTGGAAGATTTATAAAAACTGAGTTTGTATTATCTTTCCTCTCCTTTGAAACCAATGGCCAGAGAACAGTGAGGTAAGCCAAGGGCTAAGAAGAGATAAGTCCATACCATAGGAAGAATACACACACCTAGGACAGACTGCAAGGATTCTAACATCTTTAGAATAAGCTAGTTACCTAATGCTTTGCAAAGGAAAAAAAAGTAGGAGGAGAAAGAAAAGGGGAGAGAGGAGGAGAAAGAGGAAGAGGAGGAAGAAGAGGATAAAAAAGAGGAGGAGGAGGAGGAGGAGGAAAGAAATGAAACGAAATGATCGGCATTTCATGTGCAGGTTCAACTGAGTCAATGAGTGACAGGACAGAGTTAATTGGCTTTTATTTAAGGTTTAGATTTTTGTTTTGTTTTACTTACTGCCGGACAAGTGAACACATCTGATCTTTCAAAACTTCATAAGTGTCACATCCTAAACTTTAAGACCTAAAGGGAAATTTCTGACTCAATTAACTTTGACTATAGAATACTATCAGAGGTAACCTAGCTAATGTGAAAATGAAGAAAGTTGCTTCAAATGAGAAATTGTGAAAATGTAACTCATTACCACAGAATAAACAAAGGGCACCATTACACACAGTACTTTATGGTCACTACAGGGAACTCTATCATAAATGAAAAATCAAATCCTAGCACTGTCCACATTTAGGTTAACAATATTTTTAAAAGCAAATGAATTAGTAACCTACCGTCTGTCTGAGATTTGCTGAGGAATATTGTGCTGGCCCGAGGATGGTCTGAAGGATTGAATTCCATGTTTAAATCTTTAAAGAAAGAAAGAGAAATTAAGTAAATAACAAGTTGATAATTATTAGGTAGAGTCATGATTAATTTTCAACTTCTCCATCTTAAACTGTTAGTATATTCTATGGCTATGGAAGCCAGTTTTTATGTTAGTAGATTTTTTGGTTCCATCAAGAACACTGCTATTGAAAACTCTAGAAACAAAACAAAACAAAACAAAACACCACTCATATCTGATATGCTCCACAAGGAGCTAGTGGCCTGAAACTACACGGTCTTTTGAAAAGTGTCCTCTGCACTGAGAGGCCCTGAAAAGTTAGGGAAGACTATTACACACAATTCTGTGCAAGTTTTATACCTATGTCAGGGCATGTGCTCCTCAGAAGTAAGCAAATGAGGTCTGAGGTCATTTCAGGTCCCTGGCATGTTCATGGTAAAAGGTAGTGTTTGAAGTATATGGTCATATGGGATATGATGTGGGCCATGGCAGGCATTCTATTTAATCCAAACTTAAAAGAAAAAACAAACTAACGCATAGCAATCTGAAGGTTTTAAGAGCATAGAGAGTCACGTGCATGACCCTTTTGAGCATGTATACGTGTATGCGCGCATGCGCGCATACCTAGAGAAAGAGAAGAATACACCGTTATTTTCAACATCTCTGGACAATCAAGCCATCTGGTAGCACTAGGTCCCTCAGATATGGCAGGGGCTATAAGTCCTTGTTCTAGTTTTCCTGTCTTCTCATTCCCATGGGCATTTTGTTTGCAACCCTAGCTTTATCTCCAAGGATCTGGGACTTCTCTACTCAGCTCAATAACTTAGTATTCTATCAAAAAATGTCCCAGTTTAAGTTATACAATAACAAAAGAACCATCTGACTCCAGAGCTGGGGAAATGGGTGATCTAAGCAGGAGAATTAAGTTCAGGGAGAAAAGAGAATCTAAACATCCTGGAAAGCCTGAATTCAGCGCCACTTAGAGTACCAGAAAGAAATTATTTGGGGTTAAACCATTCCAACAAAATCTGCAAGCATCCAATCAATGCTAAATAAAACAGATAGTGCCTGTCTTTAGCTTTAAGAAGCACTGAGCTAAAGATAAAAGGAGAAAAAAACAGGATATTCATAAAGATGATGAAGACAACACTAAATGGTTATTAAAAAAGGTGCTGACATTCTGGGCAAACATATATGGGAGGCAAGTTCTTACATATGAAAAGTTTTTAACTGCTTTTAAATTTGATTAAAGAATCAAAATCTGGAGAGAGAGAGGGATGTCTTTGTGGTTAAAGTGTTTGCTTAGTAATCAAGAGAAATACAGTTTGAATCATCAGAGCCCACTCAGTAGGTATGGTGACTCACTTGTAATTTCAGTTTTAGGAGGAGACAGGGTTTATTAGTGAGCTACATGTCTGACTGAAAGATCCTGTCTCCAAGAACAAGGAAGGTGTAGTAGATCAAAGAACAAGGCTCCTCCACATACATGCACACATATTTGCATCTGCCCAGATAATACACTCATGCATGCACGTGCCCAAAACTGTGCCCAAATATACACACACAAATGAAAACACGTAAAAGAAAAAAGAATCACTGACAGACTCTTAAGTAATTTAGTTCTTCTGGTACTTTAGCTTTTGCTTCAATACACTAGAGTTTCACAGGTAAATGCCTCGAGAAGGAAGCTCTATGGAGAGAAGATGGGAAAGGAAGACACAATCTTTCAAACTTGCTTCAACTTGAACTAAATAAGAGTCCTGATGTGAGGGGCTGGAGAGATGGCTCAACAGTTAAGAGCACTCACTGCTCTTCCAGAGGTCATGAGTTCAATTCCCAGCAATCACATGGTGGCTCACAACCATCTGTAATAGAATCTGATGACCTCTTCTGGTGTGTCTGAAAATAGCTACAGTATACTCATATAAATATAATAACTAAATCTTTAAAAAAAAAAAAGAAAGAAAGAAAGAAAGAAAAAGAGTCCTGATATGAGAAAGTCTCTTTCTGTTCAAGTTAGGATCTTGTTACTTTAAAAAAAAGAGAGAGTAGGTAGCAAATATGTTACTTAGTATTTATGAGGACTTCTATATAACAAAGATGATAGCAAATATACAATCCTAACCAACTTTAAGAAAAGCATGAAACTAAGTCACTACAGAAAGCTGTCAACTGCAATAGAAGGTGTGTTTGTTGCTTGAGATAGGTGCCAGCACGAAGGCTGACCAGACCCTGTCAAAAGCTCACATATTCAAACTTGTAACATCTATCCTAAACTTGTCTATCAGACCACTTTAATTCTTCTTTACCATTAAAACACAGCAGAAGGAGTTGTTAGAAAAACAGAAGCAACAGCTAATACTTCCCTGCTGGTAGCCAGAATTATGGGACTGTTGGGTTTTCTCAAACTGAGAACTTGTTTTTATATCCCAGACAGTGTTCTGGAGCGCAAGGCTGACAATCAGAACTAATAATGGAGTCACCACAGACTGAAAGGACACTTTGTAAACATAATCTTAAACCTTGTCTCCCCCAGAAGGTCTAGAGCCTATGCCTAAAGGTTAAGTTCCCAGAATTCCCCAAACATTATATTTTAAAGTGAAAATTCTAGAGGAAATCTTCCTCTGCTTCTGAACAGAGCACTGTACTGCTAACGAGGTAGCTAGCACTCTTCAATAGTTAGACATGTCAGGAAACATTTTCCTAAATTTTGGTATATGACTTTATTTTATTGAGTCCTAACCCTTAGCAGTAGCCCCTAAATATAAAAAGCACCATAGTAAAATTCAACCCTAAATGCAAACACCACATTACTATGGTATAGATGAGTGTGAAGAAGTGGCAGCTGAGTGTTCACAATGTAAAGGTAGGTGCTCTGTTCTCGGTGTCTGTACCACCCCCTCGAAACAAGCAAAACCCCCAAACAACATAACAAGCCCCAAACAAACAAAAACACTTTTTGTGTTGAGAAATAACACATATTTTAAGGCCCAGGTAGCTGAGATCTCAATTTAACCCAGCAGTTAAAAAAGATGAGTACTAATAGAGCGATCAGGGGAGTCCTCAGGATCACAACTAGATGGCTTTGCAGGCAGAAGTCATGATCAGGAAAGATGGAATACACTCTGGTCTCTACTATGTGGCCATCACCAGAAGGGACCACAGCTGTAGGCCAAAATTAATGTCATGATTCTTGGTTCAGTTTTCCACAGTACAAGAAAAACTAAGAAATAGTGGATATGGGGGCAAACCAATGTGCACAGTTTTCATTTACTTATTTACTAAATCCATTGTCATCAACTACTCTCCATGCTACAAATCGGTGAAGTATCATAGAGAAAACAAACTGAAACCCCACTGAGAGTGATTTCACATGAAAGGAGATTATTCTGGAAAGTTGGTGATTTCCCTTTAGCCAAAAATGGAGTAGAAATAACCTATTTTACATTATAAAATACCTATATCTGACTTCACTTCTACCAACTAAATCTCATTTTCCTTCTGTGTAAAGTGATTACACATGGCTGAGAAGATCAAAAGTTACTCTAAGGTACCTGCTTAAAGGTTAGTGTTAAGAAAATCAACAATCACCTGGGAGATAGGACCTGTCACACATTATTTTGATAAAGTTAACTGAAGTTGGGTTGGGAAGACCGGCCTAGTCCTTCCCACCTGATAAAAGGAGCCCATAAACTATGACGTGCCTTAGATGTTACCCTCATGGGCTAGGGGGAGGGAGAGGGAAGGTGCACAAAGCTGATGAAACATCTGAGTGGATGGCATTCACTCAGTCCATCACTCTGCTACTCTGAAAAGACTCCTTTAGTCACTACCTGGAGAAGCTGTCAGAGATCAACTGTCACTCATGTTAACAAATCAAGTGGCTAGCATTTCCAAAAGCTGCTTCCTCTGTCATAGTAAGGCTCATTTTGGTTCTGTCCTCAAGATAGCACTACCCTGTTTCCTGGTTTCCATAATATTCTAATGGAAAGAAGACACCAAGTTGAGGAAACCTCAGTGAAACCACGTTAACAAATGAAGCAAACAGAACAGCCCCCCCCCCCACTGCCAGCAAACCAGTTAAAACAGCAACCCATCAGAAGCATTTAAACCAGCCCCATAAAGAAAACTATTCAGAGAAAAAAACCAAAACCAAAACCAAAACCAAAACAAAACAAAAACCCACATTGTTTCTGTGTATGTAAAAGCATCATTTTTTAAATTAATTTTTTACACTCTATATTTTATCCACCCCCCCACATTCCACCCATTCCACATCCCATATCACCTTCCCACTCCATCTCTACGCAGATGTCCCCACCGCCCACCCCAGCTGACGTCTAAACTCCCTGGGGTCTCCAGTCTCTTGAGGGTTAGGTGCATCATCACTGAATGAACACAGACCCGGCAGTCCTCTACTGTATGGGTGTTGGGGGCCTCATATCAGTTGGTATATGCTGCCTGTTTGGTTGTCCAATGTTTGAGAGTTCTCGGGGGTCCAGATTAATTGAAACTGCTGGTCCTCCTATAGGATTGCCCTTCTCCTCAGCTTCTTTCAGCCTTCCCTAATTCAACAATAGGGGTCAGCTGCTTCTGTCCATTTGTTGCGTGCAAATATCTGCATCTGACTCTTTCATCTACTTGCTGGGTCTTCTGGAGTGCAGTCATGCTAGGTCCCTTTTTGTGAGCGCTCCATAGCCTTAGTAATAGTGTCAGGCCTTAGGACCACCCCTTGAGCTGGATCCCACTTTGGGCCTGTTGCTGGAACTTCTTTTCCTCAGGTTCTTCTCCATTTCTATCCCTGTAATTCTTTCAGACAGAATAATTATGGGTCAGAGTTGTGACTGTGGGATGGCCCCCCCCTCTCCCTCATTTGATACCCTGTCTTTCTGCTGGAGGTGGGCTCTATAAGTTCCCTCTCCCCACTGTGGGGCATTTCATTTAAGGTTCCTCCCCTTTGAGTCCTTAGAGTCTCTCACCTCCCAGGTCTCTGGTGCATTCTGGAGGGTCCCCCCAACCTCCTATATCCTGAAGTTGCCTGTTTCCATTCTTTCTGCTGGCCCTCAGGGCTTTAGTCCCTCACCCAATACAAGATCAGGTTCCCCTCTTTCCCCATCTCTCCCCCCACTGCCCCCATCCACATTCCCTCCCAGGTCCCTCCCTCAATCCCCATTTGTGATTGCTTTCTTCTCCCTCCCAAGTGGGACTGAGGTGTCCTCACTTGGGCACTTCAGCTCGTTGATCTTTGTGAGGTCTGTGGACTGTATCTTGGGTACTCTGTATTTTTGGGGGGGGGTGGAAAGGGGGGGCTAACATCCACTAATTAGTGAGTACATACCATGCATGTTCTTTTGGGTCTGAGTTACTTCGCACAGGATGACATTTTCTAGTTCCATTCATTTGCCTGCAAAGCTCAGGATGCCCTTGTTCTTAATAGCTGAGTAGTATTCCACTGTGTAAATGAACCACATTTTCTGTATCTATTCTTCTGTCATGAGACAGATAGCTTCTGGCTATCACAAATAAGGCCGCTATAAACGTAGTGGAACATGTGACCCTGTGGCATGGTGGGGCATCTTTTGAGTATATTCCCAAGAGTGGTATAGCTGGGTCTTCAGGTAGATCTATTTCCAATTTTCTGAGGAACCTCCAGAGTAGTTGTACCAGTTTGCAATTCCACCAGGTATGCTGCTAAATTGTAAGATCTCTCCAGTTTCTTTACCAGGGCACTTAGTGCTATGAACTTTTCTCTTAGTGCTATTTTCATTGTATCCCGTAAGTTTGGGTATGATGTGTCAACATTATCATTAAATTCCAGGAAGTCTTTAATTTCTTTATTTCTTCCCTGACCAAGTTATCATTGAGTAAAGAGTTGTTCAGTTTCCATGTGTATGTGGGCTTTCTGTAATTTTTGCTGTTATTGAAGACCAGCCTTAGGTCATGGTGATCTGATAGGATACATGGTATTATTTCAATCTTCCTGTATTGGTCGAGGGTTGTTTTGTGACCAAATAGATGGTTAATTTTGGAGAAGGTATCATGAGGTGCTGAGAAGAAGGTGTATTCTTTTGTTTTAGAGTGAAATGTTCTGTAGATGTCTGTTAAATCCATTTGGTTCATAACATATCTTAGTTTCACTGTGTCTCTGTTTATTTTCTGTTTTAATGACCTTTCTATTGGTGAGAGTGGGGTGTTGAAGTCTCCCACTATTATTGTGCTGGGTTCAATGTGTGTTTTGAGTTTTAGTAAAGTTTCTTTTACAAATGTGGGTGCCCTTGTATTTGGGGCATAGATATTCAAATTGAGACTTTCTCTCGGTGAATTTTCTCCTTGATGAATATGAAGTGTCCTTCATCACACTTGATAACTTTTGGTTGAAAGCCTTTTTTATTGGATATTAGCATGGCAACTCCTGTTTGTTTCCTGGGACCATTTGCTTGGAAGACCTTTTTCCATCCTTTTATTCTGAGGTAGTATCTGTCTTTGTAATTGAGGTGTTTCTTGTATGCAGCAAAATGCTGGATCTTGTTTGAGTATCCAGTCTTTTAGCTTATGCCTTTTTATAGGTGAGTTGAGTCCATTAATATTCAGAAATATTAAAGAGAGATGACAGTTGGTTCCTGATATGTTTGTTTTTGTAGGAAGCTTTATGCGTTTATGGTTCTCTCCATTTGACTTTGTTGTGAGATGCTTAATACCTTGTCCTTTCTTTGGTGCAGGTACCTTCCTTGTGTTGGAGTTTTCCTTCTAGGATCTTCTGTAGGGCTGGATTGGTATATACACATTGTCTGAATTTTGTTTTGTCCCAGAATATTTTGGTTTCTCCATCTATGTTAATTGAGAGTTTTGCTGGGTATAGTAGCCTGGGCAGGCATTTGTGTTCTCTTAAGAGTCTGCATGGCCTCTGACCAGGCTCTTCTGGCTTTCATAGTCTCTGTTGAGAAGTCTAGTGTAATCCTGATAGTTCTACTTTTGTATGTTACTTAACCCTTTACCCTTGCAACTTTTAATATTCTTTCTTTGTTCTGTGCATTTAGTGTTTTGATTATTTTGTGACGAGAGGATTTTCTTTTGTGGTCCCATTTATTTAGTGTTCTACAGACTTCTTGTACCTTTATGCCATTTCTTTCTTTAGGTTAGGGAAGTTTTCTTCTACGATTTTGTTGAAGACATTTTCAGGTCCTTTGAGCTAGGAGTCTTCATTCTCCTCTATTCCAATTATTCTTAGAGTTGGTCTTTTCATTGTGTCCTGAATTTCTTGCACTAACAGCATCAAAGTCAAGGGACAGAGTTACACTGGACACAAAGGAGACATCATCACCAGAGATGTTAAAGTGTCTAGAATCAAAGCACATGGAAACGGGTGGAGGTTGAGAACTGAAGTTACAGCTATAGAACAGGAAGTTATCTCTGAGAATGTTAAGAGGAAAGATTATCAACAGCTATCACATCAAACACCAGGAAAAACACATACAATTCAGGACAAACAGTGGACTCAAGTACAAACAACCTTGGCAGGATAGCTAACAAGACGGTACTCTAAGCATGATACTAACGCACTTCCCCCAGGATTTTCAGGAAAAAAAAAAGGTTTCGTTCTGAATCGCAGGCACAATATTATTACTGCGTGACAAGGCAGACAGAACATAGTATGTTCCTACAGTTATTTTAAAACCCAATAACCTGAAGATTATTTTCAACCAGTCCATGTCACTTATATCCCTTCTAGGATTTCTGATAATCACATCTAGTCATGTGAGCAAGTGAGGTAATCATCTACCAGAATTTCACTTTCAACCAGACAAATCTTTTTAATTCTCTTTCTAATGTCCTGTTTCATTCTGTAACTGTGAATCCCACCCCACCCACATTCCAGTTCACAACAATATATAAGGAGATAATGCAACCACCAAGGGTCACCTCAAACAGAAGGAAATGAGAAGCATAACAAATGATGAAATAAGATGTGACTACAAAGGCAGAACTGTTCAGAATTCAATCAAGATTGTCATAATCTAGGGAAAAGCACTAGGCCACCAGATGGGCAAGATTTGCATTCAGAACTGCTTTGCTGAAGACCAAAGAAATGTGTATCAGCATTCTGCTATCAAAAGATTTAAAGTGTGACCTAAAACCAACACAGTGTTTAAACAGTCCATCTTATTTGCAGAGCTGAACCAATGAATGATAAGACAATTAACTCAGTACCATAGAAGCCCCACATAAATATTTTTGTTCCATCCAAGCATACAAGTGTGCCCACATTGGGCTCTGGTCAAGGTTGCACAAAGAGATGAGACAAGAAGAGATGTATTATCTCTTTATAACATACCTAGTCTGGTCCCTTTAATAACAACTCGATTTCCTTTTCTAATTCTCTTATCAAGATCAAGTGCCACACTATGAAGCCAAAGGCCAGTTTAATGCATCCTATCCTGCTTGTGTCACAATGCCTCAGGGCTGTTTACCATCAAGGTGAAGCCCATCCAACTTCTGGCAAACCTACCATTGGAAGTGCTTGACAACAATGGCTCCGCCCTGGATGCCTCTGTACTATGGGAAAATGGATTTTCTCTCCGCTGCCAAGGGTGCTGACTCTGGATGCTGAAAGATCCTAGACTAGGAGGAGCTTGGGCACTAAGAGTAAAACAACCAACCAACCCTTTGGTTGCCTTTTCTCCTGATACTTTGTGCTGAAATAGAATGTGTGTGAGGCAGGGTCTGCAGTTACAGAGTGAAATGGAAGTTAAAATTTTAGAAAGAGAATTAAGGTATTTATCTGGTATCAAAGTGTGTGAAAATCTGGTAGGTGATTACCTCATTTGCTTATATGACTAGATTTGATTGTTAGAAATCAAAGGGCAAAGGACCCCACTTCCTCAGTTCTCAGGCTAGTTTTACCACCCACAGAAAAAGCAAAATCTAGCAGGGCAGGAGAGAGGGAGAAAATCCCCGTGTTCCACAAAACAGTGCACAATGCAGTGGTTTTCAGACTATGGAGTTGATTTACATGATTATAATTCATGAGAAGCACAATAGGCAATATGGAGTACAAAAACATTAACTCATATGTGATTATCATTATGAAAGGCAGGCTTGGATTCATGTATAAATACATTTTCTTGTGACAAGTTTCACTTATCCACTTTCTAAGTATATGGAAATCCACAAGTAGAGGAGGAAGATATCCACAGTCAATGGAGAGGCTTGCTTTCGGTGACACAGCCTTAAGCAGGTAGTATACCAGATCCTTTCCTTTTCTTGGGGTGGAGGTAGGGAGAGTAGGGCTGAGAAAGAGTTTCTCTGCATAGCCCTGGATGTCCTAGAACTCACTATGTAGACCAGGCTGGCCTAAAATTCTGAGATCTGGCTGCCTTACTAAGGCCATCAGAAATTTCAGGTATTTAAATTACAATTCATAGCAGTAGCAGGATTAGTCATGAAGTAGCAACAAAATCTTAATGTTTGGGGTTGGGAGGCTCACCACAACATGAGAAACTATATTAAAAGGTCGCAGCATTAGAAAGGTTGAGAACCACATATTATCACTGATCTAGCATAAATAGAAAAGGTGACCTGACATGTGAGTAGGAGGGAAAAGTCTCCATTTCTCATTTCTGCAGCATATTAAATGATCTAAAACTTTAAATACAGACTAACAAAATCTCAGCTTTAGAGAAAATTCCCTGTAGAACTACACCAGTGTTCTGGGCTTCAGCAGGAAGGCACTTAGACTTCCAACCTTGCAGCCAACAGCTGTAATCTGTAACATATAGTCACATTACTACCCTTTATTAATGCAGAAACAAGAGAAAACAGTGCACTAGAAATAAGCCCAGGTTATCATATATTATTATTCAAACCATTAAAGAATAAAAAAGACTGCCTCAAATACCTTCTTAACCTGTAAAATTGAAAGGAGATGAATAGAAGGTACTTCTAGTCCCCATATCACTGCCATTCTGGTCTTAGACAAATATATGACAACTACTAAGACAGGCAAGGCTAGCTGCTAAGAAGGAGCTCCTGGCCGACTTTTGCTTAAGTTAGCTCCCCAGGAAAAGAAGTCACTACTTAGAGCTGCACTGACTGAGGCATGAAAACCAAGAATACTCTTTGCCTGCTCTAGTAACAAGCTTTACTTGTGCTGGCCTTACAAGTTCCAGGTGAGGTCTTCACTTACCTTCAACCACAGGGGGATGTCTTATTTATCCAACTACCTGCTGAGCACCACACACAAGAGGATGAACAATAGAGGAGTCGAACTGAGGGAGCCCTGGAAAAGCTCATGCTTTCAGTTCAGGTTGTAGTCTATCTATACCATGGTTTCTAAAACACCGTATTAGTCAGTGGCCATTTTAAGAAAATGAAAAATTAATCATTCATTGTGATCTGAATAATATAGTGAGGTTTGCAACTTTTTGCTACACAGACACGCGTGCGTGCACGTGCACACACACACACACACACACACACCCCATTCTAAAACTAAACTACGGAGCACTATGCTCCTACCAAACAGAACACTTGCACGGAACACATCTAATAAAATTCTGTTTCTCTCCAGCAACACTTAGACTTCACTTTTGTATAAAAAAAGGGATAGGGCAGGAGAGGATAATTTTGCAATTTAATTCAATTTGTACTGGCCAAGTCTTTATCAATAATCTCTTTCATACTAAAAAGACATGTTTATCCTATATAATATTATTTAGAACACACTTATTTGAATTGTGTGAAGATATAGCTTAAATGTATAGTGTATTGGTAAACTTTTTTTTTTGGTTTTTCGAGACAGGGTTTCTCTGTGTAGCCCTGGCTGTCCTGGAACTCACTTTGTAGACCAGGCTGGCCTCGAACTCAGAAATCCTCCTGCCTCTGCCTCCCAAGTGCTGGGATTAAAGGCGTGCGCCACCACCGCCCGGCGGTAAACTTTTAAAAAGCAAAGAAATTTAGGGATTATGACTTCAAAACTAATTACATGTGTGAAGGATGTTTGTATGTGGTTATGTGCATAGAGTGCAGGTCAGAAACAACAGGCATTCCCTCAGAGCTGGAGTTACCAGTGGGGTTGAAGCTGCCTGAAGTGGTGCTGAGAACTGACTTTGGGTCTTCTGCAAAGAGCAGCAGTTACTCTTCACTGCTGAACCATCTCTACAGCATCCAGATAACACATTTTTATAAACTAACAAACAGTTTGTTTTTAATAGCAAAAGGTTGTAGAGTTAAAGTTCCCCAGCACCATCTTTCTGAAAACAGTTTTTAGAGGAAGCCAGTCTCTAAGGTCACAGGCAGTAAGTACCTAGGAAACTGAGCCTCTGACTCCCTACCACAGCTCTATTGATGTGTCATAGAAACCCTGCTTCTCTACAGCATGTCACATGCCATGTTCAGGAGAGACGAGGATGCCAGGTTCAAAACTAGTCTAGGACATACTAATTCCCTATCTTGAGCAATAAAAAAATTAAATCAGCAACAACATACAAATAACAAAACAGGAGACAGCTCTATAGTTACCTGATTCTGGACTGTCAGATCTTTATAGTAAGAATGGCCTTTATCATTGTTATCTCTGTCCAGGTTACAGAGCCTTAGCTGCCCCATCAGGACAACTCATCCCCCAGAAGGCTCTCCATGTAGCCTGTAACAACATCTCCCTACCCCAAAACCATTTCTTAGAGTTTCTGCAGCTTAGGAGCTAGGTGATGCTCCTTGCCAAGTCTAGTGCTTCTCCTAAAATTTCACACAATGCTCACATCTGACTCATCAGTTCTCAGGCTCTTGCTCTTCACCTGACCTGTCCCACACAAATTGTTTCACACTTCTCATTTTCCTCTTTGCCTAAAATGAAACTTTAAAAAAAATTGTAGATTTTAGAATTGTAATTTTAGTGCCACTCAACCAACAAAGTCGATGGAAATATTAAGTGTCCCTTACCCTAATCACTGCATAGCTGCACCCTTCTGCTGGTAAAGCAATCTAGAGAAGGACCACCTATCTGATCATGGACTTTGCTGCCATATCTCACCTTGTTAGGTCCTTGCCCTCCCTCTTCATCCAATTTAGAGCTGATAGCTTATTAAAACAACTTTTGAAGCCCCATGCTCCAGTCCCCTTTCTCATGAGATTTCTGGTAAACCTCAGAGCAGGTTAAATCTAACTTGTTTTGAACTCTCATCCATCTCTTAGCTTAAACATCAATGTGATGCTTCCTGCTATATATAGTGTTTCTCGTTAAATCTCACTGTGGTGGTTTGAATATTCTTGGCTCAAGGGAAGTGGCACTATTAGGAGGTGTGGCCTTGCTGGAATAGGTGTGGCCTTGTTGGAAAAATAGGTCACTGTATAGGCAGGCTCTGAAGTCTCCTAGTACTCAAGCTCTATCCAGTATAGAAGAGTCTTCTCCTGGCTGCCTTTGGATCAACATGTACAATGACTGTCTGCATGCTGCCATGCTTCCCACCATAATAATAATGCACTGAACCTCTGAAGCTGTAAGCCAGCCCCAAATAAATGTTTACCCAACTCTTAAAAAAGAGCTGCCTTGGTCATGGTATCTCTTCACAGCAATGAAGCTCTAAGATAATCACTAACATTCACAGCTATCTCCACAGAGTCCAAGTTCTTGTTTCTGAGTTCTCTGCTACATCTGCCTCAAGCAGTTGTACACACACTACAGGAAAAAACTGCTCCAGCACATACCTGGATCCTTTCTGTCTCCTCACTCAACACTTTGGACTTGTCTCTCAGACTACAAGTCCTTTCTGCCCTACACTTCTTGTTTGCTTGGTGACTTCACCCAGGACTCTTGTTGGCCCTAGTACGCCAACAACCTCCTCAAAGTGAGGGCCAGTTAGCCCTCCTGAGTTCCTAGTGCTTAATCAGCTTCCCCACCTACACAATAAAACTCAAAACTCAATAGTCCCATAGGTCTGGCTACATAGCTCAGTAGATAAAAGTGCTAGCTGGTCAAGGACAAGGTCATTTAGATTCCCAAGGCTCATGTAACAGCTAGGGATGGTGGTATGTATGTCCACCTAGCATTGAGGACAGGTAGACTCTAGGCACTCACAGACCAGCTAGCCTAGCTCAATCGTGTTCAGTAAGAGATCCCATCTTAAAAAAAAAAAAGAAAATAAATAAATAAAAATAAAAAGAATGGAGGAAGCATGTCAATTCTGACTCTGACTCAGGCTCCATATAAGTGCACGTGCACAGGCGATCGAGTGCATGTGTGTACACGCGCGCGCACACACACACACACACACACACACACACACACGAGTATCTTAGGTCAATACTACTACTCCTTTGACTCCAAAATGTGCCACATGTTATATCAAATACAGAGGATTAAATAATAATAATAAAAAAATCAGATCTGGATCATATGGCTAGTAGATTTTAATATAATGATTTTCAACCTTCCTAACCATGTGACCCTTTACTCCAGGTCTTCATGTTGGTCCACAACCATAAAATTATTTTTGTTGCTAGTTCATAACTGTAATCTTGCTACTGTTACAAGCCATAATGTAAATCTCTGTGTTTTTTTGACGGTCTTAGGTGACTCCTGTGAAGGGGTTGTTTGACCCACTCCCCCAAGGAGTGGTTACCCACAGGTTGAGAACCTTTGATATAGTGGCTTTCTCTGCTATCTTGTTTCCCTTGAAGACTATTCTTCTACTTTGGGCTCAGCTTCATATATATCAGAGCCTAAGAATGAAGGAGAACATAAGAAATGTTTGGTAAATAATATGTGGCTTCCTCAGGTACAAAATATTACACTTAGGCAGCAGAGAAAACTATAAACAAAGTTCCAGGAAAGCAGCTGCACCTTCTGTTGAATTTTCTTCAAGGCCGACCAACTGATTACATTTGAGCGACTGTGGAGGAATCGGAATGCTACAAATTTTTCTTGGGCTATTTTAGTCCCCCAAATAGCCATGTCTTGCCTACCTCTAACCAGATATCCTATGATTAACAGATAAAACCTTTGGAAAGTATTAAATAAAAAACTCCTAGTTTCAGCCAAGCAGTGGTAGTGCACTCCTTTAACCCCAGCACTAGGGAGGCAGAGGGAAGTGGGTCTCTGTAAGACAGAGCCAGCCTGATCTACAGAGCACTTCCAGGAAAGCCAGGGTTACACAGGGGAACCTTACAACAACAAGTGGAAAAAACAAAAGCAAAACCAAAAACCTCCTAGTTTCCACCAAGGAAAAACTGAAAACACTGACAGCATAAGCCCTATGGCTCCCCACTTATTTTTAAGCAGCCTACTTAATGTTTCTGCAAATGTATTTGAAAAGTGTCAATTTATGACTATTTCTTCTGTTACTAAGAAAATTACCATGTTGGGATACATAACTAGAGGTGACCTTAATTTATGTTCCCTGGTCATGGTAATTCTTATTTGGTCAGAACAAGCTATTCCCTTTAAGGTAAGACTATGCTTGTTGCATCAACACTATGCAATAATAATTCCCAATGCATTAACAGTGATATGCCATTCATGTTCTAAGAACTTCACACACAAACATTTGTAGGGATAATCTCTTTGTGTACTGTGTAAAGGTTGTTTCTGTACTATTCAAATGGAGATCTCTATACCAGCAAAGAGATGAGTGCAGGCCAGACTTTGGTATTGTTAGTTTTATGAAGCATCACCTGTCTCAGAGTTTTGTAAACATTCTTCTCTATCACCTTCTGATTGGCCAATAAAGAGCTGATCAACCAATTAGTGGGGCAGAAGAAAATAGGGTGATACTTCTAATTCAAGTGGTTGTGGTGGTGGGCGTCCCAGGGAGACCAGAGATGGGAGAGGAAGATGAGGGGGAGGGGGAAGGAGAGAGGGAAAGGAGAGGGAGAAGGAAGAGGAAGACCATGAGAAAGGTAGAGGGTCTAGGAGTAGTAGGTTGCCAAGGGATTTGGTATGAGATCCAGATGAGAGAAGCTATGAGGAGCACATGTGGACAGATCGAGCCAGGGTGATATTCAAACTGCAAGTAACACAGAGCCTGTGGCTGGGAGGTAAATAGATTATAGGGTTAGAATAGCTCAGAACCTGCCCAGCTTAGGTTTGTAACTTGTTAATAAAAAAACCAGGCCTCTTTGTCTATTATTTGGGAACTAAAATGGGAGTAGAAAACCCCCAAAGAAATACATTTACACACATAATTTCCACTTGGGTTCAGAATGCAGACCAGAATGCAGGCTGTGTTTGGTTAGCATGTTTATGGGCCAACCAAGTTGGATGCCTAGACTTTCAAAACATACATTTATTAAGCAGATAAGTTAATAAATGATAAATAAGTAGGTAGGGCTTCATTTTGTCAATAAGAGAAAGATTCAAAGTTATAGAGTTTACCCAGTCATATAAATAGTAAGACTGAGCATGAATTCTCACTCTAGCTCCACAACTTATGTTATACCCACAAGTCCTACACTGACTGCTCAGGTGGCCAAAAACATGAGACCAGATAGGCCACTACTATTCTGCTAAAAGAACACAGGAATAAAATGATTCCTAATGGCATTCTGGTAGACTCCATAGATTAGTGTCTTCCTAAGTCATTATCATAGAAGTTTCCTCTTGCTATAGATAAGAACTAATACAGAGACCCACAACTGGGCATTGTGCAGAAAGTGAGAGAACTTGGAATACTCAGTCCTAAATGGAATATCTTCATCAATCCCCTCCCCTCAGGGCTTAGGAAGTCATGCAAAAGTAAAGGCAGAAAGATTATAAGAGCCAGAGAGGAAAAGATGACACCAAGTAACCTTGCCTTCCAGACACAAGAGGACAGACACACATATGAACTTAAAAGACTGTGACAGCATTCTCAGGGCTAGTACAGGTCTAAGCCAGATGGAGTGCCAGTGCTGAGACTAAGAACTAGATACAATCTCCTACCCCTAATCTACCAAGAAGTTATCTCCAACTGACAACTGCTTCCAAAGGAAAAATTAATTCTTTCCTGTGGAGTCTCAATGAGTGTATAACCACATTTAAGGATAGACCCCATGCCTAGCAGTAGGTGGCCAGCACAAAAATGGTGGTGTTTGTCTAATACTGCTTACTGGTTTTGTTTTTGTTATTTTTTTTTTTTGCCTGTATAGTATATTACAGCTTCTAGTTTTGTGCTTTTTTGAGTTCCTTGTGCTTTTTTTTTAAAAAAAAAAAAAAAACTTGCCTTTTCATTTCCTAAAAGAGAAAAAAGGCATGTAGCTGGATGAGTGAGAAGGATCTGGGAGGAGACTGGGGGTAGGGTAGGTATAATCAGAATATACTATATAAATTTTCAGTTAAAAAGAAATCAAATTTTAAAAAATCATTCTAGAAAAATCCTGATTGCTCCTTAAATTGTCCCCGTAATTTTTCCAAGTTTCCCACCCCCCTTTCTTTTCTAAGTTTCCCTCTCTTCTCCTTTCCTCAATACCCACCTGTCTTTTTAGAACTGCTCAACAGTCTGGTGCTATCAGTAGATTTCCCTAAGTACATAAACAAAATATGTCCAGGAAATGAACATTACTGACCTTGCTATTCCCCACCATTCCATCAGAAAGCTTCCCTTCCACCTTTCTATGAGCCAGATGAAGCAATGTTATGAAGTCAGTACACATCACAGTGGTTAACAGGTTTATAGCTATGACCCACACTGCTTTTTCTTATAATATAAGCTTCCCCCCCCTCTGACAGACAGACAGACAGACATGCACAAACACATAGATGCACTAAAACTTACACCATGATGGCCAGAAATTGTTCTTCATGGAGGGCCAGGAACATAACCCCCTCATTCCAACTATTCATTCTGTGCTTTAGAACAAAAGTATGGATTTTTTTATAATAAATGGATTAAGTACACAATAAATGCACAAGTATGGATTTGTTGTAATAAAACTTTATTTTTAAAAGCAGACACCAACTGTACAATTTTCCATGCTCTGCTCTAAGTCACTAGGGTTTGCCCACACTAGCTAGGTCTATGGAGAAAGGGCTTCCACTTTCCCCACTGTGCTTGCTAATTTCCTTTCTGCTACTCCAGCTGCCTCTCAACATCTTTGCTTTAAACTTAAGAGTCTGAAGCCTCTGGTTTCCCAGTGTTTCTAGCCTAGTCAGTTCAGATCACATGCCACTTTTGCATGTGAGCTTTTGCCACCTTCCACAGGAAGAGTTTGCCTTAGTGATCTGTACCAACCCAGGCCAAGCCAAGCAATCCACAAAGGCCAGGTAGTGCAGTCCCTCTGACCTTCATACTCCTTGTGTTATACCCTATTACTCCATTTGCTTTCTCCAAACTTCTAAACTGTTACTTAAAAGTGGTCCAACTCTTCACTGTACTTAACCTACAAATGGAAATGTTATTTTATTGCACCACTGTCTTCTAAAGGAAAATCATCTTAAATTAAAAGGCACTCTTTACAGAGAAACACATTTTATTCTGTTGGCGGTGGGGGGGAGGGGGGGAGTAAACAATTTACCAAACTAATACACTCTGGCCTTTTCACTACATTAAGGCCAAATTCAAGCGACACTGAAATTAAGAAAACAAGAGGTGCACTCAATGCAGACAGACACAGAAGAAACACTGTGTCGCTCTGAGAGGCCACAGACATCCGACATCTGGGAAAGCTCCCCCAGACTTGTCACTCACTGTTCCTTCCAAATTGAAAGTATTTTCAAAGTAGGCTGCTTCTGCTTGGCTAACAACAGTGTAAAAGCCAATTTGTTCCTGGTTAACAATGGCTTCATTCTACAACATGGTAAAAACAAGACTATTCACAGCAAGCAGCCCAGTCACCTGTCAACACCGCAAAGACTCCCTAGAATTATTCTAGCTCCTTAAAGGATTCTGTGTGATCAGAAATGCTAGTATACAGAATGAGCTATCTATTTACAAATGCAGTACTCTCTGCTGAAGAAAAAAAAAAACCCACTTGAACTGTAGTCTCAGTACCTTTGAAACACAACAAGAAATAAAAGAACCTATCATGTAGGAATGTGTCACTACATAGGAGCATTGTTAAGATAGAGAGATGGAAAAGAGATATCTTAAAATTGCACCATCACATAAACTCTACCTGTGTGTCTCAGCTGACATGTTCTGTGAGAGGAGGAGGTACTCATGGTATAATTAAGAAACATTAGTCACAAAGAATAGCAACCAGGAGTGAGACATCCAGGGACTACAGTCTCTATTATACGTCTGCATCTCTACTCCACTCTCCATTATTTTTGCTGTGGTGTATGAAGTCTCATTTCTTCCCCCTGACAATAGCTGTTCCTCAACTGTTCTAACATCTCTATATTTAAAAGGCTCTGTATGGCTAGTGTGACCAGTGTAGAAATCTGAAAGCTTATTCTAAAATCCTAGGAAGTCACTGAGGAGAAATATGGAGCAGGAGATAAATCCAGACCCCATTAGTTTTGTGAATGACATTTAAAAGGGAAACAAGCAGGCAGGCCCACCCCTTCCTGTCCCCATGATTACTTCTACCAATCATAGTAATGGGGCTGAAATAGACAAGGTGAATCTTTGTAGAAAAGCCTGACCTTGAGTCTGGAGGTAAGGATAAAGTCAATGACAGATGCCATTTCCAAGGGAAAAATCAATGTCTATAGTAAATTCATGTTTAAGTACTATACAGGAAAGGGGTTACTGAGACCAATCCACACTGATTTCAGAATGGACCCACCCTTCCACAGCAGCCACGTTAACTATCAGCTCTTCTAATGGTTGTTAAGAAATACCATGGGTAACAACAGGAAGTAACTGTATTTGGGTTTTTCAAAACTGGTTTAAGAGAACATGATGGGTTTCCATTCTTTTTATTCTATGAAAAGATGCTATTAATACAAGAGCCTTTTATTGGCAAATACTGAATAATCCTAAAATTCTAAAGACTCAAAAATATATCAGGTAACTATATAAATTAAATGTCTGTGGAAGCAATTAAGGAAGGAAGGAAGGAAGGGAGGGAGGGAGGGAAGCACAAACTTTGTTCTTCTGAGAAGTCTATCTTACTAACATTTAAACTTTCCTTTGCATAAAGTTTTTAATTAGATATTTTATTTATTTAAATTTCAAATGTTATCCCCTTTCCCAGTTTCCCTCTGCAAGCCCCCTATCTCATCCCCCCTTACCCTGCTTCAATGAGAGTACTCCCTCACCTACCCACTGCCACCTCACTGCCCTAGTATTCTTCTACACTGGGGCATCAAGCCTTCACAGGACCAAAGGCCTCCCCTCCCACTGATGACCAGATAAGGCCCCCTTCAGCACCTTCAGTCCTTCCCCTAACTCCTCCACTGGGGTTCATGTGTTCACTCCGATGGCTGGCTGAGAGCATCCACATCTGTATTGGTCTGGATCTGGCAGAGTCTCTCAGGAGACAGCTGTATCAGCCTCCTGTCAGTAAGCGCTTCTTGGCATGTGCAATAGTGTCTGGGTTTGGTGTCTGTATAAGGGATGGATCCCCAGGTGGGGCAGTCTCTGGACAGCCTTTCCTTCAGTCTCTGCTCCATTATTTGTCTGTGTATTTCCTTTGGACAGGAGCAATTCTGGATTAAAATTTTGGAGGTGGGTGGAAGGCCTGATCCCTCAACCAGGGGACCAAGCCTAACCTCTCTCTAGATATGGTCTTGGCAGGTTCTCCCTCCCCTTTGTGGGGTATTTCAGCTAATGTCATCCCTATGGGGTCCTGGGAGGCTCTTGCTTTCCTGGCATCTGGAACTTTCTGATTGCTACTCCAGTTCCCCATCCCCAATTGCTACACACCTCTGTTCAATTTCCTGACCCCTCTGTACCTCTCCTCCCATATCTGATTCTTCCCATCTTTTCCCCTCTCCCCGTCTTCTCTTCCTCCCAAGTCCCTCCAACACTCTACTTCCCTTGATTGCTTTGTTCCCACTTTTAAGTAGGACTGAAGCATACACTCTTTGGTCTTCCTTCCTCTTGAGATTCATGTGGTCCATGAGTTGTATCGTGGGTATTCCACACTCTTGCCTAATATCCATTTATCAGTGAGTATATACCATGGGTGTTCTTTTGTGACTAATTTGCCTCACTCAGGATGATATTTTCTAGATTCATCCATTTGCCTAAGAATTTCATGAATTGTTTTTAATAGCTGAATAGTACTCCATTGTGTAAATATACCATATTTTCTGTATCCATTCCTCCATTGAGGAACATCTAGGATGTTTCCAGCATCTGGCTATTATAAATATGGCTGCTATGAACATAGTGGAGCATGTGTCCTTATTACATGTGAGAGCATCTTCTGGGTATATGCCCAGGAGTGGTATAGCTGGGTCCTCAGGTAGTACTATGTCCAATTTTCTGAGAAACCACCAGACTGATTTCCAGAGTGGCCATACCATCTTGCAATCCCACCAGTAATGGAGGAGTGGTTCCTCTTTATCCACATCCTCACCAGCATCTGCTGTCACCTGAGTTTTTGATCTTAGCCATTCTGACTGCTGTGAGGTGGCATCTCAGGGTCATTTTGATTTGCATTTCCCTGATGACTAAGGATGTTGAACATTTCTTTATGCTCTTCTCAGCCATTTGAATTTCCTCAGTTGAGAATTCTCTGTTTGGAGAGATCTATTTGGAGTTCCTTAGAAGTTAATAAAAACCTAATGAAGAAAAAACAAAAAACAAAACCCAAAGTACTTTTGTAACCGTTACAAATGAAAGTGAAGACAAGGAAAAGCATACAAGGTCACCAGCCAGGATAGTATGAAGCCAAATGTGAACACACATCTGTTGGATACTAAAGAAAACAAACATTTTAGCATGATTGTATGATAGCTACAAGAAAGCATCAAGTGAAAAAATAAGAAAGTCCATATAAGAAAATTTCAACTATCTATATCAACAAGAAATATGCTTAAAGGAGATAACAAAAAAGGATAAAATTATCTTAGGAATAAGATTCAAAGTGGATACTTCCTTTCTTCTTTGTGATTATATGCCATTTTCTAAATTTGTTTGGTGAACACCTATCACTGCTATAAAGAGAAGCAAATACAATTTTTCCGAGCAATGTTTTTAGAAGAATAGCCTGTCAGGCAAATGAAGGTCAGAACAGATAGCTCAAAGTACAACAGCCAAGACATTGATTAGCAAGTGGTGAGTTATCAAGAAACTAGTTTTATAGGAAAGCCTGAACAGAAAAACAAGGCATTTACCATGCATGTTTCATCAGAGTACACCTGTATCAAAGGTACCTCCAAAGCTACCCTATAGTCTCCACAATCAAAAAGGGAAACAGACAGAGGAATGACTCTCCTTTGGGAAGCCACACTGAGAGCCCGTCCTTCTAGTCACTCACTATGAATGCTTTGCTGCTGTGTATGTCTATATCTCACATATGTGCTTGACCCCTGGAACTGAGTTACAGATGGTTGTGAGCCACCATGTAAGTGGTAGCAATCAAGCCTGGGTCCTCTTGAAGAGCAAAAAGAGTTGACTGTTGACTGCTGTGCCATCTCCTCAGTCCTTTCCTTCTCTTTTTAAATAAATGCCAACACTGCTTCATGCTGGCTTGTCTTGAACTTCTTCCTGTAGTGTGGCCAAGCAACTGCTTTTTCTAAATGGTAAATGGAGGTCTCTGATAAAGAATTCTCCTGGCTCCTTTGGGTGACAGTTCTGGGCAGGAGCCAATCATTTCTCTCATTCAGATGATACATCAATACATATTCTCTACTAGAAATTCAGAGAAACAGATAAAGAAGACACACTGAAATACAAGTACTGAAGTAAAAATACCATAACCTTGTGCACATACGTCTGTTCAGTTATCCTTAACTTAGTAATATGAAAATTATGGAAAAGGTCACGGTAAAACTGAAATTTGAAGGTAAACAGCTTTAGGGAATTTCCAAACTTTAAGGCTTACTGTGTTATCAGCCACTATTGGATCGTTCCAGAAAAATCTCTGTTCATCATTCCAACAGTCTTCTGAGGAAACTATTACTTTTTTCATTTTATGAATTAGGAAACTGAAGCTGACAAGAAACAAGACACTATTCTGAAGTCCCAGCCTTCAACCCAGACATTAGAGACTCAATGTGACCTTCTCTCCTAGCCTCCAATCTATATTTGGTTATGTTCAGAGTTTGAATGGGAATGTAAAAGGACCAGAAAGCTGGGAGTATGAAGACATTGGAAGCCAAGCTCACAAGGATCCAAAAGAGAACAAGGATGCTATCAGGAACAGAGGTAGAGACCATTCATTGACATGCTAACAAAAGATCTGACTGCATTCTGACCTTAACCTGAGACCTTGAATGTAGTTGAGTCAAAAATTTCTGCCAGACTCCAAAAGACGAGCGAGATGGGACTGTCTAAGTTCTGAGCTCCAGATCCTGGAACAGAGCCAACAGTACTTGGTGTTTGCCTTGCTGTGTTTGTCTTGCTTTGGTCCTCATTATTTGTTATGTTCCCTTAGTCTCCTTTGCAACAGCAATGTTTACTCCATAAATGCATAATTAGAAGGTAGACGTATGCTTAAAAAGAACAGAGACTGGCAATTAAAATTCTGGCCGCTCAAAAGAAATTTTGGATTGCTGGTTCAACTGGAGGTCAGCATGCAGATGAATGCAAATCGATCCATTCTTATCTCCTTGTACTAAGCTCAATTCCAAGTGGATCAAAGACCTCCACATAAAACCAGACACACTGAAACTAATAGAAGGGAAACTAGAGAAGAGCCTTGAACATATGGGCACAGGGGAGAATTTCCTGAACAGAACACCAATAGCTTATGCTCTAAGTTCAAGAATTGACAAATGGGACCTCATAAAATTGCAAAGTTTCTGTAAGGCAAAGGACACTGTCAAAAGGACAAAGCGGCAGTCAACAAACTAGGAAAAGATCTTTACCAACCCTATATTCCACAGAGGGCTAAAATCCAATATATACAAAGAACTCAAGAAGTTAGACTCCAGAGAGCCAAATAACCCTATTAAAAATGGGGTACAGAGCTAAACAAAGAGTTCTCACCTGAAGAATATCGAATGGCTGAGAAGCACCCAAAGAAATGTTCAACATCCTTAGTCATTAGGGAAATGCAAATCAAAACAACCCTGAGATTCCATCTCACACCAGTCAGAATGGCTAAGATCAAAAACACAGGAGACAGCAGGTGTTGGCGAGGATGTAGAGAAAGCGGAACACTCCTCCACTGCTGATGGGAGTGCAAGCTGGTACAACCACTCTGGAAAGCAGTCTGGCGGTTCCTCAGAAAACTGGGCATGACACTCCCGGAGGATCCGGCTACACCACTCCTGGGCATATACCCAGAGGCTTCCCCTGCATGCAATAAGGACACATGCTCCACTATGTTCATAGCAGCCTTATTTATAATAGCCAGAAGCTGGAAAGAACTCAAGATGTCCCTCAATGGAGGAATGGATACAGAAGATGTGGTATATTTACACAATGGAATACTAATGTGCAATTAAAAACAATGAATTCACGAAATTCTTAGGCAAATGGTCAGAACTTGAAAATATCATCTTTAGTGAGGTAACCCAATCACAAAAGAACACACATGGTATGCAATCACTGATAAGGGGATATTAACCCAGAAACTCGGAATACCCAAGATACAATTCACATATCAATAGATTTCCAAGAAGAGGGAAGGAGAGACCCCTGGTCCTGGAAAGGCTGGATGTAGGGGAATGCCAGGACAGAGAAGCGAGAGGGGATTGAATGAGGAACAGGGGGAGGGAAGAGGGCTTATGGGACTTTCGGGGAGGGAGGAACCGGGAAAGGGGAAATCATTGGGAATGTAAATTAAAAAAAAATATAGAAAATAAAAAAACTACAGGGACTTTTGAAATTGTACTGAATCTGAATATAATTATCGTATTAGAGGGATATGAGATTTTGGTGTCAAAGGGTGGAAGGTTATGGCTTAAAAGCAGTACACTTGAGTGTCATGTTGACAAAGTGCAGTTATCACAGTTAAGACTGCCAACTTGACATGACCTAGAATCACACAGCAGACACACTTCTGAGCATGCCATTTCTTTGAGGGAGTTTCAGACTGAATTAAACTGAAGTGAGAGGATCCACCCAAAATATGGGTGTACTAGGCCACAGGCTGGGGTCTTGGACTAAATAAAGGAGGGCGAGCTGAGCAGCAGCACTCGCCCTTCTCCTCACTAGGCGGCAGTATGACTAGCTCCTCAGGCTCCTCTCACTATGCTTTCCTGCCAGGATGGACTATACCCTGAAACTGTGAGGCACAACAAAGCTTTCCTCCGTAAGTTGCTTCTTCTCATGTATTGTCACAGCAAGAAATGTAACACTAGTATAGGCCAGAGACTCACCCTGCAACTCAGTTCATCAGATGCAAAGACTGACATCTGAATAGTACAGTATTTGTCATCAGCTAAACAGAGGAGAACTGAAGGTCACAAACTGTTGTTTAAGATTTTTAAATATACTTAATGCTGAACTTTCCCCACTAAGTGTGACTAGAAGATAGAATGAAGGATTTCTTGGAAATATATATGCCACTTAGTAACAATGAAGACTTTCTATATAAATTTGAATAACACAAAACCATGAATTTGTTCAGTAATGAGATCATGTCAATTGTCACTAAATTCTATCTACTTAAAGGGGAACAAAATACTGTATAATTTTCTTGACACAATGTCCCAATCACATGACTAGTTCCCAATTGGTGTAAATTCTGAAGCACGGGGATATCTCCAAGGACAAGAGGAAGAGAACAACATGGTCCTTGCAAAACTGTTACATCTATAGGAATGGCTACAGATTTAGCTGTATGAAGTCCCAAGCACTCTGAAATTATACCACTTGTTTGAACAGTCCTGCCAACTGGAGCTCTACTCTTTCCCAGATAGATGTTCCTCTTGCAGCTTTGGAAACCTAAGCAAGCTAACCCTCTATCCTGCACTGACAATGTCTCCTCTCCAATATGCAAATATGTTCAAGATTTTTGCTTTTTGAAGGGAAGAGAAGCTTTTCTTTGATGTAGCATCCACCCACCCCTAACTACAGCTCCCAACTACACTCCTTCCCAAAGCTCTGCACAATTCTGCACACAGCCCTCTCCATTTTCCTGCCTCCTTCTATTCACTTGTAATTCATTACACTGTCTTTTTCTCTATACTCTTTGGCAGGTGCCCTATGTCTTCTACAGCCAGGGAGAGCTTTACAGAATTTTTCTGTTATAAAGAAAGTATTTCTTTTAGCTCATGGTTCTGGAGGTACAAGGTCAAGAATCTGCACCCTGGTGACAGTCTTCTTTGTTGCAGACCTACTGGCCACCAAGTCATGAGGGAGCAAAATCCATACTTGCGACTCCTGAAATCTCTTGACTTGCTGGTAGCCTGTATCTCATCTGCACTTTCCCATAGTCAGCAGACACCTTACTGGCCAGGTTTCTTTGTGCCTTCATTTCTCTTAAATTTTCTTAAAACTTTGCTGGCAAGTAAATGGAAAACATGCCCATAGTATATCCCATGGGCTACTTCCTGGCTTGTACTTATCCTTCTCCCTTCAAGACAAAATGGAAAGACAGGGAGCATTAATGAGAGGGCATAAAAAAGGAAAGGCCCATCAAGCTCAGGATCTGTTTCCAAACAACTGACCACTTCAATTTTGAGGATTTTGTTTTCTTTTCTGAGAGAGAAATATTTCAAACCATAATGCTGAAACTGCTAATGAGCCACACCTGAAAGGCCAAAGTGTGTCACCTTCAAGTTTTCCATTATTCCTTTTCCATTGCCAAGCAGCACTTTTCTTAGGGAACTGTCTTGGCATATGTATAGAGAACACTGACCATTTTTGACCCATGTTTTTATTTTACTAGGCTGTAAAACTATAAAGTAGCTCCCAAACCACCTTACAAACTCATTAAAGGAAAGTTCTTAAAATATAAGTAAGTATTCCAAGCCAGGGATGTGGATAATACTTGTGAACTCGAACTCTAAAAGCTGAGGATCACCATGAGTTGGAGGCCAGTGCAGGCTACAGTATGAGTCTTGCATAACAAACAAACAAACCAAGCTACAATAAAGGTAGGTCCATTATCCACAACGTAGGGTGTGATGGTTTGTATTTGCTTGGCCCAGGGAGTGGCACTATTAGGAGATGTGGCCTTGTTGGAGTAGGTGTGTCACTGTGGGGGTAGACTTAAGTCCCTCATCCTAGCTGCCTGAAAGTCTACCTCCTCATAGTAGCCTTCAGATGAAGATGTAGAACTCTCAGCTCCTCCTGCACCATGACTGCCTGGATGATGCCATGCTCCTGCCTTAATGATAATGGACTGAACCTCTGAATCTGTAAGACAGCCCCAATTAAATGGTGTTCTCATAAGAGTTGCCTTAGTCATGGTGTCTGTTCACAGCAGTAAAACTCTAAGACGTAGAGAAAGGGATTTAAGTTAGATAGATGCCTGTAACTCAAATGGAGGAATGAGAGAACCACAAGCTGTCAGCTGTCTTCTGACTTCCATGTAGATGCTGTAAAATGTACACAGCCCTCATAAATATTTTTAAAATTATAAGAAATAGGCCAAAACATTTTTTAATAATCTTCTGATCCCACCAAAGAAACTTCAAAAGTCAACAAAATTATATATAACTATTGTTAAGACACTTAAATGCAATTGAGAGACCCACATTTATATGTACACACCTCTCCTCCTAATGCCCACATTTCAATCTACCTAGATTTTAAGTAATAAAACATTAAATATTAATAAACTGAAGCTTTACTTCATAGTCACTCATCCCTCAATTGTCTTCTGCAGCCTACATCAACATCCTTGGGCTTCACCTGAGTTCTCTAGAAAAACCTGTCAGGCTGCACAACTACAGGTTTGAGCTGGGCCTCCAGCTGCCACTAACCCAGAACTTTGCCTCCATCCCAGAACTCTCTTCTAGGCTCAAGACCAGGAACTTAGCTAAACATCCATTTGGAGAGCTCAGTCAAATGAGTGAGATCCTGTTCATTCAACTCTATTTTTTCTGCTATTCACTGAAATACATAAAAATCCCCTCTCTCAGACACTCTCACTGCTTACAACATAGCTCTAAGGCAGCACTGCCACCTGAATCTCTCTCAACCACCATCTCTTCTCTTTAGTCCCATTATCATAGGCTGGCTACAAGGCTCTCATCAAGAGCAGCTGTCATCATCAAGTCTTTCTAGGGATTGCAATGCAAGACACAGTTTATAGTGTTGTGTTCATACCCACAGTTTGCAGCAGCTAAATCTCAGGAATGGAATATTCTGAGGCTTGATGTGGCCTGTTCTAACTCTGCAATTGAAAACAATGAATTCCGAAATTCCTAGGCAAATGGTCAGATCTTGAAAATATCATCCTTAGTGAGGTAACCCAATCACAAAAGAACACACATGGTATGCAGTCACTGATAAGGGGATATTGACCCAGAATCTCGGAATACCCTAGACACAATCCGCATATCAATAGATTTCTAAGAAGATGGAAGGAGAGACCCCTGGTCCTGGAAAGACTGGATGTAGGGGAATGCCAGGACAGAGAAGCGAGAGGGGGTTGAATGGGGAAAAGAGGGAGGGAAGGGGGCTTATGGGACTTTCGGGGAGGGAGGAAACGGGAAAGGGGAAATCATTTGGAATGTAAATTAAAAAAAATAAATAAAATAAATAATTAAAAAAAAAAAGAACTCTGAGAGGCACCTGCTCACATCATACTTTACTTTTTGTTAAATCTTAATATTATACCTGTATCTCCAGACTGTAACAAATTTCCTTTTTACGTTTATGAAACACGAACCTGTATATTTAAATATGCATCCTAATGATTCTAACATACACTTTCACATCTATCTATCTATCCATCCATCCATCCATCCACCCACCCACCCACTCACCCACCTACCTACACACATAATATATCCATTAACATTTGTGGGCATACTTTGTGCCTGGTGTCAAATTAATGGTTTTACATACATTATTTTGCTTCATGCCTTCTGTAGGTTTTTAGGGAAATTCTATCATGCACCTCTTTTTGTGTGTGATGCGAGCACCTGTGTGCAGATGTGATCACCTGTGCAACACATAGTATGGAGGCTGGAGTAGGACGCTTGACAGCTCTATCACTTCCCACGCGATACTGACTTGAAGCTGAGTGTTTTCCTTACAAGTTCCCTGCCTAATTCCTCAGTGCTTTTTGAATATCTGAGCTAAAGTCTTTTACAACAAGCTCTCATACACACCGAGCCATCTCTCCTAACCCTGCATGTGTTTCAAGTGAGCTATTGAGGGCTACCACAAATCTATAACCTGCCCAAAGTGGCAGAATTAGTACTCAAACTTTCTAAGTCACATGGGACTTAAAAATATTGCCACTGGGTACCCTAAAAGCTTAAGCACGCAGAGAACTCTGTTTATGACGACATCCAGAAGACACACAGAGCAGCCAGCTGCTGGGGGAACACAATAAATACCTTGCTCGCCATACTCCTGTGGAAAATCAACATTTCAAAGTCACACCTACCCAGTTCTTCACTGCAACACTTTGCTTCCTCAGTCTAGTCATGTTCTATATGTCACAGGCATTTCAATCAGAGTCCTGGGGCAATCAGTGCTACAGCTGAATAGATAATTTCATGGAAGCTCTATTGCATTTAATTACAAACCGAAAGTAGCCAAATAGTAAAATGATCTTACTTGGCAAAGACACAAATATAGTTTTGAAGTGCATACTAATGTGTGTTATAAATGATTACAAATAGCCCAACCTGTAAAGACCAAGACAACCTGTAGAGACCTAGAGGCATTGAGCTTCTCATTACAGTGCAATCTAATACTGAGCAAACTCATGAGTAAAAAGGTGAGTCCCTTCTCCACATCAGCATTTGCCTCTGTGCATAGGTGAACTCAGAACTATACCAGAAAGGCAGGGTTCACACAAAAGAATCTGGGCCTCAGATTAGCACTACATTTTAAAGCAACTCCTCGACTGAGCATTTTAAACAGGATTTTTCTGGTTCTTGATGACCCCCTCCCAAAGCGTGAGAGCTCTTAATAACCTGCTGCCACTTATGAAAAACAAGTCTGCAGAGGGTCTCAGAGCAAAGTCCTAGCTGCCTGCACCCACCTGGTTTGTGTACAGAAAAAAAAAGGCTGTGTGACTGTATGTACAAGAAGCAAAGGCCTTGTGTGAATAAAGACCAGACAGCACTAAGACTAAGGGGTTCCTTGGTGTCAGCTAGGTGTCCCCAAGGCCAAGAGGAAATTCCAGAACCATTCTGAAACATTTCTGCAGCACTTTCCCGAAAGAAAGGCAGTCACTGAGGGCAATGGCTGACATGGATAACTTTTAGTTTATAGTTTTGCTAACTATAAAAATAACAGTTATAAAAGTTACAAAGTAGGTCCAGGGAGACAGTCAATAGGTAAAGCATTTGTGAGCACAGAGGTTTAGATCACCAGAATTCACACGTTAATACTACAGAGGTGTGGGAGACAGGGGAGCCCAACAGCAAGCTGGGTACCCAGAGTATCTATATCTGTAACTCTCTGGGATCAACTGAAACCCTGTTTCAATGATTAAAGTGGAAACTGATTGAAGATGACTCCTGACATCAACTTTGGATGTCTATACACACCCAAAATACATTCTCACCCCCTCCCATGCACTTATACGCATGCATGCACACTACGCATATACACATAAAAAATAAGTAATCAAGTATAGTGATGCATACCTCTAATCCCAGCATCCTGGAGGTTTAGGGAGGAAGACCAAGAGTTCAAAGTTAGCAAGGCTACATAGCAGGAACTGTACATCATCCCCTAAGAAAAGAAGTTATACTGAAGTATAAAATTCCTCTGTACTAATGCTACACTGCATCCACCCAGGAGCACTATGCTCTGTAGCTTACAGCAGAAATTCCACCTCTTGTTACTCTTCTTTTGAGCTCTCATCCTCTTCACGCTGATATAAATAAGCATTGATCATTCAAAACTTAACATTCTCTTTATTAGTACATTCTCACTTCAGGTGCTGTGGTGAATTGAATGAGAAAGGACCCCACAGGCTCATTGATCTGAAAGCTTGGTCACTAGGGAATGGCTCTATTTTAAAGGATTAGGATCTTGTTGGAACAAGTATGCCACTGGATTTGAGGTTTTCAAAAGCCCTAACCAGGCCCAGTGGCTCTCGTTCCTGCTGCCTGGGGATACAGACATAGAACTCTCAGCTACTTCTCCAGCTCTGTGTCTTCCTGCTTGCCCCCATGCTCCCTGCCACAAAAGCAATAGATTAAACCTGTCAAACTATAAGCATGCCCCAACTAAATGCCTTCTTTTATAAGAGTTGTATTGGTCATAATGTCTATTCATAGCAATAGAACATTGACTTAGACAAGTACCTTGTACAGAGTTGTACTTATAATACATCATAAAACCAGAGTTAATATCTATTTCATCGGCTATAGTAATAGCATAAATTCACCAGTCTCCAGTGGGGAGTTGTTACAAATGGCGTGATGAAATCCCTAATTCTTAAACATGTATTCCCAGTATTACTTGCTTGGAATGGAATCCCTAAGTCAAATATGAGGAATTTAAACATCTGCCTTCCAAGCAAGTTGGACCAATGTTTTGTGGGTCAACTTTGTTATCCATAGTTCCGATGCAATCAGGCCTATCCAAGGTTCGGGGTTATTCAAGTGAGGAGTTTTTCAGAAGCGCAGCTGTGCAGTGACACTGAGCTGACCACCTGCACACACCAAGGGTACCGCAGCTTAGGACAACAGTTCCACAGCTACAGCAGATTCTCTTCTCTGCCAGAGAACTCAGCAAAGGCTAAGTGAGAACTCACTGTACTGTTTCTGTTTTGTTCCTGTAATTCATGTTTTCCTAACTGGTACAGATACAAAGTAATGTGAATTAGAAGTCACCTAAACTCACACCTAAAAGCAAATGGACTCTCAGCAAAGGCTAAAAGCACAGATGACTATGAAAACCTGAATGTTTTATACTTTCTCCGGCCTACCTTCATGCATTATATACATAAAATACATTTTATACATACATTTTAAATACATTTTATACATAAAGTTCTCAGCTAGCCTCTTGTAAAAGTAACATGACTGAACGCTACCTATGACATGTGTCAGCTGGGTGACCCTGAGACTCAGTAATCTCTCTCTCTCTCTCTCTCTCTCTTTCTCTCTCTCTCTCTCTCTCACACACACACACACACACACACGCACACGCACACGCACACACACACACACACGCACACACACATACACACGAGAGATGATCCTTTAAGCAGCAAATGAGGAAAGAGAAAGCATTCCGTGAGCTACAAGTTACTGTACAAAAGCACGAGCACATCAGAGCACCTATGGTGATCTGGGAACAGCTTTTGTACTCTCTAAATTCAGTTCATCCTAAACCTACTTTCATGAAGCTGGAAAGAACCTTTCTGGCAGATGGGAAAAGCATACTTGCAATGTGACAGCAGAGGAAGTCTCTGACCTACCAGAATACATTACTACAAGCATGGGATCTAGCTGAAGATATACAGCCTGTGTCATTTCCAAGAAGAGGGGATGCTATCCAAATGCATCCAAAAAGGAGAGGATGCAAGCTGGATGCTATCTGAAGGACTGCCACTTCATGTTCTACTGTATGGTTTCTAACTGAAGAATAAGAATATCTGAACATCGGCTCACTGTATTCTTTCTGAAGTTGAGAAGACACAAGTTTCAAATGGTATCTATGGAAACACTCTGCCGTCTTCAATCACTTACCTAAGCAGTAATAAAGCAGAGCAAAGGTCTTTGTCAGAATAAAGTTCCTCTCAAGTATCTCCAAAGACTCACAGAAACCAAACTGGCATGTGGTACCATTCAAAAAAAAAAAGGTGTGTGTGTGTGTGTTCTAGTAAAGTTTTAATTACAGTGCATTACATTTACCTGCTGCTTGTAACAGTAGCCCAGTTTACATCACCCTCACACCAAGCTTCTTCCAGAATAAAGTCATTATAAAAATGAATACCAACAGAAAGCAGAACCACTCAAGGAGAGCTGGTTATTCTGTTAAGTGGAGTAAAGCACACAAAACACTCTTAAGGATGGTACGCAATTCCAACTGATTCCGTAGTTTCAAATACTAAACAATGCAACTCTATTTTAATGTGTCTTAGAAGGGCCCTTCCTCTACACAGTGTTTGTTTGTTATGACAGCATTTCACTGTGTAGCTCTGTCTGGATGACCTGGAATTTCTAATGTATATTATCAAGCTGACCCTGAACTCACAGAGATGCCCCAGCCTCTGCCTCCTGGGTGCTGGGATTAAAGGCAAGCAATACCAATATTTACAGAAGAAAAAAATATACAGTTGAGAGAGATGCCATCACTTACATAGATACATCTAAAAGACTTTTTGTTGTTTTGTTTTGGATGCTGGAGTGCAGAAATCCAGCCAATAGCCTCCAGTATACTAAGCACTCATCTGTCCCAAAGCTAAACCTCTATCTCCAAAATACTTTCTCGTGAATGGCAAAGTTCTTTTCCATAACTTAGCACTTAAAATGGAAAGGTAAATTAATAAAGTAAACAAATAATGGCTTTCTCTCTCAAAGAATGATGCTTCAGAAAGTCTTCTCTTCTTGGTCCCATCAATTCTATACCAAAACTAATAAAGTACAAAAGTACATTTTTTAAAAAAAGTAAGATATTTCTACCATTTTTATTTGCTTTATGTGTCAATTAATTATGCTACTTCCACTTAACTCTGTCAATGATTATGACCGAAGAAGCATTACAAAATAAGACCCAGGGGTCAGAGGTTATAGAGTTTGTAGTCAAATGTAATCAAGCCAGTTCCTGACATCCAACTGCAGCATAATACCTGCTTCAAACACTATCTAGATAAAACTGAGGCTGAGGAATCCTGGTTAGTCCTTGAGGGGCTAACCACCAAGACTGACACCTGAGAACCCACTTGAAGGAGAGAACTGAGTCCTGCAACAAGCTATACACACCCACACACCCACACACACGCGAGAGAGAGAGAGAGAGAGAGAGAGAGAGAGAGAGAGAGAGAGAGAGAGAGAGAGAGAGAGTCACATACACATGCTCGAAGTGGCACAAACGCCATAAACACAATAAACAGTAAAATAAAATAGTGGCTAAATGTCCTACAAAGGGCTATTGAATCCTGGAGTCACTAGACTACATGGAAACGATTCCAGAGAGCAGGTAACCCAAGTCAGTAAAAATACAAAATTGCTTAAAAGAAGAGGTTTGGAGCAGGAGTGATTATTGATTTTTGAGACAGGGTTTCACATGGTCCACAGTGGTCTCAAACTTCTGACTCTCCCGCCTCCACCTGGTATTACAGGCATGAGCCACCATGACAGTTTATGTGTCACTGGGGATGGAACCCAGGGCTTCCTGCATATTATTTACTGAGCTACAATCTCAGTGCCTAGGCAGGGTTTTGGAGTTTCTACACAGAGATCTCCACTACTTCCTTACTCTGCAACTTGATGACTTGTGGCAGTTAACTTATCTTCTCTATACTTTGGCTCTCCATCTGCAAAATCTGAAGATGGTTGTCTATCTCATATAAACGCTATGTGTACTAGTAAAAACTCACTAGATCTGGAGCAAAAACCCTTTCCTATCATTCAGGAGACCTTGAGGGTCCATTCCCAGCACTTGCAAAATAGATAGACCGACCGACAGACAGACAGACAGGCAGGCAGGCAGGCAGGCAGGCAGGCAGGCAGGCAGACAGACAGACAGACAGACAGACAGACAGACAGACATTTAAAAAGGAAGTAAACAAACAAAAAACTCCACCTTACTGGAGACTGAGAACAATGCTTGATCCACAAAAGTGACTATCTCTGTGTAGATCATTAGGAAAGAACACTGTTCTGATTGGACTCAAAAGGCCCAGTTGCACATACCAGGGTAGAATGAAAAAGAAAAAAAATCAGGATAGGCTGTTAGCATTAGTATCCTAAAGGAGATCAGTGGACGGCTTAGGGAAAAAGTAGTCCTTTGAAGGATCCTGGTTCATGGAGTCTAGGTAAGAGAATGCCAAGCAAGGAACATTTGGAAAAAAGACCAATGGACCCAAACAGAAATCACTCACTTCTTCTAAATATATGTGGATGCAAAACAACTCAGGGCTCTGAATGGAGATCTAATGATGGCTGACCAGCAGTGCTTCTTCCGAGTTTTGAGCAATAAGCATCGTTGAGTGGCCGGGGGCAGTTATCATGTATACCACAGGAATCTGGGGTTTGTGAGCTGTTAAAAACATCCATGATATGTTAAGCATAACCCTGCCTTTGACCCAACCGGCATTATAGAGAAGAGAAGACAGGAAAGAGGTCATCAAACAGAACCATGGAATGGCAGCTGTTCTCCCCTAGGCCTCAGGCTGTTCCGCATCCTGGATCTAAAAGCTAGCCTTACAGAAGAGTAGCACTGTCTTAAATCAGAAAGGGTTTGTTATAATAAATGGGAGAAATAAACAGTAATACACAAACTTACACTCCAACCATGACTCTGTAAGACTTGGCTTAAAATGCTTCAAATGGCATTTTTTTTTTCACCTGGGCCAGCCAAACAGTTCCAGTAAAATTTTGAGAAGAACTAAATTCCATCAAGTCTTTGAGTTGCACTTGTAAATGGGTCCCCATTCCATTCACATTTCACTTAGCTGTGACAGCCAAAACTGGCAAATAAAAGCTTTTGTATATATTACAAAAGCCTCAAACACAAAGAAAACAAAACACTAGAAAAGTTCCCTTCTTCGACATTTAGAAGAGCTTGTCATTTTCAAAGGAGGCTGAGGTAAAGTGGGGAGATCTTCTCCAGAGCCCCTGAGGGATGGAGAAGCTGATCCTGGGCTCTACACTCTGGCATTTACCTTACTGGCTTATCAAATCATTCTAATCATACCCCAGCCATATTATCTATTTTTAGTTCTCATAGTGAAGATATGCAGAATGACTGATATTCACCAAAATGCTATCTACACCAAATCTGAGGTTCAAAAACTTCATGGCAGCCTCCAGGGTTTCAAGAAACAAAGGGAATCAGAAACAAGAATGGAATGAATCCAGGAGTACTGTTTCTACGGGCCATCACCCTTGTGTGCTAAGGCACCCAGGACTGAGACTTTATAAATACTCTGCTTGCCATACGGCAGAGAAGGAACTGCTCAGCACTACTATGTTCCTAGGGAAAAATGAGATGAGAGATGTGATGCAGACTTCTACAGGAAATGAAGCACCTTAAGCAAAATCCTCTGTAATATACATACCAAGCTGAATATTCCTTATCCGACACCATATATTTTGGTTAGAACTAATTAAAATAATTTCATATTTTAGGTGGCTTTCAATTCAGGGATATCTGAAGACTTTCCTTATCACACAGCCTTATCTGAAAACCCAAATGCACTGGTATGCCCCAGAACCATACTATGCTGTCTCAGTGATTTCCCCAATAACCTTCCATTTCTGCCAGGATTCTCCTGCTAGTTCAGGTTCCCACTAGTCATATTGACATTTTCGTCATTCCTCTGTTCACGGGGCACTCAGCATAATGATCACATTAGAGAGACTGCTTATTCCTTATCTACTTGTAAACCATGACTTTCAAAATCATAGCATAGCATGTGGCGTATGGCACTAACACCAAGCATATGGAAACACTCACTCTCAAGCAAATTTCAAAATCATAGCATAGCATGTGGAGTATGGCACCAACACCAAGCATATGCAAACACTTACTCTCAAGCATCCCCTTCTGTGGAGGAAGAACAGATAGGTCCAAATAACAACATAGTCTACCATTCCAGCTTCACCTCTTCCTCCTGACCAGTATGCCTCCTAAAAGTGCTATCTGCTATCCTCTCCCTCCCTGCAAAACCATGTGTTTCGTCAAATTCAAGGTCTCTGTTCCTGTTTTTCCCTAGCAACAATGCTCAGCTTAATCCTGGTTGCTCACTTTTTTGTGCAGCCTTTGCAGCAGCATCTGTCTTGAGCTATGCTCCTCTCCTACTCCCTTTAGCATGTGGATATTGTGAAGCTGCACTTCAGAGTTCAGTTAACATTTCCCCTTCCCTGTTAAGGACTCTTCTGACAGAGAACTGAGCTACTCCTTTCTACCGATGGAGTAGAAGGCATGCTGCTAACTCTCAACATCACAAATACACCAAATATGCCAAATACACACAAATATACCAAAGATGGTATATTCTGAGACATTCCCAGGCTAATTTACTCCTTCCTAAAATTTATGCCTGTAGGTAACCACCTCCTCCACCCATGTGTGAACATGTGGCTTGTTTCTAATCAACAGAACATGACATGTGTGTCACCATGTTGACAGTGACTTCCATCTTGCCAGCATACTCCCTCATGGGCTTAGTTACATGAAACAAGCAAGGCACCTAATGCCATCCAAAGCAGCCTAACTACAGCCCTCTAACAATATTAAAAAAAAAAAATCCTATATCCTTCTGACTCCAGGTTTTACTGGATCTAACCAACCCAGAGTTAAAAATGTCACCAACTAGCCCTTGAAACCTATAGCAGAAATGGTTCCATTTTGGTGGAGTTTCCAATGTATTTGAGAAGTTCCCTGATGGAAGATGGAGATGGCTCAGTCAGTAAGCTGGCTGCTGAGCAAGTGTGAAGATATGAATGTGACTGTCTGAACTAGTGCCGGAATGATGGAGTCAGGCAGATCCCTGAGGTCTCTGGCCATCCACCCTAGCATAATTGGTGAGTCACCTCAAAAAGCAAACTTGACTTCTGGTACACATCCACTCAAACACATGTATAAGCTGTGTATACATACAAAATTAAAAAAAAAAAATAGTGCCATAACTTATGGCTTCCTTTTATTCTACATCTATAAAATCTTCATGGCACCCCCCCCCTTTTTTTTTCCCCATTGGAAAATGGTATTTGGGGCAACACGAATATGTATCCCTGAGAAAGTTACTCATGTTGGGCTTCAGAACAAACTCTCCCTACTTTCTTTTTAAGAACTGTGTTTTATACAGACATTAAAACTGTCCTTGGGCTTTTCTGGGGTCTATTTCATTGATCTCAGTCATCCATGCCTTACTTGTTGGCAATCAATCAAACTTTAAGGTTAGCTGAATCTTGATCTATGATTACCAGATTGTTGTTTCAAGTATATGTACTTTCAAAGAATGGGCTTCAAACTCTTGTCCCATATCACAGCCACAGCAGCAATAGTCACTGGGAGCTCACTTTGTCTTGATACCTTTAAGCAGTGTGGCACACTTGGCCAATAGACATTAAAAACTGTTTCCTCATCCCTGCCCTATGGCTTGGCTCTGGCTCTCCTACATTCCTTCCTGTCATAGGGAGATTTATCTCTAACCCAGCAAGGACTCTCTTCTTCTGGGCCTTAAAAGAAGACATCTGGAGCCACAGCCTACCTACTGCCATCATGAACATGAGCAAGAAATAAAGGTTTATTCCTACCAGCTGTAAGATACCTATAATCAGGCAAAACCATTAAGGTTTTCCAGATCATTTAGACAAGACAGGTATCAAAGTGTCACCGGGAATATAAAATATTAGTATCATATTCACAGCTTTTCCAGAAATTATGTTAAATCATTGTAAAATAGTTCTTCAAATTGGTGGGAGACATATACCTCACTGTTTTTCAGATGTGGACTTCTTTTTACCCATGTTTTACACAAAACACATCTAACAACCTAACTTCAGCAACCAACACAGGCACTCTCTTGAATAGTCTCTGGGCTAGGTCATTCTAAGAAGGCTAAACTTTGCTAGCTTCCTTTTAAGGATTTCGGACTCTTCCGGCAGTGTACTTTCACTTCTGTCAAAATATGGAATTATATTTTCACAAAATACTTCAGACATGGCATAATCATGGGAAGAAATATAACAAAGAGCATCAAATAAGAGAAAGAAGCTATGTCTACAAAGACAGATTAACTGACTGGAATATCATTAATGAAGAGAGATTATAATATTACAGGTCCGCAGTCCAGTTTCAATTTACCTTGGGGTGTCTTTAGCCCTCTAAATAGCTATTGCCCCACCCTCACCCTCAACACTCTCCACCCTAATGCCAAGTCTAACAGAGAAAGCCAGACATAGCATCCTGAAAACCTACTTTCTTCAAATCAAAGGGTTAATAGGTATTTCCAGCTAGCATCTTAGTCCTAAAGCAGAGTTGTTCCCATCTTGTATTTAATTTTTTTCTACAGAATAAACCTCATCTTCTATTCCTTTGCAATGAAAGCTGCATGTTGTCTCCACACCATCATAATTTATTTAAACAATCCCTGGGCCCTTAGGATTTTTTTGTCCTGCTTCCTCTATGTACTGGCCCATAGATATGTTCCATGTATATATAAAGAACAGTATGAACTCTGGCTCTTAATTTTGCAGAACTACAGATTTGAGAGGCACATTTTTCATCTTAGACCCTCAAGGAATCATTTTACATGTGAGTGAAAACCAGAATATCCTAGCAAAACATCAAAGACAATGTGTGCAGGTTAAAAGGGTAGAAGGACAGTAGCTACCCTTTCATCATTCAGAAGACACTCAACCATGTTAATATTTCCAACCAACTTCCTAATTTTCTCTATGCTCTATTAGCCTTAAGTCCAGTACTGTAGACACTAAAACAGACTCTTCAGATTAGCAACTGTCACTTGGACTTCAGTAGAATGTAAACTTGTGCCCCAGTAGAAGAATCCAGTGATTCTGACAAAGCCCAGATAGAGAGACAGATCTCCAGAACATTTTGCAGCTATCCTTCCTGGCAATCCTCTCAAAACTGTGCCCCTTACAATTTCTCCCACAGAAATGACACCAGCTTCCAGGAATTCCAAGTTTCCTGAACCCTCATGAGTTGACTGCTGACACAGAGGCAATCTACAAGGCTCCCAGTTTCCTGTTTTCTCTAGCCTTACCTTGTAGCGTTTCTTCTCCATTTGTAATGATTTGAATATAAACTGACCCCATTCATTTGAAAGCTTTCTCTTGCTTGCAGCACTGTTTTCAGAACTATTTAGACAAGAACATTGAGAAGCGGAGAGCAGGGTTACAAGTCACTAGCACATGGTTGTGGATTGTATTCTCTTTGTCCTGCTTGCAAAACTAACCACCTCAAGCTTCTGCTGCCATAGCTGCATGCAGCTCCTAACATTAGGCTTTCTTTGGCAACTATGTCTTTCCCACCATGTTGGTCTGTATCCTCTTAAACTTAGCTAAAATATATCACTCCTCCCAACGACAAATACAGCCCCACTGACAATTTCTCAGTTTGTCTCAGTGTTTCTGTGAGCACATGCATTTTTTTCCCTTAGCTTCTGGGTCAGAAGGAATTTTTAAGAGCAAGTTTTCCCCTATCTGAGTTCCAGCTGATATGCAAACTGAGGCAGTTGCAGAAGTGGCTGTCAATGGGCACCTGTGAATGGCTCGGTCTCAACCAGTTCTCCAGCCCAGGGTTCTCATGCGTCTGCTCTCTCCTCCTAAAGGGCAGGACAGGGTGCAGAGTCCTTCCTTTGCTGTTCTATACCATTTGCAATGATTAAAAGTCACAGATTCCCTCACACACACTGGCAAGACAGTACAATAACATTCTTTTGACTTCTATTTTACATGATCCCAACATTTTCCAATACTGCCTCTTTGAGTTTGTTTTTCGAGTCAAGGTTTCTCTGTGTAAAAGCCCTGGCTCTCCTGGAACTCACTTTGCAGACCAGGCTGTCTTTGAACTCACAGAGATCTGTCTGCCTCTGCCTCCCAAGTGCTGAGATTAAAGGCATACACCACCACTACTAGCTACTACCTTTTGTTTTTTTCAAACTTAAGACTCGTATGAAATATCAGTTAAAATTTCAGTAATTTAAAAAAATTAGAATTATATTTTTCTGTTCTCAACTCTGTTCCTCAGCCTCTTGTTGCTGTACAGTTGTTTTTCAGCTTCCTGTAGTTTCTTCTCACTGACTCAGACTCTATCTTGTCTTGTGGTCTGGCACCCTGTACATGGCTGCTTCCTCATATAAGCAGACCAAAGCTGTGGTTGGCAACAATGGCTGGTGCCTAAATGCAGCATCCATTAGAAAACAAGGGGAATACCTTCACATCTACATCTAGTGACCTGGGGCTACCTGCTTTAGATCAGGGACCAGGCACAAAGGTTTGAAGGAATAAAGTGCCCCAGAACTTAGATGGGCGCCTCAGCAGACACTGACATGTCGAGTGCTGCCACCCTCATAAGTATTGGAGGTATAAGAGATTCTGGAGGCACGCAGTCTTCTTCATGAAATGTACTCTTTTACCTAGTAAGAAGCTTTACAATCAGCAAATTTGGTTTGTGTACTCACTTCAGAGTCTGGGTCAAGGTAAAAGACTATGATTTTGGTTTACATCAAAAGTGGGAAACATGAAGCTGGTGAGGTATATATATATGCCTTTAGTCCTAGCACCTGGGAATCAGACACAGGCAAAGTAAACAGCCATCTTGATCTACATAAGTTGCAGGAGAGTCAAGGCTACATAGTGAGTGTGAGCATACTGGCAATTCCACTGACTTGCCCCCAGGACTTAGCAATTCCTTCCATCATCACCTAACACCTGCCAGGTGTACCAGACATGTGTGCTACTGAATAAAAGAACTCCGCACTCCAGCTCACTCCCCTCCCCCCTCTCTGTTCTAAGTGTCTTCTCTGTGTGTCCTCTCTCAGACGTGCCCCTCTCTCTTTCTGCCTCCCCCTTTTCTCTGCCATCATGGCTCTGCTCCTATCTGTCTTGCCTGTCTACATGCCCACTCACCTGTCTCTACCCTTTTCCAGGCCCTCACTCTTCTCCTCTTCCCCCAGTAAACCCCTTTTACACCAGGATTGTTACACAGCGTAATGATGGCACATTACCTTGGCATGTGTCTACCATTGTACCCCCTTGTCACATTATATTTACAGTGAGATCCTGTCTCAAAATATAGGGAGGGAAGGGACTGCTTGTTCCATCATCTACATTCTTCAATAAAATTACATGGGTTTTAATTCTCTACTCAAGAAAACAAATCTTCCTCAACTTTGCCTTAGTTTTCGAGTGCAGCAAAAAGACACCAGGACCAAGGCAATTTACAGAAGAAAAGCATTCAATTGAGATCTTGTTTACAGTTTCCCAGGGGTGAGCCTAGACTTCCACAGCATGGAGAATGGCAGCAGCTGGACAGGTGTGGCACTGTGGCAGTAGCTGAGAGCATCCATCTGATCCACAAACCACAAAGGGGAGGGGGGAGTTCCTTTTGAAACCTCAAAGCCCATTCTCAGTAAAACAACTCCCCAAACAAGGCCTCATCTCCTAACCCTTCCCAAAAACACTTTCATCAATTAGGGACCAAGAACTTAATTATATGAGCTATAGAGGTCATTCACATTTAAGCCTATATTCTACCATAGGCATGTAGTTACAATAACAGAAAAATGCATTTAGTCCAACTTCAAAAGTTTTCCATAGTCCTTCAACTTCAACATTGCTTAAAAGTCCAAACTCTCTTCTGTAATCCCGTGTAAAATCAAAAAAGCAAATTACAAACTTCCAGCATACAGTGTCTGGAATATACATTACCATTACTATTTCAAAAGGGAGGAAGCAGGGCACAGTATGAAAATACTGAACCAAGGCAAGAACCTAAACTCAGCGGGACACACTCCAAATCCTTATAACTGTACGTCACAGGTTACTTCTCTGCTGGTGAAATGAGCTAATTCAAACCAGATTAGATTATATTAAAGGCAGATTTATTGCTCTAGGGCATGGTGGGTGAGTTTACTTGCACCAAGGACTGGGACCAGAGAAGTCACCATGGGGAAAAGGGAAGGAAGGAAGGAAGGAAGGAAGGAAGGAAGGAAGGAAGGCAGGCAGGCAGGCAGGCAGGCAGGCAGGCAGGCAGGCAGGCAGGCAGGCAGGCAGGCAGGAAGGAAGGAAGTGCATAGAGAAAAGAAGAGAGAGACCAAAATGTCTGAATTATATAGGGAAGAGCCTCTGGCAGGAGGGCAGCCCAGTCCCTGGGCTGGAAAGTTCAGGATTGAGAATAGGATTCGCCAGGCAGGGACTGAGGGATGCAGGGAGAACCTGAATGCCAGGTCTGCTTTGATATGTAAATATGCACCCCAGTTCCTTGTCTTGGTGTTGACACCAAACACTATTGTCTAAGGTCAAAGGGCTTACTTTGGATCTCTCACTCCTAGTTTTGGGGACTATAACAATTTCATCTCCTAGGCTGGTTCTATCCCTTGCATACAGCTAAACTCAGCAGACATCCTCAGGCTCTGGCATCTCAACACATCCCAGGCTTTACTTTCACATCTTCCTTCACACAGTGGCCTCTCTGAGTCTCCCTGGCCACACACCTGGCCTTGGTGGCCTTAACGATTCCACAACCCTTTACTTCTTTTTTACACTAAATCCAGAACCATGCAGCATAATGTCAACCAGTGACACACCTCCAACAAGATCTCATCTCTTGATGCTTCCTAAAATATTTTCACTAACTAGGGACCAAGCCTTCAAATACATGAGCTATCTGGGCCATTCTCATGTGGCTCAGACTGGCCTCTAATTCATAGCCACTCCCTTGCCTAAGCCTCCTAAATACTGAATCTGGAAAAATCCTGCAGGGCAGGAGAATCACACTTTACAGTGAAACATCCACAGAACTCAGTAGCACTTCAAAGAGGCTCATGTGTAGGTGCAGAACCTAATTACAATCTAGTCCCCAAACAGCTATTCTCTGAATTGCCCACCTCGGTATCTGACCCATGTCAGCTTTGTTACAAATAACTGAAAACTTTCTGGAATCTAATAACTTCACAGACCATTGGCCTCTACCAATCAAAAGCCTAAGAATGTAATCAGATAATATCTGAGGGTACAACAAAGATGTCCAGACTTTCCTTTATCTTATTGGAATATGGAAACAGGTAACTTGAATTTGAGTTAGCAGGCCATGGTCACTCATATTTGACTCCGAAATAAACTAGTTCTTTGAAATGTGGTTTTACACTGATACATGTACCAATACATCTCACAGTCACGCTAAGTTTGAGTAAAAAACTATTCAGAGGGACAAAAGTTGTCTTTGCTTGAAATAACTAACCCTGTGTACTGTGTACTGTATGGAAACACCACTTGTCAATAAAAAGCTGACTGGTCAATGAGCTGAAGCATGATTAGAGGATAGGGCACCCAGTAGAAAAGATTCTGGGATAGAGACAGACCGGTGAAGGAGATTCCCCTCAATTCTGAGGAAGATGGATGAAACTGAGGAGAGGTAACCAATCACATGGAGTGACTCAAAATAGAATAAATAGGATAACTGAGTTACAAGCTAGTGAAACAAGCCAGAGCTTTTGGCCTAGGCAATTATTCATAATAATTCAATTCATTGTCAGAGTAGTTATTTCATGAACTTGGGGGTAGTGGAAAAGCCCACGGCTTTACACCCCCTCTCCAAAAGGAAAAACCATACTTTGGGATAAAAATCAAGCTTGCTTCCAGCAAAGCAATTTTATTTTTATTTTTATTTTTCTATGGTTATTCAAAAGTGCATTCTGGCCTTGTCACTTTATCCAGACTGTTGAGGTCACAAAGCCCATTCAAAACTGAGACTTATGTCAGAAGTGACTAACAGGCACAGTACCTGTTAGCAAGGATTAGAACTCCAAAAAGTCAGTGTGCCCCAAGACCAGTTGTCATGTGAGAATCATAACCACAACCCCATGGCTCTAATAGAACCACACACGGCTCTGGACTCTGTAGGAAACAACACATTCAAGTACCAGAACATGGTACAAGAGCTGACACCCAGTCTGGACCTATTGTCTGAGCTCAGGAGTGCATACTGTGAAAAGAGAACATTCACTCCCCTGGTTGTTCTCTAACCTGCATGCCACTGCATGTGCACACCACACACAAACAAAACATAAAGGGAAACGGTTTTTACATTTACAAAAGATTTGGTTTTTAAAACCAATTACCCTTCTCCCCTTCTCTAAAGGCTTTTTAAAAAAAAAAAACAAAAACAAAAGTCAGTTGCTTACTTTTTCAATCAAATGAGAACTTTTAAAAGTTTAACTACCAGGCTTTTCACAAAGACAGGAAAATTGAAAATGTTAACAAGGAAGTTGGGAAAAGAATTTATTCCTGAGTTGTCTTTCAGGCTTCTCAAAGTGCAGGAATTAATGAACTAAAAAGCAAGCAGAAAATCAGGATGCAATCTAGAGTCTCTAGGAGAAAGAGCAGCAGCATCTAGGAAGCAGCAGGTACTGCACACCTCCCCAGAAGTCAGTAACACTGTGCTGTGAGGGTTCACTGCCCCAGTTAATGGAAGAAGATGGCATACAAGGTACATCGGCCTAGGAGCAAAAACAGGCATACAAACAAAAACCTAACTCACATCTGCCACCCAGTCATAAACCCGCTTCCATACCAACCATTCTAAGGGTCAGCAGACATTACCCCACTGGCACTTCTGCCACCTTACCACTCAAGAGCTACAGAAGTTCAGCAAATGTAAATGTGCTAAGGCTACAACTTAGAGTGGGCTGCCTCTTCATTTGGAACCAGGGAACAGACGTGGGGTGAAACAGACGTGTGAGTGAAATCAATTCCATGAGGCTTTGAGACCACCACCTTTTCCATAAACTCTTAATGAACATATTGTGTATAAGGTAAATGTGTATTCAGCATGGGCAGACACAGAAAAAGGTGAACAAAGTTTGAAACAGATGAATCTCTATTATCTGAGTATGTTCAACATAACCCATTTGAAATTGAGAAGAGAAAGTGGGAGGAGAAAAGTGTGATAGCAAATATGCACCGAAGAGATGGAAGTTGCAGGCTTTGAAAACAGGAGGAAATCATGAGTTAAGGACACAGGCAGACTATAGAAGCTGGAAAAGGCAAGAAAACAGATTCTTCCCATCATCACTCACAAAAACACGTGTGTATACACACACACACACACACACAGGCACTTGCACTTTTACCCTGGTGACACCCAGGTCAGATTTGCAAACTACAGAGGTTTAAGATAACACATTTGTCTTGTATTGGACTACTAAGAATGCAGTAGTTAAAATTAACTTGCAGCCATTTCCCAGGTCAATGCAGTCATTTAGAGCAAGCACCCTTGCGCAGGATATCAAAGCCATCAAACAGCTGATATGGATACAAACATCCCCCTATTTAGTGTCCTCAGTAAGAAAAGTCACAGCCTAAGATCCACAGAACTGTTGGGTCCCGGAAGCATGAGGAACTCATAGATATTAGTCAGACTGCATTCCAAAATTTCAGAGGACCACTAAATGCACATGAGCTGTGTACCCCTGGACACTGACCAGGTCTTACTGGCTTGAAATGACTCAGGTCCACAACCTAGGCAGAACTGAGGACAAGGTATGGATGGAAGAGTCGCATCTGATCTGGCTAATTTCTGGAAAGCTCTACTTGGGCATGGAATATTCTATAGCTGCTTCAAATAAATTCAAATGTCATCCATCAATGGCTTTAATTATTACCTTGGGGATGATCCTAGCAGCCAGTATACTCAGAATGTAGAATTGAGCTTTCTCTTTTAACCACAATACGTTATAAGCAATGGGTAAATGTAGGTAAGAAACTATTTTTAGGGGCATGTGAATATTCACCTGGCCTAAACACAGACAGTATTTTATTTCTTTCTGGATTCATTCTAGTGTGAAATTATCACTCGACAGTACCCTGTGAAAAGCCATTCTGTTGTCATTTTACCCCAACCACATCTGTACCAAACAGAAGCAAGAACAGAGTCCTGCTACATCTGGGCTTCCTGTGCATTCCTGTTCCCCCCACTAATGCCTTGTTGTGAGGGTTCAAAATGTCAGAAACAAGTCTATATACCTTCATGTTCACTGAGGCACTATTCACAACTGCCAAGATATGGAATCAAGCTAGCAATCTATCACACCACTTCCCTGCAGCAAAATCTCCCTGACTAAATAACATGGCAAGGACATAAGAGAAGGTTGTTGAGAACTCCCCAAATCTATTAAGCCTAGGAGGGTGATGGATCACATGTGTGACTCCGCCTGCTCTGAATGACAAGTCAGGAGGATCTTGAGCTCTCCAACTGGGCTAACACTGTTTCAAGCCAGGCTGAAGGACCTCCTTTATAGAATGTGTTAGACAAACAACAAAAATGTCTAAATCTAAACACACATTAACCTCTAACTTGGGAGTTCTAATCTTAAGTGTTCTCCTAAACAACAAAGCAAAGATGATGCACCCGAGTGTATATGATTAATCAATTCTGACTTCAAATCACTTCCTATTGACTTAATAGTACATTTCAAATGACTATTTTAATGCATAGGAAGACAATAGCAAAACAAAAGAAGCAATCTTATAACTCAGGAAAGTTAACCAAAACCATCTCTACATGCATTAATTCTGTAGCAGGCAGTTCTAAAGTAACAACATAGATTTAAGTCTTTTTAGCTCTGTAGTTTTTAATGATCAGCATTGCTTTTACTTGGTAACAAAAACACAAAATATCTTTTCGAATTCACAAAACATAAAATCTACGAACCTAAGTTTGTTCGACTGTAAGATGTTATGGTTTCATATAAAATAAGGCAAGTGCTTTTTCAAATATGAAAAGTAAAAGTCCAGAATTGATGACTCATACCTAGAATACCAGTAGCCAAATGAGGCAAGTCTGAAATACATAGTCATTTCCAGGTTAACCCAGGCCACAGTCAAACTCTTTCAAAGTAAGAAAGGGGAAAAAGAAAAAGAAAAGGAAATCTTCCTGTCATGAACATTTAAAGGAAACCTGTGCAAACATTGTCTTCTAGCCGACAGTGACATTCATTGCTCTCCTAGACACTCAACTTCAAAGGTTCTCCAGCTATAAATACTTCACAAACTTCACAAACACATACAGCTATGTATACTTCACAAACTTCGCCTGCTCAGTGGCAGTACCACTGTGTCAATGGTACAGTTGACACAGTGCTGACTTTTAGGAAGAAAGCCCAATGAAAGAAATCTCTCTGATACAGTTGGAATTTTCCACCTTCCAAAGTCCTAATGTCCAAAGGTCAATGAAGTAGATGTGTCTGCTTAAACCTACCGACAATTGGACACCCCCAGAGTAGCTTAGAAATCACCCACAAGGAAATCTTATCTTAACAAGCACTGAACCTCAGCAGTCACATTTCAACTTCTCACCCAAGAACATTCTCCAACTCTACTGTGACCAAAAAAAAAAAAAAACCAAAAAAAACTCTAATAGTATGTTTGTGTCAACTTGTCAGCTCCTTACACTATGTAGGTCTCCAATTTGGATCACAGGGATTGGCAAGTACCTTTTCCTGCTGACATAGACAGACAGACAGACAGACAGACAGACAGACAGACAGACAGACAGAGAGATTGAGAGATTTAAATGTGTATGGCTGCCTTGCCTGCATGTATGTATGTGCACCATATGTGCGCCTAGTACTGAATAAGATCAGAAGAAGGCATTGGATCTCCTGAAATTGGAGTTATGGATACTTGTGTGTCACCATGGGGTGTGGAAGCTGGGAACTGATTCTAGGTCCTCTGCATGAGCAAACAAGTGCTCTTAGCCACTGAGCTATCTCTTCAGGCTCAAACCTCATTTTTTAAGAGGATGGTTTCTTTACATTGCAATAATTATAAGGAGTTACAACGCTAACTTAGTAAGAACTCAAAACTTTTGAGGAAACACTGAAACAGTAGCTGGAAAATTAAATACTAAATCGCATTTCAGGTGCAGCATCTGAAGCCCAGAATACCTTTACATGTCTGTCTCTCTGTCTCTGTCTCTTTCTGTGTCTCTCTGTCTCTCTCTCTCTCTCTGTCTCTCTGTGTTTGTCTCTCTGTCTCTCTGTCTGTCTCTCTCTCTCTCCTCCCCCACCTTCCACCCCTTCTCACCAAAAGTACCACACAGAACACGGTTCACAGAAGTGAAAATTCATATAGCCATAAGAGTATACACTATGTGATTTAAGCTAACTTCCCAGTCTGGTTTCACACACACACACACACACACACACACACACGCACGCACGCACGCACGCACGCACGCATGCACATACCTATGATTCCAGCATTTGCAAGTTGCAGGTAAAAAGATTGCAATTTTGAGGCCAGTACCTTGTTCCAAATGGGTGGAGGATGCTAGAGTGTAAGAACTCAAAATACTTTATGACTCATTTCTTACTATTTTGCACTGTCGCCTGAACTGATTATCCTAATGATATACCTGTACTCTACTTAAGAGTAGTTTTAAATTAAACATAACATTATTTGCTTGTTTTTTTTTTTTTTTTGACACAAGTTCTCTCTATGCAGCCTTCATTGTTCTGGAAATCACTGTGTAAATGAGGCTGGCTGGCACCAAACACAGAAATCCATCCACCTGCTTCTACCTCTAGGGTGCCTGGATTAAGGGTGTGTGCTACTATGGTCATAACATTATTTTTAACTACTTCAAAAGCACCTGCTACATAAGTGTGGGGAGACCTAGGTCCATTCCATGTATGTTCTTTGGTTAGTGGTTCAGTCTCTGAGAACCCCAAGGGCCCAGATTATTTGACTCTGTTGGTCCTTCTGTGGAGTTCCTATCCCCTTTGGGTAGCAATCCTTCCTCCTATTCTTAAGAGTCCCCAAATTCCATCCACTGGCTGTGGGTGTCTGCATATGACTGAGTCAGTTGCTGGGTGGATCCTCTCTGAAGACAGCCATGATAGGCTCCTGTCTACAAGCATAAGAAAATCATTAATAGTGTCAGGGATTGATACTTGCCCATAGGATGAGTCTCAAGTTGGACCAGTTTATTGGTTGACTATTCCCTCCGATTATGCTTGATCCCCCATCCCTGCATTTCTTATAGACAGGATACATTTGGGGTTGAAAGTTTTATGGGTGGGTTGGTGTCTATCGCTCAACTGGGTTTCCTACCTGGCTACAGGAGGTGGCCTCTTCAGGTTCCATATCCCCAATGCTGTGAGTCACAGCTAAGGTCAACCCCACTGATTCTGAGTGAGGTAACTAGACCTAAAAGGACATGAATGGGATGTACTCGCTTATAAGTAGATATTAGCCATAAAATACAGGATACCCATGCTACACTCCAAAACCAAAGAAACTAAACAAGAAAGAAGGCACAAGTGAGGATGCTTGGATCTCACTAAGAAGGGGGATTTAAATAGTCATAAGAGGCAAATGGAGGAAGGGAACTGGGAGGGAGAGGAAATGGGGAGGTTCAGGATCAGATGTGGGGAGGAGCAGGAGAGAGGGTCAGATGGCAATGAGAATGAATAGAAGTCTGCAACTGCCTGGGGCGGAGAGGCAGTGGTGGGGGGCATCTCCAGGATGAGACAGAGACCTGGAATAAGGGAGGTACCTAAGAATCAATGGAGGTTTCACAATTCTACCTGGTCTGGTTCCCAAAACTGGCAACATTTAATACTGATGTACTTTACGCAATGTCATGATCCTTATAGCTGTTCAATACATGCTTTAGAGAATAAAGGAAGAGTCTGTTGAGTGCAATGATCAAATCAAATGCCTTATCAAACACTATACATTCAGTAGCCCCAGGCTTGCCTCCAATTTCAGGAAATCTTCCTATCTGAGCATAAACAGTGCTCAGATTAAAGATATAACCCATGTAAAACACCAAGCCCAGATATAAAACGGTTTGTCCTTGAACTCAGGATGCAACCTTAATTTTCCAAGTACTAAGATTATGTCAAAATCCCTAGTAGTGTTATTTATATTCTTGTCTATTAAAAAAATTCAATCTCCAAAATCTTTCCAAGTCAGATTTGGTGATGCACACCTATAGTCCTTGCACTTCAGAGTCTGAGGAAGGACTAAATCCTCAGCTTGGGATGCAGGAGATCAAGGTAAACAAAGTTGCTTTCTTAAAAAAAAATGTTTCTTTAACTTTTGAGATTATAACAATTACATTATTTCTTCCTTCTCCTCTCCCCTCCAAACTCTCCCATATACCTGTTCTTGATCTATTTCAAATTCATGGCCCTCTTCATTAATTGTCCTGATTAGCACATTTGTATATGATATACATATATATTCTTAAATATAATCTGTCATAATAATCCTAAGGGCCAAAAGCGGCACCCAGACCAACAGCTCTCTAACTGGATATGAGTCAATCAGCCAGAGGAAATCATGTCTGGTACTAGAAATCTAGCCAACTACTCAGCTAGTAAGGTCATGGATCTTAGAGGAGAAATTACAACGGTCACTTTACTAAACCATCATAATCCTTAACTATAGTTTAAACATTTATTCTTATATATCCACAGGTAAGAGTAGTCTTCACTCCTCACTAATCAAGCTTCTCTTTGCAACAGAGACCATTACAGAAAACCACAACCAAAAATTGCAAAGTAGAGGAGGCTAATCCCAATGGATACAGCTACAAAGTACTGCCACACCTAATGCTCTGGAAATACTGCTGAAGAGGGGTATGGACAAACTGTAAGAGCCAGAGAACTAGTGAGTTTGCTGAGTCAGTGTTTCCTATGATGTCTCAAGCTACACCCATAAAGTCTCACCAACATGACGACCTAAACATGAGCTGAACAAGGAAAACAACAATAAACATGCTAATGTGTGTACAGGAACCTGAACCCTGGAAAAGATATGCAGGCTACTAAGGAATGTTGACAGAGGAGAAACAGTCTTCCCCAGAGAAGAACACAGCAAATGGTTATCCAGTACCAAATAGCCCTGAAAGCAAACCGACTTTTAGGAACTTATCATAAAGAATGGCTGTAGCGACAATTTTGGTTTCTTTAAACACATAAATGCTACAGAAGTATGTTTCTGTTTTAATCACAAGTGTGGGATATGGGGCTCCTTCAGACTGCCCACAGCAGCAGACTATAATCTGCCTTGTACTCCTATCTAGCAGATAAGCTTTTGTGAGAGCATGTGACATTTGCATTTCTGGGGACTCTGCTGGTTGTTAATGTTTGCTGGTTGCCAAGGAAGATCAACACTGACCCAAGGAACTCAGGGCCCTAATCAGTAGTCTAAGGAGATCAATGCCCCCTTTACCCTAAAGCCTTCTTTTTCTACTACCTAGTGTTGGGGAAGAGAATGAAACCCATAAAGTAGCTAAAAGTCAAGTTAGAAAAAGTCCTCAAAAAACACCAACAAGATACTATGTTATTACTTACAAGTCTTTTTTCAAACACACTTAAAATTCAAATCAAATGACTCAAGTCTAGCATAATCAGTACTCTAAATTAATTATGGGTACTGTGGATATAGCTAGATCCATAGAATGTCTGCCTAGCATGCACTAAGGCCTGAGTTTGATTGCAGCACGCCAAAAGCCAGCTGTGGTGGTGTACAATTGTGATTCTAGCACTTGGAAGGCAGAAGCAAGAAAAGAGAAGTTCAAGGCTACCCTCAACCACACAACAAAATTAATGACCAGCCTGGACTTTAAGAGACCCTGTAAATATATAATAAAATCACAAAAATAAAATAATTATATAACTGATATCCTTTGTTTTTAATACTATTTAATAATAATGTTTTAGACAATCACTTAGACATCTTCCTTTCATAAAAAGAAAAAGGGAAATTATATAGTCATAGTATTGTCCCATTTATATCCATCCATATGTATAAATATAAAAATGGTTATACATCTAAAGGGAAAAAAGTGAATATCTAAATTTGCTTTCTGATGCAAATATATTTCAAGCAATACACTGTATATAATCATATGTAGATATTCCACTAGGATAATCATAAATATTTTAATCAACATAAAAAACTACTTTAAAATACCAAAATAAACACTGTTCTGTCATATAGTAGTATACAAATGATCCATTTCTACATTCTTTTCCCAATTTTCCATTCAATAGCTTCATTAACAAGGTGGAAAGCAATACTTTAAAAAATGAATGTAATCTTTAAAATTACTGTCGTCTATACTGGCCTTTATACAGTACATGGTACAGAAATACATTTTTCTTGATCAATTTGATTCTTGTCAATTTTAACATTAAATGACAACACAAATTTGCCAAAGAATCAAAGTTTCAAAGTACAACAGTCCTAGCAAAATTCTACTTCTGGGTAAAAGCAAGGGTTCAAACAGATTTGTCCCTGTGTGTACACACTCTTGGTTCATGGCAACACTATATTCAATAGCTGAATGGTGAAAGCAATCTGGATGTCCAGAACAAGATAATAATGATTGACAGTGACACATACATACAATGATTTATTAGCCTTAAAAAGTAAAGTTATAGATAAATCCAGACAACATTACACCTCAACCTGTCACAAGAAGACAAATACTTTAGGTCCCACTTATCTGAGGTAAACAGTGTAATCAAACTCAAAGACAAAACACAAAGTGTTGTGGTTAGAGGGAATGGAGGAATGAAGAACCAATGTTTCCTAACTGAGCAAGAATGGAAATTTGAATGATGAAAAGCTCTAAACATGACAGGTGGTGATAGGTACAAAACAGTATGGATGTACTTACTACCAATGAACTATACAGTCACACACTCATTTTTATAGCAGGTTTTACCACAAAAGTGCAAATAAGCAACAAACAAACAAAAAATAGCCATCTACAAAGATAGATAGGTAGAAAGGCATGGGATATTGTTCAGTCACTGAAGTATTTGCACACAACCATAAAGACTTGAACTTAATATCCTACCCACAAACAAAACTGCCATGGTGGTTTGCAATCCTAGCACTGGGAAACAGACAGGCATCCTGGGGGCTTTACTGGCTAGCCAGCTTAGTTGGTAAGCCCTTGAGGATGCCTGAAAAATAACATCTGAAACTGTACTCTAGACTACAAATGGTACACATACATATACACACAGCACATGGGAGGAGAGAGAGCAAGAAAGTCCCCACTAATAATCAGTCAACTCTCTACTGTCTATCGGAATATAAAGACTCCTTAGGCTTTTTGTAGTCCTAAAAGCAAGGATTTGGAGGGTGGCAAATTTCCATTATGTATAGACAAAGAGAGAACTATTTTTAAACAATTTCTAAGAAACTAATTTGTGACACAGAAAAAGACTAAGTTAATGAAGGAGATAATCACCTCAGTATGCACAGAGAAAGACTAAGTTAATAAAGGAGATAATCACCTCAGTATGCACAGAGAAAGACTAAGTTAATAAAGGAGATAATCACCTCAGTATGCACAAACCTATGACTCCTAATTCCACTTCCTTGTGAATTCAGTATGGCTTTTTTCCTTCAGCTTCCATGGAAAGTCCTCATATATAGTAACTCTTCTCTTCCCAATTCCTCAACTACTCAAGTCAATTTTTTAGTAATTGTTCTTTAAGACAACATAGCCCAGGCTATTCTCAAATTTACTGAGCTTAAGATGACCTTGAACTTCTAATCATCCTGCCTCTACTCCCTGGAAGTTAGAAATGCATGCCTATGCAACTACAGCCAATTTAAATGTGTTGGGGACTGAAAACCAGTAAATGCTGGCAAGGTGCTATGCCAACTGAGTTACCCAAGTCGATTATTAGACTTCTGTTAAGTATTACTGACAGAATCTTAATTAATGTTTGTCACAGGCAGCCTCCAAGACTGACAACAGTGTACCTTCTGGTGTTCGGACTCAAATGGCATCATTTCCTGTGTGGGGGTAGACTTTGGTCACGTTTGAGGTTAGTTTATCTAAAGAGTATGGCTTCCATTTAGGGAATCTCTCTTGTTCTCTTTCAGGTAAATTGGTCTGGAAGTTACTATATTGCTAGCTGCAGAAGCCAACGTGGCAGGAAGTGATGCTTCACCCAACCACTGGTGAGCATCTGATGTGGGAACAGCCCTGTGAGTCAATGTGGAAGCAAAAAGAGTCAAGCCCTTGAGATAATGACAAGCCCAAATGACAGCAAACAGCAAACCTTCATATTCAAGGTCCTGAACTAGAAATCCTGACAGGTTAACAAGGATCAGGTGATGCTGCACAGCTTGAAAACTAACAAAATTCTTATTCAAAATAACATGACTTTTGTGTGTTTGTTTTGAAAGAACCAAAATGGGTCACTTCTTGGTGATCTGAGCCATTATGTGCAAACTGATCAGAACAGGTGCAGCAGGATCCAATAACAAGTTCTGAAAAGAAACTTCTTCTCTCGAGTCCTATCACACAGCTGACACTGCTCAGTGATGTGCTGAGGAGCAACTTCTTTTTTTTTTTTTTTGGTTTTTCGAGACAGGGTTTCTCTGTATAGCCCTGGCTGTCCTGGAACTCACTTTGTAGACCAGGCTGGCCTCGAACTCAGAAATCCTCCTGCCTCCGCCTCCCAAGTGCTGGGATTAAAGGCATGCGCCACCACCGCCCGGCAAGGAGCAACTTCTGAGAGATCCACTCACTCACTCACTGTCTTGCTGGTATAGGCTACTTCCTCAAGCTCAATGAAATATACCATATTCAATTTGCAGTTCTAAGGACAATTACACTATGTTCTATGAGACACTTGATCATTTTTCAACATCTAAAATACATTAAAACTATACAAGAAACAAGTTTCCAATGCACACTGGTCATTTTGAAGTCTTTAGCACACAGAGGCTACTCCATGACCAGAGATGTAAAGACATATTCTTCCACATGAGCCAAGGGTGCTTGAAGAGAGCAAAAGGTAACCAAGACAGACTGCCTGTCACAAGTAACAACGTTCCACGGAAGCACCCTGTCTGTCCGAATACTCCAGAACTCTTTCTGAATACAGCCATGTCGTTGGCTAAAGCACTACTGATTCTCTTTACTAGTACAGTGTTGCATAAATGGATGGTAGAGTTGTGCATAAAGCTATGCGCAACTTCCTGTATCTGGAAATCATGTCTAGATCTCCTATAACACTTCTAAAACAGTGTTACATGTATGGCATGTACAGTGTTACATGTACAGTGTGCACAGTCGACACACTGTGTCATTCAGAGAATGTTCGCAGGGGTAAAAGTTTTCCAAGTATTTCTGACGGACAACTGATGTAATCCATGTGTGCCAGGCCTACAGATATGGAAAACCAACTGTAGCAGCTTTGCTAGGATATCTTCAAAACACATCCCACAACATGAAAGAAATGGAAAGATGAAGAAATGATGTATCTACTCAACCACATCAACTTTGGATTCTAGAAGACAGAAGGTAAACTGTAATGCTATAAAATAACAAAATCTTTACCAATGGTTTTCAAATTCTACACATTAAAAAAGTCAGTCAAAATCCTTGAAGAAATAAAGGCTGTAAAGAAGGTCACCATATCAATCGGAAACACAGCAAATGGAAGGGATGAAACACAGACAGCAGCCAGCATTCTTCTCAACTGAGACCTCTGAAGCTAAACAGTAAGCACAAGCCTATTCCTGAGCTGCTGAGGGAGGAGGGCTGTGAGTTCCAGACAAGCTTAGACTACACAGTGAGTTCTAATCTAGCCTAGTAACAGAGCAAAATTCTTGTCTCAAACAGGTCAGTAAAATTAAAATCAAGAATCAGAGATAATAGTGACTAAAATAGCAGTAATGAGTTAAAATTCTTAAAGTCATTTAAAATCTTGAAATTCTGTAATTAAGGGACAATATACTAAATGTGGAGTAAAATCTTTCCTTGAGAGGTAAAAAGCCAGATTTCATATCCTACCCAAAGACTATAAACATATTCTGAAATTATTATTAAGTTTCTCAAGGGATAACTAAGGGGTTAGTGATGTATTTTATAAAACCAATGATATGTGTTGTAGAGTGTGGTATGGTGCCCTGGGAGGGAATACCTCAGCAGGCCCATGCTGATGCAACCCTTTCCCAAGGTACTAGTCATAAGATGGGTCTAATGTAGCATAGTATTTATTTGGGGGCATGGGAAGGGGAGTTGAGAAGGGAGTAGAAGCAGAGAAAGAAAAGGAAGAGAGAAAGATAAAAAGAAAAGAGATGGGCCAGGAACACATGCAGAGAGGGATGAGGAGGAAGAGAAGAGGGAGAAAGGGGTCAGAAAGAGAAAAGGGGCAGAGAGTCAAAAAGAGCGAAGGGAAAGCAAGCAGCCTCTTTTATAGCCAGCCAGGCCTACAGGGCTGTTCCAGGTAACTGCTGGGTGGAGCTTAGAAGGAATGCTAACAGCTCAGTGGCAAAGCACATGCCCGGTATGTATAAGGCTCTGGGTTCCATTCCCAGGACAACAACCAAAGAAATTTTAAAGTTAAGGCCAGGGGGATGTGGTCAGTGATTGTTATTTCAGCACTAAGGAAGAGAAGGCCATACTATCAAAAAAGGGGAGGTCATGATTAGAAGAATTAATTCTGTGGAAATGGCCATCCTTACAAAAGCAGTTTACAGATTCAATGTAATTCCCATCAAAATTCCAATGCAGCTCTTCAAAGAAAATGAAAAGGCAATCTAAATTTTATATACAAATAAAAAAAAACCCAAACAATGAAAACACTGCTGAAAGTATCAAAATTCCTCATTTTAAGAACAAAGATACGCTGACCAATGAAATAAAGCACCCAGATTTAAGTCTACATACTTATGGTGACCTGGTTTTTGACAGAAGGGCCAAAAATATATTAAAGAAAATACTGTATCTTCAACAAATAGTGTTGGTCACACTGGGTGCTTAATGTAGAAAAATGAATCTAGATCCTTATTTTTCAACCTGCACAAAACTCAATGCAAGAGAACCTCAATGTTAAGACCTAATTCCCTAAATTCAACAGAATACTTCAACTTAGAGACACATGAAAGGCCTTTGTGCACAGACATAAAGATCATAATCAGCAATTGGGATCATATCAAACTAAAAGGCTTCTGTGTAGTAGTTGCCATCGTCAAATGGAACGGTAGTCTACAGAGTGGGGAAATCTTTACTGGCTATGCTTGTGACAATGGGTTAGAATTTACAACTGGAGCATAGTTGGGGCATGGAGACACAATCCTTGAGTGCCAACATTTGGGAGTATAGGTATAATGCACTCCAAGCCAGCCAGGGATACATGAGATGCTGGAGCCAACTGGTAGTGAACAACAGTTGAAATACAAAGGACTTAATGTTCACATCCTTAGACATTAGGGAAATACAAATCAAAACTACATTAGGATTTCCAAAAGATTCTATATCCAACTGTAGAAATACTTGCTCATTCTCGTGGGTTAAAATGGTGGCCTGCATCCGGCCAGGGCTAGGGCCACTAGGCGAGGCAGACATGGGGAGTTGGACTGCGCGCACTCCATGCTACCATAGGACGGGCTTCAGTCTGTAAGAAGCCCCCAGGACCCAGCTCCGGGGGAGGGGAAGGGCAGTCTGGGGTCCTAGGGAACCGGCATGGACAGGCTCGTGGGTCCCTGGGCTGTACAGTGGCCAGGGATGACAGGTTCTCAGTCTTGGGCACCAGACGCTGGATGCTGCAGAAGAGCTGAGATGGGGTGGGGGCCCTAAGGGCTGGATCTAGCCCAGGGCCAAAGGGAAGAGGGAAAGGAGAGTTCGGGCCGGGTCCCACTGGGACTGGAGTCTTTTGTTTGCTAGGGCGAAGTACTAAAATACATACATATGTAGAATTTAAATGGGGCCCTGAACAGCCTGCTATCCCAGGGGTACCTAGATTCTCTCACTGCCTTTCCCCAGCCTTCTTCAGACCTGAGACCCCTGAACATTACAGGTAAGCTTCCCTTTCCCACCCACCTTGCCTGCTGGTCGAGCCCTCTGGGCCAAGCCAAGCTCTCCTGAGTAGCCTGCTAGCCAGGGAGACCTCCATTCTTCTGCCACCTCTCTGCCCATCTTCACTGGACATGTGCTGAACCATACACACAGACCTACAGGTCATGAACCATACAGCCCAAGGATACCCATCAGAGGCCTGCCACCAGGACCATCAAGGTACAACCAGAACATTCAAGGACCAAAGCCATCCAGATGGCTAAAGGCCTTCAAAATAAGACAACAGAAGTCAGGGGAATGTGACATCTTCAGAACACAACTACCCTTCTACAGCTAGACCTTGATATCCTAACACAACTGAAACTCAAGGAAATGACCTAAAATCCAATCTTATAAAGATGGTAGAAGCTATCCCTTAAAGACATATAGGAAAATACAATTAAACAGATAGAGGAAATAAATAAAACTGTTCAAAATCTGAGAGTGAAAACAGAAGCAATAAAGAAAACACAAACTGAGGAAATCCTGGAGACAGAAAGCATAGGGAAGAGAATAGGAAGAACAGATGTGAGCATCACCAAAGGAATACAGAAGATGGATGAAAGGATCTCAGGCATAGAAGATATAATAGAAGAAATTGATACATCAGTCAAAGAAAATGTTAAATCTAAAAAATTCCTGAACCAAAACATCCAGGAAATCTGGGATTCCATGAAAAGACCTAATCTAAGAACAATGGGAATAGAAGGTGAAGAGCCCAAGCTCCAAGACCTAGAAAATATTCTCAATAAAATCATAGAAGAATACTTTTCCAATCTAATGAAAGAGATGTCTATAAACATCCCAAAAGCTTACAGAACACCAATTAGACTAGACTAGAGAAGAAAATACTCCCGCCACATAATAATCAAAACACAAAATCTACATAAGAAATATTAAAAGCAGCAACGGAAAAAGGCCAGGTAACATAAAAAGGCAGACGATCAGAATTACACCTGATTTCTCCAGAGACTCTAAAAGCTAGAAGGGCTTGGACAGATATCTTGAAACCTCTTCAAAAAAAAAAAAAAAACCACAGGTGCCAACCTAGACTATTATACTGAGCAAAACTAGATCATCATAGATGGAGAAAACAAGATATTTCAATATAAATACAAATTCAAATAATATCTATCAACAAATCCAGACCTACAGAAAATACTAGAAGGAAACTCCAACCCAAAAAGGATAACTACATTCAAAAAAAAATAAAATCAGGGATGAAATCAATCAGGAACAAAGAAAACAGTGCAAAGAATCAACAAAACGAAGAGCTAGATCTTTGAGAAAATCAACAAGATAAGAGACAAGACAGTATAAACAGATAAATAAAATCAGTAATGAAAAGGGAGAAATAACAACTGACATTGAGGAAATTCAAAGAATCATTAGGTCTTACTTCAAACGCTCTTCACAAAATTGGACTATCTTAACGAAATGGATGATTTTCTAGACAGATACCACTTACCAAAGTTAAATCAAGATCAGGTAAACTATTTAAAAAGCCCCCAAAAAAACCCTAATGAAGGAGAAGTCTCCCAACCAAAAAGAAGGCCAGGACCAGACGGTTCTACCAGACTGTCAAAGAGGATGTAATACGAATGCTCCTTAAATGTCTGCACAAAATAGAAACAGAAGGGACACTGCCAAACTTATTCTATGAGGACACAATCACCATGATATAAAAACCACACAAAGACTTAACAAAGAAAGAGAACTTCAGACCAATTTGTCTTATGAACACTGACGCAAATATACTCAATAAAATATTCAAAAACCGAATCCAGGAACACATCAAAGACATCATCCATCAAGATCAAGTAGGCTTCATCCTAGTGATGCAGGGATGGTTCAATATGTGAAAAATCTATCAATAAAATCCACCATATAAACAAACTGGAAAAAAAAATCACATGATTATCTCATTAGATACTAAAAATACCTTTGATAAAATCCACACCCCTTCATGTTAAAGATATTAGAGAAATCATGGATAAAGGGCACATACCTAAACATAATCAAAGCAATATTCAGCAAGTCAATAGCCAACATCAAACTAAATGGAGAGAAACTTAAAGCATTTCCACTAAAATCAGAGACAAGACAAGTCTGCCCACTCTTTCCCTATCTATGTAATATATTACTTGAAGTTCTAGCCAGAGCAATAATACAACTACAGGATATCAAGGGGATACAAATTGGAAAGGAAGAAGTCAAAAGATCACTATTTGTGGATGATATGATAATACACATAAGTGACCCCCAAAATTGTACCAGAATTCCTATAGCTGCATGGTATTGGTATAGAAACAGACATGTTGATCAGTAGAATCAAATCAATGTCCCAGAAATAAACCACACAGCTATGGACACTTGATTTTTGATAAAGAAGGCAAAACCATAAAATGGAAAAATGAAAGCACTTTCAACAAATGGTGCTGGACTAATTGGATGTCTCTATATAGAAGAATGCAAATAGATCCATATTTATCACCTTGCAAAAAACTCAAGTAAGTCTAAGTGGATCAAGTACCTCAACATTAAACCGGATACATTAAATCTCCAAAAAGCAAAAGTGGGAAATAACCTTGAATGCACTGGTACAAGAGACAACTTCCTGAACAGAACATCAATGGCTCAGGCTCTAAGATCAACAATGGATAGATAAATGTGACCTCACGAAACTGCAAATCTTCTCTAAAGCAAAAGACACTGTCAAAAGGACAAACTGACAGCCTACAGATTGGGAAAGAATCTTCACCAATCGTACATCTGGAGGAGGGCTAATATCTAAAACTTATAAAGACTTCAACAAGTTAGACACTAATAACACAATTAAAAAATGGGGTACAGAACTAAACAGAATTCTTAACACAGGAATCTTGAATGGCCGAGAAGCACTTGCAGAGAAATGTTCAAAGTCCCCAGTCAACAGGGAAATGCAAATCAAAGCAATTCTGAGGTTCCATCTTACACCCTCCAGAATGGCTAAGATAAAAAACTCTAGAAACAGCACATGCTGTCGAGGATGTAGAACAATAGGAACACTCCTCCACTGCTGGTAGAATTGCACTCTGGAAATTAATTTGGTGTTTCCTCAGAAATCTAGAAATAGTTCTACCTTAAGACCCAGCTATACCACTCCTGAGACTATACCCAAAAGATGCTCTATTATCTCACAAAGACACTTGCTCAACTCTGTTCACAGCAGCTTTATTTATAATAGCAAGAAACTGGAAACAAACTAGATGTCCCTCAACTGAAGAATGGATAAAGAAAATGTGGTACATCTACACAATGGAATACTATTCAGCTATTAAAAACCAAGGCATTGCTTTCTGCCTGGTGGAGGGACCCCGCGCAGGGAGGGAGCCTGCCAGCTTCCCTTCCGCGACCTCTGTTCCCGCGGACTGCGCTGGAGAGACCTGTACCCAGGCTCTCCCCCCGATATAACATCACTTGGGACACGGCCTGTTGGGGCTTCCGTCTGTGCCCGAGGGCGGGTTGGCGCTGTGGTCGTCTGGGTGCCAGATCGGCGGGCCATCGTGACCACAGGGTGAGCGGCGCCACGGAGACTGCCCTCCGCCATCCTTGCTCCAGTGACCAGGTAGTTGGGACCGCCAGGCTCAGAGACAGACAGGCATAATATCGCTTCGGTTTCAGGCAGCTTGTGTGTAACCTGCTCCCAGGTGCTGGGCTGATCTGCAGTAACCAGCGCGCCAGTTCCGCGGCGGGACCTTCTGCCTGGTGGAGGGACCCCGCGCAGGGAGGGAGCCTGCCAGCTTCCCTTCCGCGACCTCTGTTCCCGCGGACTGCGCTGGAGAGACCTGTACCCAGGCTCTCCCCCCGATATAACATCACTTGGGACACGGCCTGTTGGGGCTTCCGTCTGTGCCCGAGGGCGGGTTGGCGCTGTGGTCGTCTGGGTGCCAGATCGGCGGCCCATCGTGACCACAGGGTGAGCGGCGCCACGGAGACTGCCCTCCGCCATCGTTGCTCCAGTGACCAGGTAGTTGGGACCGCCAGGCTCAGAGACAGACAGGCATAATATCGCTTCGGTTTCAGGCAGCTTGTGTGTAACCTGCTCCCAGGTGCTGGGCTGATCTGCAGTAACCAGCGCGCCAGTTCCGCGGCGGGACCTTCTGCCTGGTGGAGGGACCCTGCGCAGGGAGGGAGCCTGCCAGCTTCCCTTCCGCGACCTCTGTTCCCGCGGACTGCGCTGGAGAGACCTGTACCCAGGCTCTCCCCCCGATATAACATCACTTGGGACACGGCCTGTTGGGGCTTCCGTCTGTGCCCGAGGGCGGGTTGGCGCTGTGGTCGTCTGGGTGCCAGATCGGCGGGCCATCGTGACCACAGGGTGAGCGGCGCCACGGAGACTGCCCTCCGCCATCTTTGCTCCAGTGACCAGGTAGTTGGGACCGCCAGGCTCAGAGACAGACAGGCATAATATCGCTTCGGGTTCAGGCAGCTTGTGTGTAACCTGCTCCCAGGTGCTGGGCTGATCTGCAGTGACCAGCGCGCCAGATCTGCTGTGGGACTTCTGCCTGGCAGAGGGACGCCCCCTCCCCCCCCCCCCAGGAGAGATCACACACCCCTGCACAGGGCAGGAGCCTGCCAGCCTCCCTTTGGCGACCTCTGCTCCAGGAATCCACTAGGCTGAGCCTTTAGATGTGCAAGGCCTCCCCAATATAAGATCACTTGGGGCAAAGCACATTAGGGCTCCAAAGTCACTCAGGAGCAGGCAGGCCCCAGAAATCGGTGCCAGGGGAATCCTGGTAATCCAGGGGGGGCAGAAATAGCTTTGCAGGCTCACAGGAGGTCCAACCAACAGCCAGTGGCAGCAGGACCAACTAACACCAGAGGTATCCAGATGGCAAAAGGCAAACGTAGGAATGTTACTAACAGTAATCAAAGTAATGTGGGACCATCCGAACCCAACTCTCCAACAGCAGCAAGTCCTGGATACCCCACCACACCCGAAAGACAAGATCTGGATTTAAAATCACTTCTCATGATGCTATTAGAGGATCACAAGAAGGACACAAATAAATCTCATAAAGAGTTACAGGAGACCATGAATCAACGGTTAGAAGCCCTTACAAAGGAAACACAAAAATCGCTTAGAGAAATGCGGGAGAACATGGATCAAAAGATGGAGGCGCACAAGGAGACAACACAAAAATCGCTTAACGAGATGAATCAACGGGTAGATGCACTCACAAAGGAATCACAAAATTTGCATAAAGAAATACAGAAGAATATGGGTCAACAGACGGATGCCCATAAGGAGGCAACACAAAAATTGCTTAAAGAAATGAATCAACGGTTAGATGCCCTTACAAAGGAAACACGAGAACTGCTTAAAGAAATGCAGGAGACGATGGATCAACAGATGGAATCCCATGAGGAGGAAACACAAAAATCGCTCAGAGAAATGCAGGAGAACGTGGGTCATCAGGAAGAAATCCTGAAAGAGGTAATGCAAAAATACCTTAAAGAAATACAGGAAAATACAAACAAACAAGTGAAGGATCTCAGCAAATCCATCCAGGAACTAAAAAAGGAAGTAGAAACAACTAAGAAATCACAAAGGGAGACAACTTTGGAGATAGAAAACCTTGGGAAGAAATCAGGAGTCATAGATGCAAACATCAACAATAGAATACAAGAGATGGAAGAAAGAATCTCAGGTGCTGAAGATTCCATAGAAAGCATCGACTCAACAGTCAAAGAAAATGCAAAATGCAAAAAACGCGTAACCCAAAACATCCAGGAAATCCAGGACACAATGAGAAGACCAAACCTAAGGATTATTGGTATAGATGAGAGTGAAGATTTGCAACTTAAAGGGCCAGTAAACATCTTCAACAAAATTATGGAGGAAAACTTCCCTAACTTAAAGAGAGAGATGCCGATGAACATACAAGAAGCCTACAGAACTCCAAACAGACTGGACCAGAACAGAAATACCTCCCGTCACATAATAATCAAAACACCGAATGTTCTAAACAAAGAAAGAATACTAAATGCAGTAAGAGAAAAGGGCCAAGTAACATACAAAGGAAGACCTATCCGAATCACATCAGACTTCTCACCAGAGACTATGAAAGCCAGAAGATCCTGGGCAGATCTCATGCAGACACTAAGACAGCACAAATGCCAGCCTAGACTACTATACCCAGCAAAACTCTCAATCACCATAGATGGAGAGACCAAGATATTCCATGATAAAACCAAATTTTCACAATATCTTTCCACAAATCCAGCCCTGCAACGGATAATAGGTGGAAACCTCCAATACAGGGAGAGAAACAACACCCTGGAAAAAATGAGATAATAACCTTCTTGAATCAAACCCAAAAGTAGATAACCACTCAAACATAAAGATAGCGTCAAGAATGGCAGATGGCAATAATCACTATGCCTTAATCTCTCTTAATATCAATGGTCTCAATTCCCCAATTAAAAGACATAGACTAGCAGACTGGATACGTAAACAGGACCCAGCATTTTGCTCCATGCAGGAAACGCACCTCAGTGTCAAAGACAAACACTACCTCAGAGTAAAAGGCTGGAAAACAATTTTACAAGCAAATGGCCCCAAGAAACGAGGTGGAGTAGCCATCCTAATATCGGATAAAATTGATTTTCAACCCAAAGTCATCAAAAAAGACACAGAAGGACACTACATACTGATCAAGGGAAAAATCCACCATCAAGAACTCTCAATCCTGAATATCTATGCTCCAAATGCAAGGGCACCCTCATTCGTAAAAGAAACTTTACTAAAACTCAAAGCACACATCGCACCGCACACAATAATAGTGGGTGACTTCAACACCCCGCTCTCTGAAATGGATCGTTCAGGAAAGCAGAAACTAAACAGGGACACAGTGAATCTAATTGAAGCCTTGGACCAAATGGAACTAACTGATATATATAGAACATTTCATCCTAGAGCTAAAGAATACACCTTCTTCTCAGCTCCTCATGGTACCTTCTCCAAAATTGACCATATAATTGGTCACAAATCAGACCTCAACAGATACAAGAAGATAGAAATAATCCCATGCCTCCTATCAGATCACTATGGAATAAGGGTGGTCTTCAATGGCAACAAAAACAAAAGAAAACCCACGTACACATGGAGGCTGAACAATGCTCTACTCAATGATAACTTGGTCAAGGTGGAAATAAAGAAAGAAATCAAAGACTTTTTGAAAGTTAATGAAAATGAAGGCACAACATACCCTAACTTATGGGACACAATGAAAGCAGTGCTAAGAGGAAAATTCATAGCCCTGAGTGCCGCCAAAAAGAAACGGGAGACAGCATACACTAACAGCTTAATGGCACACCTGAAAGCCCTGGAACAAAAAGAAGCAAATACACCAAAGAGGAGTAGAAGGCAGGAAATCATCAAACTCAGGGCTGAAATCAATCAAGTAGAAACAAATAAAACCATACAAAGAATCAACAAAACGAGGAGTTGGTTCTTTGAGAAAATCAACAAGATAGATAAGCCCTTAGCCAGACTAACCAAAGGGCACAGAGATAGTATCCAAATTAATAAAATCAGAAACGAAAAGGGAGAGATAACAACAGAAACTGAGGAAATTCAAAAAATCATCAGATCCTACTACAAAAACCTGTATTCAACACAACTAGAAAATCTTGAGGAAATGGACAATTTCCTTGACAGATACCAAGTACCAAAATTAAATCAGGATCAAATAGACCATCTAAACCGTCCTATAACCCCTGAAGAAATAGAAGTTGTCATTGGAAGTCTTCCAACCAAAAAAAGCACAGGTCCAGATGGTTTTAGTGCAGAATTCTATCAGACCTTCAAAGAAGACCTAACACCAATACTCTTCAAACTGTTCCACAAAATAGAAACAGAAGGAACACTACCCAACTCGTTCTATGAAGCCACAATTACACTAATACCAAAAGCACACAAAGATCCAACAAAGAAAGAGAATCTCAGGCCAATCTCTCTTATGAATATCGATGCAAAAATACTCAATAAAATTCTTGCCAACCGAATCCAAGAACACATCAAAACGATCATTCACCACGATCAAGTAGGCTTCATCCCAGGGATGCAGGGATGGTTCAATATAAGGAAATCCATCAATGTAATCCACTACATAAACAATCTCAAAGAAAAAAACCACATGGTCATCTCATTAGATGCTGAGAAAGCATTTGACAAAATTCAGCATCCTTTCATGCTAAAGGTCTTGGAAAGATCAGGAATTCAAGGCCCATATCTAAACATAGTAAAAGCAATTTACAGCAAACCAGTAGCCAGCATCAATCTAAACGGAGAGAAACTTGAAGCAATCCCACTAAAATCAGGGACTAGACAAGGCTGCCCTCTCTCTCCATATCTTTTCAATATAGTACTTGAAGTTCTAGCTAGAGCAATTAGACAAGAAAAAGAGGTCAAAGGGATACAAATTGGAAAGGAAGAAGTCAAACTATCACTATTTGCAGACGATATGATAGTATACATAAGCGACCCAAAGAACTCCACCAGAGAACTCCTACAGCTGATAAACGACTTCAGCAAAGTGGCCGGATATAAAATCAACTCAAGCAAGTCAGAAGCCTTCCTATACTCAAAGGATAAGCAGGCTGAGAAAGAAGTAAGAGAAATAATACCCTTTACGATAGCCACAAACCATATTAAGTATCTTGGCGTGACGCTAACCAAACAAGTGAAAGATCTGTATGACAAGAACTTCAAGTCTCTGAAGAAAGAAATTGAAGAAGACCTCGGAAGATGGAAAAATCTGCCATGCTCATGGATTGGCAGGATTAATATAGTAAAAATGAGCATCTTACCAAAAGTAATACACAGATTCAATGCAATCCCCATCAAAATCCCAACTCAATTCTTCATAGAGTTAGAAAGAGCAATTCAAAAATTCATCTGGAATAACAGAAAACCCAGAATAGCTAAAACTATTCTCAAGAGTAAAAGAACCTCTGGGGGAATCAGTATCCCGGACCTCAAGCTGTACTACAGAGCAATAGTGTTAAAAACTGCATGGTATTGGTACAGTAACAGACATGTAGATCAATGGAACAGAATTGAAGACCCAGAAATGAATCCACACTCCTATGGTCACTTGATCTTTGACAAAGGAGCTAAAACCATCCAGTGGAAAAAAGATAGCCTTTTCAACAAATGGTGCTGGCTCAGCTGGAGGTCAACATGCAGAAGAATGCAAATTGACCCATCCTTATCTCCTTGCACTAAGCTCAATTCTAAGTGGATCAAAGATCTCCACATAAAACCAGACACACTGAAACTAATAGAAGGGAAACTAGGGAAGAACCTTGAACATATGGGCACAGGGGAGAATTTCCTGAACAGAACTCCAATAGCTTATACTCTAAGATCAAGAATAGACAAATGGGACCTCATTAAATTACAAAGTTTTTGCAAGGCAAAAGACACCGTCAAAAAGACAAAGCGGCAACCAACTAACTGGGAAATGATCTTTACCAACCTTACATCCGACAGAGGGCTAATATCCAAGATATACAAAGAACTCAAGAAGTTAAACTCCAGAGAGGCAAGTAACCCTATTAAAAAATGGGGTACAGAGCTCCACAAAGAGTTCTCACCTGAAGAATATCTAATGGCTGAGAAGCACCTAAAGAGATGTTCATCATCCTTAGTCATTAGGGAAATGCAAATCAAAACAACCCTGAGATTCCATCTCACACCAGTCAGGATGGCTAAGATCAAAAACACAGGAGACAGCAGTTGTTGGCGAGGATGTGGAGAAAGAGGAACACTCCTCCACTGCTGGTGGAATTGCAGGCTGGTACAACCACTCTGGAAAGCAGTCTGGCGGCTCCTCAGAAAACTGGGCATGACACTTCCGGAGGATCCGGCTATACCACTCCTGGGCATATACCCAGAGACTTTACCTGCATGCAATAAGGACACATGCTCCACTATATTCATAGCAGCCTTATTTATAATAGCCAGAAGCTGGAAAGAACCCAGATGTCCCTCAACGGAGGAATGGATTCAGAAGATGTGGTATATTTACACAATGGAATACTACTCTGCAATTAAAAACAATGAATTCACGAAATTCCTAGGCAAATGGTCAGAACTTGAAAATATCATCCTTAGTGAGGTAACCCAATCACAAAAGATCACACATGGTATGAAGTCACTGATAAGGGGATATTGACCCAGAATCTCAGAATACCCTAGACACAATCAGCATATCAATAGATTTCTAAAAAGATGGAAGGAGAGACCCCTGGTCCTGGAAAGACTGGATGTAGGGGAACGCCAGGACAGAGTAATGAGAGGGGGTTGAACGGAGAAAAGAGGGAGGGAAGGGGGCTTATGGGACCTTCGGGGAGGGAGGAAACGGGAAAGGGGAAGTGATTTGGAATGTAAATTAAAAAAATAAAATAAAATTAAATTAAAAAAAAAAAAAAAACCAAGGCATCATGAATTTTGCAGGTAAATGAATAAAATTTGAGAATATCATCCACAGATCCAAAAAAGCTAAACAAGAGTAAGGCCCAAATAAAGAAGTTTGAAACTCACTTAGAAGGGGAAATAAAATAGTAGTTAGAGGCTGATGGAGAGAGAACTGTGGGGGAATGGGGGGCGGGGGGAATTTGGATGAAGTGTGGGAAAGGACAGGAGAGATGGCTAGATGGCCATGAAAAAGAATGGAAATCTGCCACTGATGAGGGCGAGGTGGGGGAACCTCCAGGTCTAGACAGAGACCTGGAATAAGGGAAGCACCCAAGAGTCAACAAGGATGACCTTGGCTGTGACTCACTACATTAGGGATATGGAACCTGAAAAGGGTACCTCCTGTAGGCAGACAGGAACCCCAGTGGAGTGATAGAGACACCAACCCACTCACAAAACTTTCAACCCAAAATTTATCCTCTCTACAAGCAATACAGGCACAGGGGAGGGAGCAGAGACTGAGGGAATGTACAACCAATAACTGGCCCAATTTGAGACCCATCCCATGGGCAAGCACCAATCCCTAACACTGCTAATAATACTTTGTTATGCTTGCTAACAGGAGCATGCTGTCCTCTGAGAGGCTATACCCAACAGCTGACTCAGATGGATACAGACACCCACAGCCAAACAGTGGATGGAGCTTGGGGACTCTTATGGAAGAATAGGCGGAAGGATAGCGACCCCGAATGGTATAGGAACTCCACAGGAAGTCCCAAGAGTCAACTAACCTAGACCCTTAGGGCTCTTAGAGACTAAACCACGAACCAAAGAACATACAAGGGCTGGATCTAGGCCTCCCTACACATATGTAGCAGATGTGCAGCTTGGTCTTCATGTGGGTCCCACACAACTGGAATAGGGGCTATCCCAAAAGCTATTGTCTGTATGTAGGATAGGTTTTTCTAGCTGGGCTGCCTTGTCTGGCCCCAGCGGGAGAGGAATCACATAGCCTTGTAGAGGCCAGGGTATGCAGGTACTGGGGATTTTGCGAGGGAGTGGCTGGAAGGGCAGCAATGAGGAGGATAGAAAGTAAATAAGGAAAAAAAAATAAAACTGAACAGAAGAAGAGGAGGAGGAAGAGGAGGAGGAGGAGAATTTAAGTGGAAACATCCTATAACAAAGGCAGTCATACCCCAATTAGACACCTCATGTTAGTTAAGTACCAAGAATGGAATTAGACCTGATGGCCAATGTGGTCCCATGGACTCCCAAGTATTACAGGTTATTGCTATCATTCTTAGTCACCCTTTAAAACTTGACTGTAAGATCCCTGAGTATAGAACAACAGAGAAACCAAGCTGGCACTAACCTGTAGTTTCATGCTACTGAAGGAAAGTAATCAATGATCATATAGTTCTCTGAGCTATAATAATGACTGGCCTGGTAAAATATGTCTACTAGTGCAATAGTAGTACAAATGTTACAAAAGTTTCTGATTGGATTTATGGCTCACTTTGCAAGATGAAACCCACACCTGGCATAATTTTCTGAGCCAATTAACGTGTGTGTATAAAGGTCATAGACCCTAGGGAAGAAGCTTCTACAATTCTGCTAAATGAACATAGTGTTAAACCATCTGCTTAATCATTATTGTTATGCCAATAGATTAGTGCATCTCTCAAACCTCATCAGAGATGCTTCTTTTTGCAGTACACAGTGATTAACACAGACACAGTAGTCAATGTACAAAAGAGTATGAGTCTGCTAAGTGCTCAGGCCTAAATGGAACATCATAGCACATTCTCTCCTTCAAAGACTCAGACATCTTTGCAGAAGGGACAGAAAGATTGCAGTACAAGCCAGAGGTAGCATATGACTAAAAGGAGAATGTTTTCCAGGCACAGACAGGACAGAAGCACATTAGAACAATATGAATTCCCAGTGTTTGTGACAGCTTGCAACATAAAACATGTTCAAGCTCATGCCAGACAAAATTCCAGCATAGGAAGTGGAAGGTGGGCATGAACTTCCATCACAGCTGAGAAACTATTAGCATTTGACACCTGTGGGAGAAGGAAAGTCAGTTTTCTTTTAAGAGTGTAACCCCTGGCAGGTCAATGTTCCAGGGTAGGCCCCATTCCAGGATAGGCCCCATTCCAAAGAATATTTGGTTGTACAAATTGGGACTAAATGATTTGAGAAAGGAGCAGATGGAGAGCATGAGGTTGAGTAGATAGGAAGGCAGACCTAGTAGGAAATGGAAGAAAGTGAACATTATCACAATGCATTTTAGAAAATTCTCAAAGAATTAACAAAAACACCCATCTAGAGTTAAACACTTGCCGAAGGCATGTCTTCAACATTCAGCAGTGCCAGTATCTGTAAATGTATGAACTCCCATGTACAGTATATCCTATTTATCCTTCAGCCAGGTCTGTATCAGAAGAGTCTAAAACAGAAGTAACTTGCAATCCATCACTCATCAAAGACTGCTGCAAGGCTTATGGAACAAACTGGCATGAATATAACTGTAACCAACAAGTATCTTCAGTGTAACCCACCTATATTTCCCTGGGTACCAGGAGCCAGCTGTGTAACCTAAGTCTTGTGTCTCATCCAGAGCAGAGGACAATGATCACAAAGTAATGACTGAGGGTCAGAACAATCACAAACTCTGGATAACAGACAGCAACAAGACCAGACTGAGATTCTTTTGTAATAGTAGTACAACCATGGACTATCAACCACTTAGCCCAGAGACATTACCATGGCTACATTCCTTTTAGAAGTCTCTTTACACAAGTCGCTTTCACACCAAAACCATAGTTGAAGTTTTTTATAGAAAAGTTCACTACAAAGTCAAAACTAATATACAGAATGCAAACATTCTGATGCAGGTGAAGAAAAAGTGTTCAAGGTTTTCCATGTTTGTATTGAAAACATTGCCCCTGGTAAGGAAACAGTCGCTCATTTGCAGCTAACCAAGCCAGGAAATGATAGGAATTTCAAAGCCACCAAGAGATCTGACAGACAGAATCTTGTGAGTTGTCATTTGTGAGTTGTCAGACCAACATTTCTCATTTTTTATCATGGCAGGCCACTTTTCTCTGAAGGGAGTTACAGCAATAAATACAAGTGGTTTACAGAGCTGAGAAACAGTGGATAACTTATTTTCTGAACTTTCTGAAACTGTGGATCTAGCCAGAATCATTCCTAAAAGGACCTGATCAAGACTGGTAGAACTTATCTTTACACCCAATACCCCTCTCCAGGGACAGCAAACATTTAATATACAGCATATTTATACACATTTCAAACCCTATTCTCTGAAGAAAATAAAATATAACCCTGGCTTCACCTTCTATCTATCTCAACAGCCTGCCTAGATGAACTCCATCCTGTTATAGGTACCTGGGAAAGTTTGTCAATCCTGATTGACTATACTGTTCATCACACAGGGACTTTAGAAAGAATAAGCGGTGATTTCTATGTCCAACTCCAAACTCAGCTAGCTCCCCAATCAGGAGTCATACAGCTACATTTAACTTAACCCTATCCAGTTCTATCTGAGGCACAAAAAGACAGGAAAACAGTGAAAGTCAAAGAAGCATCTCACATGATAATCTGATCCAAACCTCTAGCCTCTTGAATAGCAAGAATTCTAGCACAATTTACATTTGCTTAGAAGGCTGTAGACCTGGGGTTAATACTCTTTTGCATAGAGATATTTTAACATTAAAATAACAATGACCCATACTTATGGCTTAATGCATAGGACCTTGAGGCCTCATTCCTCTGGAAATTTGAAACAGGACTACTGACCTTTTATTTCTAGTGAAGACTGAGTTCCTCCATCCCTATTTTTGCCAAGCCAGTCAAGTACCCTCAACAAACACCTAAGGAATCACTTAGATTCCATAATCATTCTTTGAAGATTATAGTCTTAAAACCCACAAAGTCCTATATATAACTATTGTAAAGAAAGTGAACTTTGACTATTTTTTGAAAAGCTCACCCAAAGGCCTGGTGTATACCTTAACTTGTTTTCTGTGTGCCTCTTTCTCTTAATCCTCATGCTTAAATATTACAAAGTATCCTTGGTAAGATTTCCATCTTGTTTTCTGGCTAGTCCTAAAATTCTTTCAGAAATTCCAGTTTAGCCTGAGTTGAAGGCTCTAAAGGATTTGGGAAACTCCTGAGCCTGCTACAAGGCAAAAGAATGGCACTATGACTCTCTCTACATCACCCTTGACATATATCTAGATAGACACTGGTCCCGAGTTTCTAGCTCCTCTCCCTAGGGATAGTTCAAACACAGCTGGTTCCAGCTCTTTGAACATAGTTTACATTTAATAGAAGAAATCAGATGTGAGTACTAAGTTCATAACGGCATGCTCATTGAGCACTTTCAGTTTATTAAGCACATTGGCCTCATTTTGATCCTTAGTCTCTTTACTGGCTTTAAGCAAAACATTTTCAGAAGTTTTGCTTAAAGCCAATAATGTGAACTATAAAGTAACTATTGTTCACTTTGTACATTTTATCGCTTAAAAAGATCATTTTCAAACAGAAGTCATATAATTGATCTTCACTAAGAAAAGTTGTTTCTTTCTACCTCATAGTTTAACAATTTCAAAACAAACTCGATGTTTCACTATATCCTGATATGTGTGTTTTCTATTTCTATTCATTTTTAATAAAAACCCCTTATTGTAAACAAACCAGGGAGTTAGAGTAATGCACCCACTCAAGCAAGCACCTACTCAGACCAAAGTCTCTATGTTTCAATGAAATTCTACATAATTCAAATAGTCATTCTGAAGCTGAGGGGCTTGGCTTTACATTTTATACTTGTAGTACCATTGAATTTTTATACACTTATTCGCTTTGTGTGCGTCTAGCTTTATATCTTGTCATGACTCCTGTGTTCTAAACCAGCATTCCATCCTTCCTTGTCTCCTATTATTAACCTTTCTTATCCATCTTTATAACTGTCAGACTATATCCATCCTTACATTTACACTCAGAGCAGTGTTGGGTATAGAATTAAGAGAACAGCTGTGACTTTTCCTATCAATGGTAAGTAGTTTTTTTTTCTTGACCTCTGAATGACTTCATGAAAGATAACTCCTATGGAGTTGGTTAAACTGCCCACAACTTTCAAAACCACAAATAATCTCACACTAGTATAAAGGGCTAGCAAGTTCCCAACAGGCATCAAAGAAGCCTACTTATGTTAACGCAAGTTACTGGCATACCAGGAACAAATGCTGCCCTGTTTTATGTTTGGAATGTGGTGGGGAAATGCATATATCTGCCATGTAAAGAAACTCAGATAGTCTAGAAGAGACATGAACAAACTATCAATCTTCAATACTAGTAGTTGCCTGGAATGATTTTCAAGATAGAAGACAGACAGTGATGGCACACTCAAGAAGTCTTGACATGTTAATTTTAAAAATTTACTAATAATTTGACAATATACAGTTGTCCTTCAGTAGCTGCAGGTGATTGTTCCAGGATCCTGTTAGATATCAAGAGTCTACAGGTATTTAAGTCCCTCCAAGAAATGGCCAATAGTTTGTACATAGCTGACACACATCCTCTGTACACAGAGATGCTCTCTGGATTACTTACAACACTGAATATAACTGTTATTTAGATAGTTATTAGCAAGTGTGCCTAACAGACACAAAACAAGTTTACATGTATTCAGTACAGATACAACTGTTTAAAAGTATTTGTGGTCTGCAGTTAAATAAATCCATATATGGAACACAACCAACCATAACAGAGAAATGGAAATATTCAGACATAGATATGTACAGAAACACACTGAATATATTTTTACTTAAATCTGTTGCCATTACATGATTCAACACCAAAATAACCCTAGAGCAGCAGGTTGTACTGCCAACCAACCCAGCAGCATCTTATAGTTACCTGGACACTTTTAAACAAATTATTCATACTGCTGGCTTATTTTTGTTTTAAATAATACCAATGCTGAAAACTTCGGGTTAGAAAAATTATAGATGCATCTGCTGAACTTGAGAGGCAGAATACTATTTTTGTGACAAATTAGTATTTCGAGGTCTAATCTAGCATGGTCATAAAAAATAGACTCCACTAGAAACCTTACTACCAGCTTTATGCTCTAAATCACCCTAAGTCTGAAGAACAAGTTTGTGGTCTAGAAGTTTTTCTCAAAAAAGGCCTCACAAATGAACTTAGGTGTATCTTAGAGCATGTCTTAGGGTTTCTATTGCTGCGATGAATCACCATGACCAAAGACCAAGCAGGAAAGGGTTTTTTTTTTTTTTTTGGTGACACTTCCAGATCATAGTTCATCACTGGAGGAAGTCAGGACAGGAAATCAAACACAGTTGGAACCTAGAGGCTGGAGCTGATGCAGAGGCCACGGAGGGGTACTGTTTATTGTCTTGCTTCATATATATCGCTCAGCCCACTTTCTTTTAGAAGCCAGGAGCACCAGCCCAGGGATGATACCACCCACATTAGGCTAGGCCTTCCCCACATTGATCACTAATTGAGAAGAAAATGCCTGACAGCTAGATCTCATGGAGGCATTTCCTCAACTGAGGATCGTTCCTCTCTAATGACTCTAACTTGTGCCAAGTTGGCACAAAACCAGCAAGTAGAGAGCAAACCATGAGGAGCAAACCTCCATGGCTTCTACATCAGGTCCTGCCTTGGCTTAACTCAATGAACTGTGATTCAGGATATGAAATTCAAACAAACCCTTTTCCTTCTAAGTTGCTTTGGGTCTTGGTGTTTTCATCACAGCAATAGTAAACCCAACTAACACAAAGCCCTAGTGCCAAACAGCTGATTACAACTATTACATCCATTTCTTTACTATAGCGCATAGTAAAATTCAGTTTGGTTGTCTGAAATGTGAATATTTTGTGTGTTTTTGTTTTTCTTTTTCTGAGGGTGCGGGGGGGGGGGCGGGGTGGATGTTTCTAATTTCTCATTTAAAACAAAACCTCCAAACTCTATGGACAAGGAAAAATATTTCTCCAAATAGTATTCAAGAACATATCCAAAAAATCATTCATGATTTAAAATGAAATTGTTTGTGTAATATATCACATAAGTTGGTGCATGGGCAGAAATCACATGATTTCCTCAGCAACATACAACCCTTCATAATTAAAGTTCTGGAAAAACTAGAAATAGAAAGAACTTATCAACATAATAAAAGCCATATATAGCAAACCCATAGCCAACATTATACTAATGGGGGAGGGGGGACTGAAAGCATTTCCAATAAAATAAGGAATAAGGCAAACGTGTCCATCCCTATTCCTTACCCAGTATTATTCCCTTAGCTTTAGGTAGGACAATATGATAAAAGATAGAAGTGGGAAAGAAATAAATCAGAGTAACCTTATTGGCAGATAATATAATCTATGCAGAAGACCCAAAAGACCACCAGAAAAATATTAAAGCTAATAAAAAACACTTTCAGCAAAGAGACAGGATATAAAAATCAATATCCAAAAATTAGCTTTCCTAGTTCACACGCCTTCAGTCTCAGCATCTGGAACAGAACCAGGCAGATCTCAGTGAGTTTGAGGCCAGCCTAGTGTGCATATTGAGTTTCACAGGCAGAGATCCTATCTCCAAACAAAAAACAAACGAACAAAAAAAAACCCAAAACACAACAAACAAAATAACGATGACAATAAAAAATTAAGAATATAATATATTTAAAAGCATCACTAGCTATTAAAGAAACACAAATTACAATGAGGGTTTTTTTTCCTTCTCACCCCAGTAAGAATGGCAATTATTAAGGAAACAAATAACAAGTGCTGGTGAAAAGCAGATAAAAGGAACCCCTTTACACACTAAAGATGAGAATGTAAGCTAGTCCTGACTGCAGTAGTCAGTATGGAGATCCCTGAAAAGCATATCCATCTTATGACTCAGTTTATCTCTAATGGGTATTTGTTCAAAAGGTTAAAAGGCAAAACAAAACAAAGAAAAAAAACATAAAAATATTGGTACATCAATGTTTATTGCACCACTACCTACTAACTGAGGAATGGAAAAAGAAAATGTGATTTAGATACAGTGAAATTCATTTCTGCCATAAAGATGCAATTATGTCTTTGAAGTAAAATGGGTACAACTGGAGATAATTATATTACACAAATTAAGTAAGTCTCAGAAGGGCAAATAATTCATGTTTTCTCTCACTGGTGAGATACATAAAATGTTATTATGTGGAATGGTATGAAAATAAAAGCAAAACTGTTTTGGGAACAAAGGAGATTAATAAAAGGAGGAAGGTATGAAAAATGGGAGGGTAGTGAGGGATGGAGAGGATAAGCTCAAAGTACATTACATACTTGCATGAAAATGGCCTAATGTAAACCTGTACAGTAAAATTTATTAAAGTATTCTTCAGCCAGGCAGTGGTGGCACACGCCTTTGATCCCAGCACTTGAGAGGCAGATAGGGAGATTTCTGAGTTCAGGGCCAGCCTGGTCTACAAAGTGAGTTACAGAACAGCCAGGGCTACAGAGATCCTCACCCTGTCTCGAAAAGCCAAAAAAACAAAAAACCAAAAAGTATTCTTTCACGCTTTGTGCTTGTCAACACGGTTAGCAATCTTCTACAATGAACTCGTTTATTTCTTCACTCCTCCCTTAAAAATACAGTTTTATTATGGTGTACAGGAGTTCTTACTTCAATATTCTTCTACATGTTTTTAAATGTGTAAATGCATAGCTGCAGTTCAAAATCACCTAAAGAGAAGACCCAGTCAATGGACACATAAAATAACATAGTGGGGCTGGAGAGATGGCTCAGTGATGATGCTTCTTGTTCTTCCACAGAACCCGAGATAGGTTCCCAGCACAATCACCTCTAACGCCAGATAGTGAGGATACACCACCTTCCTCTTACCTCAACTGCCACACACAGGTAACACATTCTCAAATGTGTGCACGTGCACACACACACACACACACATACACACATAAACACAAATCTTAAATAACACTAGAAAAATCATGTAGTGCCAGAATTTACTATAAACTGTGAGTAACCTTATGCTATTCGTCTAATAAAGCTGCTGTCCATAAAATGCTGACACTGTTTAGACAAGAAACAATGAGAGCACTCTTTTCTTTAGCATTCAAATGTAATCTTTCACATTACAAGGAATCCTCCATCCCAAATGCAACAAGAATGAATCAATACCAATTATCATTTCATTCACATAAGAAAAATTACATGTGAATTTAACAAGGTTATTTGTGTGAGGATTTTCCGTAAAAACAACAAAAACAAAAAACAAGGCCTAAAGATTTCCAATTGCTAGTCTTTTAAGTGGAAATCTTATAAACTGTGTTTTGTGCCCAACGTACAATATGAGTTTGATTACAAAATAATACTGAGAAAGATACTGCAAAACCAGTTATGATAAAACATTACTAGGTGCAATAATGCCTCCTTTAACTTTTTTCAAATACACAAGTCACCCAGATGAATCTGAAACACATAGGACTGTAATTCTAGCTAAAACTAGATCACTTAACTTACAGCCTCCTGGTATTTTCTTTTTTAAACATTCTGAGATGAACCTTTTACTTCAACCCTGCAACCATACCCATGAAGCATTTATGTATTTGTGCGCAGGACTGTATATACTCGCATAGTACATATGTATACATTTGTGCATATAGTCTCAAGCATACTCCTTGGGCCTAGTTTAGCTTTTAATGGGAGAAAGGGTAGAGTTGTCTGGGGGAAGGCAGGCCAACTCCAGTCAGGTAAAGAACACTGCCACAAATCCCTTCCTTTTGGAAAGAGCAAATACCACCGCCATCCAATACATAACTCTGGCAACATCCCAAAAGCACACTGCCTGGAGCCTCCCAGGTCATCTCCGCGGTGCACACGCATGTAGACGCACCCCAGCACACGCATGCCACACGCCCTCCCTGGACCTATTGGACCTCCCCGGCTGTGGCTAGCAAAATTTCCACCATTCCCTGCCAGCCCAGCCCGGAGCAGCGGAGCAGCAAGGCTCCAAGACTTGCAAGGAGGGGAGGGATAGGCCGAGGCGGAGGCCGGGGCCGCTCACCGTCGATGTTTTCCCGGTCGCTGATGTGCTGCAGATTGCAGCCAGTGTCCTCACGGCTGAGGTCCGTGTCCGGGCGGTAGGACTCCAGCCGCGAGTGCGCATTCCTCCGGAGCTTGGGGCTGGACGACACGCAGCACGAAGTTGTGTTCCCCATCGCTGACTACCGGGCTGGTAGCCCCGGGGCGCGGGCGCAGGCTCGGGCGCAAAGGTAGGCCGCCCGCGCCCCGTGGAGGGCGGAAACCGCGCCGGGCCCGGGTCAGCAGCGGCGGCGGCGGCGGGACCGCGCCATGGACGGCGGCGACGTGCGGGCGGCTACGGCGACCGACAGACAGCGACCCCAGCTGCTACGGCCTCAGCCCCTGGTTTGCGGCGAAGGAGCCTGAGTCCGCGACTGCGGCCCCACGCAGTGCTCACCCCGCCGCGGCCATGGCGGGCGGCGCCGCGCAGGCCGCCTCCCACCACGTTCTTGTTCAGAGCTCGGCTCCCAGCGGCTACTTCCGCAAGCGGTTCCGGTTCACGCCGGGGACACGCGAGTGCGCGCGGAAACGCCGACTGGACCGCAGTAGCACGAGCGTCCGCAGCGTGGCGCGGAGAATCGTGGCGTGCTGGCAGGGGTTCGCAAGCCCCGCCCCACGCCTGCCCGCGTCGGCCCCGCTCCGCGCCGGCTTGCTTCATTTTCCAGGTCCCTGGTCGGCTGTACCCTCTACGCGCCGCCCTATTCCTTCCCACTGCTCTGGAAGCAGATTCTTCTGGCATTGAAAGTGCTCAGTAGCCGGCACCTTGTCTGAAAGTCTTCGCCGTCTAGACACCAGTGCGGCTCTCCGCTCTTCCGCTCTCAAGTCGCAGTGGCAGGAAGTAGATAGTGGCCCCTGGAGCCACGAAGGGGCGCGCACTGGAGAGGGCTTGTTGCAGCCTCTTGAGTGACGCAGGCCGGTGTGGTGCTAATGTTAGAAGGAGCTCCAAGTTGAGTTAGGAGCTCAGCTTCTGTCAATCTCTACGGAGGACTTGGGAGTCAGCCTGGGGACAGGGGCTGAAGTCGTGACGAATTAACTGTAGTGTTCTGAGTTTTGGACTACATTGTTTTATGTTTCACCTGCCGGTAGATTTTGTGCGGGGGTTGCCTTGTGAACCAAAATAAACGTTGAAAAGAACGTAAGGTGAGGAAAACCACCTCGATCAGTTCCAAATAGTGAGGGGTACTGGGGATCTTCTACCATCCTCAACCAGGCATTAACAGGTATAAATTTCAATCCCAGTAGGGCAGTGAAGACAGGAAGATCAGGAGTGCGATATCTCAGTGAAGGAGTAAGTAGTGCTTGATCATCTCGGTACTAACCGAAGAAATGAGGAAAATGATACCTAGCATTAGCAATCTATACCTGTCTTGTTAAAGGTTTATATTGTTCACACCTATTAATTTTTAAAGCCTGTGCAGTCAATCCATCCACCGCATAGAGGTATTCATACATGGTTGCTTAACAAGGGGTGGGGAGACTCAGTGTTCTGAGCTGTAATAATGTCGTATGTTGAGATAAGTGGCAGAATGCCTTGGGAAATGATTGCTGAAGAGTGGTGGTGCTGACCAGATGAGAGGAGACATTAAAGGGAAGTTCTAGAGACTTGCAGTCCTGGGAGGGTGGGTAGACAGCACCCAAAAATAAATGTTCTTTATCCAGGCTATACTGACCTTCCCAGTGTGAAATGTAAATGGAATGTACTGTCTTTTCTCCCAAAGGATAAAATGAGACAGAGGGAGTTCCATCTTTAAAGAAATTTGTAAGATGCCATCTGGCAAAATCCCTCCTCCAGTCAGCCTTTTTAAAAGATCAAAGTGTGTGCTCCAAGTTGCATTCCTTTCTCAATAAGTGTGCTTTGCCTATCAACTGCACGCACTGCTTTAGGTTAGCTAATCTCATAAAAATGTGAGACCAGGCTCTGATTTCTCAGAGCAAGACACAAGACCCCTTTATAAGGAATAAAAACCCAGTAACACGACCACATGACTTACCACAATACAACATTTTGCAGAAGTAAAACTTTTGTCTGATACTATTTTCTTAAGACTCCCAGAACTATTTCTAACAACAGGAATGTTTGGAGCATATGTTCAACTCCTTGAGGGCGAACATTAAGACACTCTGGGCTAATGTTTAAGGAGGCTCACAATTATATTTTCTGCTCTTACAGCTCTTTGAAACAGAGTTGTGTGACGTATCCACTCAGACATAGTAAATACCAGTTTAATCAGAGTTCATAGTTATGTTGGTGTTATGTTTGGAGGTCATGAGAGAAATGGAAAAATACTCAGGAAACTGTGAGTCATTCGAAGAATGTTTGGAGTGGAGGGGAAGGCGGAATTTTGAGAAATTGGACCCATCCATGCTTGCCAAATGGTAGAACAGCCACTGGTGTGAGGGGTTGTTTTTGTCCCCTCTATACCCACTCCCTCTTTGATGCTCCCACCACATTCTCTTTAGAAATTGTATCTTTTTAGATATACTGGGGAGTATGGTCACCAGGCTTGAAAGAGAAATTTAGACTTTAAGCCCCAGTAGTGATTTACATAATTGTCACATACCACTACATGTACACAAACTTACTCAATATTCCGGGTAGAGGTGCCACTGGACTGACAGACAGTGACACTTTATGAAGAATTAACTGTAGGACTCTAAGCAACTCCTGACAGAGTTGGGACGCCCAAATGATAGTCATGCTGAGCCACCACCTAGATGCCAGAAGACAGAGGAGGGAATATGAGAGTCTTGCTGTTTCTGCAGGGTGGCAGGGTGAGCAGAGCTTATAGGAACAAGTAGTATGCATCTAGCCACAGAAGCATCAATGTGTCACTTGTGAATCTTCAGTTCAGGGGCTAGTTCCTCAATATGGTATGGTTTCCCCAGAGTGGAGATGGGGGTGAACACTTCAAGAAGGCTATCTTCAAAACATTCAGTCCAAACATACTATAGCAGAGAATGGCCTTGAACTTCGGATCCTCCTGCTCCAAGCTCCCCAGTGCTTGGATTATAGGTGTGTACCTCTCGGTCCCAGTTGTTTATGTTTCTTGTCTGTTTGTTTTATGAAGCATGTGTTTATTTATTTGGTGCAGGGATATGTACCATGTCACTTGGGTAGAGGTCAGAGGACAATTTTTGTAGGTTGGTTTGTGTTGCAGTAAATCTCCAACCCAAATAAACTCATAAAAGGAAAACAACTCAATTAATATGAATACAAGCTGTGCGCCTAGATTGGGTAGATCTAGCACTACACTAACATATTCCCCAGCTATGAGAACCCTTGTAACTTACGATTTCTCCAGGCCACATGCTTCTGCTCCATTTTCCTTCCACCTTGTCTCTCTTCTGTCTTACTCTCTCTCCTCTCCTCATCTCCCCAAAACTTTTTTGCTCCACCTCTCTTTCGCTGCCCAATCACACGTTCTAGCCTGTGATTAATTTGACAAGTTGAAATAGGGAGAAGGTTCACATGCAGTCACCAGAGTATGTGATTCAATCCTTATCCCAGGCAGCCTTCTTGGGGAAGCAGGATTAGCATAAAAATACAAACAGTACCAGGGCAACCCACAGCAGGTTCCTTCCTTGCACTCTTATCCACTAAACCATGTGGCTGACTCCACACCTAGTTTTTATACTGTGTTGCAGATCAGACTTAAATCTTCTGTTCTGCTAGGCAAGTCCAATTCCAACTGTACTATGATCCTAGCCCACATTTAGCCTTCTTGTCTTCAGCCTTAATATCTTTTAGATTATCGTGATCAGCAATAAATAATTTGCTCTTTCAGCAGAAGGCATCATTTGTATTACATTACATTTTTATACAGCTCCAATAGTCATTATTCAAGAATTTTGTATTTTTTAAAACATACATATAGAACTTAGTGAACTAAGTCACTGCTCTTCAGGGTTTATTGGTTTGGTTTAGTCACATTGCTTTTCTTTTCTTTTATTACCTTTTCACTGATTCTTTGTGAATTTCAGATCATGTACCCCAATCCCATTCATTTCCCCAATCCTTTGTGTCTGCTTGTCACTTTTTTTGTTGTTGTTGTTGTTGCTATTGTTTTGTGTTTTTGTTTTTTTTTCTTTTTTATTGGATATTTTCTTTATTTACATTTCAAATGTTGTCTCCTTTCCTGATTCCCCTCTCTGAAACCCCCTATCCCATCCCCCCTTCCCATGCTTGTATGAGGCTGTTCCCCCGCCTACCCACCCACTCCTACCACCCTGCCCTTGAATTCACCTACACTAGGGCATCGACCCTTCACAGGACCAGGGGCCTCTCCTCCCATTGATGCCCCACAAAGCCATCCACTGCTTCATATGCAGCTGGAGACATGGGTCCCTCCATGTATACTCTTCGGTTGGTGGTTTAGTTCCTGGGAGATCTAGGGGGTCTGGTTGGTTGACATTATTGTTCTTCCTAGGGGTTTGCAAACCTGTCAGCTCATTCAGTCCTGTCTCTAACTCCTGCACTGGGGAACCCATGCTCAGTTCAATGGTTGACTTCAAGCATCTGTCTTTGTATTTGTCACGCTCTGGAATAGCCTCTCAGGAGACAGCTATATCAGACTACCATCAACAAGCACTTCTTGGCATCCACAACAATGTCTGGGTGGATCAGACCTTGTGGTTCTGCCACCAAAGGGATCAGATTTTAATAAAAAAGATAAAGAAGGACACTTGGTATTCATTAAAGGAAAATTATACCAAGATGAACTCTCAGTTCTAAACATCTATGCCCCAAATGCAAGGGCACCCACATTCATAAAGAAACTTTACTAAAGCTCAAAACACACATTGCACCTCACACAATAATAGTGGGAGTCTTCAACTCCTCACTGTCATCAATGGACAGATCATGGAAACAGAAACTAAACATAGACAGAGTGAAACTAATAGAAGTTATGAACCAAATGGATTTACCTATAGAACATTTCATCCTAAAACAAAAGAATAGACCTTCTTCTCAGCACCTCATGACACCTCCAAAATTGACCATATAATTGGTCACAAAAGAGGTCTTAACAGATACAAGGAGATTAAAATAATCCCATCCATTTTCAATAACAACAAAAACAACAGAAAGTCCACATACACAAGGAAGCTGAACAATACTCTACTTAATGATAACTTGGTCAAGGAAGAAATAAAGAAATTAAAGACTTTAGAATTTACTGAAAATGAAGGCACAACATACTCACACTTATGGGACACAATGAAAGTGGTGCTAAAAGGAAAACTCATAGCTCTGAGTGCATCCAAAGTGAAACTGGAGAGAGCATACACTTGCAGCTTGACAGCACATCTGAAAGCTCTAGAACAGAAAGAAGTAAACACCCAAGAAGAGTAAATGGCAGGAAATAATCAAACTCAGGGCAGAAATCAGTCAAGTAGAAACAAAGAGAACTATACAAAGAATCAACAAAACCAGGAGCTGGTTCTTTGAGAAAATCAACAAGATAGATAAACCCTTAGCCAGACTAACCAGAGGGCAAGAGACAGTATCCAAATTAATGAAATCAGAAATGAAAAGGAGACATAACAACCGAAACTGAGGAAATCCAAAATATCATCACATCCTACTACAAAAGCCTATACTCGACAAAACTGGAAAATCTGGATAAAATGAACAATTTTCTAGACAGATATCAGGTACCAAAGTTAAATCAGGATCAGATAAACCATCTCAACTGTCGCATAATCCCTAAAGAAATAGAAGCAATCATTAAAAGTCTCCCAACCAGAAAAAAAAAAAAAGAAAAGAAAAGAAAAAAAGAAAGCCCAGGACCAGATGGGTTTCGTGCAGAATTCTATCAGACCTTCAAAGAAGACCTACTGTCAATACTTTTCAAACTATTCCCCAAAATAGAAACAGAAGGAACACTCCCCAATTCATACTACTAAGCCACAGTTATGCTTATACATAAACCACACGAAGACCCAACAAAGAAAGAGAACTTCAGACCAATTTCCCTTATGAACATTGATGCAAAAATACTCAATAAAATTCTCACAAACCAAATCCAAGAACACATCAAAATGATTATTCACCATGATTAAGTAGGCTTCCTTTCAGTGATGCAGGGATGGTTTAATATATGAAAATCCATCAATGTAATCCACTACATAAACAAAATCAAAGAAAAATTTGCATGATCATTTCATTAGATGCTGAGAAAGCATTTCACAAAATTCAATATCCCTTCATTTTAAAAGTCTTGTAAAGATCAGGAATTCAAGGCCCATACCTAAATATAGTAAAGCATTATACAGCAAATGAGTAGCCAACATCAAACTAAATGGAGAGAAACTTAAAGCAATCTCACTAAAATCAGGAGCTAGACAAGACTGCCCACTTTCTCCCTATCTATTCACTATAGTACTTGAAGACCTAGCCTGAACAATTAAACAACAAAAGGAGTTCAAAGGGATACAAATTGGAAAGGAAGAAGTCAAAATACCGCTATTTGCAGATGGTATGATAGTATACCTAAGTGTCACCAAAAATTCCACTGGAGATCTCCTAAACTTGATAAACAACTTCAGCAAAGTGACTGGATATAAAGTTTACTCAAACAAAGCAGTCCCCTTCCTCTACTCAAAGGATCAGCAGGGTGAGGAAGAAATTAGGGAAACAACACCGTTCACAGTAGTCACAAATAATATTACATACGGAAGTGAAACATCTGCATGATAAGAACTTCAAGTCTCTGAAGAAAGAAGTCAAAGGAGATCTCAGAAGATGGCAAGATCTCTCATGATCATGGATTGGGTGGATTAATATAGTTCAAATGGCCATCTTGCTGAAATCAATCTACAGATTCAATGCAATTCCCATCAAAATTCCAACTCAATTCTTCATAGAGTTAGAAAGAGCAATTTGCCAACTCATTTGGAATAACAAAAAACCCAGGATAGCAAAAACTATTCTCAACAATAAAAGAACTTCTGGGGGAATCACCATCCCTGATCGCAAGCTATATTATAGAGCAATAGTGATAAAAAATTGTATGGTATTGGTACAGACACAGGTAGGAAGATCAATGGAATAGAATTGAAGACCCAGAAATGAACCCTCACACCTATGGTCACTTGATCTTTCACATAGGATCTAAAACCATTCAGTGGAAAAGAGACAGCATTTTCAATAAATGGTGCTGGTTCAACTAGAGGTTAGCATGTAGAAGAATGCAAATTGATTCATTCTTATCTCCTTGTACAAAGCTCAGGTTCAAGTGGATCAAGGACCTCGACATAAAACCAGATACAATGAAACTAATAGAAAAGAAAGTTGGGAAAAACTTCAAACACATGGGCACAGGAGAAAATTTCATTTACAGAATATCAACGGCTTATGCTCTAAGATTAACAATCGACAGATGGGACCTTATAAAATTGCAAAGCTTCTGTAAGGCAAAGGACATTGTCATAGGACAAAACAGCAACCATCAGATTGGGAAAAATCTTTACCAGTCCTACATCCAATAGAGGGCTAATATCCAATATATACAAAGAACTCAAGAAATTAGACTCCAGAGACTCAAATAACCCTATTAAAATTGGGCTACAGTGCTAAACAAAGAATTGTCAACTGAGGAATACAGAATGACTGAAAAGTACCTAAAGAACTGTTCAACATCCTTAGTCATCAGAGAAATGCAAATCAAAACAACACTGAGTGAGATTCCACCTCAACACAACACCAGCCAGAATGGTTAAGATCCAAAACTAATGTACATGTTGGCGAGGATGTGGAGAAAGAGGAATATTCCTCCATTGTTGGTGGGATTGTAAGACTCTGAAAATCAATCTCGTGGTTCTTCAGAAAATCGGGCATAGTACGACCTAAGGACCCAGCTATACCACTCCTGGCCATATACCCAAAAGATGTCCCAACATATACCAAGGACACATGCTCCACTATGTTCCTGGCATCCTTATTTATAATAGCCAGAAGCTGGAAAGAACCCAGATGTCCTTCAAAAGAGTAATGGATACAAAAAAATGTGGTATATTTACACAGTGAAGTACTGCTCAGCTCTTTAAAAAAATGACTTCATGAAATTCTTAAGCAAATGGATGGAATTAGAAAATATCATCCTGAGTGAAGTAACCCAATGACAAAAGAACACATGTGGTATGCACCTATTGATAAGTGGATATTAGTCCAAAAGCTCGGAATACCCAAAATACAATTCACAGACCATATGAAGCTCAAGAAGAAGGAAGACCAAAGTGTGGATGCTTCAGTCCTTCTTAGAAGGGGAATAAAATACTCAATGGAGGAAATATGGAGACAAAATGTGGAGCAAAGACTGAAGGAATGGCCATCCAGAGACTGCTTCACCTGGGGATCCTTCCCATACACAGTCACCAAACTCAGACATTATTGTGGATGCCAAGAAGTTCTTGTTGACAGGAGCCTGATATAGCTGTGTCCTGACAGGCTCTTCCAGTGCCTGACAAATACAGAGGAGGATGCTCACAGCCAACTGTTGGACTGAGCACAGGATCCCCAATATACCTGAAGAGAATGAGACCCCTAGGGGAGAGGCAGTCCAGCATGGGGGATGGGCATCACAGGAGAGACCACCACAGGAGTGACTGCTGGAAGGCAAAGTCCCCCTAAATCATGCCAGGGGTAAGCTGGTGGAACCTCTAATGGAGCAGGAATAGAAGGGCTAGTGAATGAGGAATCTAGGACAGAAAGTCTAGAGAATGGCTTGGAGCCTGGTGGCTGGAGGGCTGGAGCAGAGGTGCCCGCATCCTCATCACTAAAATCAACCTGTTTGCCTTGAGAAAGTGATGTGGGGTCAGTAATGGAAAGGTGAATATTAGCCTGATTCGGCAGTGTTTGCTTTTTTTAAAATTTTCTATATTTTTTTTATTTACATTCCGAATGATTTCCCCTTTTCCGTTTCCTCCCTCCCCGAAAGTCCCATAAGCCCTCTTCCCTCCCCCTGTTCCCCATTCAACCCCCTCTTGCTTCTCTGTCCTGGTATTCCCCTACATCCAGTCTTTCCAGGACCAGGGATCTCTCCTTCCATCTTCTTGGAAATCTATTGATATGTGAATTGTGTCTTGGGTATTCTGAGTTTCTGGGTTAATATCCCCTTATCAGTGACTGCATACCATGTGTGTTCTTTTGTGACTGGATTACCTCACTGAGGATGATATTTTCCAGTTCTGACCATTTGCCTAAGAATTTCGTGAATTCTTTGTTTTTAATTGCAGAGTAGTATTCCATTGTGTAAATATACAACATCTTCTGAATCCATTCCTCCGTTGAGGGACACCTGGGTTCTTTCCAGCTTCTGGCTATTATAAATAAGGCTGCTATGAACATAGTGGAGCATGTGTCCTTATTGCATGCAGGGGAAGCCTCTGGGTATATGCCCAGGAGTGGTATAACAGGATCCTCTGAGAGTGTCATGCCCAGTTTTCTGAGGAACCGTCAGACTGCTTTCCAGAGTGGTTGTACCAGCTTGCACTCGCACCAGCAGTGGAGGAGTGTTCCTCTTTTTCCACATCCTCGCCAACAACTGCTGTCTCCTGTGTTTTTGATCTTAGCCATTCTGACTGGTGTGAGGTGAAATTTCAGGGTTGTGGATCAAGGACCTCCACATAAAACCAGACACACTGAAACTAATAGAAAAGAAACTAGGGAAGAACCTTGAACACATGGGCACAGGGGAAAATTTCCTGAACAGAACACCAATAGCTTATGCTCTAAGATCAAGAATTGACAAATGGGACCTCATAAAATTGCAAAGTTTTTGTAAGGCAAAGGATACTGTCAAAAGGAGAAAGTGGCAGCCAACAAACTGGGAAAAGATCTTTACCAACCCTACATCCGACAGAGGGCTAATATCCAATATATACAAAGAACTCAAGAAGTTAGACTCCAGGGAGCCAAATAACCCTATTAAAAAATGGGGTACAGAGGTAAACAAAGAGTTCTCACCTGAAGAATGTCTAATGGCTGAGAAGCACCTAAAGAAATGTTCAACATCCTTAGTCCTTAGGGATATGCAAATCAAAACAATCGCCAATCTTAAGAATTCTTCCCCAAAGGAAGTGGTGGCTGCCCATAACAAACACTGCAGGGTTGTTTTGATAATGGAGGCCAAACCTACAGTTGACTGTCATGAGCCCAGATTGGGGCCATGATCTCACTCTCACAACAAAGTCCTGAACCCACCAGGAGGCAAATCCAGCATCTCTTTCAATTGAGAAGTTCCTGCTCTGCCTCCAACTAGATTAGACAGAGAGTATTGAATGTTAGTGTTTCCTTTAACTCAAATGAGTTGGGGTGAGAGAGGGTTTGTCATGTGTGTTGGGTTAACAGCTCATAGGCCTTGTTGTCATTGGAAGAGGTGGGCAGAGGACTGTGCCTTCTAGACTGCCAAGACATACACCGTGGGGATAAACTGGGATGTTCTGGTCCCTCCTCTCTAATTGCTCTCTGTGAAACAGATCTGTAAAGTTGTGGGGAAGACCCATTAACAGAAGAATCGCCAGGACCTTTCTCATCCTTGTGTCAGAAGTCTGCTGGCTGTTGGGCATCTAAGTATGGTTTGGTTGAAAAAGAGCCCAAGCTACCCTCGCTGTGAGATGGAGGAGACACACATAAACAGAAACTCTTAAAGACAAAGTGAAGTCTACATTAAGCCTTTCAGGAAACACCTATCACTAACTGCTTCCACCTCTGAGATACCTTGGAACCCTAATGTCTCCTCTCTTCCCTCCATTATGTCATTCTGTAGTATTGAAACATGATTGCTCTTTTTGGTAGCAGTCAACAGGAAATCAAGCTGTTATTCTCAATCCTTTCCTGAGTGGAAGTTTTTTTTTTTATATATACCAATCTTCTGAGTTGTCTCATACCTGTACCTAAAACCATGGCCAGTCTGAGGTAGCAGCCTGTCTTCCTCTACAGTTGGCTTGGTTTCTGACATGCCAGATTTGCATGTGGGTTGTTTTTTGTTGGTCTCACCAGCCTTAAGCACAGGCCTTAGTTCCATACCTGCGAGGTGTTCTCCCTGTTCATGGTTCTTCCTATACATAAAGTCTCTGGCCTCTGCAGGGCCATGTATGTCTAGGTATTGAGTGGATTCCTGTTCTCCTGTCTTGCTTTGTTTCTGTAGTTGGGAGGAAAGCCTGCTGAAGGATATTGGGTTGGGTTGACTCTTTACTGATGCATGGAAAGGTGTTTTTAGTGTCAGCTTCTTATAAATACCTGTGCATTGCTTCAACACTTAGAAAAGTGCTACTCTGTACACAAAAGCACAAGAGCTGCCCAAGCTGCCTTTAGAAAGCTTTAGGTTTCTTGATCTTGTTCATAAACAGTGCTCCTTAGGCCAGGATACTAAGTGTTTTGGCAGTAAGGCAGAATTGTCATTTGACAGCAGAAGTACTGAGCTCCACAGTCTCAAAACTTCCTGCCAGCCAGATGTCCCTCCTGTTCAACCCTTGAGGGGTTCCTTGTTTTCCTTCTGGGGTGCTTCTATGAAAAGGGCTTCTAACTGGTGCTACTTTTGCTTCTAGTGCTTGCAGAGAGCTTCATAAAAGGTGCCAGAAATGCCCTCAGTAAATTTTGGAAAACTGGCTATCCTGCAGTCATACTCACACCGACCGACAAGTGCCTGCAGGAGTCACTTGCTGAGTTCTGCTTCCGACCCAGGCAATCTGTTGAGGGGTCTGACCTTGGCTTTGTCAACCAAAGAGTTTCCCTTTTCAGCTGCCCTGTATCCTGAAGCCAAGTAACATGTCTTACATGTATGTAATTCTCTAACAACTCAAATGGTTTGTGGTTCAGTCACCATGAGGAAGTCCTTTGGAATTCAGAGCATTTTTTTCCATTTAAGAAAATGTTATAAATGATGTTTGCTTTATTTAGCCCAGACACTAACTATTTTACTTTGTAAAGAAATAATACAATGATAGAAATAAACCTTTTATAACTGCAAAACATATTATACAAACACAAGATGGTAATATGCATACTTTACTTATACAATGATGTGACCAGGGTGCCTAAATCATGATCATAGATAAATAAAATGACCTACTAAATACACAGTAGAAAATAATTTTGGACAAAGGTTGTTCTGGCCTACTTCAGTTGTGGTGTGTGTGTGTGTGTGTGTGTGTGTGTGTGTGTGTGTTATAAAACAAAGAGGGGGACAGTTCTTTCACTGACCTGCTCCAAAAACAATTTTGATTCTCAAGATATAGCTTTTGAGAATCTCATATGAATACAGTATATATGCCATTTCACCCCCCTTCCCCCATTCCAACTTCCTATGTCCCCTATGTCTCAAATTCACTGACAAAAGACACACACACACAGACAAGCACACACAAACACACACACAAACAAATAAACACACACTTATCATTTAGTATTGTTTTATATGTACATGTGTTTAGGGCTGACCACTTAGGATTGGATAACATATCATGGAGCTCATCCGTAGAGAATGCTGATTTGCTCTTCCTCAGCAACCATGATTTGCCTGAAGATTTTCATTTCGGGGTTGTGCTTGTGAGATTTCCTTCAACCATGTTGGCATTTCAACTAGTGTTTTCCATATGTAGTCTTTATTTTATTTTGCTTTTAGAAAACTAATTAATTAGTTTTATTTATATCCTGACTTCAGTTTAGCCTCACTCCTCTCCTCCCATCCTTTCCCCACCTCTCCCCCATTCCTTCACCTTTTCTCTTCAGGAAAGGTGAGGCCTTCTATGGATATCAACCAACCAACCCTGGTATATTAAGTTACAGTAAGAGTAGTACATCTTTTCCTATTGAGTCTAGGCAAGGCATCCAGTAGAAAGATGGGTCTCAAAGTCAGGGAACAGTCAGAGAAAGCCCCTGCTCCCTCTGTTAGGGAGCACACATGAAAACCAAGCTACAGAACTGTAACGTGTGTGCAGAGTGCCTAGGTCAGTCACATTCATGCTCCCTGGTTGGCTGTTCAGTTTCTGTGAGCCCCTATGTGTCAAGGGTAGTTGATTCTGTAGGTTTTCTTATAGTGTCCTTGACCCCTTTTGCTCCTACAATCCTTCCTTTCCTTCTTCAACAGGATTCCCCTAGCTCTGCCTAATGTTTGGTTGTGGATCTCGGCATCTGTTTCCATCAGTTGCTGGGTTGGAGCCCCTCTGATGGCAGTTATGCTAGGCTACTGTCTGCAAGTGTAGGAGAAGATTATTTACAGTCAGGGGTTGACTCCCTCTCATGTCATGGGTCTCAAGCTGGGCCAATCATTGGTGGACCTTTTCTCAATTTCTGCTCCATTTTCACCCCTGCACATTTTGTAGGGATGAAAAATTGTAGACCATAGGTTTTGTCATTAGGTTCTTTTCCCTCTACTGGAAATCTGGTCTGGATATGAGATGGCCATTTCAGGCTCCATAGCCCCCATTGGTGGGAGTTTAGTTCATTTTCATATTGGGGAGCATGGAGACAGCCATGGTAATAAAGCATGATATATGTTTGGATTGGAGTCCAACATGTAGTACAGTTTTTCCCATTGCAAGGATTCATGAATCTAGGAATCAAGGAGGTAGAATTGTAAACAGATGACTCTCTTTCACCCCGAGTGGCACACTGGGACAATTTTTGCTTCCTGTTTCTATGAATGAGTTATGTTTCTTTATTTTTTATTTTTTATTTTTTTGCTTGCCTAGAAGTTTAGCTTCCAGCTTGGAGATGTGTGTATGTGCCTGGAGACATGACATAAATTTTATATAACTGAAAGCTCAGGCTCCTTGCTGGCCAGTTTGAGATTCTGATGCATTTATTATAACAGTCGAGAAATGTGATAACAGGTTTTTTTTTTTAAGATTTTATTTACTGTGTACATGTGAGTACACTGTTGCTGTCTTCAGACACACCAGAAGAGGGCATCAGAACCCATTACAGATGGTTGTGAGCCACCATGTGATTGCTGGGAATTGAACTCAGAACCTCTGGAAGAGCAGTCAGTGCTCTTAACCGCTGAGCCATCTCTTCAGTCCGTGCTAACAATTTTAAGAGGTGCAATTGTCAAGACTTCCTCTGGAATTTTGGATTGTGCCTCCAAAATAAAGGGAAAGGAGTCTGCAGTGCAGGAGGTCCAATAGGGTTTCTCTTGGTGTTATCATATTCTATGACTCATATTAATAGTAACTACAATAAACAATCCAGGCAGGAATAAAAAAGATCCACACATTTTAGAGTTGATATATGGGTCACACCTCGAGGAAGAGTACGACAGCCTACTTCAGTATTGCTAAGGTTGGACGAAATACAGAATGAATTGTAGAGAAAGGTGGTTACAAGTAAAATCTAATGCCAGTGTTGCAGAAACAAGAATTATAAGTGATATGACTGTTCCTGTCATATTTTGTTAAGACCATGTTTGTGCATATACACACATATAGTAAGCAGGTATTTATATTTTCATCTCTCAGTTTTCCTCATCATATAATGTAATATTCTTTGAGATAATATCAGAGTATTGCATTTAAGTTATGAAATGTCAAAATTTTGTTTCCCAAGAGACATTGTTACCCATCCTAATGTATATAATATGTTTAAAATTGTGCATGAGATAGTTCTATCAACTTAAGTGGAGCCATGACTTGGTAATTGTTTTCATTTGGAAATTAGGCATAACATAGGGAAATGTGATCATGTATCACTTTGACAAGGTGTAGACTTGTGATAGCTAAACTCAATTGTCAGCTTGACTACACATGGAATCAATTAACTCCAAACAGTTTGATACCCTGTGAAGGATTTTCTTGGTTGGATCATATGAAGTCAAAAGACCCATCTAAATCTAAATTCTTTGAGGTCAGAATACCCACCCTAAATCTTGCCCATACATCCTGGTGACAACCTACATAAAATGACATGGAGAAGGAAGTTTATGCTTATTGAATGCTTGCCCTTACTCTCACTAAGGAAGGTTATGCTTTTTGAATGCTCACTCTTACTCTCACTAGTAGGGCACAGCAGGTGAGAGGCAAAACTTGTGTGCTTATCCCATGTCACCACTGGATGGGTGATGGGCTTCAGGGAAACACAGGGACACCCCTTGAGGGTTGGGAAAGCACAGTCTGAGATGAGGCAGAGCTGGAGCTGGTTTGGGGTCCCTAGGACTGTGATGAGGCTGGGGCTGAGGGGTTTCTCTGACTCTTGGACATCCAGGCACCATTGGGAGTCATGGAAGAGCTGAGTATGGAGTCAGGGGACCCATGGGCTGAGAACAGTGTTTAGCCTGGGGCCAGGGGAAAGGGGAGCTCTGGCTAACCTCAGTGGTGATTGTCCTTAGCTTGGCAGTGGTTGTCTGGGAGTGCAGACGAGCCTTCTATCTGAGATTTAGCTGTGGCTCTGTAGGCAAAGACTTTTTCCATGTTCCCCATGGTGGTGGTAGATGAAATAGGCAGTCTATGTTTATCTATATTATGTATTGGTTGTTTATTGTGGAAAATGGATGCATACCTATTTCTCAGGGTCTGACCTAAGATTAAATATCTTTTTCGGGAGGAATGTCTGGGAAGGTAAGTTTATTGGGTAAGTCCTAAGGGTCTCTAGGTACCTCATTAGCATGGAGAACTCTGTTCTGGGCCTACATGACCACAGGTCATGTTTCCTTATGTGGGGAGTGTGGCATGTGTTCCAGGCCAGGCATCTTGCAGGGAGTGGGGAGTCACCAAAGTCTCAGCTATGTGCCTACCAAGTCTCTGGCCTCAACGTATCTACCCACCAAGCTTCATGGCATGGTTTTACCATCCCATAACTCTTCCTTTTTCTTTTATAAAGGAGAGGTCTCACTGGAGTGACTGTCTCTAATGTTATTTGTAGTGAAAATTTTCGGTGGGGTGGAAGTATCAAAATAAAAGACAACACAACATTAGCCAGACGGGGAAAGAGGGGTAGGGACTAGGAAGACAAGGGACTATTGAACCAATTAATTGTTCAGTGAATTGGGAACACATGCCATACTAAGGCATTGCTTTCTTAGTATTAGAACTTATTTTTTTGGAATTCCAATGGAGACTCAGGACCAGCTGAGACATCCATCTCTGTGGACTGAAGAACTGCTGCTTTCTTGGCCTTTCTGCTGGAATTCAATCACCTTTGGACTAGCTAGACCTCATCATGTAAGACATGTAATAAACTATATTTCATATAATATATACATAATTTATATATTGTATACTATACATACACACATACATACATTAAATGAGGTCATGACTCTTAAAGGAGAACCTACTAATGCCATTTTTCTGGTCCACTGTAATTTGTTTTCTTAAACTTCATATATCTATAAATAAGTGTAACTCAAACCTGTCATCCAAGAACTGTAAGACCTCGACTTTGGGTCAGTGGTACTTACTTTGAGATGGTGAGACGCAGACATCAAGATGCAGATCAACACAAAAGTAAGAGGTTTATTTTCTGGTGTGTCAGGATCAACCCTCAAATAGTCCCTCTAGGTGAGTGACAAGAAGGTGACCCCAAATGGCTATTCAAAGCAGTTTTTATACTTTTTAGGGGCACAGAGTACATCAGCAAGGCTACAGTTCAAACTTATTGGCTAAGCATATTGACCTTTAAATCTATTGGCTAGCAAGCATGACATATATTTGAACTCTACCTGAGACTTTCCAGAGGGTTAGGTGACTGTCTGAGAATTGTTTTACTCAAAAATGTACCTGTGGGTAGAGAATGGAACTTGGCCCATCCTTGACCCCTGGTGGGAGGGGGAAGCTGTAAGAAGGGTGTGGGACTGGAAAACCCTTTAGGGTCCCTCAGAACCTTTTATTTAGAGCAGACAGTAGTCTTTTCTGAAAACTACACAATTGGTCCAAATGAAGAGATCAACTGATAGTGAGGTTCTCAGCTCAAACAGATGAACCTGAAACACAACTCATGAATCTAATACATAGAAAAGGTTGAAGAGGGAGGATAGATTGTACGAGTCAGAGGCCCAAGAGGTCTGCTGTAACTCTTAGATGTGATAGGAAATCTAAACCAATGATATTTCAACAATATTCCTGCCTATAGCCTGACAAGACAATAAACATACTCACACAGAACAGGGAGTTCTAATGAGGCCCAACCTCTAGCAAAGTACTTCAGGAAATGAAAGAGTATGGGAGAGAGGGAGAATTATACATTCCTAGGGATAAGCATCCTCATTGATTTTCAAAAAAATAAGCGAAGTGCACAGGCAGCTTGCTTCTGCATTCTCCCAGCCAGAACTGACTACTTCCTGGTGGTTATTCTATAATGCTAGACCCTCTTTTTATGAAGGTGTCTGGTTCATATCCAAGTATGATGAGTCTGAGGACACTGCATGCGGATGGTCCCAGGAAGGCCCACCCTTAACCCTGCAGATTATATCAGGGCAAGGCACCTGCCTGGGGAAAGTTCCGTTGTCACACCAGCACCTCTGCAATCAAACAATCCCCATTGTTCATTCCAAATGGGTTGTCCCCCAACATCCAACAAGCATGGTGGGCTTCTTCAACAGGTTTAACCCCATGTATGCACGGAGAGGTCCTTAACTCCCCTACGACAAAGGAGTTCTGTATTCTAGTCCAGTTGGTACCATGCATAACCTATTATTCAGAAGAAGTAGTACTAAAAAACCTGGTAGGACATGTGGGAGGGGATCTCTTGAGGCAGAAGAGGGAACCTATTTCACTAACTTTGACTGTAATTCTGGGGGCAGGGCTAGCTGGGGCAGGCACTGGAATAGCTGCCTTAACATTGCAGGAGAAGAACTATAACAACCTGAAAGTAGACATAGATCAAGACATTCAACGTCTGGAAAAATCCATCTCTCATTTAGAGCACAACGTAGACTCCCTAGCTGAGGTAGTTCTGCAGAAAAGGCGAGGGTTAGACTTGGGGTTCTTGCAGCAGGGATGATTGTGTGCTGCTCTGTGTGAAGAATGCTATTTTTATGTCTACCATTATGGAGTTATCAGAGAGTCACTGACTAAGGTTAGAGAAATCATAGCCAGATGCCTAAGGGAATGGGAGAACTCCAAAAGCTGGTATCATTCACCGTTTGACACTTCACCATGGCCAACGACCCGTATTTCCACAATCACGGAATGACATTTTCATAATAATTTTGTGATTATTCTCTTACTGCTGCTCACTTTCAGGCCATGCATAATTAATAAGCTTGTACAGTTTATGAAGAATAAATTGAGGACCATCCAACTAATGGAGATGAAATCCCAATATCAACCTGCCAGCACAGATGATTTACATCTGTAGAATCCTTGATTGGCCTGTAAAGTTCCCAGTAGAAGGGGTGAATGAAGTTCACAGGCTGCTTGCCTCTGCACTTCCCTTCCCCCCACCCTAGGCTCTCTCCTACAGCAAAGGAGGTGGGACATACAGGCTGCTTTCTTGCCTCTCTGTCTTCCTCTCAGAAGTTCCGCTCTCCCCAAGAGCATAAATGGCTTGCTTGCCTCTGCATTTGGCTTTCCCCAGCCACTGCCCCCTTGCAGCAAAGGCAGGGATTCTGACTCCCCTCCTCCCTAGTCGCTCTGAGAGGACTTAAGGAGCCACAGGTGCCAGCTCTAGAAAGACAAATGACAAAAACTCCCCAGCTTCAGTGACACAGCACTCCCCAGATAACCAGATATAGCTGGTGTCTGTCCTTGGAGAAGAAAGATTAGGGTCCCATGCTTAAATCATAGAAGAAAGGTAATCAGAGGTCACAGACAGTTATGGCTGGCCATAAAACTAGTACCTGATAGCCCCACAAAAGATAACCTTTAGGTCAGAAGAATCCCTCTCTCAGCCTCACAGTTTCTGCCCTACCAAATGGTATCATGTCTGAATTATGACTCACTTAACTTGCCTTCCCTCCCACTTCACCCTAAACATTCAAAGAATTTCTAACTATTCTGTATATAAAGTGCCAGACTCCCAAACTTGGAGTCGCACTCCTGGCCTACTCTGTGGGGAGGTTTGCGATCCCGGTCAAGACTCATAATAAAAAGACTCTTACGCAAAATTGCAGCGGACTCTGCAGTTCTTTAGCACTCCTGGGTTTCTAGCTGAACTCGGACATAACACAAGAAAGACCAGAAAGACTCAGCAGCAAATATTTAAACATTTATGTGCACATATATAGATATATACAATAATAATAACAAAAGAGAAAGAGGCAACCAATTTGAGACAGAGTAAGTGGAGGCATGAAGTAATTGGAGAGAAGAAGGGGAAAGGAGCTGGTCTGTAATTATATTTTAGATAGAATTTTAAATATTAATCATGGAACATAGAACTAAACAGAGAACTCACAGAAGATGAAATACAAAGGGTTGACAAACTCTTAAAAATATTCAACATATTTAGCTCTTGGGAAAATTGGAAACTACAACTTCTTTCTGGTTATACCTCACCCCAAACAGAATGTCTAAAATAACAGACAAGAAATGAAGAGTACTGGCACTGATGTGCAGATAAGGGCACTCTGTTTCAGTGCCTGGCGGAATGCAAATACAACCAATTTAAAAGTCAGTTATGGAGAGTCCCCCAGAAGTTTTTATTGTTGAGAATAGTTTCTGCTATCCTGTTTTGTTTTTTTTGTTATTCCAAATTTGAGAATTTCTCGTTCTAACTCTATGAAGAATTGAGTTGGAATTTTGATGAGGATTAAATTGGATCAGTAGATTGCTTTCAAGCAAGATGACCATTTTTACTATATTAATCCTGCCAATCCATGATCGTGGTAGATCTTTCCATTTTCTGAGATCTTCTTTGATTTTTTTCTTCAGAGACTTGAAGTTCTTGCCATACAGATCTTTCACTTGTTTGGTTAGAATCATACCAAGATATTTTTTATTGTTTGTGACTATTGTGAAGGGTATCAGTTCCTTAATTTCTTTCTCAGTCTGTTTATCATCTGTATAAAGGAAGGCTACTGAATTGTTTGAGTTAATTTTATATCTAGCCACTTTGCTAAAGTTGTTTATAAGGTTTAGGAATTTTCTGGTGGAATTATTGGGGTCACTTAGGTATACTATCATATCATCTGCAAATAGTGATATTTTGAAATCTTCTTTTCTAATTTTTATCCCTTTGACCTCCTTTTGTTATTTAATTGATCTAGGTAGAACTTCAAGTACTGTATTGGATAGATATGGAGAGAGTAGGCAGCCTTGTTTAGTTCCTGATTTTAGTGGGATTGCTTCAAGTTTCTCTCCATTTAGTTTGATGTTGGCTACTGGTTTGCTTTATATTGCTTTTACTATGTTTAGGTATGGGCCTTGATTTCTGATCTTTCCAAGACTTTTAACATGAAGGGATGTTGAATTTTGTCAAATGCTTTTTCAGCATCTAATGAAATGATAATGTGGTCTTTTTTTTGAGTTTGTTTATGTAATAGATTATATTGGTGGATGTGGAGAAAGAGGAACACTTCTCCATTGCTAGTGGGATTGCAAGCTCATACACCACTCTGGAAATCAATCTGGTGGTTGCTCAGAAAATTGCCATAGTACTATCCAAGCACCCAGCTATACCACTCCTGGGCACATACCCAGAAGATGCTCCAACATGTAATAAGGACACGTGCTCCACTATGCTAATAGTAGCCATATTTATAATAGCCAGAAGCTGGAAACAACCAGATGTTCCTCAACAGAGGAATGGATACAGAAAATGTGGTACATTTACACAATGGAATACTACTCAGCTATTAAAAACAATGACTTCTTGAAATTCTTAGGCAAATGGATGGAACTTGAAAATGTCATCCTGAGTGAGGTAACTTAGTCACAAAAGAACACACATGATATGGATATTACCCCAAATGTTTAGAATGCCCAAGATTCAATTCATAGACTATATGAAGCCCAAGAAGAAGGAAGATGAAAGTGTGGATGTTTCAGTGCTTCTTAGGAGGGGGAACAATATTCTCACAGGAGGAAATATAGAGACAAAGTGTGGAGCAGAGACTGAAGGAAAGGCCATCCAGAGACTGCTCCACCTGGGCATCTATCTCATATACAGTCACCAAACCCAGATGCTATTGTGGATGCCGGAAGTGCTTGCAGAAGGGAGACTGACAGGGCTGTCTCTTGAGAGGCTTTGCCAGAGTCTGACAAATACAGAGGTGGATGCTCACAGCCAACCACTGGGCTGAATGTGGGGTCCCTGATGGAGGCGTTGGAGAAGGGACTGAAGGAACTGAGAGGGTTTACAGTCCCATGGGTGAGCAACAGTGTCAACCAGCCAGACCCCCCTGGAGCTCCCGGGGACTGGACCATCAACCAAAAAGTACACATGGAGGGACCCATGCCTCTGGCTGCATATGTGGCAGAGGATAGACTTGTTGGACTTCAGTGAGAGAAGTGGCCCTTCGGCCTGAGGGGGTTTGATGCCCCAGTGTAGGTGAATGCCAGGGTGCAAAGACAGAATTGGGTGAGTGGGTGTGGGAGCAACCTCATAGAGGCAGGGGGAGGAGGGATGGGTTAGGGAGTTTCTGAAGGGGAGACCCTAAAAGGAGAAAACATTTGAAATGTAAATAAGGAAAATATCCAATAAAAAAAGTCAGTATGAAGGCTCCTCAAAAAACTAATTCTAGATACACCATGTGATCCAGCATTACCACTCCAATACATATATATCAGAGGGAGTCCATATCTACTTGCTCTGCAGGCTGCCTGAGATCAGTGCACAGGGTGCCAGATGCAACCCAAACAAAAGACTGACAGCCATCTCAGAAGCACAGAAGCCTCAGGACCTTCTACAGTCAGTCAGTTTTTTCCCTGTGAATTTAAAACAAACAAACAAAAAACCAAAACCTGAGATGACTGCAGTTCCCTAAATTGAACAGCAGAGGGAGACAAAGGTACAAAAGCTTCTGATAGAGCAATAAGAATTATAAATGATAATAAAGATCTATCTATAAATATTTGATATTTAAAGATGAGAATGGTTCAACATGGATGGATTTAAAGGAAATAGATACCTTGCCACTTACCATTATTATGATATTAATTATCTTGATTTACTATGTCTTCTCAAAAGACAAGTTCCTAGATAAAAAAAAAAATTATATGCCTTAGAAAAGTGATTAGAGGAAACACTAGAACTAAAGCTTTAGGATTTTATAGGTCAACATAAGCAACAGAAAGAGGAGAATAAATATTGAAGAGAGGAGCTGGAAAAGATGCTAGAACAAAAGATACAGTAGTTCGTAGATGAAAGCGAGCAACAGAGAGATAAACTTAAGACTTGGCAACATAGGAAACACTAGAACTAAAAGGTTCAGGGTTTTACAGGTCAACATAAGCAATAGAAAGAGGAGAATAATGATTGGAAACAGGAGCTGGAAAAGATGCTAGAACAAAAGATGTAGAGTTTCATAGATCAGACTGAACCACAGAGAGATAGGGATAAAATTTGGAAGCAGAGTCAAGAGGATAATTTACTAATGCTAGCAGATCAAAATAAGGTAGATGCTACAATATCAGAATTACAACATAAAGAGAGGTTAAAATTATGGAAGCAGGGCCTAGAACAGAAGATACAAGACTTTAGAGAACAGCATGGACAACAGAAAGAAAAATGTAAGACTTGGTAACATGGCCTAGAGGAAATACTGGAATTGAAGGTACAGGAAATTATAGATCATAATAAGCAACAGAAAAATGCAAATGAAGATTGGAGATAGGAGCTGGAACAGATGCTTGAACAAAGGATGCAACAGCTCACAGATCAGACTAAGTGGCAGAGAGAAGATAATGGAGATTAGACGCAAGGCTTGAAGGAGAACCTTCTAAAATTAATCAGTCAAAATAAAATAGACAGCAAAATATCAGAATAACAATATAAAGAAAAAATTTAAATGTGGAAGGATAACTTTGAACAGAGAATACAAGAACTCAGGAACAGAAGGAGCAGCCAAAGAACAGTTATGAAGCCTGGACACAGACCTTAAGGGAGGAATTCAAAATTTCAATTAGGGAAAATACTCAGGTAGAGAGAGAAGATAAAATTAGAGAAAGCCAACCAAAGATTCTTAGAAAACAAACTTTAGTTTACCCATTTAGTATACAACAAGGTTTTCCAAACAATGATCATCCGTCCAACAGGGTTATCAGGAATTCGAATGGCCATCTGTGGATGTGTTAGAACTGAGAAAATTTAAGGACAGTGTCACTAATTTTGGAGTGCATTCACCATTTGTAAAATAAACCCTGACTTCTTGGGCTATTAAAAATAGAATAATCCCCTAAGACTGGAAGGAGTTTGCAAAAAACAATACTAGATCCTTCATCACCTTTACAATGGTTCTCATGGTGGAGAAAAGAGAAGAAGGAGATAGCACAACAAGATAAGGTCAAGGGTAGAGATATTTTCAAGGATCAGCTGCTTGGTGACAGTCACATTGCAAAGGTAGAGGTACAGGTTGTATATGATGAAGACTTGCTGGCATTGTGTCACTTGGTAGCCTTAAGTGCCTAGGATAAAGTCACAGAATCAGGGAACAGCTTGAACTATTTCCTCAAGTCAAAAGTTTTGCAAAGTCCAAAGGAAACATTCCCTGACTTTTGCAGAGGTTGACTTCTGCAGTAGAAAGGAGTATATCAGATCCATCAGCAAGAAAGGCACTAATGGAGTCTTTAGCCTTTGAAAATTCGAATGCTGATTACAGAGAAGTAATCAGACCATTGAGGGTAAGGTCAGAATCAATAGGTGAGTGGATTAGGTATATAGCTGATGTTAGACCTTGTTCACATAATATGACCTTAATAGGAGAAGGTGCCATTAGAGGCCTTGAGATGACCCACAATTTCAAATGTTTTAATTGTGGTGAGCAGGACCATTTCAAAATAAACTGTAGAGAAAACCAAATTAATCCCCAAAGTGAGTCTATGCCTTCTGGAATATGTAAAGATGTGGCAAAGGACATTTGGCTAGGGAATGTAGAACAATGGACAAATGGGGCAATGCCTTACCAAAATACTCCGGGGGGAAGCATCTTGGAGGCCCCAAAACCAGGCAGGGAGAGTTCTCTTCCTCAGGACAATAACAGATGTTGTGAGACCAGATAACAAGGAGGAGGCAAATTCTATAGACAATTCAAAAAACCTAAAAGGGGGTCAAAATTGAGTATTTTGCCAAACTTCTATAGATGATCGAAGGCCCAAGCTAAGAATATTAGTAAACAATATTGAGATTGAAGGAATGATCGACACTGGAGCAGTTGTCCCCTTTATCTCTGCAAAATCATGGTCTGTGAGTTGCCACTTCAAGAAGCAGACACCCAATTTCAAGAAGTTGGAACTTTATTTCAAATAAAGTAAAGTACCAGATGTCTTAAATGTACAGGACCTGAAGGTCAGACAGGAAAATTATGGCCATATGTGGCTGATATGGCCATTAATTTATGTGGAAGACATCTGTTACAGCTGTGGAAAACACAAATTAATATCCCCTCAGTTTCAGAGGCTGGCCACAAAACTGGTCAGATTCCTAATAAAAAGTTAAATTAGTTAAGGAATTTTATCAAATACAGTTACAGACTGTCCTGGCTATCCATAAACAAGACACAGCAGGGGCTGACAATTTAGCTTTGCCTCAAGGAGCCACTACTGATAAGACACCAACAGTCTTACCACAAAGGTGGTTGATTGACCAACCCATTTGGATTGATCAGTGGTCTATGACAAAAGAAAAACTACAGGCACTAGAACAAGTAGTCCAGGATCAGCTGGAGGCTCAGCATATAGAGGAATCCACCAGCCCTTGGAATTCTCTGGTATTTGTTATAAAAAAGTCTGACAAATGGAGGATGCTGACAGATCTTGGTTGATTTTTCCTTTGATGACTATGAAGTGTCCTTCTCCATGTCTTTTGATTAATTTCTCTTGAAAGTCTATTTTGTTAGATATTATAATGGCAACTCCAGTTTGCTTCTTGGTCCTTTTGCTTGCACACCCTTTTCAAACTCTTTACTTTGAGGTAGTATCTATCTTTACTGCTGAGGTGTGTTTCTCATATACAGCAGAGTGATGGATCTCTGGTTAGCCTTTGTCCTTTTATTGGTGAGTTGAGTCCATTGATGTTGAGAGATATTAATCACTAGTGATTGTTAGTTCCTGTTACTTTTGTGTTAGATGTATCACTCTGTGTGTGATTATTCTCTTTTGGCTTTACTGTGAGATGATTCATTTCTTCTGTTTTCTTGAGTGTAGTTATTTTTCGGACTGTGAAAGGCAGTCTGTGTTCTGATTGAACAAGGCTTAACTTCTGGAGAACCAGTAGATTAATCTACAAGGGATGGATCCTGCTAGCTATGCTCTCAGACACTAGGCTCCTGACACTACAAGGCCCTCAACTCCATAATTCTGTGGCCATCAGTAATGTAGGGCAATGCTCCAAGCCCCTAGTATTCTGGCTGAACTCCACCCCCAAAGTTACCTGGCTGCAGCCAGGTTTGGCCCGCTCCACAGTTACCTGGCAATAGCCAGGTAGCTTAGCCCACTATAAAAGGGGATGTTTGCCCACTCCTCTCTTTCTTTTCTCTCTTATTCTCTCATCTTCTTACTCTGTCTCTCTCTCTTGTCTCTTGACCCCTCCTTCCCATTCCCTTCCTCCTCTCTCCACTTGGCCATAGTCAGCTTCTACTTCTCTACCCTCTCTCTCTCTCACTCTGCTTTTCTAAAATAAAGTGCTAAAACCAATGGATTGCCTCCTAGCATTTCCAGTGCCAGATGGGACCAAGGACTCACCCTCACAGGAACTGCCCAGTCGCCCTCCCCCTTACCCCCTTTCCCCTTTGTCCCAGGGGCTGACCCCCTGGGGCCCTATTCTTAGCTCTTCTACGGTATTCAGCAGGTGTCCTGCATACCTGAGAGCTAGGAGAGCTAGAACCGGTTGTCCTTGGCCTCTGTGAGGTCTAGGGGCCCCGAGACTGCAAGCTTTCCTCACCCCCCAGGGTGGGGTCTGGCGACCTCACACAGTCTGATGACAGTCCTGTGGCAGCCTGTGGGGTCATATGGCAGTTTCCCACATCTGCCTGCCCAGTGATGGTGAGCTCTGGTGAGACACGTTTTTTCCCTCCCTTCCCTCCTTTCCCTTCCTATGCTGCACTACAAGCCGCTGTGGCACCCTACAGTTATTTTTCCTTATGTTGGGGTTTTCTTCTGTAGGTCTGAATTAGTAGAAAGATATTGTTTAAATTTGGTTTTGTCATGGAATATCTTGGTTTCCCCATCTATAGCTATTGAGAATTTTGCTGGGTATAGTAGTTGGCACTGGCACCTATGCAATCTTATGGACTTTAAGACATCTGTCCTGGATCTTCTGGCTTTTATATTTTCTATAAAGGATTTAAACAGGGCACATGCTGATCTGGGAGAGATACAAAATCAAAATCCCTGGGAATACCAAGATAATTTTATTTCTCTGGACTTTAAGGGCCAATGATTTAGCATCAAGGTTCTAAATTTTCCTTATACACACACACACACACACACACACAATGAGGCTTTAGCTTAATGTCTATCCCAGACCTGCCTCTAATCAATAGGATTTAATTTTTAATTTCTGAACTATAAATTCCTAAGCCATGGAAGTGTCTAGTGGTTGGAAACATTTGTGTTGGCATTTTATTTTTCTATTTTATTTTACTATTATATCTACCACCCTTCCAACTGTTATTCCACCTTGATTCCTTCCAACCCCCCAACACTAGGTAGGAGAGAAATTAGGTTAGTGGGGAAAGGAGGGCATAGACCTCTTTAGACTTCTTTCTGCTAATCAGGGTCATTGGGCTCCTTGGTGTATGTGGAACCCTGAAAGGCAGCCTGGTTTCTGGTTGAGCTAGGTTTAAACCCTGGTGACACAGCAGGTGATCCTGCAAGGAATGATAGGTATTTGCCACACTCCTAGACACTAGGCTCCTGACATAAGGCCTCAGCTCTCCATAATTCTGTGGCCATCAGTCATGTTAGGGCCATGCCCCAAGCCCCACAGATCATGTATCCTCAAGACAGTTCTCCATTTTAATGAGGTACCTAAAGTCCTATAGAGCTTAGCCAATTAAGCTCTCCTTCCCAGAGGTATTTAATCTCAGGTCTGCTCTAAGAAAGTGGCGTAGGGTTTCACTCATCCTGCCATGACAACAAATGCTTCAAATCCATGTACTGCCTCTTCTCATTGGGACCCTCCATGGGGAAAAATGGAGCAGGACTTCCTCTAAAGAGCCATGTCTAGTCTCCCACAAAAGGCCTCTCAGCGCTTCCAGACATGGTCTCCACCAAGCCAAACCACGTGCTGAACAGGCCAAGGACTCTCTCATCCCCATGGGACCCCGCAGGAGCTTTCCTCTCACCATTTCCCCTTCAGCCCAGGGCTCCCACTCTGTTCTCAACTCTTCCTTACCATCCAGCAGTGTCTGAGGTGCCCAAGAGTTAGACCTAGACTCTGTGTAGGCCTTGGGACCACAAGCCAATTCCAGCAGTTCCCCAGGGACCTCAGATTGCACTTTCCCACCCTCAGAGCAGGGTCCTGTGGCTTGACATAGCCTGATGCCCACCCAGTGACAGCTTGGGGAACGAGCAGTAAAACTCTAGCATTCTGCCTTGTCCAGTGGCCCAAGCCCTGGACTGAACGTGGGCCACCATTTTAACCCACATGTCCAAGTCCAATTTTTATTATCAACATAACCAATTTCTTCTCCTCTCTTTCCTCAGCAACAACAATGGGAACTATCAGCAATCAGGGCAGCACCAGGGAAGCAGTATCTGCCTTCTTCTTCTTTTGAGTGCTCTAACCCCTCTCAGAGCTCTGGCATTTATCCCATTTTTAGAGTCCTCAGAATTCAAAATGTAAATTATAAGCAGCTGCAAAAATATCATTTTCCTCCGAGCACTCAATCACAGTTAATCACTGTGAACAAACTGAAGCAGCCCCATATCCCACAACTAGGTGTGACAATAGCAGTGGAGGATACGGATGCTGAAGTGCCCACTTCCTATAACCAGACAGGACTCCCAGTGGAGGGATAAGGATAGAAATCCACCCACAAAACCTTTGACTCAAAAGGTGCTCTGCCTACCAAATATGAAGGGACAAAGAAAGAAGCAGGATGGAGGAAATGGCCACCTAATGGCTGCCTGCCCCACATTGAGCTCTATCCCATGAGAAAGAACCAATTCCTGATACAATTAATGAGACTCCATTATGCTTCCAGACAGGAACCTAGCATAACTACTCAGAGAGGCTTCACCCAGCAGTCAATGGAAAGAGGTGCAGAGACTCATACCCAAACATTAGATGGAGCTTGGGAAGTCTTACCAAGAGTTTCCTGAAGAATTAAAGGATCTGAAGAAGTCAGGGACTCCACAAAAAGACTACCAGAGTCAACTGACTTGAACTCTTGGGAGCTCCAAGAGCCTGAATCATAAACTAAAGAGTGAGCATGGGCTGGACCTGGGCCCCTTTACATATGTAGCAGATGAACACCTTAGATCCAGGTGACAAAAGTGGGGACTGTCCCTGAATCTGTTGCCTGCATGCCTTTGGAGCCCATTCCTCTACATGGACTACCTTGTCTGGCTTCTGGGAAAGTATATGCCTAGTCCTGCTGTGACCTGATGAGCCTGGGAGGGAAATATAGCAGTGGGAAGGTGATACCAAGAGTGGGTTGCTCCTTCTCAAAGGAGAAGAGGGTGAATGGAGGAGGTGGGGCTCTGCATGAGAGTGGGTACTAGGAAGTGAAAGGGAGCTGATATTGGGATGTAAAGTGAATAAACAAACAAAAAACTTAATCACAAAATACAGCTTGGTTTTTAAAGAAACCAAAATTCAGAACCTGTGACAGGTTGGCAAGTGGGCCCATTTCCCCACCCCACAGCCTCTCTGTTTCTCAGGAGGTCTGCCATGACCAGGAACATAGCTGAGACCCCTGCTCCAATACCCATGCCAGCTAGGGCCTCCACAGAGCCCAGTGGAAGTGGGATATAACTTGATTCCTGATCCCATTTACTTCTGTCATGCTTGGGCATCAGTTGGTACTGTGTTTCTAGGTTCTCTTGCTTTGAAGCTTACTGCTTCTTTATCTGAGACACTGCTTTCTCCTACATCTCCATTTTTAGCCTCCGGGAGTATAGGTCAGTCTCATCAAGGCTCAAGTTTGGGAGGATCTGGGAGGAGTTCTTGGAGGGGACAGGAAAGGGAAGCAACATTTGTAAGATAAATAAATGAAATAATTTAATAATAATAATAATAATAATAATAATAATAATAATAAACCAAACTTGTCACTATACATTTGTGTGCAATGGCAACGTAACTTTTGGAAGCATGATAAAACCGGTCTACATCAAGTTCCCATCATCTACAAGTTTATACTACTTGGTCTAATGTAAGTCTAGGCAACACCTTCTAGTTATAGAAGTCCATAAAATAAACTTTGATAATCAATAGTACACTGTTACAGACCATGACAAAAACTGAAAAGTGTGGGGCTGCCTTTCAAGTTTGCTTAACAAAAATGTACACTGAAAAATTGAAAAGACTTAAATCACTGGCTGTATAAGTTAAATCTTCTGAAGAGAAAGGGGGAAATACATGTAAGTGCCTTGAAGAGAAATATACTAGGGAAACCAAGCATCTCTTCATTTTGTCTCAGTCATGAATACAAAATGTGGTTGATATGTTGGTCACTATAACCCTTTTGATTATTCCATTTCAATCAATTGTTACTATTCACATATATATATATATATATATATATATATATATATATATGCAAAGTTGGTGTGAAGTTCTCTTACTTTGATGGGTCTTTGCATGATTTAGATATCAGAGTAACTGTGGCTCACAAAATAAATTAGGGAGTGTTCCTTCTGTTTCTATTTTGTGGAAAAGTTTGAGGAGTATTAACTCTTCTCTGAAGGTTTGGAAGAATTCTGCACTAAAACCATCTGGCCCTGGGCTTTTTTTTGGTTGTGATTTTTTTTGTTCAAATTACATTTATTTATGAAATCATTTGAAACTGACTTGCATAATTTCAACAAGTAAGGGCATTCATTGAAAAAAATCTGGCATACAATGCACTTGTCATTAGAAAAGTCTTATTGATACATGGAAGAGCCAACTTTTTTTTCCTTTCTAATGCAGATTTCAGCACAATATCCATCAAGCAACCTAGTACTAAGAACTCTTAAGCAAGGGAAACCCAAAAGTGATTATCTTCTCAGCCATACTCAGAGAATCGAATGTGCTGACTGGCTTGCTGAGTCTTAGCCAGTCTAATCTTCTCAGCTTTGGTGATTAACTTTTCTGTGCCTCTTCTCTTTTCCTGAGGTTAAGCTTGGCCTGTCTTGTCTACCAAAATCTTCTGCCACTACCTCTGCTCATGATCTCCAGAAAGGACCTCAAGGTTCCAACAGTGCTTCTTCCTAATTTCAGTCTCTGCATTCATTACTGCCTGAGCATCCTTAGGGGTTTTGAATTGGGGATGGCATTCAGAATCTCCTTCTAGCAAATCAATGTAACAACTTTTGAGATTGTAGCCAAACTATCCTTGACTTGTTTCCTGCCAGGTAGAGGTTCTATGCTCACAATCTTCACAATCACTCCAGTCAGGCACTGTGGGCTTTGTGCATTGACCTTCCCCTGGGTGGAGCACTCTTGAACACTGCCTGCTGTAGGAGATTTACAGTCTGTTTCCATTTCCAGTTCCAATTTTAGCACTCTCGATGGTATAATCTCCTTGCCCATCTATGTCTCTCCTTATGTTTCTTCTTATGTTTCCTCTTCACCTCTGAGAGCGAGTCACCTTTTCTGTCTCCCGTCTCCTTCTCTTCGGTAGAGCAGAAGAATTCTAAGTCTCTGCTTTCCTTGGAGACCTCAGAAGTGGCTTGGCTGATGCCATCCTTCTGAGTCATTTTCTTTACTTTGGCCTTGTGGGGAGGCCGTCTTCATCCTCAGCGCGGCTTCTCTCCCTTTTCCCTGCCTTGACTTCAGGTAAGCTTGATGTTTCAACCTTGGCCTACTTTTTCTTTTTCTTTGCAGGATGCTTTGGACCTTCTGGGTTTCTGCTTCAGAGCTCTCAGAGGCAGTCATTGGTCTCTTCTTGGATGTACACACACATCTGAGCTGCTGCTGTCTACAGCTGACTCTTCGGCCTGCACACTTTCTTCTTTATTCTGCCTTTTTTCTTTTTCTTCTTTTTCTTCTCTTCAGCTATTCATAAGGAAGGGATGAGATTGTTTTTCACTGTCTTGGGGAATATGCCAGGCTTTCCAGGGGCTTCTTCTGGTGGGTTTTTCAGAAACTCAATGGCTTTTGCTCCTTGCTCTTTAGTTTCAAACTCCACAAAGGCAAAACCCTTAGGATCCCCAGTAGACTTGTAATGTGGAATACTTATGTAAACCACATTGCTGCATTTCCCAAATACTTTCTCAATCCAGCTGCGAGTAACATTTTTTGGGAGCAACTCCACATATACTGTGTGCTCTTCCTCATCCTTTGGTCTCTCACCTAGGGGTTTTCCCCTCCTGATTCTGGTCCCTTTTAAGTCCAACTCAACCACAGATGAGTTTTCCAGGGCTCTGACTATTACCTTCCCATCAGTTGTCAGTTTCTTCATTTGGTTTAAAGACACCAGGAGAGAAATGTCCACATATCCACCTCTAGATCTTTCAGTTTGCTCTCGCAGAAATCTCTCCTTGTGAGGGTTTGTGTCTCCAGACAGAAGTCCAAGTGCTTAGCAATATCTGTAAGCACTTGTTTAACCCATGATCACCTCTTTCTTCTTCTTTTCTCTTCTCAGTACTTTCTTCCATAGTTTTTTGGTTTTCAGTTTCCATTTCCATGCTCATCCCAAGATCCAAGGTTAGTACCTGTGTTCTTCTACCCTTTCAGTCTCCCGACTCTTGCTGTCAAGAGACACAGAGACAGACTGAGACACAGAGACAGACAGAGAGAGGAGAGCATTCACAAACTGAAACTGAAAGTTGTCATTGGCTTTTACTCCACATTAGAGATCTTGCAAGAATACTGTATATCCTGGCTTTGACCAACTTTGGTCTTGAGGCAAATGACACCCCTGTGAGATTTCCTTTGTCTCAAGTGTTGCTTCTTATCCTTTCCACAGCTTATTATTTCCTAACAAGTTGCCAATGGAAGAATCAAAGTCTTATTGAAATATGGGTGCACTTGAACCTGAAAATGTTACAAAGTTGAATTTCAAGTGTTGTTGGGTTGTGCCCAGATTGTAAAAACCCCAAAGAGACCACCAGGAAACACAACCCTAATGTTAGTACATGAGAGTCTTTATTTAAGCTCAAGCTTGGGGCACAAACCTTTCTGATGGAACAGGAAGGAGCGTGACCCCAGCTCTAAATGAAGGATATTTATAAAGGAAAAAATGCAAGTGGGGGTTTCTACGCTTTGGCATTATATAAGAGGGTAAAAGAGTGTTGGTCTTTAAGCTAATTGGTTTACAGCACCTGGTTAAACAACACAGAGGGAGCATACAGAAAAAAAAAACTTGACCTGGGCAAGACTCAGTTTTCTTAGCCCATTTTGTTGTTATCAGCTAGCTGTAGCTGCTATCTAGTTTGCTACTATCAGGGACATTTTATGATTTTTTTTCAGACCTTAAATTTGGGGGCCTTATCATATCAAGGACATCAGCTTAAAATAATGTTTAGAGGACAAGATAGATCTGGCCTGTTGTTTTTTTGTCTCTTCCCCCCCCCCACCCCCATCTATTAGCAGTTTTAGAGCCAACCTTGGACTCTTTGAGATTTGGACCATCTTTGTTAATTTGTTCATAATGTGACCTCATTACCATCAGCTGAATAGTTTTTAATTTTTGACTTATATATTGTAAATGTTTATTTATAATGCACAGTCCAAAAGTGAGGAGAAGTAGGAGAATAACCAAGAGTCCCATGAGTGGAAATGAGAATTGTTAACCAGGGGGAGGAGTCAAATAGTGAGTGGTACCGTACCCACTTTTGGAATTTTTTCATTCCCTCTGGCGTTTACATTTTTTAACTTTAGCTAATGATGTTCTAATAACTCTAGAATTGTTGACATAGAAGCAATATTCTTCATGCAGAGGAGCACATAGTCTTCCTTGTTGTAGAAACATTAAATCTAATCTTTGTCTATTTTGTAACACCATTTTAGCCAGAGAATCTATATTGTTGGATGTCTTCATCTATGTCTGTTGTTAAACTGTTATCATTTTTTTTTTTGTAATGTTAGCACACTTATCTCAGTGTCAGTCCCAGCTAGCCCTGTCACTAAAATTAAAGCTAAGGTTAAAGAGATGGTTTCCCTGGTCTGTCTCATAAAGCCTCTTTTGATTTTTCTTACTAAACCTCTTAGCACTGTCTCTTCTGAATAATAGGTTATACGGGGCACTGAATGAACCAAAATGTAGAACCTTTTTGGGGTAGAGGAATTAAGAATTGCCCCATTTATATAAGGGGTCAGTCCTGTTGAACAGGCCCACCATGTCTGTGTTGGGGGAATAATCTATTTGGAATGAACTATGAGAACAATCCGATTTTAGAGGTGTTGATGTGACAAAGGGATTTTCCCCAGACAGACACCCTGTCTCGAGATATAGTCTGGAGGCTTAAAGTTGGACCTTTTTGCTACCATCTATATTTATAGTCCTTTTTATGAACATATTTAGCTCTAAATCTAATGTCTTTATAAAAGGGATATATATATATATATAATTTGGGGGCCTTATCATATCAAGGACATCAGCTTAAAATAATGTTTAGAAGACAAGATAGATCTGGCCTGTTGTTTTTTGTCTCTTCCCCCCCCCCCCATCTATTAGCAGTTTTAGAGCCAACCTTGGACTCTTTGAGATTTGGACCATCTTTGTTAATTTGTTGATAATGTGACCTCATTACCATCATACCTTTTATATATATATATAAAATTTAGTTAAGATCTCTTTTAATGTTTTATTCATTTTTTTACCTGTCTTGAACTTTGGGGGTCGGTATGTATATATATGTGTATATATATATATTAGTATGTTTAATTTGTAGGAACAACAGATTCAGAACTGAGACTGAATAAACTTTAACTTGAAGGAATTAGTGTCTTTTTGAACCCTCTATTTTGGTATAGCTGGAGTTAGTCTTGTTTTGGGGAAAAGAAGGTCTGGTGTGAGTATAGTTTACCCAAGTGGTGATTTTATCCATTTTAATGGCAGTTGGCATGGTAAATAGGATGATGTAAGGTTCTTTTAACCTGGGTTTAAGTATGCCTTGGTGAAATCTCCTCACAATGACCCAGTCTCTTTGACTTGTGTGGTTCTGGAACTGGGCCTGTTTTATAGAGGGCACATAATTTAGGTGAAACATATTTATGAGCCCATTGGGTAGCTCTGACCGTAAATATTAAATTATTATCTTCTAGTTCAGCAATTGCTGTCACTGTAGGCTGGGTATATTGGGAGCTGCTCTATCATATATAATCAAAGGATCTCATCTGGCAAGGAGAATTTCTCAGTCAATCTAAGGCAAAGGAAAGGAGCATCATCTAGTCCCCACCAGTATCTGAGGTCAATTTAGTTAAGATCTTTTTTAATGTTTTATTCATTTTTTTTTACCTGTCTTGAACTTTGGGGTCAGTATGTACAATGTAATTTCTAATCTGTCTCAATGAATTTTGTTACATTCTGACTTACCTTGGACACAGATGTTGGTCCATTGTATGACTCTATCATATGAGGAAATCTATACCTGGGTAAGATATCCTCTAGTAATTTCTTGGCCACTACCTTTGTTGTTTCAGCCTTGGTTGGGAATGCCTCTGTCCATCTGGAGAAAATGTCTTGTAGTTAGGAATCTGGATATTTGGGATGCTGGGAGTGTTGGTCAGCTGGGAAGCTTTATAGCTTGTGACTATATCTTCAAGTGTGTTTTGTTTATCCTTAGAAGTTGTTTTGGGTTGTCTGACCACATCTGTCATTCGTCTGATGCCCATGTGGATGACTCTGTGGATCTTTTTGAGAATGGTTCTTGTTTAAGAGGTGGGTAATATTAGCTTACCTTCAGTTGATCACCATCAGCCCATTTAATTTTTTTGCTGTATACATCAGTTACTCTGGGTGGTTCAGGTAGGACTGTGGCCAATATAGAGATGGTTGTTTTTAAGGCTACCTTTTTAGTAACCTTATTAGCCAGGTCGTTACCTCTAACTATTGGTACTGTTTCCTTTTGATATCCTAGGCAATGAATGATCATCATTTTTTTTTTGATACTGTAGACTTTTATCTTTATTTTTGACAGTTCTTTCTTCTTTTGTTATGGGCTCTCGTTTCTGGTAAATGGCTCCATGTACATGAGCAGTTGTAAATGTATACCTGGCTGTCTCTGTAGATGTTAATAGCCAGTCTTTTTCTTATGATGAAGTCCTGTGTTAATGTTATTAGTTTGGCCCTTTGAGCTGAAGTGTCTGGAGGAACAGATTGAGCCCAGATTATCTCCATTTCTGTAGTCACCACTGCCCCTGTTTTTCTCTGACCCTCATGGATGAAGCTGTGTTTGTCTGTTCTCTGTTTAAACCAGGTCCACTCTGCCTCTGGCAGAGGAAACTTGACAACTTGGACAGTCTAAATCAGGATTGGGTAGGAGAGTTGCAAGGTTTAGAGAAATGGGCGGCTGGAAAATAACTCAGCCAGGGTTGACTAGTAAAGTCTGATAATGGATCATGTAGCCATTACTGAGCCATCAATCAGAATGCTGTTTGAGTACCCCATCAATTGTTTGGGGATATTCAAGATCAAATTCTGTCCCAAAGTTAATTTATCTGCATCTTTGACCAACAGTGCAGTGCCTGTAATAATACATAGGCAAAGTGGCCATCTTGTTGTCACTGGGTCTAGATATTTTGATAAATAAGTCTCTGGCCGCTTCCATGGCCCTAGAGTTTGGGTCAAGATCCCTTTAGCTATTCTTACTCTTCTTCTAACAATCTATTGAAGCTTGGTGATTTCTTTTCCTTGGATCTGAGGCTTTGCTGCCTAGAAGGACTCTAGCTAAATCTCAATTTAATGTCTTTACTGTCTTAATCTATACTCTTCTGTATTCCCTGCAACTCTCATTAGATCTCTCAATGGCTTTTCTCTTAATCTTATTTGAATCTGTAACTTTTTCCTAATGTCTGGTGCTAATTGATGAAAGCCAGGGCAATCATGTTAGAATTCTCTGTGTTCTCAGGGTCTATGTGTATAGCCTTGTACACATAGCCTTTATGACCTACTTGAGAAATGTTACTGGACTTTTGTCAATTTTCTGTCTAATATCATATCTAAACCTTGGCACAATTATCATTGAGACCTGTTGAAAGAGCCTGGTGGTAAATCTGAAGAGGCTCCCTACCATTGACCATGTTGAAGTCCTAGTCTGGGTGGGTTTTCCATGGGGCCAGGAACCAGTTTCTTGGCCTCTGTCTGTGGTGAACAGAACCGGTAAAGCTTTGGGTAGGTATTTGTACTGAGTGCCCTAAAGCACATGGAAGGGAGTGGTTATTGTTTCTCAGTGGGCTGAGTGTGGCTGGATAGTGTCAGTGGAGAACCTCTCTACAACTTGGAGACTGTATCTGTTCAGACAGGGATCAAGTACTTCTCCTGGCAAGAAGGGTAGCCATTTACTGAGCAAAATGAGTCATTATTTTGTTCTAAGCTCTGGTGGGGGATTTGTCTGTCCCCCTGGGGCATCTTTTCCCCGGTCTGTCTAGGTGTGAAGCCCTGCTCTTTGGAAACTCACCTCCCCACTCAGGGAAAGCCTGGTTAAGGCTGTAGGGGGCCCCAATCTTAGACCTTTTGAGGTCTGTATATTCTGTGTCTGTGCCTGGAAGATGGGGAGGGGAAGAGGGATAAGCCTGTGTGAGCCATAAAACACAGAGTCAGTCCTGAGGGGAGAAAAGGGGAGTCACTAAGTGGTTGATGGGAATTGAACTCAGAACCTTTGGAAGAGAGGTCAGTGTTCTTAACCTCTGAGCCATCTCTCTAGCTCTAAAGCTGATATCACCAAGAAGGGTGGAGCTGACTGCTGGGCTGGAACTGACTTCTGTTGTTCCTTATCACCCTGTGGCTATTCCTGTTGATGAAGAAGCATTAGCAGGGGGAAAAGAGAAAAGGCTTTTGAAACACTTCTTCTATTGCTGATACCATGACTAGATGAAATGTCCCCAGCCAGCAGCCATATTGATGTCAAAAGCCGGTCACTCCAAGTTGCAATAAGTGGTCCTCATCCTTAAAATGAGTCAGATTAAGTTTAAGGTGAGAGTCTATCCCGTGGCATCCGTCACAGTCCAATACAAGTAAAGACTAAACAGCATAAGAAACAGAATAGACAGGCACAAAGTAGCTGCTCCAAGACTAAAAACAAAAATGAACCCAAAGACTCAGACTCACAGATTCACAGGGAGGAAAGCAACTGACAGTGAAGCTCTATGATTCTGCGAAAAATTTCTCCAACTGATGGGTGAGTACTTCATCCACCCTGGAGTCAGAAACGTCTTCCAGACTCCTGTGGCTGTGACCCTCTAGAGAATCCGTTCTTAGCAACTCCTTTTCAATTATACAGATACCTTGAGGCTTTTTCAAAACACAAAAGCAAGAACAGACACAGACAATACGCAGAGACCCTAAACACTTACCCAGCAGGTGTCAAACCAACTAAGTGGTCCTGGAACTCTGGGGGTTCCTGGCCAATGTACCAAATGTTGTGCCCAGATTGTAAAAACCTGAAAGAGACTACTAGGAACCACAACCCAGCCGGGCGGTGGTGGTGCACGCCTTTAATCCCAGCACTTGGGAGACAGAGGCAGGAGGATTTCTGAGTTCGAGGCCAGCCTGGTCTACAGAGTGAGTTCCAGGACAGCCAGGGCTACACAGAGAAACCCTGTCTCGAAAAACCACAAAAAAAAAAAGGAACCACAACCCAGATGTAAGTTCATGAGAATCTTTATTTAAGCACAAGTTTGGGCCACAAACCTTCCTGATGGAATAGGAAGGAGGGTGACCCCAGCTCTAGTTAAGGGGGTTTATAATGGAAAAAAAACTGTGAGTGGGGCGTTTTAAGCCTTGGTATTATATGAAAGGGTAAAGGAATGTTGGTCTTCAAGCTATTTGCTTTTCAGCACCTGGTTAAACCACAAGGAGGCAGCATACAGAAGAAAAAACACCTTGACCAGGGAAAGACTCATGTTTTCTTATCCCACTCTCTTATTATCACCTAGCTGTAGCTGCTGTGTCTATTTTGCTATTGTCAGGGACAATTTATGATTTCTTCTCAGACCTCAAGGGTGGGGGCCATATCACTCCAAGGACAGTAGCTTTTTTAAAGGACAGACATCAGCTTAAAATTGAGTTTAGAGGAGAAGATGGAATCTGTCCTGCTGCTTTTTGCCTCTTCAGTTGTGCAGAAAGTCCGGTGCAAATTCCTTTAAGTTGAAAATCTGAGTGAGTTTTTACTCAGGGGGATTTCCCAGAGTCTGACTTTCTTTTCAGGGAATCCAGAGTTCCAGATCTATAAGCTTTCTATCTCAACATAGACCAACCCCCCAGCTGCTTGTGAAGATGCAGCTTATCACTCCACCTGCTCAACAGCTGGGGTCACAGACTTTAAACTTGCTATTTCATACTCTAACTGGCATCTGCAGTTTGGACTTTGGTAGTTAGATGAAGTTTTATAACCAGAGGGCAGTGACATGTAGATCTTTCCTTGAACTCAAAATTTCTTCATTGCTACTTGCATTCTGTCTCTCCCTGAGCCTTAACCTCAATCATGACTCCACACAGTCACTGTATTAGTTTGGGTTTTACTGCTGTGAACAGACACCAATGGCCAATGCAAGTTTTATAAAAGACATTTACTTGGGGTTGGCTTACAGGTTCAGAGGTTTAGTCCATTTTCATCAAGGCAGAAGCATGGCAGCATCCAGGCAGGCATGGTGCAGGGGGAGCTGAGGGTTCTATGACTTTATCCAAAAGAAGCCTGGAACAGACTGGGCATCTTCAGGCATCTAAGAGGAAGATCTCTAAGCCCAACCCTACAGTGACACACTTCCTCCAACAAGGCCACACCTTCTAATAGTGCCACTCTCTGGGACGAACATATACAAACCACCACAGTCACTATGCTTTTTAAAAATTGCACAAATTCCATCATACTGCCTGTAGCTTTCCCATTTGGTTTCTTCACTTAGCACAGTTTTGAGGCTTCCTCCACAGTGATGCATATGTAGTAAACAGTTTACTTCTTTTTGCAGAAATAAAAACCATCACATAACAGGGAGTTAATCAAGAAGATGTATGACTCTATATTAGGAACCAATATTCCCAATAATCACATGAAAAGCTGTTTTGTCTCAATCAAGTCAAGTTCATGAAATACTATACAACTGTTGTGCTAGGAGGATAGCTGGGAAGTCTGGGAACAGGATGCTAAAGAAGATGTGGGAGATTCTACCTGTGTCCGTGATGGATAGTGTGTGAGCCTGACTGTAAGCCCAAGTTGGGGATCTGTGGAAGGGATGCTGGTGGGATGGGCTCTGTGACTGTCATACATAGTATCTGGAATGATTCCTGCTTATGTGCATGGAAGCCAACAAAGCCATTATTCTCCTTATTTGAAGAAACAGAGTTGAGTCTGGTGATGGCAAGGAGGACAAGAACCCACAGCACAGAGCTCTGAGGGGGAGAGAGCTGTGCAGCAGCTGGAGCCTGCAGAGGCTCCTCTCAGCTTTTTGTCCTGATCCTGAAAGAGAGTGGATAACTTAGGGATTGGACAGGAGGAATGTTCCCCAAGTCCCTTAGTCAGGAAGAATTTGAATTTCTGACTGCCAACCTGGAAATCCTGTGTGATTCACAGGCAATCATGAGAGTATTGGGAAAGCATCCACTGCTTTGGCTGGAAGCAGATCTTCCTGCAGTGAGGAGACCACAGGTCCTTTGCTTTGTACCAGACCCCGAGTCACAGGACCCTATTAAACCAGAGCTGGACTCCTGATCTACAGAAACTCTGAAGTTATCAATGCCATTTGACACCATTAAGTCTGGACTGAACTTGTTATGCATTACTATATAACTAACACATCCATTTTTTGTGTTAATCTAGCAATTTACACAGCCAAATATCCAGTGAGCTAACAGCATAGTCAGGTAGTGTATCCCTAACTGGTGAAGGGTGTTGGGGTCTCCTGTTGTACGTGTAGCTGAAATGCCACTGTGAATGTGCTGTAAGAGGATGGTGAGCCATTATCCAGAGCACACCTGTATATTATGTGTGAAAACCCACCTAGAACTTTGCACACATGACGACCACCCGGGCCTGGTGACCACAAGACAGTTTCTCCATCATTCCCAAGTTGTGTCAAGTGAATCAGTGGTTTCCACAAATCCTAGAATCTGCAGGCCGGATAGGTGTGGTCTAGAAGCAAGTACTTCCAGGTTCTTGAAGCTCTATGTGTTGGAAGTGAAGTCACCTAGACGGCATCTCAAATGGACATGATCAGTAGTAGGATGAAGTACTTCTGTTACCTAGAGAGTAAGGCTTTGGTCACTAAAAGGAAGTGTGCTAAGCCTGGTCTGAGGAGGATAACATATGTACTAGGTGAGGGATTAAAGAGTCTGGAGCAGTTGGTGAAGGTGGAAGGTGAAATAGATTGCAGTTCCAAGGCCAGCTGCTATGGGAGAGCCTGTGCCTTTAGAACCTCCTTCTTGTAATCTATTCCAGGGAGAGGTCTCTAGATCTCAGAGGAGTTGTTGAGGGCTCTGAATTCAACAGCTAAAAGAGTATGTCTTCTGTGTGTGTGTTGTTGCAACCATTCATCTGCCCTCAAGGAGAGAATCACATTTCAAATCTCTAGAATACACAGATACTTTTAGTTCAGAGCCTGGTGGGATGTCCTGAGTCACAGGAGACACCTCAGAAAGAATATGAACTGTAATAGTCATTTATGAAAGTTAATTATGAAAGAATAACACAATGTTCATTACTGATTTTCTGACAAGTGTTATAAATTTTGTTGTGCCAGGGAAATGTTACTGGTCCCCAAAAACACACACAGGAGCTGATCTGATGCAACTCACAGCAGGGTCTTTATTCTATGCAAGCTAGCTCTAACCCTCCCAATGTACTGCTGTCACATAGGAGAGTTTTGGTGGTGGGGAATTCCTGAATGTCTATTGGCGCAAGGCTTTATAGTAAGCAGGAAGTATGTGTGCAAGCATCTAAATGTTAATGTGGCCATTAACATAATTGGCTGGTGCTGGGAGTCATATCATAAACTTAACTTCTGCTTTCCTCTACATTGGTGGTCCTTAGGCAAGGGATGGGCTTGTAAACTGGGGTGCAGGTTTGTTGGGGGAATAACCTGGAGACACTGATTTTGTTGAGGGTGTAACCTGAAAACTCTGGTCTTGTTGGGGATTAGCCTAGAGACTGGAGTTAGACTCAGGTTTTGTTGGGGCATAACTTTGAAACTCTTAGGTACCAGCCTGTTAGTTTACCTGAGTTCAAATTTAGGTCAGGTTCTCTAAATGGAGTCTGAACTTAAAAGATTTGGCATCTCAATTTCAAGGTAAGAATGTAGGTGTGATGGTGTGTGCCTTTAATACTATTGCTCTCAAGGATGAGGCAGGAGAATTACAGGTTAAGGCCATCCTGGATATTGTAGGGAAATATTGTCTCAAAACAAAAGACTTTTATAGGATTTTACTGCTGTGAAGAGACATCATGACCAAGGCAACTTTTATAAGGACAAAATTTAATTGAGGCTGGTTCAGAGGTTCAGTGCATTATCATTAAGGAGAGAGCATGGCAGTGTCCAGGCAGGCAAGATCCCGGAGTAGCTGGGAGTTCTACAACTTCATTTGAAGGCTCCTAGTAGAAGACTGGCTTCTAGACATTTAGGATGAGGGTCTTAAAGCCCACATCCACAGTGCCACACTTCCTCCAAGGCCACACCTTCAAATAGTGCCACTTCTTGGGCCAAGCATATTCAAACTGCCACATTCCATTCACTGCCCACCATAGACTCATTCAAACACATAAGTTCCCATAGTCTATAGCAGTCTCAACCATGTTAAAAGTCCAAAGTTCAAAGTCTCTTCTGAGATTCATTCAATCACTTAACTGTAATCCCCAAAGCAAGACAGGAAACCAACTGGGCAAACTCCAAACTCTGCATCTCTATGTCTGGCCTCAAAGTGGTCTTCAGAGCTCCACTCCTTTTTCAACTTTGTTGACTGCAACAAAATCTTTTCTCCTGAAATAGTTCCACTTACTGTTTAGCAGCTTTCCTTGGCAGGTATCTCAGGGCTCTGGTATCTTTAACATCTTGGGGTTTTCAAGTGAACTTCAGCTTCATACCTTCTTGTTCCAATGGCTGGGATCCACACATGATCTTCTGGGCTCCTCCAAGGGCTTGGGTCATTTCTCCAGCTCTGCCGTTTGAAGTACACACCTTGTCTTTTAAGCTCCAGCTGCTTTTACTCCACTGCTGCTGCTGTTCTTGGTGGTCATCTCATGGCACTTGCATCTCCAAAACACTGCTGTCTTCTGCTGCAACTAGGCTTCAACCAATAGCCTCTCACAGCTCTCTTCATGGTGCTAAACCTCAAATTCTTCGCATGACCCTTCAGTCCTGGACCATCAACTGCAAATAAGGTTATACCTTATTATAAGTCCTTTCCTGGCCTCTCACAGAGCCAGCCTCACCTGCTCTCCATGAACCCTTCATACCTTCAAAGCCAGTACCACCTGGGTAACTCTTACACAGTACCAAGTCCACCTGCGGCATAAGATACAACCTTGACTATCTCTGGAACACAGCTTCTTCGTGTTCTCAGAAAATACTTCCCAGTGCCTCGGTGATGCTGGTCTGTTCGTTTTTTACCTTTTCCTTTTTTTCTAAATAATCATTTCATTTGTTTACATTTCAAACGATATCCCCCTTCCTGGTTTCCTCTCCACAAACCCTCCATCCAATCCCCCTCTCCCCCCTCCCCTTTGCTCCTCCACCCACTCACCTATCCCCGCCTCACCCCTTTAGCATCCCCCTACACTGGGGCAACAAATCTCCACAGGACTAAGGACCTCCCCTCCCACTGATGCCAGATAAGGCCCTCCTCTGCTACATATGTATCTGGAGTCATGGATCCCTCTATATATGCTCTTTGGTTGGTGGGTTAGTCCCTGGGAGCTCTGGGTGGTCCGGTTAGTTGATACTGATCTTCCTATGGGGTTGTCGGTCTCTTCTTAATCACTTCTACTTTCTTAGCTCTAGCTAATCAGCATCAGTTGTCCCAGTAGTCCCTTCTATTCTGGACTGTAAAGCCAGACCCACATGGCCAAAGCTGCCATGTTCTGCTGCTTGCTGAGGCTGGACTATGGCCCCACTTATTCGATTACCAGCTTTGTGTTTTCCAACTCCCTTATTGCATAAGCTTGCCGGTCCTTGAACTTATTCTGTAGATTAACCTTGAACTCGAAGATCTACATGGCTTTGTCTCCTGGGATTAAAGACTTGTACTACCACGTCTGGTCCTAAATTTAGCTGGGAGGAATCTTGCCTAAAATCACCACTACCTTCATCTCTTCATCTTCTTGAACACATGATTCAGCTCCATTTAATTTCCTCTTGCCCTTTTATTATTACTTGAGCCATCCATTTTGTATTTTTCCTTTCTAAGCTTGCAACCCTTTTACAAAGTCTATGAGATCAAAGTCTATACTGGGTGTTTCTGAGACTTCCTTTGTCCATGCGATTAATCTGAGTCTCTTCCCTTAGCCTTAGGCAGACTTTTCAGATAAGGGCAAAAAGCAGGCACAACCTTTACCAAACTATCACAAGAACAGTGTCTAGGCCACATACTAACATTCTTCTCCTTGAGCCAGGATCCCGCAATTCAAATCACCCTGAGCACCAATGTCTTTCATATTCCTACTATAATACCTCAATAAGCCCCACTTGAAGGATTCCACTGCTTTCAAAATCCAAAGTCCCCAAATACACATTCTTGCAAACAAAAGTGTGGTCAGGCTTATCTCAGCAAGTCCCTGGTATCAACTTCTATCTTAGTTAGGGTTTTTCTGCTGTGAACAGACACCATGACCAAGTCAACCCTTATAACAACAACATTTAATTGGAGCTGGCTTATAGTTTCAGAGGTTTTGCCCATTGTCAACAAGGGCAGAGCATGGCAGTGTCCAGGTAGGTATGGAGCAGAAGTTGCTGAGAGTTCTACGTCTTCATCTGAAGGCTCATACGAGAAGATTGGCTTCTAGGCCTCTAGGATAAGAGTCATAAAGCCCACACCCATAGTGACACATCCTCCAACAAGGCCATACCTTCAAATAGTGCCACTTCTTGGGCCAAGTATATTCAAACTACCACCAAACAAAAAACAAACGAAAAAAACAAGTGAACAAAAAAAAAAAAAAGGAAAAAAGTTCATAGAATCATAGAAGCATTGCCAATTATATGAGATTAATATAGCATTTATATTATTATTATTTATATTATACAAAGAATAAGCTCCAATTACTTTCCTCTAAGTTCTCCTATGTGTTGTGACTGCCTTGTGTTTTTAAAATGGAGTGTGTAGATCTTTCACTTGATTGGTTAAAGTCACACCAAGATAATTTATATTATTTGTGACTGTTGTGAAGGGTGTTGTTTCTCATGGAGGGACCCATGGTTCCAGATGTGTATGTAGCAGAGAATTGCCTTATCTGGCATCAATGGGAGGGGAGGCTTTTGCTTCTGTGAAGGCTTGGTGCCCCAGAGTAGGGGAATGTTAGGGCATAGAGGTAGGCATGGGAGGGTGGGTAGGGGAGCACCCTCTTTGAATCAGGGATTGGGGGGATGGGATAGTGGATTTGCAGAGGGGAACCTGGGAAGGCAGATAACATGTGAAATGTTAGTAAATAAAATATCCAATAAAAATAAATAAAAAAGAAAATTACGCAACAATTATTTTGTTAGGATTTTCTCTGTCTTTCTTCTCCCTTCCTTCCTTTCTTCCTTTTCCTTTTGTTCTCCTTCATAGTTAGAATTTATTTTTCCCACCAATTTGTTTATTCACTTTACAACCTGATCACAGGCCCCCTACCTCTTCTCCTTCTAGTACACCCTCCCCCCAAAATCCCCCTCCTCCCAGATCATCTTTCCTTTATTGTGAGAGAAGGGAGAGGCCCTTTTACTTGCAAATCTGCCCTGGCACATCAACTTGCTGCAGGACTAGGCTCATCCTCTCCCACTGAGGGCAGATAAGGCAGCTCATCTCAGAGAAAGGGATCCAAAGGCAGGCAACAGAGTCAGAGACAGCCCCAGTCACATTTGTTGGGGAACCAAATGAAGACAAAGCTGCACGTCTGCTACATATGGGGGGGGGGAGCAGTAAGTCCACCCCATGCATGCTCTTTGGTTGTTTGTTCAGTTTCTGTGAGCACTCGGGGGCCTAGGTTAGTGCATTCTGTACGTCGTTTCGTAGTGTCCATGAGCCTTCCAGGTTCCTCATTCCTTCCTCCCAGCTCTTCCACAAGATTCCCTGGTCTCCGTCTAGTGTTTGGCTCTGACTTTCTGCATCTGTTTCCATCAGTTGTTGAGTAAAATCTCTCAAAGGACAGTTATACTAGGCTCCTGTCTGCAAGCAGAGCAGAGAATAAAAAATAGAGCCAATTAAAAATTGGTCCTTTCCCATGGTGTGAGTTTCAAGTTGGGCCATTCATTGGTTGGCCATTCTCTCAATCTCTGCTCTATCTTTATCTCTGCACATCATGTAGAGAGGACAAATTTGGGTCAAATGTTTTGTGGATGGGTTAGTGTCATTACTCCTACACTGAAAGTCCTACCTGCCTATAGAAGAGGCCACTTTGGGTTCCATATCCCCACTGCTAGGAATCTCAGCTTGGGTCAACCCCATAGACTCTCTGGAGCTTTACCAATTCCAGGTCTCTGCCTAGTTCCAGAGATCTGGCCTCCTGCTCCACTGATTTCAGTCCTCTCTCTTGGCCCTCTATCCCTTGTTTGTTAACCAAAAGAACACAGTCAGGTGGCTTTAGCTCAGAATTTTACCAGATTTTTCAAAGAAAATTCCAATACTTCTCAAATTATTCCACAAAATGCAAAAAGAAGGAACATTGCCAGCTCATTCTATAAGGCTACAGCAACCTTGATACCTAAATTATAAAAAAGATTCAACAATAAAAAAAGAGAATTTTAGGCCAAATTCCATTATGAGCAAAAGAACTACTCAAAAACAAAATGAAAGAAGAAAAGAAAAGAAAATACATCATCTGCCAGGAGTCATTAGGCTTCATTCCAGAAATGTAGGAGTGGTTCAATCTTCATCAACACAATGCATCATATAAACAAACTGAAAGAAAGAAAAAACATGATCATCACATTAGATGCTGAAAAAAACCTTTGACAAAATACAATACCCTTTCATGTTAAACATCTTAGAAAGATCAGGAATTTAAGGCACATACCTAAATATAATAAAAGCAATATATAGCAAATCAATAGCCAACATCAAATTAAATGGAGAGAAACTTGAAGCAATCCCACTAAAATCAGTTACAAGACATAGCTGCCCACTCTCTGCCTATCTATTCAATATAGTACTTGAAATTCTAGCTAGAGGAATAAGACAACTAAAGAAGGTCAAAGGGATACAAATTGTAAAGGAAGAAGTCAAGATATCACTATTTGCAGAACTTATGATAATGGACCCCAAAAATTCTACCAGAGAATTCCTGTAGCTGATAAACAACTTCAGCAAAGTGGCTGGATATAAAATTAACTCAAACAAATCAGTAGCCTTCCTCTATACAAAGGATAAATGGGCTAAGAAAGAAATTAGGGAAACAACGACCTTCATAATAGTCACAAATAATATAAAATATCTTGATGTGACTCTAATAAAAACAAGTGAAAGATCTATATGACAAGAACTTCAAGTGTCTGGAGAAAGAAATTGAGGAAGACCTCAGAAGATGGAAAGAGCTCACATGCTCATGGATTGGTAGAATTAATGTAGTGAAAATGGCCATCTTGCCGAAAGCAATCTACAGATTTAATACAATCCCCATAAAATGTGGTACATTTACAGAATGTAATACTACTCAGCTGCTAAAAATGATGATGTCATGAATTTTACAGGCAAAGGGAAGGAACTGGAAAATGTCATCCTAAGTGAGATAATCAAGACCCAAAAGGACATATATGATATATACTCACTGATAAGTCCATATTAGCTCAAAAACTCAGATTGTCCATGACACAACTCACAGGCCATATGAAGCTTAGAAGAAGGAAGGTCAAAGTCTGGATGCTTCATTCCAATTTAGAAGGGGGAACAAAATAATCATGGAACCTGCATGGGAGGGAGGGACCTGCGTGGGAGTGGGGAAAGACAGGGCACGGTTACATATGGGAAGAGACAGGACAGAAGTCCAGAGCACTAAGAGAATGAATAGAAATATGTAACAGGGGGTGTGGGAAATGAGGGGAACCACTAGAAAGTACCAGACACCAGGGCTGCAAGAGTCTTCCAGGACCCAATGAGGATGACATTAGCTGAAATACACAATAGCAGGAAGATAGAACCTGAAGAGTCCACCTCCAATAGATAGGCATGGCCACAAGTTGAGGGGTGGGGCCACCCACCCATCTCAAAAAATTTTAACCCAATTTTGTTCCTATCTAAAAGCAACACAGGGACAAAAATGGAGCAGAGACTGAAGGAAAGCCCATCCAGAGACTGCCCCATCTCAGGATCAATCTCATTCACAGGCACCAAATCCCGACACTATTGCTGATGCCAAGAAGTGCTTGCATATAGGAGCCTAGTATGACTGTCTTCTGGGAAACTCTGCCAGAACCTGACTAAGATAGATGCAGATACTGACAGCCAACCATTGCATTGAGTTCTGGGACCCTAATGGCAGAGCTAAGGGAAGGACTGAAGGAGCTGAAGGGGTTTGCAACCTCTTAGGAAGAACAACAACGTCAACCAACCGGACCCCTCAGTGTGTCCAGGGACTAAACCAACAATTAAAGAGTAAAAATGGGAGGGTCCATGGCTCCTGATTCAACTTAGTTGAGGATTGCCGTATCTGGCATCAATGGGAGGGGAGGTGCTTGCTCCTGTGGAGACTTGTTGCTCTTGCAAAGGGAGATGCTAGAGGGATGAGAGAGGAGTGGTTAGGTGGGTGGGAGAACACCCCCTTAGAGGCAAAGGGGAGAGGGAATTGAATAGAAGGTTTGCAGAGGGGATACCAGAAAGTAGGACATTTGAAATGTAAATAAATAAAATAATAAATTAAAAAATAAATTTAATGGGCCGCTTCACCTCCATCTGTGCACTGCCTGCCAGGAGAGAGTGATCTCCTAGCAGCACTTTCACTTCTGGAAGCAGAGGTTAGATCTCCACTTTCTCTCCAATAACTGTCCAGAGGGGAACGGCTAGGAGCACACAGGGCATATGATCAGTGGAGCAGCTGGGACAGGTTCCTTCCAGTCGCCATCTGTACCCTGGAGTAGAGTGGCTCTACAGTCACCTGCACACAGATCCCTCCAGAACAGAGTTGGTCTCTCAGGAGTGCTGACACAGGCTTACAGACCCACAGGAGAAACAAGCTCCAGTCAGTGACAACAAGACCAACTAACACAAGAGATAACCAGATGGTGAAAATTAAGCACAAGAACCCTAACAACAGAAACCAAGGCTACTTAACAACATCAGAACCCAGTTCTCCCACCACAGCAAGTCTTGGATAGCCCGATACACTGAGAAAGCAAGAGTTGGATTTAAAAATCTCACCTCATGATGCTGATAGAGAACTTTAAGAAGAACATAACTAACTCCCTTAAAGAAATATAGGAGACCACAGGTAAACAGGTAGAAGACCTTAAAGAGGAAACACAAAAGTCCCTTAAAGAATTATAGGAAAACACAACCAAACAGATGAAGGAACTGAACAAAACCATCCTGGATCTAAAAATGGAAGTTGAAATAATAAAGAAATCACAAAGGGAGACAATTCTGGACATGGAAAACAAAAGAAAGAAGTCAGGAGTCATAGATGCAAGCATCAACATCAGAATATAAGAGATAGAAGAGAGAATCTCAGGAGCAGAAAATACCATAGAAAACATTGACACAACAGTCAAAGAAAATGCAAAATGCAAAAAGCTCTGGACTCAAAACATCCAGGAAATCCAGGACACAATCAGAAGACCAAACCTAAGGATAATAGGAATAGAAGGGAACAAAGACTCCCAACTTAGAGGACCAGTAAATATCTTCAACAAAATTATAGAAGAAAACTTCCCTAACCTAAAGAAACAGATACCCATGGACATACAAGAAGCCTACAGAACTCCAAATAGATTGGACCAGAAAAGAAATTCCTCCCATTACATAATATTCAAAACACCAAAGGCACAAAACAAAGAAAGAATACTAAAAGCAATAAAGTAACAAGTAACATAAAGACAGACCTATCAGAATTACACCAGACTTCTCACCAGAGACTGTGAAAGCTAGAAGATCCTGGGCAGATGTCATACAGAAGCTAAGAGAACACAAATGCCAGCCCATGCTACTATACTCAGCAAAACTCTCAATTACCAGAGATGGAGAAACCAAGATATTCCATGACAAAACCAAATTTACACAATATCTTTGTACAAATCCAGCCCTTCAAAGGATAATAAATGGAAAACTCCAACGCAAGGAGGGAAACTACACCCTAGAATAAGCAAGAAAGCAATCTTCCATTAACAAACCAGTAAGAAAACAGCCACATAAACATAACTCCACCTTTAATGACAATAATACCAGGAAGCAACAATCACTTTTCCTTAATATCTCTTAATATGAATAGACTCAATTCCCCAATAAAAAGACATAGACTAACAGACTGGAAACATAAACAGGGCCCAATATTTTGCTACATACAAGGAACCCACCTCAGTGACAAAGACAGATACTGCCTCAAAGTAAAAGACTACAAAACAAATTTCCAAGCAAATGGACACAAGAAACAAGCTGGAATAGCCTTTCTGATATCGAATAAAATAGACTTTTAACCTAAAGTTATCAAAAAGGATAAGGAAGGACACTTCAAATTCATCAAAGGAAAAATATACCAAGAACTATCAATCCTGAACATCTGTGCACCAAATGCTAGGGCACCCACATTTATGAAAGAAACTTTACTAAAGCTCAAAGCATACAGTACACTGCATACAATAAGAGTGGGAGACTTCAACACCCCTCTCTTATCAATGGACAGATCATAGAAACAGAAACTAAACAGAGAAACAGGGAAGCTAACAGAAGCTATGAACAAAATAGATTTAATAGATATCTACAGAACATTTCATCCTAAAGCAAAAGAATATACCTTCTTCTTAGCACCTCATGGTACCTTCTCTAAAACCGACCATATAACAGTCAAAAAACAGGCCTCAACAGTTACAAGAAGATTGAAATAATCCCATGCATTCTATCAGATCATCATGGATTAAGGCTGATTTTCAATAACCCCAAAAACAATAGAAAGCCCACATATACATGGAAGCTGAACAATACTCTACTCAATGATAACTTGGTCAAGAAGTAAAGAAAGAAATGAAAGCCTTTTTAGAATTTAATGAAAATGAAGGCACAACATACCCAAACTTATGGGATACAATGAAAGCAGTGCTAAGAGGAAAACTCAGAGCTCTGAGTGCCTCCAAAAAGAAACTGGAGAAAGTATACACTAGCAGCTTGACAGCACATCTGAAAGCTCTAGAAAAAAAAAGAAGCAAATCCACCCAAGAGGAGTAGATGGCAGGAAATAATCAAATTCAGGGCTGAAATCAATCAAGTAGAAACAAAAAGAACTATAAAAAGAATCAACAAAACCAGGAGCTGGTTCTTTGAGAGAATCAACAATATAGATAAACCGTTAGCCAGAATAACCAGGGTCACAGAGACAGTATCCAAATTAACAAAATCAGAAATGAAAAGGGAGACATAACAACAGAAACCAAGGAAATCCAAAAAATCATCAGATCCTACTACAAGAGACTTTATTCCACAAAACTGGAAAATCTGGATGAAATGGACAATTTCCTAGACAGATACCAGGTACCAAAGTTAAATCAGGATCAGAAAAATAATCAAAACAGCCCCATTACCCCTAATGAAATAGAAGCAGTCACCAATAGTTTCCCAACCAAGAAAGTTCCAGGACCAGATGGGTTTAATGCAGAGTTCTATCAGACCTTCAAAGAAGACATAATACCAATATTCTCCAAACTATTCCACAAAATAGAAAAGAAGGAACCCTACCCAATTCATTCTATGAAGCCACAATTACTCTGATACCTAAGTCACACAAAGACCCTACAAAGAAGGAGAATTTCAGATTAATTTTCCTTATGAATATTGATGGAAAAATACTCAATAAAATTCTCACAAACTGAATCCAAGAATACATCAAAATTATCATCCATTTTGATCAAGTAGGCTTCATTACAGGGATGCAGGGATGGTCCAATATAATGAAATCCATCATTGTAATCCACTACTTAAACAAACTCAAAGAAAAAAATCACATGATCATATCATTAGATGCTGAAAAAGCATTTGACAAAATCCATCACCCCTTCATGTTGAAAGCCTTGGAAAGATCAAGAATTCAAGGCCCATACCTAAACAGAGTAAAAAACAATACACGGCAAACCAGTAG